>CM031977.1:18137093-19337093 GCA_018804465.1 Populus tomentosa
GGTTCTCAACCCTTCAGATTCTTACTTATAATTTTAAACCAAAACTCATTTAACATCCATGTATTAGAACATATCATTCAATTAACACAAACCAAATCTAATTTCCTCACTGCTTGGCTGAATCCTCTAGGTGCCAGTTTCATGGATTCTTTTTTTTTTTTTTTTTTTTTTCAAAGCAAATCGTATGTATGTAATGTTGTGACACATTTAAACACAAGTTTTATACAACATCATTCACCTTCTAATAACAAGTATTCTCATCCACCACCAAAGGTAATTCAGCCAAAAGAGGGAATTTATCCCTTGAAAATTTTCCTTTATCTATTTTATGTTCAAGTCACATAGTTTCATCTTTTAATCCTCAATAATAAACTAAAACACATCATTCATGCATTCTCATTCAAAGACCAATATTTCCTCCTAGGCTGATCTTTGAGCAAAGAAATTCCCTAGGTTTCCCTTTAATTGTCCTTATGATTTTCACTTACACATTCATAGAGCATGCTCATCAACTTATTTCATAACTAATTTAACAACAAAAACCCATTTTACCATCACATTACTACAAACCTCAACATTCATCACTTAGCCATTTCAATTCAAACTGAAATCAACTTAAAACTTCAAAAGAATAAGAAAAGAAAGTTCCTTACCTCTTGTTCACACGAAACCAATGAATTTTTTCCAAGCAATCCAAGCCTTTCTTCATAATTTCTTCATTCCACTCTCTAGAAATCAATCTCTCTCTTTCTCTCTCATTAACCCTTACTTTTCTTCCTTTATTTCTGCTCTCCAAACCCTCTAGATCATGCTTTCTTTCCAATTACTTGATTTAATCACTCACAAACCCCTTTTCATGGAAGAATCTCTCCATTTTTTGCAAAGAAAATGAAGTTCTTCAAGCCATTTTTCCCATGGCTGTAACACCAGCTGCTGCTGGTTTTTAAAAGGAGATTTTTATGGCTTTTTGGCCATTTTACCCCTCAAGGAGCTTTTAGATAGTTTTCATATATTTTATCTCGTTATCAGTACTTTTTCACGCAGTCTTTCTATTTAATTTCTTCCCTGTCGTCTCACTAACTCCCCGGGACCATTTTCTTATTTCAAAATGGATTAATTTTATATTTCTCATTTATTTATTTATCAAATTTATTACCATTCCATGATAACGTTACAGTTTTTAACCGCACTTTCGTACAATCCATCCTTAACTTTTATTCCTTGTTACAACATTAATTTCTTAGAATCATTTTCTAATTCTCAGCATACATTTATTTTAAATTTTCATCATTTTTTTCTTCATCGAAACTCATTGCCAGTTTAGCCAGCGTTATGAATTTTGAATCGAGAATTCATAATTATCATATGAATTCTATCACAATTTTGAAGTTTATTCATGGATATTATCCTTTCCATTTCGCATAACATTCCATATTATTTATATCATTTATTTATTTTCCTTCATTCCGAGTTTCCATTACTTGACAAGGTCTTGCTATCTTTGGTTCGATGTTTACACGAGAGTTTACAAAAACTGATCTAGATACTTAAGTACTTCTGTCAATTTTGATCCACTAGAAATTGCTTATTTTAGAAGGATAACAAGTAGAGTATACACATATCTAGAGCAGTGGAAGGGAGTGGATTCATGACTCGGGCATAATGGTGACTCTATTTTAGGTCTTGAAGCAAAAGGCTTGAACTGTTTGTCAAGGAAGTGTTTTGACTTTCCATTTCAAGCTTTTAATCTTGAGTTGAGTTTGGTTGGTCTAGTTTGTTTCGTAATTTTTTGAGATGTTTTAGCAAATTATGGAGAACTTGGTGCACTAAAAGAGTGGCTGTTGTGGATTGGTTTATGCAAAGTTCCTTGTAGTCTAATTTACATACTTTAAAAAATAAATGACTTTTGCTCCATTCTTGCTTCATTGTATGCAACTTGCCCCCTGCAACAAAGACAGCATTGTCAACATTTATAATTTCAGGTTACGCCGCCACCAATGTATGGCAATCCTCCAACCACAGTTCCAGTGGTTGGTTCAGCAGAAGCTGTGGGATTGGCAATGGCAATAGGTGGATCCATTCAGTCTACCACAGAGGACAATCCACTACATCCAAATTCTCATCAGAGCTCTGAAGTAATTAATGCAAACGGCTGGGAAGACCTTGTGCGTGGTGATGGCAACAACAGGTGGGGCATGGCTGTTGCATCCACACATTCAGAAGCACCCACACATTCAGAAGCACGCAGCAGTGGATGGATGGGTGAGGCACCAAAAGAAGACTACAATGGTTGCGCTGTGCCTAATATGGGGCCAAGTGGCAGTCAAGGTCATGTACAAACCCGTTATGATATTCCCCCTGTTTCTGAAACTAGTGGTGGAAATACTGCATCAGTCCCATCAGCTCCACCAATTCCTGATGAGGAATTGGATGCAGGGCCTATCCATCATCTATCATTTGATTTTAGTCTACTGGACTTGTCTGCTCCAGCCATAGAGCTTGGAGCTTCTGTAACAAGTGACGTGAACAAAGGAGGTAGTTCTTCTTCATGTATAATATGCTGGGAAGCTCCTGTTGAAGGTGCATGCATTCCTTGCGGTCACATGGCTGGTTGTATGACTTGTTTGAGTGAGATCAAAGCTAAGAAAGGTGTTTGCCCAGTTTGCCGATCCAATATAAACCAGGTTACAAGGCTTTATGCTGTCTGAAAAGTGGACCTTAGTAAAAAGGATCTGGCATTGATTTGTAAAAATGTTTGGTTTGATCTTTACATCTCTGATGTGTGAGCTTGTTCTAGATAGTAATTACATTTAGACTAAAGGTGCCACTCAAAGATGCAACAAGGCACTTCTTGCTAGCTGACAGTAACCTAAATGCAGCCTGGACTACGAATATCGAACACTGCTTTGTGAGGTTTCCCTATGGATTATCTTGTGGAAATCCAATGCTATCCGTGGCATCAAGGAGACCATCATTTGTCACCTCACCTTGGAACTGAAGGGCATGGACGCTTAAGGGAGGTCGTTTGTCTTTGCGGCAGCTGCTGTGATTTTGTTCGAATTCAATAATATAGTGTTTGGTTATAAAATGAAGCTGTGGTTTGCTTCATGGGACTCACTAAAAATAAGGTTTAATCTCAGCTTCTGGTGAAGTAATTTTTTCATGCTTTTTATCAAGTGTTTTGTATTTTTACATTTCACTTTTCATTGTTCACTCTTGCAAAGTGAACAGTGAAGAATATATCCAATTCAACACCAAGCCCATCCTTAATTCACAGGCTGGTTTTTTGGCATATTATTCTTTATTTGTTTGATAACTGAACATTCTTTGTAAAGAAACAATAGTGCTGTAAATGTTCAATGGAAAATATACCAAATGATGGATCCATATTTTGTTTCTTCCAGTTTTCTAGCGCCATGTTTGGGTGGGGGAGGATGTAAGACAGGAAGGATAACTTGCAAGGAATTAAAGAGTTGAAATACGCAAGGAATTAAACAAGTACCCTTCAATTCCTTCCTTGAGTATATATAAATTCATCGGCAGTATTTTCCTCCAGGATATCTTGAGTTGATGGAATCCCGCTTGTGATGTGGCTAGGAAATTGTGGACCATTCCAAAAACATAGCCATGTGTTCCCTGCTTTAACCATGGATTGTGGTAATGTCATTGCACATAATAGCCTTTATGCACCTGACCCATTGCCTTAGCACACCCCATTCCAACGTCAGGAACCCTACCCTTTTGTTCTTGACATCAAATGGTGAAAGGAGCACATGGCATGCTTGATCAGAATCCCATATATGCTAGTGAGCCACTTCTCAAAGCTGAAATTCACTTTACTTTTGCTTGAACACGCACATGAGTACCAACACTACCAGCCCACCACAGAAAGCAAAGCTTTGGACATTTTGCTGTCAGCAACTTTGATTCTGTGGAAATTGAAACGGAATGGTCTCATCGATGGGAACCATTACTCCTCCATGAACTCATCCCCTTTAAGAGGAAACACAGCGTACACCGCAAAAATCATAGTTTTGTCGGCATATAAAATATCAACACTGCTCGGATCGAGGACATCAAAGTATTGTTTAATTGATAGGATTGTTGACCCGAGTTCGCAAAATAAAAGCAGCAATTTTTTCAGGTAAGAGCACTATTAAAAAAAAAGGGTCTTTTTTGGGTTCAACATTTTGGTTGGCCAATCTATCAGACTACGGCTACATTTGGTCCTGCATAAGCAGCCAGTGGTCCGATTTTTAAGAGTAAAAATGTATGGCAAAAACTTACTTTCAGGAGAAGCTGAAATGTTATCTCGATGTTGCCTCAGAAAAATGCATGCTTCTCTTGTAATAAACTAAAGAAGGTGTTTTGCTTACAAGCACAATAGAGCCAAGCAAGCCCTTCATCTAATGTCAATTTCTCAGCTATGACCTCTCATTCACCACTGGAACAATGGTTTGTACCGTAAGGAGGAGTTGTGAGTTCACATTGCAGAAAACTAGAGTGCCCGAGTCGAGATGTTTTGAATTGGAAGTGAGGAAGTACGGTTACAGTAGCCTGACTCGAGGAATGGTGGGCACGTCTCGTAGGCCCTGGATCACTCCTCCTAAGCACTTTTGGAGGTTTCCTTTTCTTATTATTTTTATGCACACACTTTTGGAGGTGTGGTGAGGTGCAGTTAAGTTTTTTTTAGTGTGAATTATAATAAAAAAAAACATATATATTTTACTTTTATCAAGGTGTGTTTTCTGCTTTAAGAAAGTGAAGCTTTAAGAAAATGTTTGTTTCTGAGTAGCTCAACTTGTTTGTGAGGTGCGTTGCCCGACATAATTCATGAAAAAGCATATAATATATGTTTTTTTCATAGCTGCGCTGCCTCTTAAACAAACACATCTTAAAAGAACTGTATCTCCAGAGAAAATTCACCGCACTTTTATCCCACACACAGTTAGAATTATTGGAGGTCTATTTTCTCAAGAAAGTGTTGTCACAGTAGTAATTTAAGATGCTTTATTGCAAATTTAATAGAAAGGGAAATATGGCTCTGGTTTGATGTGGAAAGCCATGATGCTTCTCCTCCTGTAGCCACTTCACTGTATAGCGAGAGGAATTAAAGTTTGTCCATATCCAGGACAGATTATAGCTGGCAATTGTTTGCTAAAACACTTCATGAGACAAAAAGTACGGTTAGGTTGTCATTAAGACAAAAGAAAGTTGTCTTGCTCGAATACAAACACAAGCAGAACAGTTGCTCGAGTCTCCCTGTGTACCTGGTTTTGGTGTTATCATGCTATCACGACAATCATTCAGTATTTCATTACTACAAGAACTAAAAATCCCAAGTTTTTTGGTATTTCTTATTTATAAAAAATCTATGAAAAAACTATTTTAATTCAATAATTTAAATTATAAAATAAAATTTTATAATATGATTTTTATTATTTTCTAACACATCCCCTCAAATAAAAGTCTTTTAAGCTTACTTAATTTTTATCAAATAAATAAGAATAATAAGATTTGAACTCGCAACCGCTTGATCATCAAGGCTCTGATATCATGTCAACGAATCATATAAACCTAATAGCTTAAGCTGTTAGGTGAGGTCTCAGGATATGATTTATGAGATCCTCATTTATTTGATAAAAATTAAGCACAAGGTAATGTGGGCCTGTGCAAGTTTCAAGCACAAAGGGCTTTCGCTTGAGGGGGTGTGTTAGAGAATCATATAAATCATATCCTGGGACCTCACCTAACAGCTTAAGTTTTTGGGTTGAGATGGTTCTTTGACATGGTATTAAAGTCTTGATGACCAAACGGTCACGAGTTCGAATCTCACTATCCCCGTTTATTTGATAAAAAATTAAGCACAAAGTAATGTGGACATGTACAAGTTTAAGTCCAAATGGCTTTCACTTGAGGGGAGTGTTAGAGAATAATATAAATTATATCCTGAGACCTCATCTAACAGTTTAAACTACTAGGTTGAGATGATTTTTTGATAAAATTATCAAATAAAGAAGTAAGATAGATTCATGACAATGAAATTGTATTTAAACAAAGACTAAATGGCCTACCAAGAGGAGAGGAAATTCTTAATTGGAATTCTATTATTTATATAAATAAGTGATTAATTAAAAATCACGAGTTTATATATTTATATATATTCATTTATGATTTAGCTCTTGAAAATGATCATTCACTCATAGATCACACTAAATAATGTATTCACGGTGGGTGTGTATACATACACATAACAATTAAATTTATTTTAAAGAAAATTTTAAAATAAATTTTTATTAATTTAAAAGGAAAGAATATATAAATATGTTATCTATATCCCACCTATCCTTTTCTTTTATGTTTCACAACAGTAATAAATTATTGTTTTTGTTTAAAACTATTATACATGGAGAGACTCTTAAAATATTTGTTTTGAGAATCTCTGGTCAGAGTGCAATAATGTCGATGGAAGAAATTCTCAAACAAAAAGTTCAAAACCATTATAAATCGAACCACCAGAGTTGTCTTAATGCTGTTTATTTATCTGATTGGCAACAAACAAAAATGTTATGGATTTTCAGATGACTTGACTGCCTCTCGATAGTTTTTTTAAATTTTTTTTAATATTCAGCAAACCGGATAGTTAGTTTACAAACTAGATAGGTTTATTGCGATATACTATGGGTCAGTTTTTTGTTTCAATATAAAAAAAAAATGTAAAGATAATATGAATTTTTTTTTTTAAATAAGACTTTAACCATTAATTTGATTGAGTTTAATAAGCTTAATTAATTTAATAATACAAATAAAAAATATAACAATAAATAAGGAAAAAAATGACAATGAAAAAAAACAAAAAAAAAAAACCTAAACTCATCTGGATTAACATGTAAAATATACAACTTGATCATAACACTCGGGCAATCCTTTTAAAAAAAACCCAAATACAATCATTAAACACAATTATTAAGTAACCAATATTGAGAGGTAGAAGTGATTTTTTAAAAAGAAAAATTAACAAAACAAAATCTTATTAAGTACCAAATCATCCCTCAATTAATATTATAATAAAAAACCATTAAATAAATATAAAAATACCCCTTAATATTAATTTTAATTTTCTTGTTTTTAATGATATTTAATCATTTCATCATGCAATTAAAATAATAAAATGCTCGTTAGTTTCTAAATAGTTGGGTAACGGAAAATCATGTGAAAATACTTTAATACCCTTGAAAGTTACAGTTGATTTTTCTGATAGAGGGGTTAAACAGCCAGCCATTACACCTTTTCGGTGAACATTGTAGATGGAGATGGCCGAATAGTGTTCTTCGAAGAGGGTTTTACTTGTATTAATGTCTATCGTAAGTTCACAACTAAGTTTTGAATAGTGGCAAAGATTTGGTTTGCAGCAGTGTTTTAAAACTCGGCCCGGCCCGGCGGGTCTACCCGGCCGACCCGGGCCTGTGGCCGGGCCGGGTCTAAGAAAAAAACAGGCTGGGAATTGGCCAGGCCAGACCCGACCCGGGACCCGGTCGACCCGGCCAAACCCGGCTGAGACCCGGGTTTATTTTTTTTGTATATTCTCCTGCCTGAAACGACATCGTTTTGGCCTTTACAATTAAAAGGCCAAAACGACAAGAGCAGAGAGACGAATCACAAGTGAATTGCAGAGTAGAGAACTGAGAAGAAAACCTAATTAATTTCAAGAATCTGTCGAGAAGAAAAGCAGATGAGCAGAAGAATCTTGAATCCTTGATCGCCCTTTCTATTCTGAGCATAAGGTTAGATGAGTTTTTAATTGTTTCTTTCTTCTTTCGCCTTTCGCTGTCCTCTGTTTAATCTTCTTCCCTCTATCGAAAACTGGGTTCGAGTCGCTGACCCCTCCTATTAAAGAAACAATTTGAAAGACTAAATTTTCTCTGTGCCCACGAGGCATCCAATTGCTGACAATCACAGTATATCATGTCGCAATTGTACAGGGAGCGGATGTTTATCCGGCGGCGCAGCAGATGCTAATTTATCAAGGGAAAGTACTTAAAGACGATACAACATTGGATGAAAGTAAAGTTGCTGAAAGTAAAGTAAAGTAAAGTAAAGGTGAGTTTTCTTGCTTTCGTTCCTAATTTTAGTGATAAAAGGAAGCTTTTTAGGTGGAAGGAAATGGTGCGAATTTTGAATATACATAAAAGTATAAAGCCAACAATTAGTCCTTGTTTTGAAAGTTCGGTTATGTTCAATAAATGCACTTAGAGAATTTTGATATTTATACACTAAAAATACTATTGCTTGTTTGTTTCATTCTCTATTTCCCATGTCAAGATGGTGAAAATTTTCCTGAACTGGCTCTATATGTGGCGGGGTTTGTCTGGTAGGAGTTTTTTGTTATTTCTCATTTTGCATAGAAACAAAAATAGTTAAGAGGGGTGCTGGCAGGGTTTGTTTTGTGACTTATGTATATTTTAGTTTATTGCTTATGAAGAAATATGGGAAGCTTAATAATATTATTAATATTTTTTTGGTATTCTTATAGTGCATTTATTAAGGCTGTATTGTTGTACCTCAAGGGGTGGGTTCGAGTTGTCTTGTTTGGCCAGTCTTCTTATACTGCATTGTTTATGTTTCAAGTCTGACTTCATGTCCAGTTTTTTTTACTTGGTTGACAACTTTTATATATGAGCTCATGTTGGTGCATTTGGATTTGTGAAGTGAAATAAGATTTCTTAGGTTGCATTGTCATGGTCATGGTCCCTTTCTTATGATTGTGGGTTCTCGTTTTCAATTGCTGAAGGTCCAACTTCTGTTTTGAAAGAAAAGCTCTCATCCTTGGGCTCATCAAGAATTCTGGCAGACCATCAACTTCAAGCACAATTGCAAGAGCATCACCTCAAGGGGTAAGTGTGAACAATTTGTGTATGCTCTTAAAATGATTGACATTTCTGCCTTGTTTATTTTGGCAGTAGCATGAAATCATAATTTTGTTGTAGAAATGAATTGAAACTTTAATTATGGTAGTAATTAGTAATCTGGTTGAAAGAATTTTCCAGTGATATCTTATAAATTATGCCAGGTCCTTAAAATGTTTTCACATGATGGTAGTACTCCAAGTAGTGATCCTTCAACGGGCCAATCAATCACAACCTTCAATTTCTATGTCAAGTGGTAGTAGAGGAAGAACAGATTTGGCATGGGGTCATTGTAGAGAAGCTCCTGAACTTAGTGTTGGATGTAAAAAAACTAAATTAGTATGTTTATATTGTGCTAAAGTATTTGCGGGTGGTGGCATTAATCGATTTAAGCAACATTTAGCTGGAGCTAAAGGAGAAGTTGGACAATGTCATAAATGTTCTCCTGGTGTTCGACATCAAATGCTTTTGAACCTTAAAGGAAATGTTGAAACAAAAAAAAAGTTAGAGAAATACAAGCAGATTTCAATCCATTTAATGCACAACAAAGGGAGCATGAAGAGATGATGATTAGACAATTAGAAGATGATGATGGTGATGATGATGAGGAGGAGGAGGATGAGGATGTCAATACTAAAAAACATATGTTACCACCGAAGGTTGCAAAAAAGAAAAAGATTCAAAGCACCAACACTGTAAAATAATCAACTACAAGTTATGGAAAGCAGAAGAAATCTGCAACATTAGGGACATATTTCATGCCGAGAACAACTCCTGGTGCTCAAAAGTCTCTTCAGAACTGTTGGCAAAGGAAAGAAGCAATTGAACGGTGTGATCTTGCTTTAGTGAAGTGGATGTTTGATGCATGTGTGCCATTTAATGCTGTTAACTCTGTGTATTATCAGCATGCAATAGATGCTGTAACAGCCATGGGTCCTGGTTATAAAGGACCAAATTTGCATGCTATCCGTGGCTATTACTTGGCAAAAGAGGCTGATGAAGTGAAGATTTATGTTGAGAGTTATCGAGAGATTTGGAAGAAGACTGGTTGCACATTAATGGCTGATGGATGGACAGATCAGAAGAGGAGGACTTTAATTAACTTCTTAGTATATTGTCCTAAAGGAACAATTTTTTTGAAAACCGTGGATGTATCAAATGTCTCAAAGACTGCTAGATTGTTGTATCAGTTGTTTAGAGAGGTTGTTTTGTATGTTGGGGTAGAAAACATTGTGCATATGATGACTGATAATACTGCAAATTATGTTGCTGCTGGCAGGTTATTGATGGAAGAATTTCCTTCAATATTTTGGTCTCCTTGTGCTGCTCATTGCAACAACCTTATACTCCAGGACATTGGTAAATTGCAGTCAGTTTGTTGTGTTGTTGAGCATGCTTCTGGTATCACAAAGTACATTTATAATCATTGTTATCCATTATATTTGATGAGGAAGTTCACTGGAGGAAAAGAAATACTTCGTCCAGCTCCTACTCGTTTTGCCACCAATTTCATTGCATTGCAAAGCATTTTAGCTCATAAAGATGAGTTGAGAGCTATGGTGACATCTAGGGAATGGGTCTCATCTGCTTATGCTAAAGATATCAAAGGAAAAAAGTTTGTTGAGAGTATGCTAGACTCTTTGTTTTGGGAAGAATGTGCAATAATTGTGCGAATGAGTGAACCTTTAGTTCGAGTTCTACGATAAAAGTTTGTTGAGAGTGTGCTAGACTCTTTGTTTTGGGAAGAATGTGCAATAATTGTGCGAATGAGTGAACCTTTAGTTCGAGTTCTACGATTGGTTGATGGTGATGATAGACCTTCGATGGGATATTTGTATGATGTTATTCATCATGCAAAAGAAGAAATGGTGAGGAGATTTCAAAAGAGAAAGCCTAGAGTGAAACCTTTCATAGACATTATCAATAATCGGTGGGATGGACAATTTTACAGAAGTCTTTATGTAGCAGCATTTTGGTTGAATCCTCGATTTCAATATGATGCAAATATAATGGATAAACACATGAGCACTATTTCTGGACTTCTAGATGTTCTTGAGAAGTTTGCACATGGAAATCTACCATTGCAAAGTAAGATTACAAGTGAGATGAAGTTTTTTAGGAATGCTGAACATGACTTTGGCCGAGCGTCCGCAATAACTAATCGCACCCTTATGCCTCCAGGTATATAATTTTTATATTTACAAATATTATTTGACATAGTCTTACACTTTTACTTATTATTTTTTTGTATAGATGAATGGTGGATGACATATGGAACCAGCGCTCCAAATCTACAACAATTGGCTATACGAGTGTTAAGTCAAACTTGTAGTTCTTCGGGATGTGAGAGAAATTGGAGTATGTTTGAATATATTCATTCCAAGAAGAGAAATGGATTGGAGCACCAAAGGCTTAATGACCTTGTTTACATCCACTGCAATCTAAGATTGAAACAAAAGTATTTTTCTTTTATCTAATTCCTTAAATATTATTTTATCTTGTTTAGTAGCATTATTAATACTTATATTGTGTTTACCTTCCCTTTTAATATATAGGAATTATTGGAAAGGACGAAATTATGATCCAATTAATGTTGAGACAATTTTCGACATGAAAAATTAGGTAGTCGAAGATGACCCATCAATGTTGACAACGGAAGAAGTAGAGAGTTTTCATCAAGCTCTATCAACTATGACCATACAAGATACTTTAGTTGATGGTAATTAATGATTTATTATTTAGTGATAAATATTATTTAAAATAAAGTTTTGTTTAACATATAATATTTATTTTTTTAATTGTGTTTGAAATGTAAATGTCATAAATGTTAATTATATTGAAGATGATTGTGACGATGAAGTTTCAAAGGAGCATGCTGATGATTTATTAGGTGTTGACGAGATTGGCTCCATTCCATCGACATTTCATCCAAATTTTTCTTCCATGGACACAGAAGAACCTAATGTGTTAATTACTTAATTCAACATAAGTGAATGGGTTGTTGATTTAGAATTTATGTTGTTGGATGTTTTGTTTTAAATATTTTATAACTTATGTTATTGGAATTTATATTGTTGGATGTTTTGTTTTAAATATTTTAGAATTTATGTGGTTGGATGTTTTGTTTTAAATATTTTATAATTTATATTTGGTTTGTATTTTGGATATTGAATTGAATTTATGTTGTTGGTTTATAATTTAAATTTGGTTTAAGTAAGTGTTGTATTGTAATTAGTTATGTGTTTTTTTTTTTTTTAGGTTTTTTTGGGTTGACCCGGGTTAACCCGGGTCAACCCATCTGACCTGTGACCCGGAGGGTCGACCGGGTCAATGACCAGGTCGGGTTTCAAAACTATGGTTTGCAGCATCCAAATCTGGTTTGTGAAATGAAAAACACTCTTGTCATGGTGTGTAGGTTGGATTATGATTAGCTAAACGATAAAATTAAGAGTATAATTGTGATTATTTTTTAATATATTTTTTATATTAAAATAAAATTTTTAATTTTTTTTTAATATTAACACATCAAAACATAATAAAATATTAAATATATATATTTTAATAAAAAATATTTTAAATTTTGATGAAACATTTTATATATCATGTTTCCAAATACTTAGCTGATCGTAGGCTGTAGGCTAGAGTGTCAGTTCTTGTTTCTCTTTCGATCTGAGCATAGGCATGGACAAGCATGTCCCGAAGTATCAAGCTGCCCTTCAATAATATAAGGGATCACTTTTATTAAAACCTCAAACTAATCACATGATTACAGTCGGTAAGAGGCAGTCTCTTAAGAATACAATATACCTCGGAAGCATAGACTCGATCCTCGAGTTCTCTTTTTATGAGGGTGATAGTTAGATGTGCTCGAGTTTAGTGAAACCAAACGCCAGTCGGCAGCCCAGAGCAAAATTCCAAATCCTCAAGCTTCTCTTTTTTTTTTCTTTTTTTTTCTTTTTTTTTTTTTTTGGGTTTTATGGATTCTTTGTGCCCATTATTATATTGGTTTCTATTGGATCAAAGGAGAGCATGGATGAATCATAAAAATTCAATCCCTTCTCCTGGCCAAGATTTTTCGAGTCATTCCAAATAGGATTAAAATAGATACTTCTCAATCATAGAATTCATTTATAATTTATCCGTTGAAGAAGAAAAAAAGAAATTATTAAATTTTCAGATCATTTTTTAAATAAATAAATCAATTTAGACCAATTATTTTAATTACATCAATGTTGTAATTTATTTTTAAAAAAATTAAAATGAATCCGATCAAATTGATCAAATTATTAAAAATCCATCACATAAAATTTCATCTTATCAAAATCAATTTTGAAAATAAAATTTATCAATGATTTTTAAAAAGAACTTTTGCTCTCAAAAGAGTAAATTAGCATTAAAACATTCATGTTAAAATTTGTAATTAGCAAAACTAAAGAAAGATTCAAGGGTATATTTGCCATTTACTAATCATAGTATTTAGCTAAAGTAATTTATCCACTTTGGATATCATTCCATTGCATCAGCAAATTATATATATATATAAAAAAGTGCCTTGACTTTCCCCATGTCACCTTCTCCCCAATCCAATCTTAATTAACCTAATCTTGATTCCATTACTACTAATCCCATTCCATCTCTCTGTCTCCACTGTTCATCATGATTCTTAATTAATTTTCTCCCCCCCACTAAACACAGCAAATCCGCAATCAACCCTGAAGGGCCCCTAAATTAATAATTAAAAAAACAACTGGGTCCCACTGGTTTTAACCCTTTTATTTTATTTTCCCTCGATTTCGTTCACAGTCTCACTCCAATGCAGCTTTGTCATGAGAGCAGGGCATCGGTTCTCTATCCACACTGTTTTTTCAAGGCATAAAGCATGGATCTTTGATAACTTTTGTACAAGTTATACGTCTATGTCCACCAGGATCTGTTTTTCAGGCCTTGATTCACCTGCTTGAGCTACTCATATAGATTGTAAAGGTATTCTTTTGATCACAAGGTTTTGGTGATGTTCAAGAAATGTTACTTTTTTCTGCACAATTTGTGTTATTTGGAAGTATTGTTTTGATGGGTGGTTGTTTGTTTTTGGATTCAAACTTTGGTTCTTCTATGAGGTGCTGAGTGAAATCCTTGGAAATTGTGATATAACAAGTGGGTGGTGATTTTTGACGCAATATTCTTTACCAAATCGTTTTTTATTGGTGGGCTGGTTTTTTTATTCTGTTTTGTAACCTACCTGGGGCTAGAAATATTAGGTGTCTGTGGAAACTGAGAAGAAAAGAGTAATTTTAGATCTCATGTTGTTTTGATTCTAAGAACTGAATGTGAATTCTGTTCTTCTTGGTCACATGATGTTTGTAAGATTATAAGCAATAGAGGGTTCTTGTTGTTCTGTCTTGAATTAGAGTGATCAGTTCTGTTCTACTTGGTCAAATGGTCTTTATAAGATTGTAAGCAATTGATGTTCCTGTTCTTCTGAATTTGCAGAGGTCAAATATTTTAATTTTATTCCCCCAGGCGTTATTAGCAACCAAATGTATATTTAAAATGGTAGTCATCAAATGGAAGCTATGGACTCTCTTTTGTTTTATACTTTTATTGATGGCAAGCAGGGAACAATTGAGATATTGATTTTTTTTCCGATATGGTAAAATGGAATCACCTCATTATGAAATAAAAGAAGTTACCAAAAAAATGGCTATGCTTATTTTTTCTAAAGAGGCAAGGTCTGACTAGTGTCAAAGTCATAGCAAATTCAAGGAAATGATTTTTTAGCATGTTGTTGCATATTTGTTGAAGGGCTCGTCTTTCCTTTATTGTAGGGTTAGATGCTAAAAAATACAGTATATTTTGTAATAATTTGTGCTCTCTGATCGTTCAGCAACATGTGAATTCATTATATGTCCTCTTGTTCCCATGTAAAATCTCTGCCTCCAATTAAGCAACACTGCTAGGCACTCTGTATAAGGGAATTTTCTAAGATGGAATTGAGGTTTGAGATAGCTTTTTGTTGCGTTTAATGATGCCACTTACTGGACCCCATGGGATAACTTGAGGGCACTTGCATGGTGCCTGGGTCAGGACCTCTTGTGGCAAGTGGAGACAGAATGCATAAAATGCCGAGACCAACTGAGAATAGAACATCTTACTTCAGCTTTATTTGGAGGGAAGGCATTTCATTGATTTGGGTCCAAGCATCATTGTGGTGCTGCCCTATGTAGATTTACTGACCTTGTTGACTGTGAGCATGTGGAGTTTGGTGCTAGGATTGGCTAATTGATTAGGCTCACACATGATAATTATCAACCAAATGTTGATGATACCTGATTTTGGTACTTATGCATGTTTGATGGTCCTTTACCCATTCATCTTTGGATTTACATGTCTACATAATGAAATAATTACTACGTGATGAGGGATTTGTATAAATTTAGTGTTTTCTGAACCGACCTTTTGTCCCTTCTTAAAATGAAAAACATAAAAATCTTAATGTGTGAAAGCACTGTGAAATCTTGTTAAGGTTACACGAAAAAATTTGTGATCAAGATCAAGAACCGCAAACCTGTCATTGTTGTTGTAAAGAAATAGTCTGACACTATTCTGATTGCAAACTCCTTTGCATTAAAAATGTTTGTTTTTTTCCTCTTTTGTTTTAATGCAATCTCTTTGCTATGCTTTATGAAAAGCAGGTCAATGGACACATCATCTGTAAGATGTCTTATCAACAGTATTTCTCGATTCATTCATCTTGTTTCATGTCAGACAAGGAAGTTTATGCCTATTCAAAAGGATTATAAGAGCATGGTTATGATGTTAAAGCATTTGAAACCAGTTCTTGGTGGAGTTGTTGATTACAGCATATCTTCAGATGAAGTCCTATGTAAAGAGTGTGAAGAACTTGATACAACTGTTAATGAGGCTCGTGAATTTATGGAGAACTGGTGTCCACAGATGAGCAAGATTTGCAGCGTGAGTAATTCTGAACAGCTTATTTGTGTGTAGTGGATCAAATATTCAGTGTGTAATGCTTTCAGATGGAGTTCAAAATATTGGCCTTCATTATTTCTGTGCGCTGGTTCTTCCATGACGAAGCTCATATTGTTGCTTGAAAGACTAAGCAACAAGAAGCTCATATTGTTGCTTGAAAGACTAAGCAACAAGAGTAGTCTTCTATCATGTAATTGTTAGTCTGAAATTTTCTTTCTGATCCACGCTAAAGAAGCCAACATATATGAATTCTATAAGATTATGTGAGGCTTGCAAGTTAGAAGAACAAATGCAACTGAAACTGTAATGGAATCTCTTCCTTTTATTTTCACTTCTTTTTTCCTTGGCAATCAAATGTAGCTGTTTATGATATTCGAACACGTGAGCTTTGACTTGGGATGGCCAGGGAGGTAGTTGAGTTTCAAACTCTTAATGGACATGTGGTTTTTTCTCTGTCCAGGTCCAGCAAAGTGAAGCACTATTGAAGAAAATCCTGAGCTCTGCGCTGGAGATTTGTCAAATATTATGTAGATTGTTGCAGAGTTCTCCATCCGCTTCAAGTTTAACTATTGTTCAGGTGTGGATAGAGTTGGAATATTTGTGTCACTGTTTTCTTTTTAACTAGACAGTTCCTGGTGGTTTACTGTTTTTTTCTTTCATTTTATATCTTTGATTTTTTTTAATGTGGTCTGATCTATCAGATTGGTCTAATCATTATACTTTTTTAGTTGTTTAGTTGCATATGTCTATTGTGAGACTGATTTCTGTTTAAATGTTTCCAGCACTGTATGCAGGAACTTCAAGGTTCGAAACACGAAACAATAACAGAACTTATAGAAGAGGCTCTGGGAAGTCTAAGAGATGATGTTTCTCCTTGCACTAATCGTCTTATGAAACTTACTGAAACACTTGGTTTAACATCAAATCAGGAACTCTTGAAAGAAAGTGTGGCAGTGGAGAAGGAGAGGATGAATGTTAAAGTCAATAAAGCAAAAGGGGACTTGGATCAAATTGACCAAATTGTGGATCTGATCTCTCACATACGTAATTGGTTGCTTAAAGTTGAGCGCTTTGATCCTAAGAGTGGTGCCCCAATCCCTCCGTACTTTCGGTGTCCATTATCTTTGGAGCTCATGCTAGACCCAGTGATCGTGGCTTCTGGTCAAACTTATGATAGGGTGTCCATCCAGAAGTGGCTTGATCATGGGCTGAGCATATGCCCTAGGACCCGTCAGACACTCTCTCACACAAATCTCATTCCCAATTACACTGTCAAAGCTATGATAGCAAATTGGTGTGAGGAAAACAATGTAAGAGTTTCAAGCGACTCTGTCCCATCACATCATGATTTATTGCCTTTGGATAGTTTTCGTTATCGTTGTTCTTTGCACAGTAGCAATTCTACGTCAAGATCATCCATTGAAGTTGGGAATGGATTTGAGAAACAGAAGATTGGTGTTTCATCTAGATTAAGTGGTGAAGAATTTAATCGGTATCATGTCATGGGGACTGAAAGCTTTGAGCGCCCATCCCACGAACTTTCATATATACATAGCAGGAGTGAATCGACCTCAAGTGCCATCTCCAGTATTGAATATGTGCCTCCAGCATCAGATGAGATGTTAAAGTTATTAACCATGCATGACAATGTGAATGACTTCTCAGGAGAGATAACTTCTGAATGTCCTGATGTTTCTCCTTCCAATAAAGTAAAGGGATTTTCTCCCTGTTTATCAGGACGGCAATTTCACAGTTCTAAAACACAAGATGATATGGCCAGCAATAGAAGCCATAACTATAGCAGAACAAACTCCCTTCAGTTTTCCGACTCGGGTTCTCATGATCTATGTACAACTTCTCAAGTCAAGAAGTTGGTTGAAGGGCTTAAAAGCCAATCAAATGAAGTAAAGACTAAAGCGGCTGAAGAACTAAGGCTTCTAGCAAAGCACAACGTCGAGAATCGCATCATTATAGGCCATTCTGGTGCTATCAGACCATTACTTTCACTGCTGTACTCACAAGTGAAGATAACCCAGGAACATGCTGTCACAGCCGTGTTGAATCTATCAATCAACGAAGAAAATAAAGCCATGATTGCAGAAGCAGGAGCAATAGAACCACTTATTCATGTCTTAAGATCAGGAAATGATGGTGCCAAAGAGAATTCTGCAGCAGCTCTATTTAGTCTCTCTGTTTTAGAAGAATACAAAGCCAAGATAGGCCGTTCTGGTGCTGTCAAAGCCTTGGTGGATCTTCTTGCCTCTGGGACTATAAGAGGTAAAAAGGATGCGGCTACTGCCTTGTTTAACCTTTCAATCTTTCATGAAAACAAGGCTCGAATAGTTCAAGCTGGAGCTGTGAAGTATCTAGTTGAGCTGATGGATCCTGTCACTGGGATGGTTGACAAGGCAGTCGCTCTTCTTGCAAACTTGTCAACAATCAGCGAAGGTCGCATGGCCATTGCAAAAGCAGGAGGCATCCCATTGCTGGTTGAGGTTGTTGAATCAGGATCTCAAAGAGGAAAGGAGAATGCTGCCTCCATACTGATGCAGTTGTGCCTTAATAGTCCCAAGTTTTGTACCCTTGTTTTGCAAGAAGGGGCAGTTCCTCCACTTGTTGCATTGTCCCAGTCAGGCACCCCAAGAGCGAAGGAAAAGGTATGCAGCTAATCTCATCTTTCCTTGTTTGTACTGTAGCTGTTCTGGTATCTGCTAGCTAGCCAAATTATAGTGGAGGCCGTTGGTACCTTCTGCCAGTTAGGAAAGGAAGCATGGTGGGTTGATTGTGATTGTATTCCTTATGATGTCAATTTTTTTATATATTTTAACTATAGGGGAATCAAGACCAATAAGTTTTTTAACATTTAATGATGATGATGGATAGATATGGTAGATGATAATGTATGTTTGTATGTGTTATGTAGGCCCAGCAGCTTCTCAGTCACTTCCGTAGTCAGAGAGAAGGTTCCGCAGGAAAGGGTAAATCATGAAGAGGGACAAATTTTGTTAGATTTTCTGATTTTTCTTTTGTTTTTATAGTCTGCCTCGTGTATCTTCTCTGCATCAAGATGATCCATTGGGAAATATTCTTCCATGTTTCTTTAGGTTTGAGCCATATTTATTTTCCTTGCAGTCATGATTTATTAAAGAGCGGAGTGTCAGTGTGTTGGCTAGAATTTAGTTTTCCCGAGAATACAGCTTGCCCTATTATTTTGTGTGCAGTCACTGGGAAATTTTTTATTTGATTTTTCAATTGATTAGTTCTTCATATTGTACATATCCTGTATATATGCCATTAACTGTTGCAGTCTGCTATATAATGGAAATAAATGATATTGATGCCATTTGACAGAAAAATCTCCAGTTTTGATGGTTTAACTAATTTGTTGTCGTGCAAGTAGTTGAATTGGAGGCATTGCATCAATGCTTGCCTGCTGAGTACATTCTTGATGTACGTAGATATTGAAATACGAAAAACAGCTGGAAACCTATGGTGATTAGGTGTTGGCTGCAAGTTTCAGCAATATCATGGCTCCTAATGTCCTTAATTAAGGTGGTGCACCTTGCTGTTGATGTGGATAACCTTTTTGTATGCTTTTTTGTCCACGTGTCTGCTTTCTGGCCTTTGTTTTCTGGTCTCTTCCTTGACCATAAAGAAACCTATGGTGATTGATACCAGCCTTCTTTGCTGGAGAGAACTTCTGCAAGAAAACACACCCTCGTGCTCTCTGCCTATCGTTCTCTCCCACTGAAAACAGAGAAATTGTTGTTGATGACAGTTGGGAAGACGGCTTATACAGCACGGGCTCTGCTTATAGTAGGATTAAGAAAATAACTTTCTGGCCATTAAAGCAGGTAAAGGCTGTAGCTCTTCCATTCCATCACGCCAAAATCTGTCACGTGAAAAGGTAGCTTTCATTTCATTTCTCTGTTTCTCTTCCCCTGTATCTCAGCAAGATCAAAATCTTGAGGAGGCGTTGCTCCAAGATTGGTTTTCCGAGTGATTAAAATCCTTTTTTTTGTGAAAAAAATCTTTCCGTCGAGACAGTGGCAGAATAAAAGCTCCCCCCCCCCCCCCCCCCCCCCCATAGAATGGCAGGCTTGGTCCACTCTAGTCATAAATGGGCCCGAACTCCATCTTCAAGGTTTTACTTTTTGGGTACGATAAAACCTCTCACCAACCAGACTACAAATAGTGCACTGTTCCTCACCCATGACCTCCTTCTTCTTCTTCTTCATTTCTTTTTTCTTTTTTGTTTTTTGGGAAGAATACATGACCTCTCACTTATTCTTCACACCAGTCCCTTTTGTTTGTTAGCTTTTCTTCTCCCATGGAAGAAAATAAGGCTTCCTACATGCTTTGTTTGCTAGTTCAACGTGTTTTTTTTATATTGTGGTGTTGAGTGATTTTTAATTAAAAATATATTAAAATAATATTTTTTAAAATCTTTTTATTTTTAATATATCAAAATTATTTAAAAATATTTTTTAAAAAATATCAATTTGAAATTTTTTTTTATATTTTTTCTAACATCAACACATCAAAATCATTCAAAAATAATTTTAAATAATTAATTTAATATTTTTAAAAAATAAAAAATAATTTAAAAAACATCATGTATCACTCAACAAATTTACTAGACAGATGTTTAAATGCTTTTACCATGGACAAGGCTGAAATCCAGGTTAGCATATGTTTAGAAGAAAGTTAACGATGCCCTTGTAAAATTTATTTTTCTTCCCTTTTTTTTTCTCAAAATAGACACCAAATGATTTTGTAATTCATCTCTAATAATAAATTAACTATTTATCAAAATAGCTACTCATACAATAACTCACCCACATTAAATTATACCATCCAGACCAACCAAACTTTTGCGGTAGGGTTGCCTGTACTTTTTATATTTGTTTGTCAGATTCGATTCATTACTTGAACGAGTTAGGCAAGGTGCACCATCAAGTTATTTTTAACTTTCTTGTCAAATTCTCTGTTTCAACCATGTCATGCAAGCCCAATACCTCCCTTATTAATAAGCTTGGGAAAAGTTAGAAAAACGTACCTAACTCAATTTAAGTTATCAGCAGGAGGCGAGACTTGGCAACAGCGATTATCAAGTTGTTTTTTTCTTGTAATCCACCATCATAATCATGTTTTCTTGATGGAGCATCTGGAAAAAGAGACATGCATGGGGCAGGGCCTCGGTTGGCATAAAACCAGTTGTCTAATATTTGGAGCAGTGCAGATGATGGCCTCCTGGTTGGCCCCTACCAGCACCAGAGCCTTCTTAATTTCCTCGGTCTGTTCACCATCTCAGCAGACCACTCTTGTGATGTCAAATTGGGACCTTCACAGTCACAGATTATGTTTGTACTCCATCTTGTAGGATCATTCGAGCCCATTGTTCCCCGTCTCGTGTATAGCTCCTGCGATCAAGAACAAGAAATCGATCAGCTTTTAAATTGGTTGCAGAAGATAAACTGGTCACGTGGTTGCATTCCTTGAATCAAGCAAGGATAATATCAAACGTGGGTTCGAGCCACGTGGTTCCAGACATCCTTTTTCCATACACTCCACCGGATTTTTCTACTCTCTGGTGATAATTATTAATTAAACAGCAAAAATATGAAAAGGACTGGTATTTGTTCCCCCCCATTATCTGACGATAAAGTTAATACTATTAGGTTATAGCAAATTGCAGGGTCCAAATGCTTCCTGGATTTGACATTATGGGATTGGGATGGATATCGAACTTGATGCTGACAACAACCATTGAACAGGGCAAGATGTGAATTAATTAATTAATTAATATAAATGTAGTTAATTAAGTGTTTTGTTTTATTTCATATTCTTACCATTTGCATATATTATGCGCTGAGGTTATCACATTGCAGTTGTAAAATAAATAAAATGAAGATGGTGAGTTACTCTTTTTTTTAAAAAAAAATTAATGTTGAGGTTATTGTTTTCTATATATATATAACGGAACTTATCCTTCTCTAGTCTTTGTCTTTCGATAGAAATAAAAAATGGATTTATTAACTCTCATCTAACCATATATTCAATACGATATGGATTATTAATTAATTTTCATCTAACCATATATTATATATAGTAAAATTAAAAAATTATTCAATTCGCCCTAGTGTTTTTGGGAAGAAATTAAAAATGTGTTCTATAATCACCCAAGATCCTTGCATTCCTTCAGTGCTTCCTGCAGGGCACACGCCAACATTAAGCATTACATAAAAATATTATATTATACTATATAATAATAAATTAACTACAGTTTTAATCTAAAATAAAAAATAAAATAGTCCTGACACAACAATCACATAACCTAGACAAAAACTCTATTTAAGGATTCAAAAATAGCTACTGCTGTTTTGCATGATCTTGCATTATTTTATATGCCTCTCTTGGTATACTTATGTTTCTTCGAGCCATCCTATCCTATTAAATTCTGTGTTCGACAAATCGGGTAAAAGTGAGAAAAGAACAGGAAAACATCCATGTCTGAAATTGATGTACTACAATTAATATTTTAACTGTGTGGAATTTATTAATAAACGCAAAGGTTTGTTAAGATGAATCTATTATTTGTTGAAAAGCTTGGGACAAAGATATCTTTGTGATACTTTTATATGTTTTGCTTTGCTTTTCTCTAGGTAATTAAGGTGGAATGTGATGCGGGCAGTGTGCGGACAGCCCTTCCCCCTTTTTCGCCTCTTCCGTATTGCATTTTTATTCGTGGTTGGAAATGTTTTAAAAACGTGTTTGTTTTAATAAAATATTAATTTGTTGTTTTTTTTATGATTTTTGATAGTTCAATGTTAAAAAATATATACAAAATTATTTTAATATATTTTTAAATAAAAAAATTACTCTCATACCACCGTTGAAAGAGAAAAAAAAATGTGTATATTTTTAATGATATATTGTTAGTATCAATTATTTAATAATATTACACATGTTTTAGTGGTATTATTGGAATACTGCCAGCAATGAATTACCATTTGAATCAAATTTTTTTTTATATAGAAAAATTATCTATACGTAAAAATAACTTAGTGAGGGTTGATTTGATATGATTTGGTTAATTTAGTAGATCCAAAAACAACTTAGATAATCAATAAAAATAAATTAACTTGTCAAACTCGTGATAACCTCATAGAAAACAAGTCAAAACAAACCAAAAAGCCTAATTCTCTAATCAACAAAATATGAAATGATAAAATTAAAAAAACAATAATTAAAAAATAAGACAAATGGATTAATTTGCTAAACTATAACCTTGATTATAAGGTTTGGATAACCTCATAGAAGAGAAACCAAAACAAATAATGAAAACTAATTATTAACAAGTTAAATATTAAAAGATGAAGTTGATAAAAAAAAATTGGGTTAACTAGCCAAAACAATGACTCAAGTCATGAGACTATAATAACTATATAGAAAGTAAATTAAAATAAATCATAAAGTTAAGTTCCGTAAAAACTAAATATTAAAGAATAAAAATAAAATATAGATTAAAAAAATAAAATAAAAAAATATTAAGATTAATATTGTTTTGTGAGGCAGTGCATAATGAAGATATCATTTTTTTTAGTGTTTTGAGTTATGAAATAGAAAAAAAACTAAAGATTAAAGAATAAAATTAAAATTAAAAAAACATACATTAAAAAAACAAAATAAAACACTATTAAAATAAATAATACATATCCGTTTGAAAAACACCATCTCTCTCTTTCAATGTTTTGTTAATACCATGACTTGTTAAGTCTAACGTATTACCGTTTACTTATTATAAAGTTTCTCAATTATTACCGGCTCTGTGAAACTTTGGCTTACCAGTTAATATTAAATAATAGAGAATTGATTCCAGAGGACTTCTATAGTTCCACGGGTCTTCTTTCTTTGCCTTCACGCTATTTCCTTCTTTATTATTCGGCGACACGCGGCTTTCCTTTTGAATTTTATACCTTGACTGGTGATTGCAAGTCAATGGCAGTATTGTAAAATACAAGCCCAATTTTGCAGGTCTTTTTCTTTTTTCTTTCTCTACTCTTGTCTTCTACCTCTGTGCTCAGTTTTTGGCTCCTCTCTCTCTCTCCTCTCACAGTCCCTTTTTCTTCATCTTTTCCTCAGTAATTACATATTTCTATTTCATTTCCATAAATATGCATGCCATCGTGTTCTCTTCTCTATTTTTTTTAAATTATTATGTCATAATCATAGAAAAACACTTGAAAAAAATAATAATTTAATGCTTTTTAAAAAATATATTCATTCACAAAATAAATATTTTCTAAGCTTCTGTCAACGGCCGGTTTGGACACTGTATATCTATGTGGTTACATTGTATATTTTGCAAAATTTGAATTTTTTTTATTTTTAAATTATTTTAATATATTATATCTTAAATAAATTATTTAGTCCGAATTTTTTTTCCTAGACAGAACCAGTGGTTTTTTAAGAGTTCGGACGGACATATGGTCTGAAAAAGGTTACATTAAAAAAAAAAAAAAACAAGTGAATGTCAGAGAAGTAAATATCTAATTTATTAGTGTTAAACTGGTTTTAAGTTTTAAACGAAGGTCTTAAGCAGGCCTCGGGTTTCCATATAAGAGGATGGTACTTAGCTACGTGGTGAGGGGGTACCCACGGCCTAGGCTCGGACTATTCGAGTACTCGCTAACTTGTCGAGTAATGGCACTGGGGTCCGAGATGTTCCCATGTTGTTCATATTCTTAAAAAGATATTTGTTTTTTACTGCATTTTTTTACCTCGAATTATTATAAAACTTGAATCTGAGCGAAGTTATAATGTACTTCCAAATCTGTATTTTTAAATCACGACAGTAAAAACTAATAAAATACCGAACATGCACCGAATCTTTCGACTAATTTTATGAAATTCAATGTAAATCTAACAGAGTCAATACCAGAAAAATTTAAAAATATTAAGGTTTTAATAAAAATAATTAAATTCATTTTTATTTGTTTTTAATCAACCCCTGAATCTGCAAACGGGGTGTCATAGCTGCTATAATTGCACGCTTACTTTTCAATTCGGAGACAATAAAGACAAAGCCCTTGTACTTACGGTGCTTTAAGATGTTTCGGTGCATTGAGCCTCCAATAGCAGTAAATGTAGATCTCAACAACCCTTAGTTTCTGTTTAAGCTGCCCTCAGTTTGTAGGACAGTATCTAAGGTGGAGACCCATTTGAAGTGTCAGTTATTAAACAGAGTCTGGTCCCATTACACCATGCACTTCCAAAACTCATGGAAACCCCACTTATAAAACTAACTAATTTTGCTTTTAGTGCTGTGGTGTAGGATATAATGTTTTTTTTAAGAAAATATATTAAAATCATTATTTTAGATCTTTAAATCTTTTTGATATCAAGCATCGAAATAAATGAAAAATATTAATTTAATATTTTTTTAAAAAATAAACATATCCTTACAATGTTTCTATACATTATTATAAACCACCAAAACTACATTACTAATATATAATCTATGAGTTGTCTCTGTTCATTCTCTCTTGTTGTCATGGGCTATTAATGCTACGTACTGATTCGTTACCCTACTCAGTATTATGCATTACTCTACCTGTTACTTATAATTGACTAATCAATCATCTATCAAGTCCAAAAAAATAAAAATAAAACTTTAAGTTTTT
Organism: Populus tomentosa; assembly: GCA_018804465.1. Lineage (NCBI taxonomy): Eukaryota > Viridiplantae > Streptophyta > Magnoliopsida > Malpighiales > Salicaceae > Populus > Populus tomentosa. Next base: position 18,162,676 of record CM031977.1, read on the forward strand.
GAGACTATAAGGATTATTTTTTAAAATATTTTTTTAAATATATTTTTTATTTTTTAAATTTTAATTTTAATATCAATATAATAAAATAATTTAAATTTTTTAATTTAAAATAAAAAATAAATTTAATTTTTTAAAAAACTCAAGTTAAGTCACAGCTGGACACACCCTCCGAAGTCGAGACATTTTAAGACATGGGTCCGAGAGGATTTTCAGAATATAGCCAACATGATATGCTGGTACATTTCATTGGTTCGCGGTTTGATTGATTGAACAATTACAATTGACAATGTAACTAATGCTGATATCAAGATATTTTTTTTAATTAATATAATTATTGTATCAATTTATAATTAATTTTATAAATCTTAAAATTAATAATCATATAAATTTTTAATAATTATCATATTAACAATTTATATAATTTAAATTTAAAACTATAAAAAAATAAACCCCTTAATCCCCTTGATTCCAACTATAACAATGGTAATGTAAGTGGCATGCATGCATGAATTCTGTGTTGTGAGTTTGAAGTAATAATATTGGTACGCTAACCAGCAAATAAATATATTTATTTGAGAAAAAAATATATTTCAAGTCAAGATCTTAACCTAACTCCTGTTACTTTTAGTTGAAACAAGGAATATTTTATTTTTTTAAAAGATGTAAAACAGCTTTCTTGTGATGAATTGTGCACTTTGCTTAAAAACAAAAGTTAGAATTGAGAATTAATATAGTTATTAACCTGTCTTCGCGAAGATTGATCTAGTATTGGCTTGGGTTAAATTTTTTGAAAAAATCAATCTATAATTAATAATTAATATAATATAATCTAATTAACTTTATGGAAACTCTTAATTAAAGGCCGAAGTAGTAGTTGCTATAACCTCGATTCCTAACCAACAAACTGATTCACTATCAGGTTCTCCAATGGTTATTATTATTATTATTATTATTATTATTATTATTATTGTAAGTTTAGTTTCTATTTTATCAAATTTTCATGTCATTATATACAAAATAATTGTAAATATTTGACGTAAAATATCAATTTATCTTAGAACACAACATCATTCATTGCGTAAAATAGGCAAGGTAGATGGAAAACATTGTAAATTTGGATGGGAGATCAATTACTAGCATTCAATTTGGCATATTTTTCAGACGGGGAAAAGCTCCCCGGCATTTAATATAAAGTACTATAAAACTGTCCCTTTCCTACGGATCTGTTGGCTGTTGTGTATAGAAAAGTATAAATACCATTCAAGTCTAAATTACTACGTACCCTTGTGTTGTTAATGTGACTTTACACTGCAATTCCAGGGCTTTTAAATTTTGGTATCTATTCCTTCCTGTCAAATTCATAGCTACAAAACTTAGTATAATTCGTTGGATTGACCCCACCTCTAATCCGGGTAAGTTAAAAAATTAAATCCAAAGTTGATTGGTTTGACTCAAAAAACATGGCGAGTCAACTTACAACCCGGTTGATACATTCAAAACTTAACTTGATTTTTTTTTCTCTTCAAACAATGTCATTTTAATTTTTTTAAAAAAATCTAAACAAATTAACTTTGATTAACTTGTCTAACTTATGACTCAAATTTTAAAATGAGTGGAGATAATAACTTTAGTCAAGTTAATTTATACTTATTGAATTTTCGGTTGAGTAAGTCTATGCTTTTGGTTGTGGTTTTAAATGAGTTTTGATAATACATATTATGTCATTTATTAGTACTACGCTATGGGTTATATCAAATAATTTTAAAAAATATTAAAAAAATCATCAAGGCATTGCTAACATGCTTTCAAGATGGAAAAATTTAAACAGTGTAACAATTGATTCGATATGACCTGGTTAATTTGACAAATTTAGAGGCAACTTGGATAACTAATAAAAATATAGTTTTAATAAAAAGAGTTTAACATGAAATTCTTTTAAATATCGAGATGAAAACATATTGGATCGAACCAAGTTAACCCAGGTTAACATGTAAAATTTGTTACTAATATCACGAGACGTTGATAACCTTATAAAAAAAAAATTGAAGTTCAATTTTCAATCAATCAAATATTGAAGAATAAAATTTTAAAAAAAATCAATTAAAACAAGGATAAAAAAAAGACCTAAGTTAAACCTGGATCTTGAGATTGGTATAATCCAATAGAAAGCAGATAAAAACAAATTATAAAGTTCAGCTCTTAATTAATCAAATGTTGAATGATAAAATTGAAAAAAAAAATTCAATTGAAAAAAACAAAAAAAAAAATACTAGAGTCAACCCAGGTTTACCAGTCAAACCTTTGACTCAAGTCATAAAATCAAGATATTCTCACATAAAAAATTAGAATAAATTATGAAAATTAATTCTCAATCAACCTAAACATTGAAAAATAAAATTGAATAAAAAATCAATATAAAAAAAATAACAAAAAACCCCAAGTCAATTGGATTAACCAGCAAAACCTATGACCCGAGTCATATGATTGAGACAACCTCATATAAATAAAACCAAAATAAATTATAAAACTTAATTCCTAGTTAACCTAAATATTAAGGGATGAAATTGAAAATAAAAATTAAATTAAAAAAATAAAAGAACCCAAGTCGATCGGATTAATCTATAAAACATATTATTCGAATCATGAAATTATAATAGCTTAAAAAAACACTAAAATAATTTATGAATTTCAATTCAACAGGAAGAAGAAGAAGAAGAAGAAGAAGAAATACTGTTGAGGACTCCTCAAAATAGTTTCTGTTAATATTAATATTAATATATGTATTGCTAAAGGTGTTTTAACGTTGACATGATAAAAAGTTAAAAGTTTTATGATTCATGTAAATTAATAGCTTATTTCTTTGGTTTGTCACGTAAAGCTCCATTTCAAATTGTTTTTTTAAGGAAAATTACTTTCAGTATTTATAGCTTATTCTATTTTATATTTTAAATTACAGTTTACATCACGAGTTTTATAATTTCATAATAAAAAATCAATAAAAAAATAGGTTTATTATTATATTTAATTTAATAACCAAATAGCCTATGCTGCTTTAAAATAATAAAATTACCACTAAGAAAACTCTTCCATTTATTACCAAACATGAGACCCTGCTAGAAATATGTCACGAAACCATAACAATTTGTGTTGCCTTCCCAACTGCCTCATATTCACTCGGTGGTGAAAGATAAAGCAACTGGAGGTGGGATGAACAGCACCGAATTTTGACCCTCTTTCTGCCTTCGTATTTCCCCTGCATCTTTCCAATATTTTCACCTCCTTTATCCAACCAAAAATAAAATCACCATTGAAGAGAAAGAATCCAATTTTTTTTTTCTCAGTGTTCAAATCGGTAGCTTAATTGAGTTTTTCTGGCAGGGAAAGAATCATCACGGTCTCCCCCCTGCTCAGCGCGTATGTTCTTGTTTTTCTGTGATCCCGCACTTGCTTTGCTGAAACTTTCTTCAACCCTCTGCTGCATCATCTCCTCGAAGTTCGAAGACATGCTCTCGATTTGGATTGATTTCCTTCGAATCTTTTCCTGACTTAAAGTTACCTTATCTTTCCTAACAACAAATTCAGATTCTTCTACTGTAACTCTTTTAACAAGGCCGATACCATCTGCACAGACTCGAGTAATTCACCAATACAAGCTTTATCTTGTCATCATATCTTCGACCTTGTTGCTGTTTAAGTCTATTACATGCTTCTTCATCTGGACTAAAAGAAGAAAGATCGACATTAATCCTAGACCACCTGGGCAGCAGGGTTCCGTTCCAATCGACAAGCCCCACTCGTTCTAGTTCCTTTATTCCACATGAAGTGTGTGCTAAATCAGGAACAACCATAATTCTCGCTTTTAATTTCAGGTAGGTCAACAATGTCGCCATTGTTTTCGCTCTTCACCAACGAACCTCCAATTTCTAAGTACAAACGGGTCTTGAAATCAATTTGGGGTAGAGGGCCGATTGTGTCTTCGAGCTAGAGAAGAAATGAATTTACTTGGAGGACCTCATGATGCCTTTTATTTTTTACTTTAAGGCTATCCAAAATCTGCTAGTAACTAAACTATTTTATTCAAGTATGTTATGTCCAAGTGAGATTTTTTTTTTTTTCATTTAAAAAAATATATTTAAATACAATTAACATGTTTCTTGATAAAAAAAAATAAAATTATATGAAGAATCAAAAAATAACTCAGATAATTGATGCAAACATAGTTGGACTTGAAAACGATTTTAAAACGATATTTTTTTAAAAAATATTAAGACAATAACATATTGAATTGATCTGCGTTAACCTGCATTAATCTAACAAACTTATGAACCAAGTTATGAAACTGTAATAATCTCGTTGAAAACAAATTGAAATAAATTATAAAGTCCAATACTCTATCAATCCAATATTAAATGGTAAAATTAAAAAAAAAAATCTAAAAAATAACTTCAGTTAACTTGGATTAACTTGTCAAAACTTGAATTATAAAATTAAAATAACCTTATAAAAAACAATTGAAAAAAATTATAAAATTTAATCTTAATAAATTAAATATTAAGAGATAACATTCAAAAAAAAAAAAAAACCCATCGTTTGCCGTACCTTATTTAGGGAAGAACAATCAGATTTGAAATACTGAAATTCAATAACTTGATCCAAAACGAAATTATACTGGACTTTTGAAAAAGGTATTTTGAACAGTGTTTCACAATAAATAAATAAAATTAAAAGTACCTTTATTCTATAAGCACATTAACAATTTTATTTTTTCTTTCATTCTAAACATTAAAAATACATTTAACAACTTAATATTTCCAAATACTCTTACAACCATAGTTATATACAGCTTCAATCATAGTTGAAACGAACTCCTCGTACAACTGGCAGCTAGCGTTCGTAAACCAAAAACACTATTAAAATGCATCTCTTTTTAGTAGCAATCAAAATTCAAAATCTGGGCTGAGTTTGCTGAAAGCTATCTGTATGCCGATCAATTTGTTTTGTAAATAGCCTTCTGGGACCAGCCAGGAACCCTAACTATATTGCTTGAAATCGTAAAAGAAATGAATAGAGGATACAAGGAAATTGATTATTATACATGGACCTAGCGAGCATGATATGCTAGAGAATGCTTCAATTCCTACTATATATATGCTTTTGTAAAATTCTATATTTGTGTGAGTCTATATATTATATTATAATATTTAGAATAATTTCTGCTACTAAACTTGTGGAAATAATTTTCCATGGAGATTCTAATTAGAGACAAGAATTGCTGCAAGACTGGGAGGGAAAAAGAAAAGAAAAGGAAAAAAAGACAATTGCTGCTGAGTATCAGGATCGAGGAGATAAATTTAAAAACACCTTTTGGCAGCTCGAACTATTGCTGAAAGGAGGAATTCCCTGCTATTTAAGTGGTCAGAGGTGTTGGTTTCCTAGCGTGTTGATGTTCGGAAAGGGCACTGGCAAACTTAGAGTCAAGTTAGGGCTGCCTGAGGTGGATCAGGCAGTGAACAGAAGCTTGCCTTGCCATTCTCCCTTCAACCTTTTCAGAGGGTATTCTGGTCATTTACTAGAAAGGAATTGTCATTCAAGACTACAGGCTGAAGGAACAAAATCATGTTACTACTTTCAATTTTTACCCTCTTTCCTTCGAACTTTTTCCTGTCTGCATCCCAACCTACTTTTCTCTACCCTTTGCCATTTCCCACAAGCCCTAACACAGTTCCCTCACTCTATATATCGTCATTAACCAATAAGAGCTGAATTGCTCCACCTTTTTAAGGTAAAAAAAACCCCAATCACTAAGCATTTTCCAGACCCAAGAAAAAAAAAAACTTAATTCAAGCTTTTCTCGGATTGCTCTAACATTAGCAAAGAGGAAGAGTCCACTCATCCTCTCTCCCATCAGCTGTCTCATCATCCCCTTCTTTATTTTCCACATAAAAAATTATTCCTCTGTTACACTATTTCCAGCTCCACTCCTCATTTTCTCTCCCTTCAAAATGGAAATCTTGTAATATCAACTAATGCTCATAACGTTTTTTTGTTTCATTTACTTCTTTCTTCTTGGCTCTTGCTAGTTTTTTCCCATCAACAGAAACAAAAAAAAAAAAAAAAAAACATAGAACTATCCAATCTTAGGTAGGACTATAAGAAACCAAGGGATTCGGTACTGCCCTTTAATTTCTTTATCTCCGTCCCCCTCTTGAATTAAGGTTTTTGTGTTTAGGAGAGAAGCAAACCCTAGAAAAAAACAAGAAGAAGAAGAAGAAGAAAAGGGTGGAGTCACTATAAAGACAAAAAATAGGAGGAAAGGCCACCGCCACCGCCAGCAGCAACAGCATAACCTAAACCACCTGAAAGATCGACATAACTAAAACAAAACTCTATGAATTCAATCCAAGAAATGGAGAGCTCCAACTCTGAAAACACAAGTTTCAACAGCATAGGCAACAGCAACACTACCAACACAGCCATGTCAGTCTCAAACTTACCACCACCATCCTCCACCACTCCGAGTCGCTATGAGAATCAAAAGCGCCGAGACTGGAACACCTTTGGCCAGTACCTCAAGAACCACAGGCCTCCTCTTTCTCTGTCCAGGTGCAGTGGTGCTCATGTCCTTGAATTCCTTCGCTACCTTGACCAATTTGGCAAGACCAAAGTGCACACTCCAATCTGCCCCTTTTATGGCCACCCAAACCCACCCGCCCCCTGCCCATGCCCCCTCCGCCAGGCCTGGGGTAGCCTTGATGCGCTTATTGGACGCCTCCGAGCAGCCTTCGAGGAAAATGGAGGGAAACCTGAAGCAAACCCTTTTGGTGCTCGTGCTGTTAGGCTGTATCTTCGTGAGGTTCGTGATTTGCAGTCTAAAGCAAGAGGGATTAGCTATGAGAAAAAGAAGCGTAAGCGTCCACCACAGCAACAAATCCAAGCCCTGCCACTGCCACTTCCACTGCCAATGCCACCACCACCAGGTGCAACTTAACAAAAACAAACAAAGTGTACCCTTTATCAAGCAGCTTACAATACTACTGCTCTTGACAGTTCTTAATTATTTCCCTATCCGTATTATTGGTTATTTTGTTTTACTAGTATGTATGAGTTATAAGGCATTTTAATATTTAGGGTTAGTCTTTTTCTCCTCGTTTTGGGGTATTTCTATGTTTTCTTTGATATGAGGAAACAATGGGTAGCTAGATCTGCGGATACCATGAATCTGCTTTTGATGCAAACAGTGGTAGTAATATTACTAGTAATGGGACTAGCGGTAGTGGTAATAGAAAAGTGATTGTACTTGCAGTTATGGTCTGTGTTGGGACTGAGAGCATCTATAATTGCTCTTACATTTGTGTAATATTCATGTATGCCAAGCCATAGATTTGCAGATCATGTGTGACCTCATTTCTCTTTCCCCTTCTTTGGACATTAGCGCTTCTTATCAAATTTTATAAGGGTGTTGGAAACTCAGTCACAGTTATCGTGGTTAAAGCTTGAAAGACATTACATAAGAATCATATGTCAGATGTCTAGCACTACTGCTATTGTTTTAATGGTTGGGTTGCAGATGTTTGGTCAGATTTTCATCTCTGCCAAGTCTTCATGTCCGAGTCTCTGACTTACCCTCCCCCATATTGTATTGCTACTTTTACTGCCTTTCTGTCCAGAAAACCATGGGAAATTAACATAAAGAAAGAGTATTGATCCATAAAGATTGGTCTTTTAATTAAGTAACCTTGAAAAATTGATAAAGGTAGCCCCACACACACACACACACACACAAAACACATATACTCTCTTGCAACACATAGTCCCTTGGTATAATTATATTGTTGTACTCTTGTAGTTGTAGATGGACTCCTTTGAATAACCAATGAATTGATGTAATTTTCAGAAACCTGTGCTGTTTCAGCTAGTGTTGTCATTTCAGTTGAAGGGGGGAAAGACAATGAAAAACGTGGCAGAAAAAAAGTACTTATGCTTCTGAGATTTGTTGACTACGAATTCAGTATTGTATATTATCTTTATGTGTGCTACAATTTGACTTCTTTACTAGTAAATTCCTCCGGCCATTTCCCTCATTACTCATATCATAACAGGTTTTTCTTCTCCTTCAGTTTTTTGGAAAGAGAGGAGAGAGGTTCATCAGTCGTCAAGTCAAATTACCTAAACACTCACAAGAACCTAGCAAGAAACAATGGAATCTAGTTGGGTTTCTAGTCAAGGCGAAAAATTATTGTTAGTATGAAATTAGAAGACAAGACTAAAGGTCTCCATCCAAAAGTTTGCCATTATTGATGTTAAATCACTATACTAGTGTGCTAATCGGTGACTAAATACCAAACAAGCTTAGAAACCATGCACGGAGACTCGAGGAGCTTTTGCTAATTAGTCTGGCCGACAACACTTTAGTTATAGGCTAATGTTGGGTCATCTTATATAGATTATATTTGGGTTAAAGCAAGAATTTGCATGATTGCTCTATGCTTGTATAAACAGCAAAAAAAATAAAAATAATTAATGGTTATTTTATCTAAGGAAAGATATATGCTAGTGAAACTTCTTTTCCCTTTCAGCGATTCTTGTGGGGTACAATCTTCCACTTTGTTGTTTTAGAGGATCTATTCGTGCCACTAATCATTTGGGTTTACTATGTGATTAGCCATGATATGATTTTTATTTTGATAAAGTTGCTCTATAGTAACTAAGAAATCATTGATCAAAGAATTTCCTTTTTGTTCTCGCCATGCATATCTTAGATTGTGTCTCCCAATTATAAGTATACTCTACTGTTGATTTTCTGATTCCATTTACAATTTACTATATATCCTACATATTTAACAAAGGCCTTATGATGAATCGGCCTGGGAAATCTCTGTATAGCTTCCTTTGCATACCTGAGCAGCTGCTTGAACATGAATTATATACACTTCATGGATTTCCAGACTGATTCATGACTGATTCATACCACAATTGTATGTAGATTACACGTACGCTTTCTTTTTCTTTTTCTTTTTCTTTTTCTTTTGTCTTCCCCTCTATTTTGAAATGAATATTTGTGTGTTTTATATGAAAAGAAACTTGCATGTGGCCTGCAAAGTATTCTAAATAGCTTCTTGAGCATACATCTTCTATACACACAGATGAAGACCAAATACAAACGTATAAATTATTCTAAGGGGAGGTTTTGTTCTTGAATTACCCTTGTATGCTCATATATATTACAATTTGGAATTTCTTCTATGTTGTGGTTTGATTCTTAATTCCAACGGTCCTCAAGTAACCTTCTTTCCCTAGCCGTTCTGTACTGAATTTTAATTTATTGCTTACCTGGTATGTGCTGGCTTGACTCTGTTGTCTATCTAACATTGATTTGATCTGACTTTTATTGTTAAAAACTTCCAGGTTCAAAGCTTTATCGTATCTGCTTGACTAGTATAATTGTGTTGTCTTGAAAGTTGTTGTTAGTTCAGAAGTTTGCAGTCATTTTGTTCTTTTTTGGTACAATAGCAGCATCCTTTTCAATATTCCTGCGAGCATGATTTTATATATATATATATATATATATATATATATATATATATATATATAGTTACCGCATGTTCCCCATCAATTTTCAATTGTTTCTTTTTTCCTCGGCCAAAGGTTTCTGATATCAATTTGTGAAATGAGCATTGGGCATACGTCTTGGCTTCTTTCTAGCATTCATCAGTTTCTTTTTTGTTAATGTTCAAAATGCTCATCATGACAGTGGTTCAATCGACGACTTATGTATTTTTTAGCATAGTTTAATGTTCTAGTATTCCCATATTTTATGTTTTGTAGGGAATGAGAGGATGACAACGTAGGCCCATTGCGTGGTTGTATCGCAAGAAAGTAATTTCTGAACGTCAAGGACGATTCTTTTGCCCACAGTGTATATATCCCACACACAGACATAACATTAATTTTACAGTATGCTGCAAAGAACATTGAATTACTAGCTGGAGGCTTTCTATGTTAACAAATGTTAGAAAAGGTTGCTTGAAGCTGCGGACCTAGAAAATTTTATTCAGAAAGGCATCCAGTGTAACATGTGATTGACCTTTGGATAATGATTTTTTTAATTTCGAGTTACAATTTAAAATGTATTTTTATAACTAATCTATGATAAAAAAAAAATAGTTAAATCAGAAATTTATTCGGAGAAAAAGACTGAAGATAATTTTTTTGTTAAAAAAATCAGGGATATTATATGTGTGTGTTGTAATCAATAAATTAAAGCAAAATTTTGACTTAAATTTGCACTAAACTTTTCATTCAAGTTAAAAATTATTTCTATTCAATCATATTTTTTTTTATGGATCAAAAATTAAAAAATAACTTAAATCATTCCATACTATACCTAAACATTTGACTTTGGTTTCTTACTCAAAACACAAAATGAAGTCTGGCTCCTATATATCACAACTAAATAGATAGCATGTTGAAGGGAATGGCGCTTGAAAGGCTAATAAATTAAGTAATGCAAGTACTAAAAGATAAATAGCATGGTATAAGGAGACAGTATTTTCTTCCTAAATCACAAGACTCACACTTGTTTATATATATAGTTGTATTTCTTTGTTTTATTGTTTGGTAAGAGCACTAGAAATTCGCTCTCATGTCATCAAGATACATATCAAGGATCTTGATAGGAGAATATGTATCGTTTAAGTGAATAAGCTATCGTTGAGCTAACATTCTGGCATCATGTTTATTTTAGGGTAAAAGCACTATTAAGCTTATGTTTGAAGGTAGGGTGGGCTTTCTGAGTTTTGACCAAACATGCTTGTGTGTGCTTGGGATGCCTGTACATGTGTGTTTTATTCTCTTTCTGTTTTTTTTTTTTAAATGACATGATCATCCATATCTATCTTGAACATGTTGTTTGTACAATAAAAAGATCAATACACCTAAAGGAGCTTTGGTGGAGGGTGATGGGACTCTAAAGACGCACGCACGCACACAAGTTTAGCGTATTTTTTATAGCTCAGATTTGAAAATTTCAAAGCAGCATCATTTTATATATTGTAACTTTTTTACGAGTATTTGGATAAAAGTTTTGTATTAGTAAGGTATCCAATATTGTTTACTGAGCACACTAAACTCGTTGTTTTTGCAATGGCCCGGAATGGTATAAGGCAAATTCTAAAGATTAGCTTGAGGACTAATCTCCAGTAATACTACTTGGGGTATTTGGATGTTAAGAAATAAAATTATTTTTAAGGAGGGAATTATAAGCTTATTTGATTGTTTCTCCACCATCTTTCATCAAGTTATTATTTGATTGCATACTCTAGATTCAAACTTTACTTATACAGGAAATAATCTCTTAAAATCTTTTGATCACATCAAATTATGATATAATAAAAAATCTTAGATAATATTTTTATATTTGTTGTAATAGATTAATTAATTAATTTTTTTCTTAGTTTGTTTTTGTTTTTTTCATGTCCCTGTATTTTATCTTGACTGTTAATTTTATGGTATTTTTAATATACTCTTGATGATTATAAAAAAAAAAGAAAAAAAAGAAAGAGTATACCACAAATTAAAAGTCTTTCTAACTTAGACTCGCACTGCCTCAATATTCTCATCATTATCCAAAGGCAATCACCTCGACAGAACTTCTAGCCTACTATATAGATCATTGACCTAAAGGATTTTATGCGGCCTCATGAATACACAGCAAGGCGAGGAGTCTTCTTGGAGAATGATAATCTAGTCAAATTACCGAAAATTACTCGGTTGTTCATCGCAGAAATCATCACCCTGAATTAGCGAAAGCATGCTTTTGCACCACAAACAAAGGGTAAATTATATATTGCCCCCCAAGATTCAACGATATGCCATATTGATCCTCACACATTAAATCTTCCAATATACAGTCTCTTAAAAGTTTTAATATAACGTTTTTCTTAATAATTAACCACAATTGAATGACTGTTTCTTTTTTCCCATGATTTTTTATTTTTATTTTTCAAACCGTTTCCTCGCGAAACCTCAAACATGAATATTCAATAAAAAGGCTTAAAAATCCAAAAATAATAAAAAGAAATCAAAAGGTGGCCCGGCTGCTAGTTGCCTTAAGCTATTTAGTGAAAATAAAGGGCATCATTGAAACTTTTAGAAACTCCGAGGGTAATACTAAAAAAATCTAAACCATAAAATGAAGTGAAATATAAAAAAATCTATCGATTTTAATTAGAATATAGCTTTTACACAAAAAATGTAGAAATAAAAAGAAAAAGAAGAACAGGTTTCGGCCTTCATGAGAAATGATATTTCAAGCATGTCAAAGGCTCTCTATTTTAGATTACTTCTATGTATAAAAAACTAGTGGCCCATCATATTTGCATAAATAATAGGTTGCCTCTAAATAATCAAGTGTTGGTTTGCTATAACTAAATAATAATATATTCCAAATAAATTATATAGATGATTTAACAAATTTATTTATAAATCATAAACGATTCTAAACTTATGAGAAAATATGATCAAGTAAGACTAAAATAATGATTGAAATGGGCCATAACTTTTGTTTCGATTGCTGGATCAAGCTGAAGTTTTTATAAAAATTCATAGATGTTGTTTTTCCCTTATATTAACATTTATATAGTTACATAAATTGTTGGATCTTGAGATATCAAAAACTCCATCGAGACCCCTGATTTTGGCAATTCTGTTATTTTTGGATTTCATATTTTATTTCGAATTCTATCATTGTTTCCTTTTTTTAGTTTTAAATTTTTATTTTGTTTTCTAATTAAGGTAGAGTTTCTAATTTATTTAAAGTTTTGTAAATCTTCTAAAAAAAAAGAAATAAACTTTATTATTTTAAAGAGAATAGATTATGAATTTAAGTTTCATATTTGCATCCTTTTTCTGCCCATTAAAATATTGTATGTGCTTATTGTCCAAACATTAGAATCTCAAATTCAAAAAGCATTTGACATTACCTATTACCACATCATTTAACACAAAAATCTTAATTATTTGAGTTAATTTAATTATCTAATTTCATCTAATAGAAATATCAGATATCCACTCAATTAGCCCTCAGTCACACAGGACGGTGTCGATCTCCACCTTTTGTTTTGGTTTCGAAATTTGTTTGGAATATTTCAGACAGTTAGAACTGGTGTGTTTATGAGCAAGAGATACGGATAAGACCGAGTGAAATCGATGCACTTGTTCCGACTTCCGGGCATAGATTTTGATTTTTTTCTTAACTGTGAAAAAAAGTTGTCTAGTCATGGCAGTGGTTGACAGATGCATTAATGTGTTTTTTAGCAGTGCTGCTCACGCATGCCTCGGCAATTTTTCAAGAGAAACATTAACTTAATTCACATGTTTTCTGTTGCTACACGCTATTTTTATTTTATTTATTTTATATATTTTCGTTGATCTCGTGACCTTACTCTAATACACACAGAGATACAGGTACCTTCTGCAGGCACACACGCAGACACCAAAGTATGTGTTCTTCAGCACTCAAACCAACCGATCCCGAGAAAATTAGCTTTTTAGGTGAGCGAAAAATTATCAAGGGATAGCTTGTTACCAGAATTCTAATTAATTAATGAAATTAAAAGCTAAAGAATGGGCCAAATGGACTGTGATTAATTTATTTTAGAAATCTTATTAGAAATTAACCAGCATTATAAATCTTAGAAATTACTCTTATCTTCTTTTATAAGTGAACATTAATTCTTTAAGCTCAAAACTCTCAAAAATAAAAGTTTGGATCTATAAAAATATCCCTCTAGCTGCAAATAATTCACTATCATTAACATAAGAATCATGCAAGTAAACTTAATTTGGTGAATATATACTTTTTTCTTCCAATAAAACCTAGGTTGAATAAGAGAACAAAGATGCAACAACTAACTTCACTAAGTATATGTCTTGGCTTAGCCAAAAAATAATGGATTTGACAGCTCGCTAGACCCGCATATGCCTAGGCATTATTATATTTAACAGCTTCACCGATGAAAAATTCTGTTGGTATACCCATATATAATGTACCAATAGATATATTTTGTTGGTATACCTATATGTAATGTACAATCTGTCGGTAATTCTATCGGTGCAAAACATTGTCTGATGTTAAATTGTATATGTATAACCTATATATCTATCATGCAAATACTTACATTCACAGCTGCACAAACATCACAATAACATTGGTTCACATCATAATAATAAAATAAATATTTAATTGTCATGTAATAATAAATTAACATCATTGTCGTTACATTGAAGTAAATTCCATCCATAAATATTACATTATAGTTTATGGTATTACACACTTGCAAATTAATTAGAATTGCCCTCCTCCTCCTCCTCCTCCTCCTCCTCCTCATCAATTGACTAGTCTCCATCTCCGTCTCATAATCTTCTACGTTGATTTAATCAATATCATCTTCATCGACTTGTGTATGTCCGTTGAGTGTGTTTGGCAATGTGGTTGTGGTTTTTTTTCAAATAACTTTTCGTGCCAAAATGCATGCCAATGATTTTTATTATTATTATTTTTTAAAAATTATTTTTAACATCAGCACATCAAAATGATTTGAAAACACTAAATACATGTTAATTTGAAGTTAATAAAAAATAAAAAAATTTCAAATTTTTTCAAAAACGTTTTTGAAACACAGAAATAAAGAGACCCAGAGCTCAATCCATAATTTGACTTGATAGTGAAAATCTGTACAACGACCAATAATTTACTATAATTTAAGCAACCATCTCATAATGATTCGTCATAATCTTTCATAGAATAAAAAAACTTGGTCGTGTCTATATTAGGTTCTTCATCTACAATGGATATTGACGTCATGACCTTGATTTATTCTCATCGTATCCATAACCATATTCTTATAAGGATTACTATTGTCATGTACAACTCCAAGCGCATTACTAGAACTAGAAGTTGACTCAACCATCCTTTTTATCATGGTATCGTGAGGAATATATGATTCTTCGTGTGCATACCAACACATGTATTTCTTTATGAATTATTTTTGTAGAAGATGTATCGTTACAATATCCGGGTCGATAAACCTTTTTTATGTTTACACCTCTTGCATGAATAACTAATACCCCCTCCACTAATATTTCTCGAATTAGATAGTGCATAATTAATAAAACCCTGAGTTCCGTTACAATAATCCATCCTCTGCAACCCATGAAGTGAACCTCTATACATCATGTATTAATTAACTATGTTAACTACATAAATTTGTAAAAAATATTGATTTAGATCAAACTTATTCAATCTATTTTAATAATACTCTTAATTTATTATCAATTATCTATATAAATTTAAATTTTTTACGCATTTACCAAAAATTTCAACTCGGCAATAAAATTAACAAAATATAAAACAGACTCAATAAATAAACCATTATTTATTTTATCACAAAACACCTAAATCAAAAACTTGACATAAGTTTCATCAATTTACAATCAAATACAATTTAGAAAAATTTAAAACAAACCCTAACATGTATAAGACATAAATCCATACATCAAATTTGTATAAGAAAAAACTATAAAACAAGTAAACACCTAAACAAAATACATAATCTACAAGAATATGCAAAAAAAAAAAAAATGAGTTCAAATGAAAAAATATGGTAGATTTGTTTACCTAAAATGTAGAATCCTCAATAAAATTTGAATCAGAACATGAATGCTAACAAACTAAGTGTTGTGGTGACTGGATTTGTTGTAGAAGGTTGAATTGTGTTGAGATTGGAGGATGAAGGAGTGATTGTTTGTTGTAGAAAAAATGCATAAGGAAAAAAGAGAAATGGGAAAGGGGGAGAGGATGGTCAATCGTCAGGTCATAAGTTAAATATTACGGCAACATGATCGATAAAATTATTTTGTCAATTATTCTGTCAGTAAAAATATCATGTCACCGTATATTTTGCTCTTTTAAAATCTCATTGTAATACCCTCTATAATTTTCTCGGTGTGTATCGAGAAAATTTTTTCGTTAGCGTATTTACGGATGTACTTTACCGTCAGGTTAATTCCATCGGTAGTGTCATCTGTAAAAGTTACATGTCATCGTACTGTTTGACTTTTTTTCATTTCTTATTTTTTCACTGCAATTCCCTCAATACATACTAAAAGAATTTTTCTGTTGGTGTTTACCGATGGATACAAGGATGGAAAATTCTGTTGGTAAAAATCCTCGTAATATACCAAAAGAAAATTTTCATCAATATATTCATTTGTATTTATCAATTTTCTAATAATGAAGCTTAATACTTGGTCAAACCTAAAAATAATATATCTAAAAACTCGTTAAGTTCACACACAAACATATATATATATATATATATATATATATATATATATATATATATATAAAACATCAATGCTTGGCTCAGCCCAAATATCTTGGGATATTACCCCTTTTTGTTTTGGAAACCTAAACAAAAACAATAAATAACGATACATTTAAATTCAGTAATTTTTTAATAGTTTGTAACGAAGTCGTGGCAACGTAGTAAACTTTAAATCATATAGAATTTACATAAAAATTTACAGACATGGATCAGTACCATTTATTAGTGACTGCTAGTGGGACAGTACCAATCAGGCAATAGCATCCAGATTCATCTGTATAGTCTTTTCGATATTTAACCTCCCAGCAAGTGTATGACATAAGCTGGTGCATGCTATTTCTGCGTCTAAAAGCTGAAAGGTGCCTCCGAAAGAACTAACCGGTACGGCCGCTCCACGTTCTTGATAGTTAAAAACCGCTCTGCCGATAATTCTAATCTCTTGCAGCAGAAAGCCTTTTCTTTCCGAGCATTGCCACTACCATGCATGCCGGCAAATGAGTTGAGGAATCCAGTCACAGTTCTATACCATCAGCTAATGCTTAAAGAGAATCATATATACTTACAAACATCTTCTCAAGATTCTGGAGCATATATAGAGAGAGTAATTATTTTATAATCTTCAAATCCCAATATTTCGTGCCTTTTATTTCTGGTGTTCGTTTTGTATATGATGAACTTGAGTGTGTGCTAAGAAATAAGATCAATTGCTGTTTAATTATGAATATATTAATCTTTCTACTGTTTGAATTTCAAATCTGCAATCATGCAAGGAAAATAAATGCAAATCGATTCAAATAAAGATCACAATTATATATATATATATATATATATATATATATATATAGTTCTTTGCATTTATTTTTTAGCCAAAAGAATTTAAGCACGGTTTGAATGTTGGCAATCCCTTTACCACGTCACCGATTTTAAATAAAATTACAAGCACTGGAGAAAAAGAAATGAAAAATTAACTCTTTTTTTTTGCGATACGTTAAAATTAATTCCCTGACCATACACTGTTTTGAAGAATAGAATTGCAAAATAAGATTGTTGTATAAGAAAATTACTATTCACTCAAGAACCCATCATTCTTGTCACATCTATCACCAATTGTTTGAAATCATTGCTGGTACCCCTCCTTTTATTTTTTGAAATCATCTAGCACAAAATACCTCGCGCGGTATCTATAAAAGTCCCTCAATTTTCCATCCGAGATAATCCTAACTCAAATATATGAACTAGTTACAAGTTATAATTTTATTTTTTAGAAGTCTTTGTTAAAATTTTATAAATTTTAAAATTATTAAGAATTTACATAATCATTAATTTTAAAACTCATGAAATTAATCGAGATACGCACAAACTGATCCTGATATCTATGTTAATAATAATTAAAAAAATTGACATCACAAGCATTCGAGAGCTTCGTTCAAAATAACATGATTGATAAATAAGTTAATCCACTATATTCTAAGTTAATAGAAAGAGCTCCTTTCTTTTTTTCTTGTATATTTTTCTTATGTTAAATGTTTAAATTCTAATTAAAAAAATAACATTATAGTCTTTAGTTTTGTCTTAAATTCTTGGTATTTCAAAGAATATGGTTTTTTGTCCATTGAAATTATCTTTGCTCAATTTTACATTCAAGGGTTGAATAAAGGCAAAGGGTATAATTTTATTTTTCTTTTCTGATTTTTATATTTTTTCAGTATTTTTTTCTTCAAATTAAAGATAATAATTTTTTTACGTTCGTCTTATAGAAAAGGGATTTCTTCTTTGGTATATAGTTTTTTTCAATTCAGATGTTTGGTTGACGCGTATGGAAAATCGAGTCTAAGAAAGGGATTAAAATATTGCTTGAAATTGCTATTAGAATTGCTGTTATTGTAGACCAAAATCATATAAAAGGACTAGAATAACACAAAAGTGAAGTTGGGGGGCTATCGCTTCAGAAATTATAAATTTACCACGCAATGGCAAAGAGATGCAAGCATTGGCGAGAAAGAGATCCCCTGAAACCAGCAGCACTGGTACGAGAATCCCGCATTCTTTTGTCAATCAGATTGGACGTTCGATTTGACACACAAAAAAGTAATCACTGGGACCCAACAACAGTGCATGATCCACGTGCGCACCTATCGTCGATGTCGGCTACAGTACTCGCTTTGTTTGGATTGACAATATACCTCTCCAAATCCATGCATCTTGCCACGTGTCTTAGCCTCATAGGTGGGCTCCACCTTATCTTGATAACCGTGATCCGTACAATATCGCTGTCGCTTCTTAATCACGGCCACTAATAAAACCGGGTCCCGACTTGTCTTCGGAAGCGTGTAGGGTCCCATTAGATCCCCTTTGAGCCGTTAGATTTTGCTTTTTCTGTACGGATACCCAGCTTTGATCGAGGAGTTTTTTTAAAAATAGCATACCTGTCAAATTATATTTTTTATTTTATAAAAAGCACCATGCCATTATATATATATATATATATATATATATATATATATATATATATATATATATATATATATTCAACCCGGTGATGATAACCAGAAATAACTCAGTTAATTGAAGCTCAAACGCACTGCTAAAATGATGTAACTTTAAAGAAAAATAATTGTAAAAATTAAACTTATATTAAATTTTATGATACTAAAAAAATGATATTATATTTAAAACGACTGTATCATTTAAAAAAAAAAAACAAACTTTTTAATTTTGTTGAAGGTTGTATCATGTGATTTCTAGCTAGTTAAAGTATTAGTTTTTCTTAATTTTTTTAATTGTTTATTTTTTAATTTTTTTAATAGCTATGATAATTATTTTTAAAAACTTTACATATATTTATTTATTTTTTTTAGAAAATAAATAACTTTGGATGGTTTTGTTTGAGTTGAAAATAAAAAATAAACTATATATAAGCGAAAAAAGAATTACAAATAAAGCACTATAAATGTTTTGTAAAACTATTTGTTTGTGAGGAAGGAAGTACTGTAGATTTTTAAAAAGTATTTATTATTTAAAAATTATTAAAATAATATTTTTTTAATATTAATACATTGAAGCGATAAAAAAATTATAAAATATTTTTTAAAAAAAATAAAAAATTTTGAAAAACAAGTTGAAAGACAATATCAATGTATAGTGTCTTGATATATAGCCCATCGAAGAAGGGTCTTTTTTTATACGTATAGAACTAATAAAAAATGAAATATGATTCTAAAATATTTAAAGATACGGTGAAAGCATTTTTATATGCATATCCAATGCCTCCAGGCCAAGGATAGAGGGGGTACGAACGAACAAGGAGGAGAATTGACCAAGGTGGGGTTAAGCAAGACAGACCAGGGTCGGACAAGGGTCCGGTGATTCGAGCATCTTTGTCAAGGCCAGAACTCAATAAGGCCGTGCCCAGTCGAATGATGCGATAGTCAAGGTCGAGATCGAAGTCGTCTCTAACTATTTGGAGGTCATCATCATGCTAAGATGTCCAAGGATTGGGGCTTGGTGGCTCAATGACGTGAACCAAATTCAAGCTGTCTAGGTACCAGACCAGGCTAGAAAGCCTAAAATTGAGGAAAGGATAAAGGTCTTGCGTCGGAGTTGGGCTAGGTCCTAGCCTAGCTTGGGTGAACCGGAAACCAGCTCTGCAACTTGTGATCGAGGCAATAGGACCCGAGATTGAATAGGGGCTAGATTCCATTGGGTCTGGACTAGCCGGGAAAACTCGGGGATTGTTGGGGGTAATTGTAATGGAAATAAAAAAAACAAAAAATTAAAAAAAATTATTTGACTCGGAGACGTGAGAAACAATCTCGGGGATTGTTAGAATAATTGGGGATGGAGATGAGAAAACAGGAAAAAATATATATTTGGTTTAGAGGCGGATCGGAAGACTCGGGGATCGTTGGAACAATTCGACATGGTGAAAAAAAAAAAGTTATTTGGCTTAGAGGTGCACCATCTTGTCTTAAATGTATTTATTTTCCCCAACAAGAAATATATAGAATTTTTATTATTAAGTGCAAAGTGTCAATCTTTAGATATTATTGGACAGTGTTATGTGCTATGTTGCAAGTAATGTTAAATTTTTTTAAATGTAAATAAAACATGTGACAATAATTTCAAAAAGAAAAAGAAAAATATAAGACTTGGGTGACTTGACTTAGTTTAATAAACTTGTTTAATTTAATAATGTAATAATAAAAAAGAATTGATAGTAAATAAAGCAAAATAAAATTTAACAATAATTAACCATAAAAATAAATTGTTAATATCATATTTATTAGAAAAGAAAATAAAATACCTCGTTAGAGACTCAATATCACTCATTTGTGAACACAATTTCATTACCAACAAAAATTCACTGAGATGGTTCTAATATCACTGTAAAAGATTAGACGACAACACTAAAAGAGACCATAAGTACTCTCAAAACAATAACTCGGAAAACAAACCAAATAAAATATTATGTAGTGAGTATCTTATGTTTATATTTAATTAATTAATTTAATTTAATTCAAAAACAAAACTTCTTTTAAAAAAGCTAAATTTAACAAAGAATGAAAAATAAAAAGATTCAAAATAATCCAGGTTATTTTTAAAATTAGAAGAAACCCTATAGAAAGAAGATAAAAATAAAATAATGGAGTTCAATCTCTAATTAAATAAATGTTAAATGATGAAATTAAAAAAATATGAGTTAAAAAAAGAAAAAAACTGAACAAACACGAATAGATCTTTAAAATTTAGATTAATTTCTCAAACTTGTAACATTTAAAATCTTAAATTTTGATTCAATAAAAAAATAATGATCAAATCTGACATAAAAAATAAATAAAAAGAAAGAAAATTAAATAAATTAATTTTATAAATTATTTTAGATAAAATAAATAATAATAAAAAATAAAAATAAAATTTAAATTAAAAACAAATTAAAGAGCTGATTTAAAGATCTAAAAAGCAAGGCACTAAAATTAAAGAGGAAAAAAAAAATATAGGTTTTAAAAGCCAGACCAAAGGTTTGTCGACATAACGTGCTACTCATGAATAAAGGGGAAATCAAGAAGATTCCAATGCTGCCCTTAAAGCTAGGGTTTGACCCTTGAGAGCCGTCGAGCGTGTTGGCTGACAAGTGCAACAACAATCTATTTTTTAATATATTTAATGCACACGTCAATAATTATTTTTTAATAATATTTATATTTATAAAAGTATTAAATTTTCATTTAATCAACTTGATTATACAAACTTGACCAGGTACTTCACGCTAGCTCGGAGCTGCTAGCCTATCAGCGTAGTGGGTACTTCGAATGCTAACAAATTGGAAGGTACTAAAAGACTCGCGATATCGATTCTCATTTTGACATGATTTTGGATGATCAGATTTTCGAAGGACGATGGTGCAGATCAGATTCGACAAATGGATCTTTTAACATTGTGTTTCTTGTAGGAAGCTGTACCGAGGCTCTAAACTAGTAGGGCAAGGCAGGGAGAGGCAGAGTAGATGCAACCAGCTAGGAGCAGGAACAGTTAAATGTGTCTGTACATTTATGAAGAAACAATCCCCGATAACGCTGTGTCGAAATCATTTGTGAAGGGTCTTTCGAAAGAGATGGACCCCTACTTCCTCCCATCTTTATTTTAATTTCGAGGAAGGTTTTCATTTTTGCAGGATAAAAAAAAAAACAATAAAACTCCACAAAGTTCGTCTTCCACAATCATTAAACCCAATTCGATTGTAGATTTGATGAGTTAGTCGGTGCTCATAAATAGTTTTTAAAAATATATAAATGATATTTTTTTAAATTAACAGGTTTTTGACCAGTTTTATTGGATTATATGTTAACTTGATTGGATGTGTTAAAAAATAATATAAATTATATATTAATTTTTTAATATGATATTAAAATATTGATGACCAAGCAGTTAGGAGTTTGAATTTTACCATTCCTGTTTATTTAATGAAAACTTAAGTATAAAATAGTATGAATCTATACGAATTTGAAGTTCAAAGAGCTTTAATTTGAGATGACGTGTTTATGAATAATATAAATTATATTTTAGAAATTCACCTAAAAATTTAAATTTTTAAATTGAATTGATTTTTAAATGCATATTAAATCAACCCATATTTATTTTAAAATCCAATATAAGACAGGTCCAGCTCAACCCACTGTACCATAGCAAAATTAATAACCCAGCTGTCTTGAGAAATATAAGTGTTGTGTTTTAATTACCAGCTTCTTTGGAAAACCTTGTTTAATTAAGAGGCTAATCATGGTATCTGGCAAACATTTCTCGTCTCTAATAATAATAATGATAATAAAAAGAATTATGCACTGGATATGCATGCGATCACAGAGGTTCAGAGTCTCGAGACAATGCAAGAAGGAAATGGACGCTGCACTTTATAGAACTGGGCTCCATCACGGTGGCCTCCATTCCGGCCCACAGGAAATGGAGAAGAAGTAAATCTGACTTAAAAACAGGGATTGCAGCCCATCAAAGTAGAAGGCTAAAAGCATTTATCACTGATGTCCATGAAAACAAACCCAAAAGCCCAAGTTGTGTTAGGGTTCTCTTTGCTATCAAGGGTTTCTGGTCCACGGCTTGCCTGTGTACGGTTTACAAATGCACCTTCGAGAAAGCACTTGGTTATTGGAATATTAGGTTAACCTTTTAAATTTTTAATTACAAGGCATCATTTCCTTTTATATATATATATATATATATATATATATATATATATATATATATATATTCTGGTATTGATTCAGCTGAGCAAAATGAATTTTATCAAGTCAATAATTAACTTGGATTAACTTGAAATACTGTTTAGTTGGAACTTCATGTCTTGAATTTTCTACATTAGCGCATTTAATATTAATTTTAATAATGATTTACAAGGGTTTCTCCAACACCTATCCTTAAAAGCAAATGGTTAATGCAAATGAAATGTTTTAATTTTCATAACCAATAATATTAAATCATATACATTTCACTCAATTATGAAAATAAAATATGTATTTATATAATTTAAAGCATAAAAACTATATAAAAAACAATAAATCAAAACCACTAAAAATCCACACACGATGACCCACAAAAAAAATCCCCTTGCTAACTAGAAAAATGCCCACCCAAACACAGCTCCGCTAATAATCACTCCTCCACCGACGTCCAGATCATCCCGTTTAACCGCGAAAAAAATAACGGCAATAACAATATCTGTCACACACGGAGAGGGACAGGTCTGTCATTTCCAAAAGCAGCGGCTGCACCGCCATTAAAACCAGATACATCAGTTGAGATCGAACCAAAACTAAACAATGGGTTCACTTCCACCGTTCCTAGACCTCCCTTCACCAGATGCCAAGTTCCAGCAAATTGACCAAACCACCCTTCTCAACCTCTTCAAATCCCAACAAAACCATCTCAACTACTTCTTCCAAAACCTAAATCTCTCCCAAGCCTTAACCTTCACCCAAACGCTTCTCAACTGTAACGGCACTATCTTTTTCTCCGGCGTCGGCAAGTCCGGCTTCGTCGCCAATAAAATCTCCCAAACCCTAATATCTCTCGGCATTCGCGCCGGTTTTCTCTCCCCTGTTGACGCACTCCATGGCGATATCGGGGCCCTCTCCGCCTCCGATATCCTCGTCCTCTTCAGCAAATCTGGGAACACCGAGGAGTTGCTCCGTCTTGTTCCGTGTGCCAAGGCGAAAGGTGCGTATTTGGTGTCGGTGACGTCCGTTGAAGGCAATGCGCTCACGGCGGTTTGTGATATGAATGTGCATTTGCCTTTGGAGAGGGAATTGTGTCCATTTGATTTGGCTCCTGTGACTTCCACAGCGATCCAGATGGTTTTTGGGGATACCGTCGCGATTGCGTTGATGGGAGCCAGGAATTTGAGTAAGGAAGAGTATGCCGCTAATCATCCTGCTGGAAGGATCGGCAAGAGCTTGATTTTCAAGGTCTCTCCTTTTTCTTTAGAATATCAATAATCGATGTTTGATTGCTTTTACTATTTTTTTTCTCCTTTTTATTTGGGTATTTAATTAAATTAGAATTACAATTAGGATTTCCATAATTGAATCATAATTAGTAGATCTATGTTTATAGGTTAAGGATGTGATGAAGAAGCAGAATGAGCTTCCAATCTGTAAGGAAGGAGACTTGATAATGGATCAGCTAGTGGAGTTAACGAGTAAAGGATGCGGCTGCCTGCTTGTTATAGATGAGGAAAGTCACCTGATCGGAACATTTACAGATGGTGATCTACGGCGCACTCTCAAGGCTAGTGGGGAAGGCATCTTTAAGCTTACAGTAGGAGAAATGTGCAACAGGTAATATGAAAGAAAATAATGGATTTGGTGTTCTCCTTATTTCTCTCTTTTCATCTAATGTTGTGAATTATGGATTGAGGCTGGCTTGAGATTTTGGTAAAATTGCATATATCTCAGCGCATTGTGTGTGTTGTCCCAGGAACCCTAGAACAATTGGTCCAGATGCAATGGCGGTGGAAGCCATGAAGAAGATGGAATCACCACCATCCCCTGTACAATTTCTGCCTGTTATCAAGGATGATAATATCTTGATCGGCATTGTTACCCTGCACGGATTAGTTTCAGCTGGCCTTTGATAGAAATTGGGATTTTATTTTTCTAATGTTGTTCATGGTTTTTTCTTTCTTTTTTCCATTCTGTGATTCTTTTTAGTTTTTAGTATTAAAAAACTGGAATCCACCCATGAGCCAGGGTTCTCTTGTATTCTTATATCATCATTGTTTCAAAAAATAATGGATTCGATGTGTTTGTTCTCTATGGTGATATTGGATATTCCCCATGTCTTGGCCAGTGTGATGGTGACATAACCATGGCAACTACTCCTGAGAGTTAAGCTAGATTTCTCTCAATGCAGGATACTCAAGAAACTCACACGAAAATAATAGGTGAAAACACATAACGAGGCTTCCCTCGGAAAGTCACGTATCTGTCGAAACTGGAGGCCTGGCTCCCCAAAGGTAGCTTTTTTTTTGGGGGGATAGACAGGAGATGCGTCCAATAGTCCTGCCAGGGAATATTGTACCCCGATTTAAGACACTGGGCCGTTCCTTAATGTTGAAGTTTGAACCCACTCAAGTTGCTTACTTCATGGATCAGATAAAACTGTCTCTCTGTAAAAGCTCCTCACCCACCCTCGACTTTCTTCTAGCTCATCACCAGTACTTGGAATCCAACAGCTTTAAATCATTTTATTTGCTTTCACTACCACAATAATAATGCTCTTTTTCGTCTCTCTTTTTTTTAATCATAGCTCGCGCTCATGATGTTTCTCCACCGTGACCTTAAGACCTCATGACCCAATTGGACTCATCCTACTAAGAAACCTATACCTTTATCATCATTCACCGGCGATCCCACCAACCAAGATTCTCTCCTTCTGGAGCCGGGTTCATTTCAACTGTCCTCTCCCTCAGTCTGAAGTAGCGGGGTGGGGGAGGCACAATTTTTTAGGGACCAGTTTTAATTTTTGTATTTCTTTCTTTTTAAAATAGCTTTCCTATTGGTGAAGATTCCACTCGTGAAATTCTTGCTAAAATGACTCTAGGGATGATGCGTTTAGAAATTGATTTGAGTGAAATTGCATTGTCTGCGAAAAGCAAAGAGACTGAGGTGCGAGGATTGTTTTCTGGGGCTTTTTTACAGAGACAAGCATAAAGAGTGAGGCGTGGGGTTTGTTTTCGAGGGAAAGTTTTGTTAATTCATAGCAATCAAAGGATAGTGGGAATGTGGTTATAAAGTGGAAAGTGTGTGGTTATCAGCTCCCTAAGTTTAGCTCCGGCAAACACCTTGGGGGAGACGGGAACCCAAGCTTTCAGGCTAGACTAACGAGCACCTGAACCACGACCCTACAACATTCTGCTGTGACAAGCTAGTTAATTTACCGGAATCCAATCAAATGATTTTCTCACTTATGATGCCTAAGCAAAGCATGTAATCCAGTTCTCTACAGAACGCCCAAGAGCTTACCGGCACGCCACTGCTGGCTTCAAGTCGCTTTCATTTTTTTGGCATCCTGGGACACCAGTAATACATTATTTCAGACAATCACAATCGATACATGTCGTTATCCAATATACTTTTCTTGTGAAGATGAACTTGCACCATGCATCTGCCCAAAAAGAAGCCAGCTTTGGAGGAGAAAAATGGTTTTGAGGGTCCCCCATAAATAAACGAGTACGTCTTTACCGATACTTAGATTGTCAGAAGTCTAATCCGAAGACTAATTGTCATAACGAAAATGTGCAGTTACCTGTCATTCTATGAGTATCTTCCTTTCTTATGTATGACATGCCATTTTTTCTTGTCACAGTACGCTAATTCATAGCTTAATTTTAAAAATATATTTTGACCTGGATGTTTAGAAAAACTTGCATGCTCAAGTCAGGAGAGATGAATCATGATCAGGCCGGTTCAAGATTTTATCTGATTTAAATAATATCAGGTTGTGAATTTATCAAATTAATTTAAATTAATTTACAAACAACATCATCGCTTTAGATAAAAAGTAAAAGAAAATCATTAAAATTGATCTAATTGAATCATTTTCAGATTTGTTCGTAAACCAAGTTTAACTATATCAATCTTCAAACCAATTTAAAATAAAACATGACCTAACCAAAATTCTGATGGATTTGCAAGCCAAATTAAGTTTAATAACTATACAACAAACATGAACTCAAGGATAAAAAAACACTATAAAAGGGCAGATAAAAAAGAAGAATTAGAAAATCTACAGGATATTGATTCCAATTTGACTACTTTTAAGAGAATTGTAAGTTACCAAAGTAAACATGTATGTCTTTAAAAAGTAGTCCAATATATTACAGTGACCCTATCATCACACTTATTTGGGTGAATAATTCAAGGATGTTTTGTAATCAACATCTTATAAAAAAATTTGCCTTTGGATTTATCCAGATATAAAGTGTTTCTAATTATCATAATAGAAAGTATATTATCATAGAAATGAGACCTAAAACTACCCCGCAAATATATATAGAGTAAAAAAATATGTGACTTATGTCATAGACGGCTAGGTCGAATAATCTCACTTTAATTTAATTATATGAAAAAAAAACAGAAATATAAAAGAACAAAATGGGGTCAAAAAAGGACATAAAAAACCAGTTTTGAGTGACCTGAGTTAGCATGATAAATTTGCAACTCTAGTAATCAGAGTCAAGCTAACCCGGGATATCACACTAAACCTACAACCTAGATCATGAAATTAAAATAACTCGAAAAAAAAAATTATAAAGCCTTTTTTTTAAAAAAAAAAAACATGTTAACTTTTCAAATTCATGACTCGGGTCATTAGACTCGAAGCATCATATTTGAATATTAAAGAAAGAACTTCAATTATACAAAATGATTCAAAAAAATAGTAATTAAAAGAATGAAGATCAAATTTCAAATACCAAATAAATTTTATATTTGATTGAATGGTGAAATTAAAAAAAATTATTTATCAAAAAGACTTAAAAAATCAAAAGAATAAGGATCAAAATTAATATAAGAAATAAAAATAAATTTATGATTGAAAGGTGAAATTGAAAAAAAATAATAACTTTTTCAAAATAACCAAGAAAAAAAAATAGAAATCAAAACAATAAGGAACAAATTGAAAAACATAATACTATGAATTTGGATTAAATGATGAAATTAAAAACAAATAACACTTTTACAAAAAGACTAAGGAAAAAATTAGTAATAAAAAAATAAGGATCAAATTAGAAAATATAACATTTGTAAATTGGGATTGAAGTATGAAATTGAAAATAAATAAAAGTTCTATAAAAAAAAAATTAAAATTCTAAATAATAAGAAATGAAGTTAAAATACCAACAACAAAAAGGATCAAATTATAATTGTTTGAGAAGAGATGGAAAAGAAAAGGAAGAATAAGCTTTACCAGCGAAAAACCAAACCATCGATGCCAACATACACCACTCTAAAAGGAAAAGGATACAACAACGCTTCAAATGACATGGTGAAAAGATATTTTTGATACTGGGAGGCATTGCATGCATCGCTCGAAGAGCACATGTACCTCCCAATATCATACACACGCCTGTCTTTTTTTTAAATTTAATCAAATACCAAATTGTCCTTGAGCTGACTTGATAATAATAAAAAAATCATTGTGAAAAGATAAAAAAAACCCATTGACTCTAGTTTTAAATTTTTTGCCTTTAAAAGTATTTTGGTTGTTTTATTGTACTATTTAATTGTTTATTATTTTTATATTTGATTAAATATCAGATCTCCCCTAAACTAATTACATTATAATAATAAAAAAAACAATTTTGCAAATATAAAAGTACAAAAATGCCTCCTAGTATTAGTTTTAAATTTTTTTTTGCTTTCAATGATATTATAATTGTTTTATTGTACGATTAAGGTGAGAAAAGACTTATTTGTTCTAGTCAATTTAAAAATAATAAATGAGTAATATGAAAAGACTCCGATGCTTTTAATAGCTAATATTAACTTTATTAAATACAAAAATAAAATTGTCACTATTCATATATAATATTTTTAAATATTAAACTGGGCTTTAGCTTCTTTTAATTTAAGAGAATGAACCAGAGCAAAAGTGAGTACTCATATTCGAAAACGTAATACAAATTAGATGCACTTAACGAGGTATTTATTTGGTAGATGTGTTTTGAATCCAGCCATCCCTAGCTAGGCTTGGTAGATTTAACCATGATCAAGTTGAGGAAGGTTTATTTAAAATTGAATGGAAGTGATACAAAACCATATTATTCTGAGGTCTTATTTAAAAGAAAAATCCAAACTTCTTGAATCGAAGTTATTCTTTAATGCATAATCATCTAAGTTGTAATTGAATCAATTAAAAAGTTTTAAAGTTGAATTTGATGAACTAATTTTAATAAAAATATCAAATAATTTTTAATTATCTGAATATTTTTCTTGTTACGTTTTTTTTCAATTCAACCGGCACTTTATATATAAACTAGTGCATATCTATGATTAAAAAGGAAGGAAAGGAAAGGAAAGGAAAGATTTACCAAGCACACGCACAAGGAAATGTTAGCCAAAGACAGCTAAAAACTGGCCTTAAGAAAAATTAATGTGGCCCGATGCTACCAATTAAAGAATATTATTAACATATACTATAATTTGTACAAGATGCCAAAGATATACTGTATGCAAAAAATAAATAAACCCTAACGGTATACTTGCACAATCTGCCTAGCTAACGTCTGATCCAATCAAACATTGAGTTGTCCCTCAAATAATCCAAACACAACAAATACGTACATCATTAATCAACAAATGGTTGACATCCTTAATTTCTTAAGTAGATTTATATAAATAATAGTAATATTTTCATATGAAGACCATGCTGTTATGATCAATCTCAAATCTCATGTCTTCCAGGTTTGAGGCCAGCACCCCATCTCCCAAGCTAGTTTCTTCCATGGTCATGTCATCCCACAAGAAGGCATACTCATCAACCGCTCTGGAGCTGATGTCAGTGCTAATATTGGGGTTGGCGTTCCTGTCCTGAGATAGCTGGAGAAGGTTTAGCAAAGAGCTTTGGTCTTGGTTTTGATGGGGTGGGTTTGATGATAATGACGTCATTTGCTGATACCCACAAGGCAAAGTTTGATGATCAGTACTAATTAAAGGTGATGCTGCTAAGTTTACAGTGCCGCTACTAGTTGTGGTCTCGAACATGAGCTGTGGGCTGAATTTTGCGTTGTAATCTTCTGCTTTGCATTTGTGGAATACTCTGCACAACACCCAGTCCTCCTGTGATCACAAAAAAAAGTTAACTTTAATTAGGAAGCATAAAGGAGATGATCGGTGTCACCTATGTCAAATATTTGTCAAGCTAATGTTCGAAAGTGTTTGCAAGGTGTCAAATCGTGAGGCAGAAAGCACAGTACCATAGGGTGCATATGTGGGGTCTCAAGACGAAACTCATGCATGATCCAACCAGTTTTGATTCCATTGGGAGCTCTGTTCCTATAGAAAACCAACGTCTTTCTCATCCCTACAACTTCACGAGTTGTAGGGTCCAAAACGGTACGATCCTTCCCTGTAGCCTTCCAGTATCCAGTTGTTGTAGCACGATTGGTTCTGAATCCGGTGGCGTACTTTCGATCCCGGAAACTGAAGAAATACCACTCGGTTGCATTGAGCTTAGCCACCTCTAAATCCCACAAATATATGTAATTGGGTAAGTTCAATTAGCAAGCTGTAACTACGGATAAAATAAAATAATGCTTTCATGTACATGAAATTACGTCTTCGCTCTTGTGTGTGTGAGTGTGTGTGTGTGTGTGTGTGTGTATGGTTGGGGTTTATTCACTCGCTACATCTTGTACATGAAATTAATCATGTGATTACTTTAATACTATTCACTTATTATTGGAGACAGAAGTGTGTATATATATATAGTTGATAGTTACATCTAAAGCATTCAATTACGTATGTGTGCCTAATTTATTTATTTTCCAAAAAGAAGAAGAAAAACTTGCATGAAATGAAATAATTAAACATAACTATAAAGTTGTCGGTTTTATATACGTATGTTGCCTTTTATATGAATTATGTGAAATAATAATTTCTTATGAATAGAATAGAATAGTTAATTAACGAGGCAGAGGTCGGGAGGCCATGCATGGCTGGTTGAAAAACAAACAAAGAAGCCTAATTACTGAGTATTTAGCATCAAATATAATTCAACTGGGAAGAAATAATTTCTAAGACCATGCATGCAGAAATAAATTTGTGAAAATGAAACTCTTCAATGCTTTCTTGGAAGATACTCTGCTGAAATCATCATCATGCCTTGAAAATCAAGGGGAAGGGAACAACCGGTCTTCATTATTGATCCCATTTTACTTGGTTGCTTTTGGAAAAATTAATGGAAATTACTAATTTCGGTAGGATAAATAGTAGGCAAGCAAGCATTGGCTTATAGTTTGACTCCTGGAGCCTCCCGGGTAAACAATAACAGGTCCCTTGCACCGTAAGGCAATAAAAGCCAAAATCATTTAAGTTTTCGCATTCTAACAAAATTTTATCCTTATATATATATACAAATATATGGGGAAAGACTTCTCTTTTTATATGATATTTTTACAAGTTAGATATGGCTACGTACAAAGCATTTTTTGTAGAAATTTATATAAAA
This sequence comes from Populus tomentosa, assembly GCA_018804465.1. Classification (NCBI taxonomy): domain Eukaryota; kingdom Viridiplantae; phylum Streptophyta; class Magnoliopsida; order Malpighiales; family Salicaceae; genus Populus; species Populus tomentosa. Next base: position 18,194,298 of record CM031977.1, read on the forward strand.
ACTTTATATATTCTCTAAAAATTATCATCACAGGTAATTAAAATTAATAGGGAAAATGGAAAATCATATATATTTCCATTAGGGAAGTACTAACAAGAAAATGGACAGGCCACACATACCCGTTCATGTGTTTGTTCAAATGTTACTTGTATCATGTGTGGTTTGTACTAACAATCAATGATTTGAGATATAATTTTTTTTTCAAATAAAACGGTGAGAGGATCGAATTATCCTCTAAAAATAAAGAAAAAGAAAAAGCAGAAGAAGGAGACGGTAGGAACATTAAAAGAAGATGATAATTTTATCTCCCATGTGCAGCTTCAGACACGCACATCATGAACCAAATATGCGTGTGTGTGTGAACGAACCAGTTATAACACTTAGGCCAGATACATAGGAACTGCACTAAATTCTTAGGAAGATGGCAGGGGACATAGGACATCGAAGCTTCACATGACCATACAAATTGCTCCCATGTACAGAATAAAAAAGAAAAAGAAAAAAAAAGAACAGGACCAGCAAACCAATTGCATGGACACGCCCATGGAACACGTACTTGCCTACAGTGTTTTTAGCCGTGAAGGAAAACACTGAGGAGGATAAGCATATCCCCAAAAATAAGTGATATATATGACCTAAGTTCTTACAGTGGCCATACGATCAAGTCAGGCTTTCTTGGATTTGCTTCTAAATTAAGAAAGGTCACACGAGCACACATTTATACAAGTTAATGAGCAGTAAAACCGGAAAATATATAGAAGACAAAAGTATAGCAATGAATCCCAAGTTATGAATACTTTTGTTTTTTTGGTAATAACTTGTGAAGAGTTCCTAGTGTTTAATATGCATAAATATTTTGCCTGCTCAGAAAATTAAAGAAATTGACGAGACTGAAAGAATTTAATCTGAAATTAATTAACTTCCCAGGTGATTCTTGTAGCCCTTATTATGTTTAATATGCATAAATAATTTGCCTGCTCATCATGAGAAGACATTGATAAGACTGAACGAATTTAACTTGGGACTTGCTACGATTCTTGTAGCCATTATATTTCTATGACCTTTATCCTTGTCGCTGCCTACCACTTACCAAAAGAATTAATTGAAAATATATATAAAAAAGGGTAAAAAAATAAAATACATTACCATAGAATATTATTTGGCCAACTATTTTTATCTTATCTTATCTTTGGCCACCAATTCAACTACGCACTAAATGGTGAATTTATATTAATTAAGAAGTTTGCTTGGCATTAATTATCATTCGAATTTCATAGCTAAGAGCCTCCCCCCCCCCCCCCCCCCCTTCTCACTATGCATGTGTGTGTATTATCTTTTTCAAAGTTTAAACAGAGACTACACCAAACATGCGTGTCTTTTCGTCTTCCTTGTAATACCGAAACTCAAGTCTGTTTTTCGTTTTCTGTATGTCTTCAGCTGTGCTGAACCAAGCACAGAGATCCTGGTTTTTTGAATTTTATCATCGATTAGTTAAACAATGCATGAATGATATTATTGATGAGTTATTACACGATTAAGCAAAGCATCCTCTTCAAATTGGAAATGAAAGGTGGGGCGAGATTAGAAGCAGGAAAACCTAAGAAGAAACAGGTGGAAATAAATTAGTGATTAAAAGGAGACCTGTATTAGATACATACCAGGAAGTTGCCATGGCTCACAAGTATGCAAGTCAACTTCCACCAAAGTACCCTTCAAGACTTCTTCATTTGTGATCTTTTTGTAGAGGTAATGGCAAACGAGCTCTTCATCACTGGGATAAAACCTAAAACCAGGAGGGAGTGTTGCTCCAATGTCTCTTAGCCCCATGATGATTGTCTTTTGAAAGGGAAATTCTAAAGCACTAATTAAGGCTAAAGCAAGGAGCAAATTTTAGACAAGACGTAGTGGGGAATATAATTGGAATGTATTTGGAAGAAGAAAAAAAAAAGGAGCTTTGATTTCTTTGTTTTGGAATTAGAATAAGATATGTGGGAGAAAGGTTGGTGTTGTGTGTTTATATACATAGTTAGGATGACAGGTGCCTTTGCCTCTTAGGATTTCTTATAATATTATAGCAGCAGGCCATGCTTGTGCAACTAGTTAGTTATAGTGTGAAGTTTCAAGAAAAACCAAAGTTACAAGAAATCTTTCAAGGGAGTGGTGAAATTAAATCAAATATCGATGCATCATGTGTTGACAAAAATCCATAACTTTTTATTAGAGAAGCCTTCCAAAACACCCCTTTTTTTTTATTTATAATATAAAGATTTCTCCCTTTACTTTAATTCAACAAAACTATGATTATTTCCCTTACAATAGTATTTATGCAAAAGGGAATACAAAGGGTAATATTTTCTATATATGGCCAACATTTTTGTAACCCTAATTAAGATTTCTAAATTGTTTGATGATAATAATTGCATGTATAAAAAAGGACAAAAATTAAATGGACAGCACTAATGTTCCATTTCACATCTAGATCATTGCATATAATATACTCAAGATACATACATACATACATATATATATATAGATGAAACTTACGGGGAAAATATTTTTAGTGTACTAAACTATGCATAATTGAGTATTTTAAAAAAGAACAAAAACTACGGTTATGTATAGAGTAGAATACCTGTATTAATTTTGTCATCCTGATGGTGTTTTAGTTTCTGGTTACTAAGCTGTATGTATTATGATCGGTTGAGATTAAGTTGTGAATTGATTAAATCGAAGGTCATGATCAATTAACGAGGCTGCTGGTACGTGTTATTAAATAATAAATTGGTAGGATAATTCTATCAGGAGGGCCACCTGCTCGATAAAACGCCCCAGAACAAATTGTCCCAAGCACGTGAACCATTTGATTGATCTAAGACCTGGAAACACAGACAGCTCAAGTAATGAATCAAAATAAATAGCTGGAAATTTCGAATAATAATATCATAATCATGAACTCATTGATATGTGTATTTCAGTTGAGAGTCCGATCAGTTCATTTTTTGATCACGGAAGAATATTTTTGGATTGATTAGCAAGGTGGGCCACACAGCTTGTCTTTGGGATATGGGGGCCACTGGTGATGAAGGATATTAGGCCCAATATCAATACATTTTAATTATACGGTGAACTCAACTAATTAATTTGGTGTGGATTCTGTTTTCTAGATGATTAGTAATGCTAGGAAGGCAATAATAATGGAAGTGAGGACAAGGGGATGTTTGTCACAACATGTATCATCTAATGATAATAATTAGAGGGATATTATGTAGTAGATCATGACTGGACTGGGGTCACCGTGGCTTAACATGCCATTGAAATAATGGAGACGTCATTGAAATTTTCACTGTGTATATGACCATGACATGTGAGAAAAAAGAAGAAGAAAAGAAAAAAACCCTAAAGAATCTATAGCATATGTTCATGCCACACAAAGTCAAGAATGCCCTTTCATTTCCAAGCAAGAATACTTGTCCATCAGGTTCAGAAATACATGCCATGGCCTCTTTAGATGATGATGGGTCGTTTTTGCCATTACAGGATTCCATTGTATTAACTACAAGCATACATCACTACCTTAAGGGGACATGGAAGCTCAAAGCAAGACGACAGTCATTAATTAGGCTTGGTGGTCCTGTCGGAGAAGAACACGGTTAATTAACACCTAATTATGGCTATTTAATAGATCATAAAACTAAATGCAATTAAGGGAACTAAGGTTTAAATCAAAATCAGCAAATTGTCATGAGAATGTAAAGAGATAAACTTATCTCATGAGCTAAAATTGAACTTCAAGATATATATAGATATAGCTAGCGTCTTATTATTGTCTTGAAAACAGAAGAGATAAACATGTGTTCATGTACTTCCTAGTTTAAGATTGTTACAAAAAAATCACAAAAAAATATATTTATATTTATATTTTTGTTTCTTTAGCCGAAGACATTAATTTCGATCTATCTATCTAGACTAATGAAATAGAATCATACAGATCAATTAGAAAATTATGATGATGAAGTTCTAGACTAATGACAAGGGCCTTAATTATTTACCATCACCAAGGAAAGTTATTGTTGATAATTTTGTTTGAATTAATTGTAAACCCTAAATCAACGGGAGGGCCTTAATTCGAGATGTTGTTATCGAAATCATTTTTCTATGAACAAGACATTAGCTCCCTATAATATTACTTGATTATTAATTAATTAATTAATGCATATACTATTTCGATGATTATCCTAAGATTTTCATATCGTATAGCTAGATTGCAGATACATGGCTGACAAGAATGATATTTTGGTATCGTATCTCTTATTTTAAGATTTACCAGTAAGTAAACAAGCTGCAGGAACTATACATGAAAACAACAAAAGGAATAGTACTGTTCTTCTTCTTCTTATTTTTTTTTCTTTTAATTTTAATGCCTGTTACTATGTTATTGACGTTTCAGTCAACAATGGCAGCTCAAGAATAGAAGATTGAGGGAGACAGAGAGACAGAGATAAGATCCTCCTTCTTCTGTTTAACTCCCTTCTTTCTCTCTGTGTGTGTAGAGAGACAGAGATCGAGGGAGAGTATATACTTAAATTTTGGCTCTCGTTATAACACTAAAAGAATCATTGAAAGAGTATCTATCCCAGATCACACTTTGTTCTCATTTCGTAATCTAATTCAACGAAAATCATTATAATTAAAATAAGAAAAACATCATACAGAAAACGAGGCATGACCGGTGAGCTAAATTCTCTGCTGATAGAAAAATTAACAGAAACGAAAGAGATGTATGCTGGTGACTGGTGATTGGTTCCTGAGAGATGCGGCATGTAAAAGTGAAGGTTTGAAAATAATACTCCACTTTACGTGACAATTTTCCAAACTTTCTTTTCTTTTTCTGTTTTTTTTTTTTAAAAAAAAAATCTTACTGCACTTTGATTCCATTATCAGAACCCTTTTCAAGAAAAAGGTTATTGTAAACTTTTGAAAATCTTGGTATGTGATGAGATCGTTGGTGACTCAGTACCGTTATCAAAATATATAGCATTTATACTTTCCCAGAAAAAAAAAAGTAAAAAAATAAATACATCAAGCCTCATCGGTATACATGGTGAGGACTGTGGATAATTTAAGGTAAAATATATCCTTGTAATTAATACCAGATCATACTTCCAATCTTAATACTTAATGAAGATCGGCTGCTTGAGCTTTGCAATACTTGGTAACAGATCTTGCTGTCTTAAATTATATATATATGGAAATTAAACAGGAAGATTTAAAAAAAAAACAATGATATGAGCTCCCTTGCAAGGTGCAAATGATTATGGAAAACTGAAGATTCTGTGAAGCATAGGACCCAGTTCGGGTGATGTTCTTTCCAATTTTTTAAGAAGAGAAATAAAAAAGGATCAATATTAAAAAAAAGTAGTACGAATTTATAAACGCTTGATGAATATGATATAGTATCAAGTAGCCGTTTACATAGTGCGGTAGTACTGTTACCAATTGACCATGCTGAATTACTTCGGTGGAAAAAAGGGATGAAATCCTATTAATTACTATTTGAATAAAAATATATATTTAAATGATGAACAATTGAACTAATGTTGAAATCCCAAATGCCATGGCTTCCCCAGTCGCAATAACATAAAAGAACACTTGGCATTCAAGTTCTGGCGCAATTCTCAAGTGTTGTCATGAAGATCGAAAAAGAATATATGGGATGCTTTTAAAGTTTGCTTTACAAGATTTCATAGCTACAGAGCTCCTAGCTAGCTAGGCCCCTCTTTGTCAACAAAGCTGACACAGGATATAACCAATGTATAGATCGATCGACGGTGGACATAAACCATCGAAAGAAAAGCTTAGGGTACAATACTTGAAAGCTGGTTTTTTGGAATAATGTGGCACGCTCAATGGATAAAGGAGATCAGTGAGACAGTCTCAATATAAAACCTCATGTCCTTTTCAGACTTTAAAAAAAAAAAATTGAATTTTGCTAATGTGGCCACATCAAAAGATTCGGTTGATAGCTTGAAAACGTGGGAAATCGTTAACTACAAGTATAAGCATCCTCTTATTATGCAGGCCTCTAAGGGATTTTGATTATTGATCATGAAGAAAATCTAAGAATTTTCAATCGAAAAGATTACGTGTGCCATAATTAAGTTCAATACTCACCGAGTAATTCAACATTTTTCAACGAGATCGGACTCTACAGGTTGCAACTTCCTATAAATAGGCGCATGAAGTACATATATAGACATCTTTAACCTAAAATATAAGTTTTATTTGCATCCGTCGCATTGCATGGTTGTAAAACCGGTCTCACTACACTAATCTTCATTTCAAATTAATTTTTTATTTAAAAATCATTTTGACAAAAAGATCTAAATCTTTTATATAATTAAATTTCATTTTAAAACGTTGTTGTTTCGGTAAAATAAAGTGACCAAACGAACCCATGCGCGATATCTAGCTAGACCTTTTATATGACTATGGTGCATCCACTTAAAGTTACAAGCTTCCCATTTTTCTTAATTTCTAACGACGAGAGATAAGGAAAGCTCGCGTTTGGGACATTATCGAGAGCACTGAAAGTTTCTCATGTGAGAATATTGTGTTGGGGCTTTTACTAGTAAAATAAATGTTTGGACAAAATCTCTCTTTAAAACCACTAATGACTTATTTCTTTGGTTAATTATAAGAGCTATATATCTTGTACAAAAAAGAAAGAAACCACATACCTAGAGTATACTTAATTTCTTGAGAATTAAGGCATGGTTTCTTTTATAAAATGCAATATATATTTAATCTTTCAATATCTAAACTAAAATTAAAAGATCACGAGCACTCACTCATACGCGTATCCATGTCGTAATATGCAACCAATGTAAGATCCTGGCTACATGCAACAGCAACTTGCAGCTCCAGCCATGGCGTCTCTCGACCGTAAATTAATAGTTTCTGAAAATATTAGTTTACAATCGACAATTCAACATGCACGCCGAGTAAAGCTAACAAGAGCAGAAAATCTGGGACACAAATCGTTTATCTGTCGTTGTGGATGTGACATGCACACGTTAAAACATAGCATTTCTTGTGTCGACAGCTGGCTAAAGTAATGTATGGCCATGAAGGCAACCTAGCTTTCTGGTTGCAGATCGGAAAGCGTGTATTGCAGGTTTGAGATCAGCCGGAACTGTGCTGATAAATTGATGCCAGGCATGGCACCCCGTTGATTTGCGCCGCAAAAGAAGAGGAGCCCACAAACAGCGATGGAGATGAGAGGGGAAAAATGGAGAAAGTGTGTAATTCAATTCTATGGTAAAACAAAATCAACTCCATCCATGATTATGATTATCACATGACAGGTGGGGCTGATGCCTTTTTGGACTTGGATTTACTGTATCTCATAGGAAAATCTCTAGCTCGATAGGTTTTTTACTTTATTGCATGAATCAAGACCATTGAGGATATATATATGACTAGATGTGGTGCCGACAATCCACCGTGGGCCGAGTGAAAAAAAAATGCTATGGTAGAAAAAATTCAAGTCTTGAGTTATGGTTTAATTGGTAATTTAAATAATATAAAAAATATTATAATAATAATAATAATAAAAAATAATAAATTGATAAAAAAATAAATAAATAAATTGATAAAAAAAACCCGAGCATATTCAAATTATAAAACAACATCATGTTAACCTTATAAAATCCAAACCACCAAAAAAAAAAACTCAAAAAGAAAACATTAGCTTAAAAAATACAATTTTAAAAGAGCAACCAAAAAGAATGGAGATGAAAATTGATTGAAAAAAACTCGAGGATGAAATTTGAATTAAAATAACAATTTTAAAAATGATCCAAAATAAAATAAATAACAATAAAATACTGAGAAATAAATTTGAAAGATTAAAAAATTATAGAGCGATGAGATTGAAAAACATGTGTAATTTTATATATTATTTATAGATTAAAAAATGATAGGGTGAAATATAAAAATATTATAGATGGTGAACCCAATATAATCAAACCACAAAAAATAACAAAACAAAACCTAAAAATAAAATAAAAACATTAGCGTAGAAAAAGAAAAAAATAAACAAAAAAAAACTTGAGCGAACCTCACAAATTTAATCTAATCTCTAAAACTTGCAACTTATAAAATTTTGAACCTGAATTCAATTAAGAAGCTTAATTCTCAACAAATTTAATTTTGAATGATGAGATCATTGAAAAGATATTAATAAAAAAACTTGTAAAATAAAAAAATAGCAACAAAAAAATTAGAGATAAAATTGGATAGAAATAAAAACAAAAGAGAAAAAAAAAACATCAACTTAAAAATTAAAAAAGAGAGAGAGAGAGAGAACCAAGCAAATCTAGGCAAACCTCCTAAATCGGGTCTAATATTTAAAAATTACAATCTATGAAATCTTGGACTCGGTTTCAATTAAAAAAATTAATTCTCAACCATTTTAATTTAAAATGATAAAACTGGTGAAAAAATATCAATAAAAAAACTTTCAGAATAAAAAAAATAGCAACAAAAAGAATAGAGATAAAATTTGATAAAAAAACAATTGAAGAAAGATGAAATTTTAAATAAAAAACAATCTTAAAATGATCTCAAATAAAATAAATTGCAATTAAAGGAATACAAACCAAGTTTAAAAGATTAAAAAAATTATAAGGGGTGAAATTAAAAAAAAACATTGAAATTCTATAGATCATCTGCATATTAAAAAATGATAAGGAGTGAAATTAAAAATAAATTATAATTTAATAGATTACTTATAGATTAAATAATAATAGGGTTCTGAAATTGAAAAACACTTTTAATTTTATAGCTTATTTTAAGGTGGAGAGAGTGAAGAAGGGGAAAAAATGGTTTCTAGCTCCAAACCAACAACGCTTCTGATATATGTATCTAACCATCATATAGAAGGCATCAAGATCTTCCAAACGCCACCCTGAAAGGTAGCATTTGGTGATTGGATAGCCCCGTATAGGATACCTAACCAACACAGGGGTCATCCAAACACTGAGCAACTTTCAAATCTACAACAAAATTATTTTATAATAATAATAAAAAAAAATCTTATAGGAAAGTAACATTAAAAAAAAATAGGACAAAAATATTATTGAGCCAAAAAGAAATAATTTTTTTTATTTCAATGCTAAAGTAGTAATTTTATTGTGAAAAAAAGAAATTGACAAGTCTAACCCTATATAACATGTTAAAAATAATTATATCATGATGTAAAGATAATCTTGCCCCAATTCCTAGTTAAATGGATTTTTTTTTCTTGCAAGAACAATTTTGTAATTTAACTATTACAATGAATATCAATCTAAATCTGGGTGCACGGTGAATTTTCTTTTTTAATATTTTGGCAAAATTATTTCAAGTCTCACATCAAGTACTTGTTACATCATATGTAGTCTACAACACACAACTCGGCATTTACGTGGAAGCACTTTGCTCCATCCATTTTTTCCTGAAAATGTAGATTTCAGCTCCCCTATGAACCCTAGCTGGCTTTGGAGAGGAGTCGCTACCGTTCTTTGGACTAGTCCTTGAAAGCTATCTCACAACAAACAGCTCGAACCCTTTTCTGAAGATGCTAGCGTCCACCAATCCTTTTCCTCTCTACTACCATTCTGATGCTTCATGAGCCTGACCTAATAACTAAGTGACAGCAAGATCATATGATTTTATAACTGTTTAATTTAGGAATATTATTAAATCATAACCATATTTTACATTTTTTTTTATATAATAAACCATATTTTACATGCTATGAAATTAATGGAAAGAAGCGTGTCGAGTATTGTTTGGTTGTCGACTAATGTTGACAAAGAACAACATACTGTTTCAAAGGCTTAATCAATCATGTACTAGTCTTTCTTGTCAATCTGAGATTCTAAGGAAAATGGCCTACCATCCCCCCTATGATTAATCTCTAAGTGTTCTGGAACAAGAGGTGGCATAATCTAGCTCTCGATAAATAAATAAAAATAAAATAAAATAAAATAAAAAATTGCAGGGTTTATGATTAGATTCTCGATTTGGCTGCTGGGATCCACATGTTTAATCCAAATCAAATTATTTCACCAACTTTTTTGTGACACGGTGTGTGTGGTGGGTGCTATCTCTGGCTAGGCAAACAAAGTCTTCATGTCTACGGATTGTATGATTACATGTTGGATTTCAATTAGAAGTCTTTATACTAATCCTTTTTTCGTATCTTGTTAGCCTTCTTTTCTCTCTCTTTTTTTTAAAAAAGTTAATTTATCTAATCTTGTGGGATCAAGCTTTTATATACTTACGTACGCAAACGCGCCTAAGGACTCTACGCCCTCCTCGCTGGTAGCTTTTTGTGAAACAGTTTTTCTTAAACTAGCTTAGCTGATATGGGAAAAAAATCGGATAAATAGTAGATCTCAAGTTATGTTTTTAATTGGGAGTAATGTAACCAATTAAAATTCAATAGGTTATGTTAGTATCTATATTAATTTAAAAATTTAAACGGTTGTATGAGATATCAAGAGATATTATTCTTTATCAAAATTTCTTAAGAGATATTAATTTAAATATAATTTCTATTATTTTTTAATACTTTGATAACTTGATGTCCAGAAAATTTAAAATATTATTCTATTATAAGTTCCACAATCATTAAATGGTACTTCATCAAAAAAATTAAAAAACAAATCCTCAAAGTTATAGCACAATCATGAAATGGTACTTCAAAAAAATTTTAAAAAAATCCTCACAGTTATAGCACAATCATTAAATGGTACTTCATCAAAAATTAAAAAAAAAATCCTCAAAGTTATAGCACAATCATTAAATGGTACTTCAATTGTAATAGTGCAACTTCATATTTGTTTTTTGTTTTTAATAACGGGTTGTGCTATTAGTAGTAGCAGCGTAACTTTTTTGAAAATAATTAAAGATTATGTTTACTATAATAGCACAATCAATTAAAATTTAATGGATTGCAGTGCTCCTCCTCCTAGTGTAACGAGTTGAATCACTCTATTTTCTCAATTTTTCTCGCTTGTGCTTCTCTATAAATTTTTTATCACCCCTGCCTCCTTCTTTTTTCAAAAAATAAGGGGGTTCCATGGAGTGCATGTAATACATGAATATTATAGCTAGATGATCTAGGTCGTCACTGACAACATGGCATTTAGAAGGGGTAAAGATCCAATAAACATTCACATGAAGGGTTCTGTCAGATGCCATTTCTGTGAGCTTCGACGAGCCCGATGCCACAAGAAAAAAGGAAAGGGAACAAGACAAACATATCAAAAATCTCTGCATCGGGTAGAATTGCTAACTGATGTCTGTATGCTTCACTTAAATGGAACATGTGAAGTGCTTTCTGGGTAGTTTTTAATCTGCCACTAGGTAAAGAAACCAATACAAGACAACATATATGGTAGATACAAAACTAGGGCCTTAACATTATCTGCTTGGAAAGGGAGAGCGCATGCATGCCAAACATACAAGGCTGCTCTACTTTTGGAGTCTAGTTTATTGTTAACTTCTATCGATGACTTGCAAATATGCATGAAAGATCATGGAATAATTAAAATAGCGAGTTGCATCTCCAAGTCATTAACATAATCCTTCAAGCACAGTTTAATTATACATATTTGACAAACAAGAAATTAATATACTAGAATACAACAAAGAAATTGTCACCCTATATATATATATATATCAGCTAATAGTATACGGATATCCAATATTCTTCCAGTAAAAAATAGATTTTTCCTTGTTTGAAAGATTTCACAATTAAATAAATTAAAGAAGAAGCATGAGATAGATTGATTAATCAATACTATGCAAACATGGGTTTACTATTTATTCATGTCCTTATAGGATACTTGCAGATATAACTGAATTCATAATTCCTAAATATTGCGATTGATGGCGATGCGTTCCAAATTATTTATGAAAGAACCTTACATAGTTAACTATATAGAGGATTTTGTAGAATACTTATGGTGTAAAGGGCCTTAATTATTTTATTAAACTCTTAATCATTCAGGAAAAAGGGTCACATGCATGCATGTCCTGTCATCCTAGCTAGTTGAATGGCTACTCCAGGCTTTCTATATACATATATATATCTTAAAGATTCCCTCTACCCCATGATGGATCGTTTTGGACTTTTACTCTAGTTTCTACTTCATTTTCTCCCACCACGTAATTAAGAAGCTACATTCGTTGAGTTTTATGTAAATTATTCTCTTTAAGCTTTACTTTCATGAATGTGAAGAAACAGCATGGCACCAAAGAACTAACTTATATATAGCATCCTATCTATATATAATCTCAAAAGTCTAGACACGAACCAAGTAGATTTCGTCCATACAGACCCTTCCAACTTCTATTCCAGCAATTTTGAACTTTTTATGCGAGCCAGTGGGGAGGCAGAAGGAGGCCACTGCCCCCACTTGCCCCAAATTTTGAAAAAAAGTTCCTTGTACCAGACAACTTCTGGTATTTTTCTTCGTCTTTGAAGACTTTCAAGTGGGGGTTCCCAACCTTTCTTTGATTTCATGAATGAAATGTTTTCTTTTGCCACGCATAAATCATTTGAATCAGATAAAAAGGAATAAAATATTATGGAGTAAAATCTTTTATTCTTATCATGTCCTAAATTATAACCATTTAATTTTAATTCAATAATTAAAACTTAATAAAGATGATAATCACGTTTCTTTAAAAACAGGAAACCCCCCCCCCCCCATCCTGTAACAAGTCACCATTATATATAGACATAGTTTTTAAATACTTTTTTTGGGATTTTTGGGAGTTCAGCAACTTTTGTTTTTTTGGTGTTTTTTGAAAGAATATTTGCTGTTTTTTTATTGTTTTTTTGATAACTTTGTCAAAAATTAAAAAAATATATGAATTTTAATGTATTTTCAAATAAAAAATATCTTTTATAAAACATCATGCATCATAATAATAAACACTCTTATTTGATTAAAGATAAAGATATGAAGAGCTAACCATTAAATAAAATCTATGTTTTATGGGCTTTTCTGACATCTGCACTAAAGTCATGCATTGATATTAATAATTGAAAGGTTTTAACCTTCATAATGAGCTTACACAATTACAGAAATTAAAACCATTCGATTATAAAAATGAAACCTTCCATATGTTATTATGTTAACATTAACATGTCTTCGAGAACGTGTTAGAAAACCCATATTTAATTCTAGTGATACCACCCCAATATGGAAATGAAACGCCCAATTTGCATTATCTATTTTCTTCAATATGTTCCACAGATAAAATATATGAAGAAAAAATCTAAAATCCAAGAGAGACAAGGGGTAGTTTTCATATTTGATAGAAATGTGTATGGTAAGTTTTAGAAAAATCTTGAATAAGTTTTGGCTCGTAGGGCATGACAAGCCTGTCCTAGGAGGAAGGATAGAACAAAAAATTTAACCTGTCAATGCACAGGTGAAAAGAATGAGGGTGCTTTTGTGACGGTGACATCCACTAGGTGCAAATGTTTCAGCACAGTGAGCAGCACAGGCATGTTGTTTAAAAAATATCACAAGAAGTGGGTCGGACTCCTACACACGGATCTGTGCTTTTTTTTTAATTGTGCAACTCACTAACACAGATCCAGACCATGCAGGATACACCCACCAGCTAGAATCTATTAAATGTTCCTTCCATGCCCTTGTTCATGCTCTGGGATGATTTCCTCGCAACTATCATTTAATTTGTGTCTGCTAAGATGCCCTAAAACTGCATGAAGTTGAAGGGTATGCATACAAGGTTACTACAGTGTCACCACGAGAACCTTTTATCTTTGGTCAAACCACAGGTCCTATCAGCTTGACAGATAGGTAATGACAAATTTTGGGATCCTGGGAAATATTCAACATCAACATTCTTTTCATTTTCACTATGGGAGCATGATCCTGCAGACCACCTATGTCTAGAGGGCTCAGCTTCATGTTGCCCACAGGGAAATGACTAAAAATAAACTGCTAATGATATGACATGAGAATATTGTGTTTAAAGAGTACTGAATTATGCATAGCCTAGTAAATTTTGGCACGTTAGAAATGTACAATTTAGATAACAGTAATTCAAATAATTCAATTGCTCTCTCATATTGTATTCTACATAAGAATGCAACAGTGGTTAAAGGGCAGCTCATCTGATTTTCATCACAATAAGTATAGTGAAGACAAAGCTATCAGCGCATCAAGTTGTAAAATAGATGGTGAGCAGACCTTGCACAGACCCATGCTACTGCATGAAGGTATATTATATTAACTTGATTCAATTAATCATGGAAAAGTTACATCTTGAAAAACAAAACAGATGCAGAATAATAGGAAATAAGTAAAGACCTGGTGGAGAAGAAACTCAGCATCATCTAGAATTCATTTGCATGCTGAAGCAAGTGATTTCTCAATCCTTTTTCTTATTTTGTTGTCACTTTGAACCGTGGAACAATTCCTACCCATCATCAGCAGAATATAACCGAAACAGAAAGCTGACAATTGAAAGATTTAGATTTCAGATAACTAAACCTCATCCAAGATTGACATCATATGAATCCAAATGGAATAGGTAAAGTCTGGAGTTTTAATCCTTTGAAACCCGAACAAGTAATCCAGTTGGTGTGTTGACAGTTTTAAGGTGACCTGAGCCAATCAAGTCACGAAGGTGAAATCTCATATCAAGCAGAGACAGTCGAAGACGCTTCTTCTCCAATGGGGCCAGCATCATTTCCTTATATCTCTGTCGGTTTAAAAGAGATAAGAGCTCCTTCCTTCCCTGAATCAAGAGTGAGTAGTTATTAATAATAATTTTAATGATAACAAAGACCGATATAATAACCAGAATCTTTGATTGTCCTATAACCAGAAAACCAACAATCCTGATAATATAAATAAACTGTTTCTGTACCTGAGAAAGGCCCTTGAGTATTGAACCAATATTTGGAATTGCAAACCAGTACATGTTGGGATCAATCAGTTGGCGAGTCTAGCAGGTAAATATCCAAGTTGGATTGAACAGGAACATGAATCATCGAAAATGTTGGCAGAGAAACAACAAATAAAAATGAATAAATAACAAGCAACAGAAATTCATAAAAACACATTTAAAAGGAAAAGATAATCATCATTTGATTTAACCCACTACAAAAATAAGCAATATGGACTGCTTTGGTATAGCAAGCATATTTAAACTTTCAGAGTTATCCGCTTTGCTGTCCCAAATAAGCAAGTGTGCTTAATCTATCACTGTGCACTAAACAGACACAAACCATGTACAGGGTATGATAGGATACATAAACCATTTATATGTCTGCATATGTGCAAGCATCCCAAATGGAAAAGTTCAGTCTCTGCCTACAGACTTGTGTGGATAGTAAAAGATCATGTTTGTTGAAGAACCATCTCACCCAAAAACTTAAGCTTGAGGTTCCAAGAATAGTTTTATATTACTCTCTAACATACCCCCTTAAGTGAAAACATCTTTAACTTGAAACTTGCATAGGCACACACCACTCTATGCTTAATTTTTATTAATTAGAATGAAGTAGTGAGATTTGAACTCGTGACTGTTTGGTCAGCAATGCTTTGATTCCATTTCAAAAAATCATCTCACCCAAAAGCTTAAGCTTCGGAGAGGTTCCAAGAATAGTTTTATATTACTCTCAAACAATGTTCACATCAAGTTTAAAAGTACCCATTGGTACAACACTCAGTTGCATGATCAGGTCCCAATTTATCCAACAGCAATGGCCAAGTGAATTTCCAAATTTCAGCAGGGGTTCAGAAGCAAAACCTTAAATTTGTTAATGAACAATATTTTCAGTTCAAAAGTCGGCTGATTCTTTTGAATTGTTTAGCAATGTTTGAAATAGGGACTCCGATTACTTTCATTCATTCTTGCTCTTACTCACCCAGTCATCTAATCCCCCTTCCCTCTTCCTCCAGGCAAATATGAGTTGAATTATATACCATTCTAACAGAAGTTGGAGGCAAATCTAAAGACCAGCTAATTGGATAGCAGTTGAAGGTTTTGCAAAGCATAAGTTCAAAATCTGAACTCCCAGAAAAGATTCTAGCTTGTATATTCTCAGTTAGCCAATAGATTTTATTTAGGTTAGAAGATCTAGAAGCCAAGATCTAATAAAATCGTAACAACAAAGGTGTCAAAGGGGAATGATATGTCCAAAAGCCTCTATCCACCAGTTTACTACCCAAGCATGTCATAACAGTACAACACCGAATTACCTTTCACACAGTTTCTTCTGAACTCTGAAACATTACTTCTTTAACCAACAACTATGCTTTACATCATCCATCACAGCACCTTACTGTCCAGGATATGTCAATTGGCAGTGCTACTACAGTCCCATTGATTCCATTTGAACCTGGAATCCCAGGGAAGAAATCATCAAAACTGAAAATAAGTTGATCCCCATTGGAAGGAAGCTACAAGCTACCATTTTAATCTTGGTATATTGAACCCATATCATTCAGATACACAGCCAAGCAATATTCTCACTCAAAATCCAACGATAACAACTCTTCAAGTAATAGGGATCTTTATCAATGTTTTATTGGGCATGGCAACCAGCATTTTTTTTGGGTGACCCTTAAGGGTTTTTGTGCACACAAACCAAGCTGCCAGCCAGAAGGTCCAAATGGCTCCAATGGGGCTGGTTGCCATTTCTTCTTTCATTTGTGTCCAGAACAAACCTTGTTTGACTAGGTAAATTCACCAATAGGGAGTAAGATATTTCTAAAGGTAGAATAAAATGTGCATAGAATAATCTGCAATATCCTTAACCTAGCATAGCCACTCATTAATTCAAGCAAATGCACAAAGGAACAGATTATGAGAATTCAGAATTTACTTACAAGAAGACCAGCATTGATTAAAAGAGAGATGTGCTCGTCCTTCACCTTTCCACCAAGTGACAAGAGTAAGCGCTGTTTCAAAGGGTTGCAAAATTGTGAGGACATGTGCTCGCGCGCGCGCATACATAACCAATGCTCTATAAGATATCTACAGCTATCAAATCTGAGGACAGTTAGGATTACGGTCCTTGTTGAGTAATTAGGATTCAATGATTTATTGGTTATTAGTTATCGACTTCACTAATACCAAAGCAATGCAAATACTGAAATACAAGACAGAATGAAAATAAAAATATTATCATAATGCTAAATTATGTTTTTTTGAACATGATATTTGATTGCTGGGAGCTTAAAGGTAAGGAGGGTAATTTCTTAGTTTCTTCATAGGCAGACATGACAGTAAATAAACAGCAGAAGTAGATATACATAGAGCTTACGAGCTCTTGATCGTCAATACTAGGATCCTGCTTGTTATCAATAACATGTGTTTTAAACCACTCAAAAACTTCAAGATTACGTTGCTTCTTTTCTTCCATTCTTTTCACAACACGATCTACCTGCACATAAAATAAAGAAAAGTGAAAATATATCAGTAGAGTGGCAGAATCTTAAAGTTTGTACTATGTAATCATACACAGTACACAACAAACCAACAACACCGCACACACAAAACCTTAAAATCCAAAATTTCAAGCACATTCATTTCTAACCTGAAAAGTTGATTACTTAAACCTACAAATGCTTGTCAAGAAAAACACCAACATACACGTTGTGTGATCGATCTAAATCACACACAGGTCAACAAATATAAGCAACCAACCTGGGTTAAATAATCATCCAAAAACATTATAGCATAGTCATCTTGTCCAGTATTAAGTTTGAAAACACGCAATACCTTCTCTCTCCTCAGGGACTGCAAACATATCATATCACATTGTCAGACGGTACATTGTAAAAAGCGTCTCATTCAACGAGAAAAAAAAAATCTAGATGTTTATCTCAAATTTTTTAATCAATAATGCTATCAACGTCATAACCAAGGGATTCGAGTATGCTGTTATCAATTAAATCAGACCTCTAATTCTCTATCGACTTGTGTTCTGTCCTTTACACTGCTATACAATTGTGAATGTAAAATGAAAGGCTGAATCGACACCTGAAATCACAACCATTACTGCATAATGTTAACAAAGCCGGGGAAAAATCACTGCGATGAGCATACGATTAATGACCGATAAACAGAGCCAAATCAACACGGTGACAAAAACGATTACACAACAAGCCAAAAGCTCGAAGAAGAGTCAATTAACCTCAACAAGGTAAAAAACTAACAATCTACTTCATAATTTAAATAAAAAAAAAAAGTGAGGGGGGCGATTGACCTTGTCGATATGTGGAAACTGAGCTCGCATTATGCGAAGAGCCACCATTGTATCGCTAAACGTGAGACTGTCCACTTCATAAGTGGAAATCACAAAACTCGGTGAGTCAAAACTGATTTCGAAGGAGAAAATCATGAAGATATAAGGTAAGAAATAAATATTTACCGAGTGAGAGAGTTTGATCGGTAGAGCTTGTTTCTTCATCTTCGATCTCTTCTTTTTGTTGTTGTTCTTCTTCTTCTCGAAGGCGTTTTCTATTTTTTGATGATTCTGCAACGGAATCCATTGATTTTTGTGCTGTGTTTGGGACTCGGGAGGTTGAAATTTTTAAAATTCACAATTGAGCAGGTAGAATGGGAATCCCTAATTTTTTATTCAGCGCCGTCGTTTAACAGGTTCTATTCATTCGCGCCTCTTTTTTATTTTATTAAAAAAAAAAACTAAATCCCTTTAAGAAAGTTAATATATATAGACACAAATTACAATTTATTATAATAATAAATAGTATAATTATAAATTTGTTCATGAAAAAAACACTAAAGCTTACCGTAAGATTATCTTTTTGACACGATTAGTTTTTTAAAATTATACGGGTTGGATTAATATTTTTATTATACAGGGAAATTACTAATTTAACTTTAAAATAAAATAATTTAACACCTATTATTTAATAATATTTTTGTATTTTTAATTTTTTTAAAATAATATAAATATTTTGATGCTTTAAAAACAATATCAATTTAACTCTTGTCCAAGGCTTTTATTCATCATTTTACATTATTTTTATTATATTTTTCAAGAATGCTTATAAATCATGTTGTCATTTATGCTGCACGCACTAGAATATGAACAACCCCTTGTTGTTACAGCAAAGCGTGGAGGGTCATTCCACCATCAAATGTTACCTTCTGAGACTATGTTTGAAAGGTTTCAATGTCTTAGATCAGATGAGACGATGCATGTGCAAAGAGTTGCAATATTTTGATATTAGCGGCCAATTTTTTCCCACCCTGTCTTCTCTCTCCTCCACCTAGATTTTTACACTAGGCTTTTAAAAATTCAAAAACAACTCCTTAATTTGTTGGTTATCTAGATTTTATCCCTTTTCATATTATTATAATTTTGTTTTTTTAATAATTTATTGAATTTGATTCTTATTTTTTTTAATTTCTATCTGTTTTCCTTTTTTATTTCTTTAAAATGATGTTTTCCTAATTATTTTTATATTATTACTTATCAAATATTGTTAAGCCTTTTTTCATAAAAACATTCCCATGTAAAATAGTTTTCATTCAAAAAATATTTTACTTAAAACAAACACATTAAAAAATTAAAAAAAATTAAAAAAAATCTCATAATTAGTTGTCAATATTTTTCAAAATCAAACAAGAGGAAAAATACTTTTCATGAATCAAAATAAATAAATTTAGTTTTTTAAGTGTCAATCACTTCTTCTTCTTTTTTTTAAAAACATAAGAAGATGGATTGTTAGTATGAGAGAGAAATTCTTAACTCCGGTAAATTTATCCTAATGAGAAAAGAGTTAGGGATATTATCGTAGTTTTTTAGTTTTATCAAGAGAAAAAGAATATTTAGTTAGCTAAATAACTCTTGTTATTTGTACTGGTCCATACATAATAATTGTGTTTCAAAACTTGGTTTTATGAAAACTAAAATAATCTATTTTTTTATCTTTAAAAAATATTTTTTTATTTATTTTTCATATAAAAATCAACGCATAGCAATTTTAATTAGATATATAATTTTTAAAAATTATTTTTTAAAACCACAACTAAAAACATTTTCTTAAACCTATTTTTAAAAAATTTTAATCCCAAAAGCTAACACACCAAACAGACACTTAGAAGAGTTCTTCAAGGGAAAATGATTGAGTTTTTTTTATTTTGTATGATTAAATAAAAAACTTACAAAAAAGAAGTTATAAGGTTTATTTGTTTTTATGGTTGAGAAGTATTTTTGTAAAAAATTTTTAAAAAAATTGCTTTAAAATAATTTTTTATTTTTAAATTATTTTAATATACTGATATTAAAAAAATTTAAAAATTTTAAATATATTATTTTAATATATTTTAAATAAAAAAATACTTTAAAAACAGTCCTACCATAATATCAAACCATATGTTAAATTATTATATGGCAAAAGGGCCAAAAAATTGTAATGGAGAATGTCAGCCTGTCTGGGCCACCCCTGGCCGACCTAGATTCGTCCTTGGTCGAGATAAACCACGTCAGAGTAGAATACTGCACGAATATTTGAGGGTTTATATATATAAGAGAATTATTTATAATAAGTGTGAAATATACATATTAGATATTTATATTAAATATTTTATAATTTGAATATTTATAGATATATTCATGAAGATATCTATAATTTATAAAAATAAGAAGGAATTAGGAAAACATGCCGTTTCTTAAACGAGAAAGCTAAAAAATGAGTAACAAATCTCAGCTTCAAGGATGACAATAGAATCAAGAAGGTAGAAATAACTTGCCAAATATACCCTTAAATATTCAACTTGACCATAGCAATGCCTTAAAGGCGAACAGCTATAAACCACATGACAACTTGCTGCAGCACACTCACTGCCGACACAAAGAAGGATACACACACACATGTTATTTATTCCTAATATTTATCTATTTTTTAATTAATTATTTATAAAAAAAACTCAAAATTTTCAATTATCAAAACTCATGATTTACTAAAGGCGTTTTATTCCTAAAACTTTATTTATGATTAGTAATTAATCTATTAAGTTAAGGAATTCTATTAAAATTTAAATAGACTACTACATAGATTAAAATGATGTTAGCCATTTTAGCCAAAAAAACTTTTAATATTAAAAAAAAAACCTATTTTTTTTAGTTGTGTTGTTACCAATAATACCATGCACTAACAACTTAATCAGTAAAAATATATTATTTTTCTATTTTTTTTAAAAAAATACAATACTTTTTAAATAAAACAAGACTGTGAGATCAGGGGTGAAGCAAGAAAAAAAAAAATTAAAACAAGTTAAATTAAAATAATTATTTATAAAAACTAAAATTTCAGTTATTTCACTACTAAAATTATAAATATTAACAAAGAAAAAGCTGGAAAAAACATTTTTTTTTATATATAAAAAAATCTTCATAGCGGACCCACCTTGCATCGCATAAACTCTTTCCATTTTTGGTGTGTAAAATTATTAGATTATTCCTTTTAGGTAGGTGACTTGCTTGCTTTATTCACATTCATAATCCAAGAGGCTCCATTGTTAAATTTATAGCTTAAAAAGAATGAAGGAAATCAAAGCTGATAAAAACATAAAAATCATATTTATAATAAAACAGAAAAATAAAAGAAATTGAAAAATTAAAAGTATTAATATTTAAATAAAAATAATAAAAAACTTTGAAAAAAAAATTATATTTATAATAATATCGCATTCATACTCTGTTCTCAGATCCACTTATCATCCCCATTATCATCATATATTGACTTCATTGCTTGCATTTCAAGATCTACACTGTGCCATTTTCTCCCCCTCAGAGCACCATTCTCATCCTCAATTCCCATCTCATTTTCAGCTGGTGAGTTTTCTTGTAGTCTGTCAATTTTCCTCTCCACAAAAATCAACACAGTTCGCTACTTTCTTCTTGATTCGAAGAAATTTTTCTGGGTCTGATGCTTACCAAGATTGCAACTTTCAAGTCTTGAAGTTGTTTTACTTGTCAGGGTCTCTCAATCAATCTCTTTTAATGCTTAACCGTGTCAAATTATAGCTGGCAAGTAGTTATTGTCGGTGCATTTATTTTTATATTATTAGTAATTTATTGCCATTATGCAATTAATGATCTTTGATTGAACTGGGTTTACTTGATTATTTAGTCTCAAGTCTGTCTCAGATCTATCTCTAGTTAATGCTATCCTCTTTCCTTTTTTTATTGAATTTATGGCCCACAAATATGGGATTTTGTTTTAGCTAATGTTTTTACATAGATTTCGCTAGTTAGGTATTAGCAATCCAGGATCTTTTTATTTATCTATTATAATTATATATTGTGTTCTAGATATGATAAATATTTGCTTTCAGTCATGGATGATAAGTCCTAACTTAATTTTATTTTTGGAAACAAGGCTGGTGATGACATGGAGCTTCAGGCAATCACTGGAGTGAATTAAACAACCTAGGTACTAGATTCGGTGCTGAACTTTTGCTCACGGTCCATCCATTACCTATTGTGAATATCCTGGAGAGGGAAATGAGCTTCTGATTTTAACCTTTAGTGAAAGTAGAAGGGATATTTTCATTTTCTGCTCCTGGTTGCGAAAGATGTCAAGGGGAAAAGGTGACGGAGATCAAAAGAAGCGGCTGGTAACTTGGATAGTGGTATTGGGTATCATTTGTGGTTGTGTTTACTTGTATTCTCGGAACAGTGGAACATCTGCTCTGGAATATGGAAGTAAATCTCTAAGGAAGTTGGGTTCTTCTTATTTGGGTGGAGATGATGATGGTGATGAAGCTTCCAGCAAATCCGGTGAAGAAGTGCAGGGTGATGTTATACTTAAAAGCATTCCGGTGAGCAATTTTAAGTTGAGCTAACGTTTTTATATACATGCACCAAGTTTCAGATATTTGATTGTTAGTACCAATTGCACTAATACAAGCTGTGTTGTGTTTCTTTTATGATTTTTGTCAACATTGAAGGTTTGTGATGATCGCCACTCGGAGCTGATTCCTTGTCTAGACAGAAATCTTATATACCAGACAAGATTGAAGCTGGATTTGTCTTTGATGGAGCACTATGAAAGACATTGCCCAGTACCAGAAAGACGCTTCAATTGCTTGATCCCTCCTCCACCAGGGTACAAGGTAGGGTCTTTCTCAAGTACAGTATAGTTGGTGGACATGTTGAAAAGTGGATTGTTTTTGCTGTGCAAAGTATATGTATTTTTTATTATTGATGGTTCAGGTCCCAATCAAGTGGCCCAAAAGCAGAGATGAGGTCTGGAAAGTAAATATACCTCACACCCACCTGGCAAATGAAAAATCTGATCAAAACTGGATGGTTGTCAAAGGTAACAAGATTTCATTCCCTGGAGGAGGAACACACTTCCATTACGGAGCTGATAAGTATATAGCCTCAATTGCAAATGTAAGTTAATAGTATTTCCCATGTAAATATGTGATTCTCAGACTCTCCAATTAATTTCAAGTTTGAAAGGCTGGTGATATGATATTTTTTGCGAGTGATTTTATATACTTAGCTTTCCAAACTATCCTGGTTTTTAATGTTATTTATCTTTCTCGCTGGCAGATGCTAAACTTTTCAAATAACATTTTAAACAATGAAGGCAGGCTCCGGACAGTCCTTGATGTTGGTTGTGGAGTTGCAAGTTTTGGGGGATATCTGCTCTCTTCTGATATTATTTCAATGTCATTGGCACCAAATGATGTTCATCAAAACCAGATCCAGTTTGCCTTGGAGAGAGGAATTCCTGCATATCTTGGTGTTTTAGGGACTAAGAGACTTCCATACCCAAGTAGATCTTTTGAATTTGCACATTGTTCTCGCTGTAGGATTGATTGGCTTCAAAGGGACGGAATCCTTCTGCTCGAGCTAGATAGGTTGCTGAGACCAGGAGGCTATTTTGCCTACTCATCTCCTGAGGCCTATGCACAAGATGAAGAGGATCTGAGAATCTGGGGAGAAATGAGTGCCCTTGTGGAAAGAATGTGCTGGAAGATAGCTGCGAAAAGGAATCAAACTGTTATCTGGGTCAAGCCTCTAACAAATGACTGTTACATGGAAAGAAAACCTGGTACTCAGCCTCCTCTCTGCAAATCTGATGATGATCCAGATGCAGTGTGGGGTGTGCCAATGAAAGCTTGCATCACTCCTTACTCTGATCGTGAGTACTGTATACTCCTCTTAATTTTTTTCGAGGACTTTCAATATTAGTGCTAGTAGTCTCATTACCATTATTTTCTAGCATGACCTTTGTATAGAAACAAATTAATTTTGGAAGATACAACAGCAATTTGCATATTTTACTTGCATCATCAATGCAAGCTCATGCAATTAGTATGATGCTTTACCTGCCCTTTTTGAGTTTTTAGTGGCACAAACAGTTAACATGTCAATATGCGTTTGTTAAATTGTCTAATCTTTTAATGTTCATATACCACTGCTGAAAAAAAAAAAAAAAAAAAAAACAAAAGAAAAGAATCGTTGGTGAAGTTAGATGCTCCTTGCCTTGCATTTGTTTGATTTCGTGTTGCCCTCATTTGAGGCTTTACAAGGCACTTTGCAAGCTACATGGAATTTGTGTTGGAAGTTCGAAATGCACTAAGTATTTTATGATCTTATCAGAACAACATAAAGCAAAAGGGACTGGATTGGCTCCGTGGCCTGCTCGGTTGACTACTCCACCTCCTCGTCTTGCTGACTTTGGCTATTCTGCTGAAATGTTTGAAAAGGACACGGTGAGCTATCAGAAACTTTCAATCTGTTTGCGTTTATATATATGTTAGGAAGAAGCTGGTTTGTAACAGGATTGATATGTTTCAGGAAGTTTGGCAGCACAGGGTTGAGAATTATTGGAATCTTTTGAGCCCAAAGATTCAGCCTGATACACTGAGAAATTTGATGGACATGAAGGCAAACCTAGGGTCATTTGCAGCTGCCCTGAGGAGCAAAGATGTATGGGTTATGAATGTTGTGCCTGAAGATGGACCCAACACTCTCAAGATAATATATGATAGAGGCTTGATGGGCTCTGTGCACAGCTGGTGAGTTCGCAAAAATGTTCTAATATGTGATATTAGGAATATTCAAATGTGTTGAGGGTAAAATTTATGAAAAGAAACCAAACCTGTCTGTGTTAGTAAAAATTCTTAAGATTTATTTTACTGGTAAGTTTTATCAGAAACCAGAAGCAGAATCAGAGCTGCACCTGCTCTTAAGGTCATATAGGTTTCTACAATAAATCCATCCTATGTGTTTTCATCAGATTATAGAAATTTTCAGTCAATACCATTGTTCTAACCAGTTACCAGTTGGTTTGAAGGCAAAGAAAAAGAAAAGGATAGAAAGATATGGTACAGCAGAAATTTTGATGCAAACTCATCTCTGAGTAACCATTTCAAGTTCTACTTTGACTTCACATAGGCCCTTCTAACTCTCTTATCAAGAAAATTCTTCTGGTGGTGGATTGATGTAATGACCATGGCAGATGTAGTACTTTCCAGGAGAGGAAAGCAGAAAAATAGTGGAATTGCCGATTGTATTTTCTTGTTCATACACAGGCTAAAATGATTTTTTTTTTCCACTGACAGGTGTGAATCCTACTCGACCTACCCACGAACTTATGATTTACTGCATGCCTGGACTGTCTTCTCCGACATCACAAAGAAAGATTGCAGTGCTGTGGATCTGTTAATTGAGATGGACCGCATCTTGAGACCCACAGGCTTCATTATCATCCGTGACAATCCATCAGTAGTGGAATTTGTAAAGAAACATATGTCAGCACTGCATTGGGAGGCAGTGGCTACAGGTGATGCTGAGGAAAACGAGCAAGGTGAGGATGAGGTGGTGTTCATCGTCCAAAAGAAGATGTGGCTAACAAGCAAAAGTTTCAGTGTCACTGAATAAAACATCCAACCCGGATTTCCATACTCTCGCCCTTTTACCTGAACATTGCAGGGCTTAAGGTAGCCGTGGTTTATATGATTTTGTAGCATTTGATGTTGAGTTTATTTCTTCTTGAGCAATCTTATATGAAAGCAGAAGTTTTATCCAGGTTATTTCTTTTGTGTTATTTCATTATAAATCCAAATTGTTAGTTTGATTAGCTGACAATTGATTAAATTAAATCAAATCAAGGCTGCTATAGGAATTATGGAAACTGATCCTCTCATTATTTTATAGGAGTCTCCCGAGAGATGATTGTATTTTGCATTAGTTTGAAATTTCATTTTGAGTGTTGATATGTCTACTGCCCCATCAATCTTACCATGTAAAAGCTTACATAGCTTTATTACTCGGTGAAAGAACACACCCCATATTTTGGAAGGCGCTACAGAACAGGAATTTCCTTTTCTGCAGAAAGTGGAAGCTCCATGAATGTGAACTGTTGCATGGATAATCAGATTCAGAACCTTTTGGCGATTTTGTTACCGAGAATGTCATGCCCCCTATGTTTCTAGCATGTATTTAATTCCTTCCATGCTCTCTCCACTTTTATCCCGTCCAGGCACCTGGCATCAAATACTCAAATAATTTCTATTCAGATCCATCAAGTTCTTGACTTGCCTTGCAAGATCAAAACTTGTCAACTTTCTCCTCACAAATGGAGAGTGCAGAAAGAGGGAGAGCAGCAGCATTGTCGTTTTCATGTCTGTACTGCTTTTGTTAGTATACAATTATGCATGGAATGGATCAGTCATAAGGTTTGCAGTTTTCCTTTCCTTTCATTTATTATTATTATTTTTAATCTGGGTTTGATGATGTGGTTGCAATAATTAAAGACACCAGTTTTCAAGTGGTGGGATTTTTGTGATGTGGGTCGTTTTAGTCAAATCTCTTTCAATGCTTCATGAATCACGTTATAGCTGGCAACTTGCAACTTGCTGTTTGTCGGTGCTTTACTTTTGATATTATAATTATTATAGCAATAACCGAAGTATGTTGGGGGAAATCACAATTCCTTCCCTCAAGCTACGTGTCTCTCTTTTCTTTCTTTTCTTTTCCTTTTCTTCTTCTTCTGTTTGAAAATATAGTTTTTTTTATTATTATTTTTTGTTATGATTCTTTTTAATTTTTTTTTTAATTTTATCATTTTATAAGGTTAGCTTGTTTGCATGTTTGTCAAAGTAATTTAGGTTATCTTGGGTTTGGTGGGTTTTTTTAATTGAATTTGATTTTTTTATAGTCTATTTTTTTCTTGTATAATTTTAAAAAAATAGTTTTAGAGAAAAATTATATTATTAAATTTTATAAAATAACAAAGGTTTTTTTTTTTTTTTTTTAATTAAATTTAACTTTTTTATAGTCTATTTTTTATCGTATAATTAAAAAAATAGTTTTAGAGAAAAATAGTATTATTAAATTTTATAAAGTAAAAAAGGTTTTTTTTCTTTTTTTTAAATTGAATTTGATTTTTTTATAGTCTATTTTTTTCTTGTATAATTTAAAAAATAGTTTTAGAAAAAAATCATGTGATTAAATTTTATAAAGTAATAAAAATTAAAGAATATAAAAAAACCATTATTCACTCAACATTTATTGCATCATGGATTACAATAGTAATTTAAAGTATTTTTTTTTCTTTTTGAATTTTTATTATGATTTTTTATTTTAAA
Organism: Populus tomentosa; assembly: GCA_018804465.1. Classification (NCBI taxonomy): domain Eukaryota; kingdom Viridiplantae; phylum Streptophyta; class Magnoliopsida; order Malpighiales; family Salicaceae; genus Populus; species Populus tomentosa. Next base: position 18,221,988 of record CM031977.1, read on the forward strand.
TCGGTTTTTATCGATTTCATCTTTTAAAATTAAGATTGTTGAGAATTTAGCTTTATAATTTGCTTCTTTTTATTTTGACCTTATGAAGTTAGCATGGTTTATGAACCGATCTTAACTTTTTTTTTAGTCTATTTTTTTCTTATATAGTTAACAAAATAGTTATAGAAAAAAGTTATGTTATTAAACTTTATAAAGTAACAAAAATTAAAGGGTGTGAAGAAACTATAATTTACCCACATACATTGCACTATAAATGACAATAATAGTTCACAGTGTTTTACTTTCTTTTCTTTTCTTTTTGTTTTTGAATTTTTTTATGATTTTTTTTTCAAATTTTTTTTTGTTAATTTTATCTTTTAATATTGAGGTAGTTGAGAATTTGACTTCATAATTTGTTCCCTTTTATTTTACTTTTCTATAAGGTTAGTATGGTTTGCGGGTTTGGCAGGGTAACCCAGGTTGCTCTGGTTTACGAGTTTGGTGGAGTGCATTTTTTTAATTGAACTTGATTTTTTTATCGTCTATTTTTTTCCATATAGTTAAAAAATATAGTTTTAGAGAAAAGTTATGTTATTAAATTTTATAAAATCCATGGAACTATTCACATGTTTGGTTAGTTAACTTGGTTTGCGATGTTTGGCAAGTTTAACTTTTTTTAATTAGTTTTTTTCATTTTATCCTTGGATACTGGATTAATTGAGAATTTAATTTCATAATTAGTTTCGTTTCGTCTTTTATGAGGTTTTCGCAATCTAAAAAAAAATCTTGGTATTAGGTTGGTGTTTGATTTTGCAACCATTTATTTTTGTTATCATATAAGTTAAATAAAAAAATAGTTTTGAAAAAAAAATTTATAATCTCAGTGAAGTCCATAACCCAATTCACAGGTTTGATGTATTAGCCTTGCATACCCAATTCACAGGTTTGACGAGTTTATCCACTGATAAAATATGTTTTTTTTTCTGTTTTTGATCTTTTAATTGTTTTTAAATTATTCTTTTTCGATGTCGTCCCTTAATACTGAATTGGTTGGAAATAAACTAGATTATGGATTTTTGTTTGCTTTCTATAGAGATTATTGTCTCAAATAAGTGTTTATTTTTAGGTTGATGTTCAATTTTATGTGTATATATTCTTATTATATAATAAATAAATTTTTTTATAAAAATATTATTAAACTCAATAAAATCCATAACCCGGGTTGTAAGGATTAAGATTGATCCAATCTGTCATTGTCTTAATAGTTTTTTTTTTAATTTATCATTTTGAAGGTTTTTTAAAATCTAAGTCATGTTTTTATCAATTATAAAAATTGTTTTTTAACCTATAAAAATAATTGATTTAAATCAAATTAATTCTCATATAATTTAATTAAAAACTTGAGCAAATATAATATCGTGGCTGAATCTGGACCCAAAACTCTCAAAATAATATATGACAGAGGCCTGATAGGCATTGTGCACAACTGGTATGTTGGAAATGTTATATCTGATAGACTGTCTGCTTTTGGGGTAAAAATATGTGAACAGAGACCGAATATGTGGATTTTGGTAAAAGCTCAAAAAATTGCTCTCTTGATACGGCCTATCAGGAATTAAACAAAGCATTGGGAGTGTCTACTCTGATAATAATATATATAGGTTCCCAAAGGAAAATCCATCTTTGAAGGTCTCGTCATGTTGCAAAGAACTAGCAGTCAATTCCGATTTTCTTCCAATGTATTCACCTATTTGTTATGATGGGAGTAATTTTATTTTCCTCTTCTGCTGATACACCCTGTTCTTCAAAGAAGAAGAAGAAGAAGAAATGGCGTAGGAGAAGCTGCGATGCAACTTCATGCACGAGAACTTCTTGTCTTACAAACATCATAGGCTCTGAAACCTCAATCTGGAAAACTCTTTCGGTGCTTCGATTGTTGTCAGCTCAAAACAGTACTTCTCCTTCTTCTTTTTTAACGCTACTGACAAAACTAAAATAGGAAATAAGGAAACAGCACCCTACAGGAATCTCCTCCGAGGAAGCAGGCTGGCTGTTGCTTCACTTTGCTCTAATTGTCGTGTATAACGTTGATGTCCACTGAACTCATCCTTTTCAGCCATGAAAATTTGGTCCCATATACAGGCCATGATTTTTTAAATATCTTGTAAACTGGGGGAAGGGGCTTGACATCACAGTTTATTTTTGCATTGAAAACCGTGATTAAATGTGTTTTAAAAATACATTTAACTTAAAAAAATATCTAATTAATATTTTTTTAAAATGTTTTTATTATTTTAATTATTTTTAAGTAAAAAATATTTTTTAAAACACTATATTTATTATTTAACAAGCTTCTCATACAACTTCCATTTAGCACAGTAGATCAACTTAATAGTTCAATAGGGCAACCTAATAACCTGCATTTTATTTTTAAATTGATATCATTTTAGTTTTTTTTTTAAATCATAACTTGTTTTTGCTTGCTGATCTTAAAACTTAATTTGCTTTGTACTTTAAAAATATTTTTAAAATAAATTAATTTTTTTTATTTAAAATTAATATTTTCATATAATTTTAATGTACTAATATTAAAAATAATTTTTTTTTAAAAAATATTATTTTAATAAAAAAATACTCTAAAAAAAAATAATTACCACGCTCCCAAACATCTTTTCCTGTATAAAAGCTCCCCAACACCTTCTCCTGTATAAAAGTAATTATAATTGATTTTCAAAGTATTTTTCATTTAAAAATATATCAAAATAATATATTTTTTATTTTTTAAAAATTATTTTTGATATTAGTGCATCAAAATGATCTAAAAACACCAAAAAATATTAATTTTAAATAAAAAAAATTAAAAAATTTTAATTTTTTTTAAAATCACTTTTAAAACATAAAAACAAATAAAACCGATTCAACCTACCCAACCACAACCCAGGCTTGAACCAAGTCAATCCCTAGTTATTTGCCCTTATATCATTGAAAATCACCACAAAAATATCAGATGGAATTGTGACAACGTACACGACCACAGATGGTCGTTTTAACTGAAACAAAGGATTATATTACCAGAATCTAAACAAAGGGATTTTATTCATCCACCTAGGAAATTCTGAAAAAGGCAAATCTTTTATCTTGGAAATATTCATCATGGCTGACCTGAGTAAACGCTGTTAACAAACCAGCTGACGGACCAGCAATGGAAAGACAGTGAGGTGTGGTTCAAGCAGTGAAAGGAGAAAAACCCAAAACATAGATAAACCCTATTTCATTGCATGCCCAAAGTCTAAACAGGTATAACATACTCAATAGTTTACATCCCCTACAAAATTGGGTCAATGTCTAACTGTTTCGAAACAGAAAATTCTCTCCTACTCAGGCAGATTTCAACTTGGATGATGATGAGGCCAGGTGAGAAAGGATTCTGTGTCCAACAAACATCAGGAAAGCTCCCAAGAAACCAAGTGCTTTCAGTGTTGTGAATAGATCCAACTGCTCAAATTAAAAAAGAAAAAGAAAAAAGAAGGGTAAATTCCTCTTAACACCACAAATACCCTAGCAATCCAAAATTTCTCATTGAATAGAAGCAAAATAAAAGAGCATGATTTCACTAATATCCTAGCAAACAATCGAAAGCTGCATATCAAACATGGGTGAATACAAGCCCTGGAAATCTTGCAGGAATCACAAATTTATCAAGTAGAGGTAAACAAAGAGAACGAAGTGGGAAACTAACCTTCAGCCAGAAAAGCACGTAGAGCAACAAAACTGCTGCTATGCCAAGATGGAAGAGGGCAGCGAACATGGCGGGAACAGATGAGGAAGGGAAGTTCTTCAAGTTCACCCCTAAACGCAATAGCTGTCAAAAGGAAAAGGCATGTTAACATATGCCACTCACTCCCATTCCCTATGCTGTCCCCATTTATAGGGAAGAGATGATGACACGAGAAAACTAGGCAGAAAGAATGACATAGAGCACTTGAAATCCTGACTATGTCAATTAATGCAACGTGCAATACCACTTCCTGTCCTAATAAATAGAAAGGGGTCGTCTAAACTCCTGAGGTCACTTAGCAAGTTCCACCAATAAAATTTTACCCCAACAAGTTCAGCTAAGCAATTTCAACCAGAAACTTCAATCAAACACATGTACGCTAGCAGTGTCTACATTAACACAGATCAAAAGATCTTTCCAACATTAGCATTCAAATCCATAGACAAACCTTGATAATACTAGAAGTACTATATGGGACATCCAAGGTGAGACAATTCCGAAAGGGCCAATGAATTATAATGCTAACTACGAAGGTTCAATTTCAATCACTTCCAGACACCATTGACCTCAAAAGAGAGAAATAATGTTAATGCTCAAGTTTTCAGAATTTCTGATATAAGACTCACCCCAAGTAAGAATCCAAGAAATGGCAAAAGTGTAAGACCCAAGAAAGTAAGAGAAAGCTCCTTGGGTGGAAGCTTTTCAGGAACCCTGAAGATGTGAGCTATCTCTGCTTTAGGACCATGTATCAAGTTTGGATCAAGAGGCTGTGCTGGAGGCTGTGGTGCCTTCTCAGGTGGTTCGGGTAGATCCAGGTTAATGTGACCAACAGCCTTTAAGAAAGAGTTCTCCTGAAAAAGACAAACAAAACAAATTGTATCATGCTCATGTTGTATAACCCATGCAAAAATAAAAACCTTTGAAAGTAAAATCAAGCGTACCATAACAGCATCACCCACAGTGAGTTGAACATTATATCTCCCTGATAAATAGAACAATTTCTCAACCAGTCCAAGGAAATCCTGCAAGACGTTGCCAAATATGAGGAAAATAACAACAAAAGAAACAGAATATGGATGGTTGAATGATATGTTCTAGTGAGTCTGTTTCCAAGCAATCAGCAGTGATGCACAGCAGGAGCATTTGAAAAGGTAGTAACAAATATTGGCATGTGCATAAACATTATAATGTCCAGCAAGAGAGGCTTAAACTGACTGCCACTCAAACTACTTCAGCTGGAGGTTTATTCATTTGACATAACTTAAAGAGCCATTTTCATGGTGCACCTTAAAACAATACATGATTGATAAGCAAATATTGAACAGTAATTTCATTGAAAAAATATTCAGTTTTATTTCTAGCAGATATTCCATAGCGTGCAATGTCTCTGGACAAGTATTAAAGTCCTGATTCATAAATCTAACTTTAGTCAGTCTATAATTACCATGTGATAACAAAATTAACTTCATTTCAGGTAAGAGGAAAATTGGTTCGCAATGCACAAATTTAAGATGGAAAATGAAATGCTAAGAACCAAGTTAATTGATTGTTGACAATAGTCAACCCAGCCAAATTTCAATTCAATGATAAATCCAAAAGTCAACATTTGGGCATATTTGATAGATTTTGTTCTTAACTATAAAGTTGCAAAAAACCCATCCATGAGTGAGGAACATGGGGGAGCAAAACATTGCAGAAGGAACTTACCAGAATAATCTCAAACTGTTTTCCAGAGCTCCCCATCAAAAAGATATGCTCAACCTTAGTCTCATGCGTCAATTTTAGAATTGCCTAGTAGCCAAAAAAACTCTGAATAACTGAATCACAGATATAATAATTCTAGAGGAAGACAGGCAGAATTACAAACCTGATGTGGCTTAAATGCATGGCCAAGAGGAGTAGACAACTGGAAAGAGAGGCGCAGCTTCTGAAGGTGGTTTGCAGATAATGATACAGTATTATCTCCAGCTAAATCTATCCTGCATGGATCCATGAACTAGAATCATACTCAAACGAAAGTCATAAAGTTCAAACGTAAAGCAGAGCTGAGTATTGTAAATAAAAATTTAAACACATCCCAAAAATGGTCACAAAGACAAGCATCCAACATGGCATCAGTTAATAAACATCCAGTTTTGGAACTGGGAAATGTTAAAAACATACTTCTTCTTGGTTTCTATGCTCCCAAGATCACTATCAAGCACTGCAATTTCTGCAGTGTCAACTTCAATAACTCCAGTAAAAAATATAGGAATCCGAGTTTGGCCTCCAATGGCATATAAGTTTTTGTGGTCTGAATCATGAAGCACCGTCTGCAAGAATTTGGGCTTGTCATATATGGATGTAAAGAAAGATGAAAGGTAGCATTGATGCATCAAAGAAAACGAGGATACCTCAAAAACAAAAGTATATTTTCCAACATCAACACTCTTTGGCAAAGCATCCAAGGTATAGACAGCGTTTTCAGGGTCAAACTTGAGTTCCTATATCACACAATTAATATTGGTCATCCAGAAAATCACCAAATTGACTGGGCAGGCTACAATACCCAAAAGGTAGACAAAAGAATCAAAATGCACTCAACAAGGTAAAAAATGCGGAAAAAGGTGTACCTGACTATCAGTTAACAAAGTATCCTTTGAACCAGATCTGAAAACTCGTAGAAGATTCACTGTCAACGGAGGTGCATTTGAACCAAGAACAGTATTCACCTTAACCTGGTTAGATTTACATGTAAAGTCAATTTAAATAAAATTGTGTTAAAGGAAAAGGTTCAAGGTGTGCAGAAACTTTGTAATCATGCAAATCCCAGGAAATGTATAGCATGAGAATAATATCATTAATAATTTTAGCTTATTCCCAAAATAGCCAGAATACAGTAAGAAACAAGATGAAGGAAATAATATGTAATCAAGCAAATATGAGATAACCAAAAACGTTTAAGAACTTGCGTGCACACGAGCGCACATATAGACAAACACAAAAAAAATACTTATCATGCTCACAGCAACACACCTTAAGTGCATCCTTCTTAGTCAATGAAAGCACTGTAGCTGGAAGCGATAGAATCAGTGGAATGGAAACCCTGCACCAGGAACCAAAACTGTGATAATTAAAAAAAAAATAAAAAAATAAGGAAGTTACTTGCAAACTTCTTCAGTAAATTCAGCACTTAATATTAAACCATTTAGCCTCATCAGTTATCCTAGTTGCTTTTCTCAACCAAAAGAGAATAAGGAAAACATATAAAACTGAGGAACAGTAGCACCCAAACACAGCAAAATAACCACAATGTTCAAGTATATAAAAATGCCTTACATTTTTTCTTTAAGGAAAAACTTCTGCTCCTAGCTGCAGAAGACAGCCAGCAGCTAATGAAACAAACTTCAAAATTTTTTCATGAAAACAGCACATTTTCTTCGAACACCAAACTGATGCTCTCATTTTGACGCTTTCTATTATGTTCAAGAAAAATACACCAATGAAAAAGGGTTATTCCATAAAATCTTGTTTTTTCTGGAGCTGCTGTCACTGGAAATTTGTTTTCTTTTAAAAGATCAATCACATATTACAGAGTTCTTTATCAGGAAAACTATCAAAATGAGTTTTGCATAACATAAATATAAGATGAAAAAAGATAATCATAGTGACTAAGTAGAGAACACACTCACGTATTGCTCTCTAGGAAAGCCAGGGAATCTACTTGGTTGAACAAGTCTTTGGCATCACCTGGAATTCCAATGGCGAGGAAAAATTTTGCCAAACCCAATATTTTGCCACTTGGAAGCTGAAAATAAAAAAAGAATAAAGCAAGCAAAGAAAAGATCATTAAACTCCTTTTGTGATTGAGAATTACTGGTACAAAGACCAGCAGCACCAACGAACATAACTCACATTCAAGCTTCCTGAAGTCACAGCTGCAAATGCTGTCAGTCCTCTAACAACAGAGGATGTAGTTGAAAGAGCACCTTGATGTTCACGGGCACCAACCAGCTTCTCATCAAAGTAAAAGGCCCCATCATCTACAATAAAGAGTTGCAGCTAAGTTCGTTCTGGAATAGCATAAAATAGCAGGGCACCTAGGTGAATGGAGCATGGCCTACATGTAAAGCTGGTGAAGTTTTCATGTTTGAAAGATTTAATTTTTGCCAAATTAACTCAAAGACATGATAGATTACCAAACTGTTTCTAATATCAGCAGAATTAAAAGTTCTGGCATAAGCAAGATAAATATTATGTAGATGAGAGTAAAATTATTGGCAGAAGTTTAAAGAATAGAAACACAATTGCCACCATACTAAGAAATTGTTTTGGTGCATAAGCACCAAAAAATTATAATGTACCACAGAGAGAGAGAGAGATGCATACCATACTTCTCAATGCTGTCAAACAGCTTCAATATATCATTTTTAGTTGTGCTGATCTGCCCATGGTAAGCAAATGTAAGAAACAATTACAATGAACACCACAAGACAGCAGAAACAAGTATATTGGGAGATACCATATATTATACAATAGAAACAAAAACCCTCATCATAACCAGAAAATTGTTAATACAAGTTTATACAATTAGATAAGCCAACAAGGGAAAAGTAGATTACATAGCATAAAAGAAAGTTCTATGCAATGGGAAATTGTAGCCATGTTTCTAAAAGGAAATGCTATATCAAAATCTGGATAGGCTAAGCTATGGGTGCATTTTCAAAATGCAGGATCTATTGCAGACATAAATCAGCTACATAACCTGAAGCACTAGCAATAAACAAACTAATATAGACCACGCGCAAACTTGACAAATAAAATAAAGAGGAAAAATACGGCTCAGAAAAAGAATGCAGACTAAAAATCACCAATAAACATATGCTTTAAGAAAAAACCAAGCATATAACCTATTTCACCTACAATCACTAATTATGGAGTAACATAAAATCACCAGATACCAACATGTTTGATGCTGATAATGAAATAAACAGGAAGTGTCCTTATTCTAAATATAAGAGAAACATTGGTGATAGTTTCTGGATCAAGAAAAAACTAAAAGTTCTATTGGGGCAAAGTCAGCAAAACTTCCAAATTACCAGAGATTGATCTATCTCGGAAGATGATAATGAGACAATACCAGCAAGTGCTTCAAGTGCTAGACCTGAAAAGAAACATGATCAAGCAAATGGATATAAGCCAATGTAGGTGGAAGAATTAGCATGGCTTAGAGTGCTAATTTCAGCAATACAGCACAATGTAAAATATGATACACTCTCCATTCAATTCTTTCCTTCCCATTTTCAGGATGTTCCAAACTCCTTGCCCATTACTATTTCTAAGCACATATCCTTATTTATGTCCAGAAATTTATGCAAGCAAAACTGGAGCAAGTATTTCCAAGTGTTAAGGTGATAATTGCATATCCCCTTGCAAGAAAAGCATAGAATATACATGACAGGGCGCGGGCGCTAGAAAAGTCATTGTGGTGTACAAAACACTTATAGAACATACCAGCAGCAAGGGTACTAGACTCGGGATTATTAGAATTATAGCGCCATCTACCATCACTTTGACTCAGAGCCTGCCAATAATTAGCAAGTCAACCATTACATGTACCGAAAATTGTATTTGAAGTAGGAAAAGAAAATTCAAACCAAACGCCAACCAAAACATTGTGAAATAAACTTCTAAGCAGACCAGTGCTGGACCTACACACCCACCAACTCTGACCACATCAGCAACTAGTCCCAAAAGGGCCCTGCTCAATGTGGGAGAGTTCCTGGCAAGGGTGGTCCACTAATGAGTTATTTTTTCACACTCATACAACAGTTCACTGTCAAGTTCAAATCTTCACTCTAACAATAAGTCCAAATAATAATGAACCTTGATGGACTGAAAAACTCCTTCAGCATCAGCAAGATAAAGATCATCTTTGGTAGTTTGACCCTGCATTGAGAAAAATATCAGCTTCAAGCTTTAGTAAAAAACTGGCAAGGCTTATGCTACATGACAACAGCTTGAAAATTGTATTCTCTATCAGGAAGTTGAGTAAATAAATACCTAGCAATTAACACTGCTGAAATTTCATGATTTCAGACAAAATATGCTTACAAAAGTTTCAACCTAAAACTTATCACTAATTACCTCTCCCTTGCATTGTAGAAAGAAAAGAATAATTCCCCAATTAGAAAATGCATAAAAATGAGAATCAAGCTCGAAACCCATAACATCTAAAGGTGTTTATATATATTAATTACCTTGATAAGAGCTAAACCTCCCACAGAGTAGTAGAAATCAAGCAAAGCACTTGCACCACTGACAGCAGCTTGTAGCCTTGAAGCAACACCCTTTAAGAGAGAAATTAACCCATCATCACACACTGTTAGCAAGTTGTCACATAAAGTTAATACCTTTAAAAAAAAAAAAAAAAAAAAAACAACACAGAACAAAACGATACCTCAAAAACATCCTCTTTGATGTCACACTTTAATATTCCATTGACTTTTAAGGCGTAGAACAAATCCTTCAAAGTAGAAGACGACGACCCAAGGATTTCCGATACAGACTGGCAAGCAGCTGTGCTGATATCAGACCTTTTATCAATTCCAAGAACCTCAAACGTTCTAAGCTCCTCGTATGTTTCTTCTACGCTGGTAGCACACACAAAATCTAGTCAGATCACTTTTTCTTGCTTAGGCCGACACGAAAATGTAAACGAATACATGCAAGTGCAAACACCAACAAGGATTGCCACAAGAGACAACTTTTACCATTCTCTCATCATCCAAACAGGCGTAACGACCAATTTCAGTTCTATAGATTAACCAGATCTCATATAGCAAATGAACAAAGGAAAGCTTAAATTCAGTAATTAGTAAAATTTTGATATCGCATGAAAAAATAATCCTGTTCCTCTAATTAATTAACAAAATAAGAAATTGAGAGTATTAAAGAGGTTTAATTAGGGTCTTTGAAAACCTTGGAAAAGATCCACCGAGAGAATTGAAGAGCTCCAAAGCAGCAGATCGGTGTGAATCGGAGATCGGTTGAAAGATATAAGAAGCGAGGGCGGATGAGTAGATCAATGCCGCAGCGATCAGAACCAGAAATCCTCCAAGATTTCTTGCCATTTTTGTGCAATAAAAATTAAACGAAAGCTACTTAAAAGAAATAAATTGTGTTACAGAGACATTAACACTCGCGTCTGTGTATAAATCTTAAGCGGTTTGAGTCTGCGGGTGCGTGGACTGTAAAAGTCACCGCCCTCTCTTCTCTCCTGTCTTCGAGCCTGGACTCTCACTCTGGACTAGGGAGCAGGGACGTTTTTTGTTTCACTTGGTTCCGAAAGTGCCCATGAATATCTCATGAATACCCGTTATGCACACAGGGTTGAGTAGATGTGGCGTATCAAGTGTTGCCACCTGGTTGCTATAGTCCAATCAGAGGGCGTTGTGTGGCAAGATGAGTCACCATTGGAGTGTGGCCTTCGGGCTTTTTGGGTTTTCAATTAACCTGAATGTAGCCCAGTGCAAAGCCTGGGAGAAAAAAAAGAGATCGAGATAATTTTTCGGAGAAGGCCCAAAGAAAGAGGCGTGGGCCTAAATCAACTCGTCAAGTCAACGACTTATTCCGGTCAATACAATCAAATGGGGGCGTTTGGTATAATTTTGTTTTCGTTTGTACTTTATACAACTGGGGCGTGTTAGATAAATTTCTGTTTTTATTTTTCCATGTCTTTTTAAAAGTATTTTAAGATTAAAAAGCATTAAATTAATATTTTTTAATATTTATTTTTTAATTTTAATTTGCTAATATCAAAAATAAAAAATAATATATTTTTAAATAAAAAAATATTTTATATCATGATCTCGAACACCCTAAAACTAACTCAGTTCATATTTTAAATCATTAATCAATGTCATCAGCGAATAACTTGATTGGGTAAACATTTGATATTGCATTTCTAACAGTATTTAGATGTGTTTTAAAAGCATTTTTGTTTTGAGAAAATATTGAATTAATGTTTTTTTTAATAATTTTAATACATTAAAATAAAAAAAATATTATTTTAACATATTTTTAAATAACAAATATTAGCAGTAAAAGGTAGAAAAATTTTAAAAAATCATAACATCCAGTTTCAACCGCAAAAAACATGCAGTTTCAACCGCAAAAAGCATGCAGTTTCAACCGCAAATGAAAAAACAAACAGCCCATTAATAAGAAAACAAGCACGTCATCGACTTGGTGAGAAAGAGAAATATTATGAAAGAGGTTTATAGATGAGTGAAAACTCAGAAGACACCATGGTGTTCATACCAACAAGCTTCCATCCATGCATGTGACTATAGGAAGGCGAGCATGTCTTTTAGCAGTAAAAGCTGATCAAATCCAGGAAATATTGTTAGCACCTCATGGTTTCACAAAAAGATCCATTTAGACGTTTTTCTTTTTTTCTATCTATGAATAGAGTACATCCATTTATGCTACCATAGGGTGGCATATAACCTACATTCGGACCAAAGAAAGATGGAAAGCTAGAGCAACCTTCAGCATCCGCAAAGGAAAGCTCCAACTTCAAACACTTCACGATGGAAAACTAGATGCTCGCAATAATCTTAGTACTTCAGAGGTGACTGTTGGGTTGGCAACAATCCAAAGCGCTTCTTCAAAAGAACTCTTTGCCTTGAGTATTTGTCGTCAGGGGAGAAGCGAGCTGCAATTTGAAAATGGAAAAGCTCATAAACAAGTGAAATTTGTATACAATGCACTAACTAAATAGAGATAGGAGAAGGTTATCCAGAAGTGATGATCAAGCTCAATATATGTAGTCTTTTTGTCAGTAAAATTCTAGAATAAAGCATATAGGCAGGCCATAACAGTTCACATTTGTGAGGCAATACAGAAAAGTCACTGCATGCATCTTTGAACCAATTTATCTAGTAACCACTCAACTGGAGGCATCGATCAAATCCAAAATCACTTGATACATGCAAACACAAACCTTTAAAGAAATTTTATCAAGAGTAAAACCAGTTGTGACATTGTAAATTTAATTTGACTTCCAAAAACAATAGTAGATGTGAAACAACACATCTGAAAATGTGACTTCGCATAACACAACGCAATTAGCCCTAATAGCTTCTTCCAGTTAATATAACATTTACATTTTCGTTGGTACTTCTGGTATTATTGAAATGTAGAATTCATAAAACAGAGAGGACAGCTGTTTTATATCAAAAAATTAGAGCGAAAGAAAGAAATACCCATGCCTAGAATATGCAGAAATGAGGAAACAAGGGATGAAAAAAAATGACTACCAACACCTAGACAAACATCCATTTGTGAAATTGACACAAATTTATTATAGCATGTTAATGAAATTTATTACCTGGGTGAGCAGATTCAGTAGGCAACCCCAATGGTGATTCTTTCTGCACAAAAGAAAAGGCAACTCAACAAAAATACAAGAAACAAGAGGAGAAAAAAAAGACTAAAACTTCAAAAGTCTACACATGATTTTCGCAAAGATCCAACATAATGGAAGCCAGCATTGGCAGAAACGCAAGCCGCCACCCTATTACTAACTAGGCAACAAAAGGGGAGAAAAAGGAAGAAATTTTCTCAAAATTTTAGCTAACAGTATCACAAGCAGCATGCTTCAAACAACGAGCACCAAGTTCCATTACTTTCCAATACAACAAAAGTAAAACTTAAAAATACGTAAAATTTCCACAGAAATAGACTTCCAGTCTAACCCTTCAGTCTTGCTTATTTCACTATTTAAACCACTAAAAATTTCATACCTTGGTAGTGTAGACTTTGTCACCATTATCGTTTATATAAAACTGAAGATACATTGTAGCAACTCCTGAACAACAAAGTCAAAATCACAAGGCGGCCAGCTTTACAAAAATCCAAAAAACATAATTTGAACTTGAAACAAAATTTCTCAAGAAAATAAAACCCATTGAAGAGTAAAAACTAAAGAACCCACGTCATGACCATACCTCTCTCGGCTCTTCCTGCAAGGGTTTAGAAACAGCCTCCTAGCTTCGAAAGAGATGATTGTTAAAGGAGAGGGACTAGGGTTTCTGACCTTATTTTATAAAGTCACGGACCAGGCCCATATACTTTGGGCCATTGGGCTCATCCACTCAGGCCGGCAGTTTTTAGAAAACGCGTAAAGCTTTTAATAAGGAGACAGAGGGCAAATCAGTAATAACGCTTCGAATCGACGTCCCGCAACCTTTCAAAGCTTAAAATCTCTCAGCATTTCGCTTGAAAACTATAAAAAAACTCCGTCAATACCAAAACAACAACTTCTAAAATGTCGTTCGAGGAAGACGACGAGTCGTTCGAGCACACACTCCTGGTGGTGCGCGAGGTTTCCGTTTACAAAATTCCCCCTCGTTCTACTGCCGGCGGCTACAAATGCGGAGAATGGTTACAATCCGACAAGATCTGGTCGGGCCGGCTTCGAGTCGTATCCTGCAAAGACCGGTGCGAGATCCGATTAGAAGATCCGAACTCCGGCGATCTATTCGCTGCTTGTTTCGTTAATCCTGGACAGCGGGAGAACTCGGTAGAGACAGTCCTCGACTCGTCCCGGTATTTCGTACTTAAAATCGAGGACGGGACAGGTAAGCACGCGTTTGTTGGTCTAGGGTTTACAGAGAGAAATGAAGCGTTTGATTTTAATGTGGCGTTATCGGATCACGAGAAGTACGTGAGACGAGAAAATGAGAAAGAGAGTGGCGAAACGAGTGAGAGTGATGCTCATATTGATATTCATCCTGCTGTTAATCAAAGATTAAAGGTAATTAACAAAAAAAAATGATCTTTTTATTTTTAATGTTTCTATAATGCTTGAATTGCGATGATTGTGGTTTGATTTTGATAGATTAGTGGTGTTTTAGTTAGGTTAGTTAGGGGTGATTATTGAATTGTCATGCGTGTTTTATGGGATGAAAGATCCATAGTTTTGGATTATAGGAGGGGGAGACTATAAGAATCAATGTGAAGCCTAAGCCATCTGCCGGAGCTGGAATGCTATCAGCTGCAGGGCTGTCTGGAGGGGTTTCAACAACTGGAAAGCCTAAACCTTTAGCAATTGCGCCGCCACCAACTGGAGTGGGGAAACTAAGGTCTCCGCTCCCACCTCCTCCCAATGATCCAGCTGCTGCTCGAATGACGGCAGGGAATCATAGTGGAATTGGTCTAAAAGTACCACCCAAGGAATCTACTCGATGGTCTACTGATTCTTTATCAGATTTGTCTCCGCTTGAGGTATGTCTGCTTTCCGAATATCCTGTTTGTGTTCTTGAAGATTGCATTATGTATTTGAAATGCTACGCTAGCTAATGTTGATCAATGAGTTCCTTAGAAATGTGAAAACATCACAGTTGTGCGGAAGAGATGTGTTTGATAAGGTCCTGGACTTATTTTCCCCTGTTGATTATCGGTACTATGATATGTGAATAAAGTATAAACTGCTCTGAACTGTAGCCAGGATAGTAAGGTCATAATAATAAACTGATTACAAGTTCCTTTCTGAGATCCTGGTGGACTCTTAAATGAAATAAGGCAAATCTACTTCTACTTAACTACATTTGTCGTTTTTCCCCTTCTGAGTACGTGAGAACGCAAATACTACAATGCATCCAATCTCTGTTTTGCACTTCAATTAAATGTATTCTGTCTTCGTCAGTAGATGCAAAGATGTTATATAGTTCTTTTGCTGTTCTGCATCTGCAGAGAAATCTTCCTTCAACAACATCAGGATCAACCAAGACAACTGCATCAGGATGGGCTGCTTTCTGATTGTGTTGGGGATTTGTTGAGCATGATAAAGGCATTTGTTTTATGTTTTTTTTGTAAAAGCTGAAAAAATGAGCGATGAAATTGAGAAATGTAAGCAAGCAGGAGCTACCAAATACCATCATGTGTGCAAAATAATGTTATATGAAATGTATCAAATGCTTCTCTTCTTCATACATGGATTGAGTTCTTATTTCTACATAATAGAGAAAAGTTTTGTGTCTCTATCGTTCTGGTTGTCTGATGTGTACTGACGACCAAATATGGTTCATGTGTCTTTTTTCTTCCCCTGAGCTATTGCACATGTTTCGCACAGGAGTCCTCGGCAGCTAGACGTATCAATCAAAACCTTAAACGCTGCTAAGTGCTAAGAAATATGAGGATTTAGGAGAGGTCAGATGGAGGAGCAAGTTTGGAATTTAAGTAGGCTTCCGAAACTTCCTTGCCAGTTTTAGGTTGCACGTGTCTCCAGCCCCATTCATATCATCAAACCTCAAATCATTAACTTGTTTTTTAGTTTTTTGAGAGGCCAAGTAGATTGACTAGTTGCGTAGGGTTTAAGTTTTTTTTTTTTTTTTTTTTTTTTTATGATCTAAGATGGGGAGAAGTAGCTATAAGTTCGCTTTTCACATGCAATTTAGGAAGTTTTATTACACAAGTTATTCTTTTATCAGCAAACTCATCTTAGAATTTTCTCCCTTTTTTTTTTCTTTTTAAATAAGTTCACTTGTTTGTGTACTATCTAAATTATCTTCTAAAATATTAAAATACTAGAATTTTATTTTATGAGAAAAGTCCCAGGAAGTTATGGAAAAAAATATTTTGCTTAAATAATTAAAATGCAGCTTGAAAATATCAAACTATAACTTCTCAAATATGTTAAAAAAACCAATTTGTTGCCTAAAAAATCTTGATCTAAAAACCCAAAAAGAATTATTTTATGGAAGTATAAGAGTCATTAACTGGAGAGTTTAGCTTAGACTTCATGTCACTTTATAAAAGTAATGAACAGCAGACTGTGAAACCCTAAGAAGCAAGAACTAATGCTATGTGTGTTCATAAAGTTAGGCGGGGGAGGAGGAGAAATATACTTCCTTCTAGTTAAAAAATGATAGTTGCAATTTTTCATAACTTCGTCTTTCAATTCGAGAATAATACTGGTTGCATTTGAATTTGTGAGAAAATTAATAACTTAATATGTTAAGAGGAAGATTATAAGAAATTTACAAGGAAATAACTTTTAGTCTCAAAGAAGATTTAAAGATAAACTCAACGAATAAGATATATTACAATAGTAATTTTCTTGTTTAATAATGTATGATTTGAGATTAAAAACTAAAGGTTGAATATTATTGTGTTTGTGAGCGTCAAAAAAATATCTTTTTATTAAAAAATTATTATATATATATATATTATATCATTTTAATACACTAATTTTAAAAAATAAAAAATATATCGGTTTAATATATTTTAGCGTGTAAAATATACACACTTCTATTTGTTCAAGATTAATGTTTATTTATAACAAAAAAAAAAAAAGATTAATGTTTCCTGACACAACTTTTTATATATATATATATATATATGGCCATAATCAGTGGGTCCCTACCAATTGCCAAGCATTCTAGACCCGCACGCTTCAGTCATATTTATTTGCAGGATTTCCAATGATTCCTTTCCTGTATTGATTTGATCAGTAATCCACGACCATTAGATGGGCTGGGCTCGTATTATTAAGAATTGTTTTATTTTTTTTTATCAAAGCCCATATAATTATTATTTTTTAAAATATTTTATTTAAAAATATATTAAAATAATATTTTTTTAATTTTTTTTGAATTTTTTTTTTTAAATCAATTTGTCAAAATCATTTTCACACAGCAAAAACAAACACAAACACAAACGGTGACTAAAACCACTGCTTGGCGGCTTTGAGTTGCACTCTGATTGGAGATGAAAAGGAAAGGGCAAAAACCTGAAGAGAGAAGTGTTATCCGCCTGGCTAGCAAGATAACCTTTTGACATGGGACTTTGCTCAAGGCATGAATTAACTCAGGTCAACCCATCCAGCAAGCCAATTGATTTTGTCCAAAGCTTATGGTTGAGATCGTCATAAATTTGATTGTATTCCTCGGTGAACAGTCAAGCTTGATTGGCCCTCTCGAAGTACCATGCATTCACTGTACAAACTACTAACAATGCTGTTCAAGAAAAACCAAGTCACCGACCCTGCTGCTTATCAGCCTAGTTAGCACAATAAGATTCGTTAAAAAATGCAAATAAAAAGAATCAGCATCATCAAGGCAACAGGCCGTCCATTGAACAATTCTCGGAGATGGGTGGCGATATTTGTTCTGTAAGGCTGTAACTGCCCTTTCATCCCCACATAAAAATGATTTGCATGTAGATAAATGAGTGCTTCTACCATACAGCAAGAACAACACAGAAATATTTGGACTGTGAAACCTTCTTTTATGACATCCGTTGCTGGATCAGACTGACCATGATCGAGATCTTAAAATCCTACTATTTTCACCTGTAAATGGGATGTATTACAATGATTGTGCACTGTACAGAGAATCGCTTTACGTTTGGTTTGGTTTTGATATTATAGAAAACGCCCCATGCATTGACAGAAGCAAAAAAATAAAAAAGGGGATATATGGTATCCTTTGTTCTACAAAAAACAGCTGTCATCCGCAAAAATGGAGGAAGCCCAGAACAGAAATTATAACTCACTTGGCTGGGAAATTATTGCTATTGATACTCGGGTTTAAGAACCCATTGTTTTCCATTAGCGTCTTCCCTCAGTGAAGCTATTTCCTTCAAAAGATTCTTGAACAAGGGCAGGTCCTTCGATGGTATCCTGTCTTTGAAGTGCTGGACTATGCTTGATGAATCAGAACTTCCACCTCGTCTTTGTATAAATGTACAGATCTGGCGAATCAAAATTTCAGGCTGGACACTGGATAAAGTTTGAGGTGTCCTAGATGCTCCGCTATTTTCAGACCTTGCACTGGTACCGGAGCTTGATGCAAATCCAAACTGCTGGTCAAGCCCGGCACCAACTGCTCTTTCTTGATTTCCCCGAATTCTGGCAAGTAGTTCTGCCGAGGATAACGCTTTTCCCGCAGAAGTCCCAGCTGCTATGCCATTCAGGTTGCTTGCTTTATTGCTGGATGATGAATCAGAAGATTTGATCAGCTGGGAGTTCACAGTTGATCCAAATTTTTGACGAGCTGATGATGGTGCACCAGCAGTCCCTGATTTGCCTGTCCATGTAGGTACAGATATACTATCACGACTACGGAGCATTCGAGACAGGCGTAATGCTTCTGCTGCTCTTTGTGCAACTTGAGAAGCTTGTTCCTCAAGCCTTATCTTCTCTCCATCATGTGCATTCATAATAACATCATGGTTCACGGCACTCTGAAGGAAAAGATGAAGATCAACACAAAGTGAGGGAAAACAAAATGAATGCATGTTACACAAAGGCTATCTGTAGTTTCAATAGGCATAATGCAGTCTAATATACTGTTTATCCACAAATAATTACAGAACATGACTCATATACATGCTATACAAATATTCTCATCCACACATTCCAGCCCAGCATAGTGCTGATTTTAGCAAAAACAATGCATACAAAGTGTAGAAAAGGTCACTCGAAACACAATTGTATTGATTAATACCATTGGATAAAGTTATCATGGAGAAATAGTTGGGAACTTACATGTATCCCATTGGCATCAAAAAGACTCTTCAAGATATTTGTTTCTTCATCTACTTCACCATCACTACAATCAGCTTTTTCTTTCTCTTCCCTCCTCAAAGCTCTGAGCTCAGAGTTGTTTTCCTTGTCAACTATGGCATCGTCAGCATGTGGTGCAATGCCTTTGTTTTTTTTGCGCTTCTTCAGCTTTTCTTTGTTTGTACCAACAACATTCACATCTTCAGATAACTGACCGAAAATGTTAGATGTTTCAGTTGACCCACCCTCTCCATCATCATTCAGCGTGAAAAGATCCTTCATATCTCGAGCTCTAAAGAACCTTCTCTGCTGTGGGTTCTTCAATATCTTATTAGTAAGAAAATGCTTATAAATTTGTCGGTGATATACCTTCTCCTCAATAGTTCCACGTGTGATCAGTCTATATACAGTGACATCCTTTTTCTGGCCAATACGCCAAGCACGTTCCCTGGCCTATTAAAATCCATAATCGCCCTCAGCATAAAGTTATGTGGACCAAAAGAAAAGCAGAATCTCAAATTCAATTCCCACAGTAGATCAAAATAACCTTAGCTATGAAACAAAATTTACAGGAACTTAAATAAATATCATGGTTATATCATAAGCAGCAATACTATTACAATTTAAATGGTTTCTTGAATAGGATACTCTCAGAAAGAATGCTAAGGTTATCATAATTAATAATGGAGCAGGCTAGCTACAAATTATATGATGCATCTTAAATAACTACATACCTAAAACCAAAAATTAACCACAAATACCTGCATGTCAGTTGAGGGGTTCCAATCAGGATCAAAGATAATCACCCTGTTTGCACCAGTTAGATTTGTCCCTAATCCTCCAACTTTTGTAGTTAAAATGAATATAAAAACATCACCTGAGTTGTTAAATTCATCTATTAAGGACATCCTCAGTTTTATAGGAGTTGAACCGTCCATTCTTCGGTAATTATAACCACCAGAATTCAAAAAATTCTCGAAAATATCCAGCATTTGCTGAGTTTGAGTGAACAGAAGAACACGGTGACCCTGCTCCTGCCACACCTTAAGCACTTTGGCTACAACTTTCATTTTTCCACTGCGTTCAGCATTCCCATAGTCTGGATTATGACAGGAATGCTCTCTCTCAAGCAGATCAGGATGGTTACATATCTTACGCATCACATCTATTCCATACAGAGAGTTTCTACTTCCATCCAGTATATTTTCCACCTCAGTGCTTGCAAGAAACGCCCTATACACAGATCTTTGCTCTGAAGTAAGACTACAAAAGAGGACATGTTCAGTTTTTTTGGGAAGATGTGCATTGACATCCATCTTCATACGCCGGAGAAGATAAGGCATGATCAAGTCGCGCAGCACCACAGCACACCTGCAACAACAGAGAATTAGGATCAAGTAGTGATTTGCTGTTACAGAAAATTTAGATTTTTCAGTTCAGAAATGGGACACTTTACAAATTTGATGAAGAAAATCTGTGAATTTCATGCAAACTCAGAACCACCTACAAGATTTAAGAAATATAACAATGTGCACCTGTAAGCTGTAGATACTTGTAGTGGTGAAGCATTGGCATAACCACCAACAGAGATTGGAACAGCAAATTCTGCCTCAAATACGGGCAAGACCCCCAACTTTCCAGGAAAAACAAAATCAAACAAAGACCACAATTCAGTCAATTTGTTTTGAATCGGTGCGCCTGTCATTATAATGCGATGAACCGTCTGAAGCTGTTTGCAAACCAGGGTAATTTCAGCATTTGGATTCCGAATACGGTGCCCTTCATCCAGAACTGCATAGCCCCATTCAAAGTCGAGTAATTTTTCTCCTAGCAAGCGTAGCTGTTCATAAGTGGTAATAAGCAACCCAGAATCAGATTCAAAAACTCTTTTTATCATGGAATCCCATTTGTTGGCCTTTCTACATGAAATATTTCCCTCATAATCACTGTCAAGTGAATCTTCAGTCTCACAGTCACTTTCATAAGACTGGGCTCGCTTCTTCTTTAAAGGATCCCTGCAAGAAACATCCTGAGCAGAATCATGTAGTAGCTCCACATGAAATCTTGGGTACCACTTTTGTGCTTCCCTTTTCCATTGTCTCAAGATTGTGACAGGGCAAACAACAATACTTGGTTTGTACATGTTACTGAAATGCAATGCTCCAAGAAAAGATAAGACCTGGATGGTCTTACCAAGACCCATCTCATCTCCAATAATACCGCCAGCTCTTTGGCAATGCAATTCCCATAGCCACTGCACACCTACTTTCTGGTAATCAAAGAGTTTGCTGAAAATGGCATCTGGGATTTTAAGACCACCTTCAAGTGTTATGAAAGGAGAGTCATTATCATAACCATCATCAACATCTTCTTCGGAGATGGATGTAACCAAGTTTCTCCCAGAATCTTCTGCAGAATAACCCAAAAAAAATATACTGTGGATCAAAGCATTAAAGAAGATAACCCTATGCATAATGGAGTTAGCTGATGCATGCTTTGATTGGAAATTTTCATTTTAGAGATGCTCTTTGAGCTCTGTCTGCTTGATGACAGCAAGTAACCAAGACATGAACAGTTGAAACAAACTAAACAATTACCACAGTACAGAAACTGCTGATGGCCATAGCTAATGCCTTAAGAAAGGAAAATAGAGCACATACCACTTTCTCCCAAATCTTCCCAAGAAGCACTCTTTCTCCATTTCTTTCCAGGCAAAGGCCGTTTCCTTTTCCTTTCTGAACCCTTCCTTTTCTCTGCATCTCTTTCTGGGGACTGACAAGCTTTCATAGGTGTTTTCAGCCTCTGAAAAGGGCGAGTTGGTGCATCAAGCTTTGGCAGAGCTTCTGAATCAAGAAGTTTAGTTGTGGGGCGAGCTTTTGCAGCCTCTAACATCAAATGAGCAGCTCTAACAACACTACCAGAATCAAGACCATCGGACTTGTCTTCTATATTAGACTCATTCTTCCCACTTGACGACCCTGGTTGCTGAAGACGACGTTCAAAGCCCTTAAGCTGATGAAAAGGAGTTAATATTCCTTTCCTCACCAATTCATCCCTTTCCTAAGACATAAATAGCAGAAAGTTAGCAGCCTTCATTGTTTATTTCATTGAACCATGAAAACATCATTAATCCACAAGCAGGACTATTTTTAACTCACTGTTTCAACAAATCCTGAGGATGCTCCATCCAACATTGAATCAAAATCAGCATCATCAGCGAATGAAACTGTTTTCTGTTGCTTTTCCTTGTTTTTTCCTGGTTTCAGAACCTTTTTTGACTTTTTCTTTGGTCTTGGATCTTCCTTCACAAGGTTTGCTAACAGTTTATCATGTTCTACACCCTTGGTAGCATCATCCTTGCGCAAATCTGAAAGCTCTTTCTCAAGTTTTACTTTAGTTCTCTTAAGACTTCTTAGCCGATCAGCTGCCAGGGCCTGTTGAAGAGTGAAGTCATCAGGAGATACCTGAACTCCACTTTCATCATCTCCTTTGTCCCTTTTCTTTGTTCCACCATCATCATCATAAGTCTGGTGTTCGCCACTCACATCTGTTACTTCTTCAACAGTTGATGCAACAGCATCTATTTCAAATCTTACAGCCCTCAATTTACTATAAAGTTTTGCTTGGTTGGCAGATGATGGATCAACATTTTCCAACTTGTCAGGGGGTTCCTCCTCAGTGCTCCCTCCCTTATCTGCATTGTTTCTTGCCTGCCGTTCAGCAAACAACATTCCTCAATTTGAAAAACTTCAATAGTCGTTATATAGTTTACAATATTCTCCTCATTGCTAAAACAGAATAGAGAAATACGGAACAAGGTAACCATTAAAACGCCACGAGCTAGGACATGTCTAATTAAGTTCTCAAAGAAACTAAAACCAATACAATATAGAACCTTCATTAGATCATATTTCTATACATTCCTTGCATTCCATAATCATTAATCATGAACTCGATTAAACAGCACTTATGAAGAAGACAAGCAGACTAAGAACCACTATATGAAAAACAACGAACCGAAGCTCATACCTCTTCTAAAACAACACGTTCAATATCTTCAGGATTCGCTGAGGTGACCCCCAAGCTACTAAGCAAAACTGAATCCTCATCTACCTTCATTGTTATAACTCACACAGCTCAAACACCATAACAATACCAAAATGAGCCACCTGCCAACACAAACAAACACGATTTCCGCCATTAAAAAGACAACTGCACGCATCTCTCTCTCAATACTATATCCTCAGCATACTCAAAAAACACAAAAAGTAAATAAAAATAAATTCGGCAAGAAAAAAAATCAATTAATAAACATACGATTCAATAAAAATAGTGCACTCCACTTTACTGCATTTTATTTCTATTGCAGTTATTCACTCCAGAATTCCTCTAATTACCGAAGAGGATTACTGAAATTCCAATATTCTTTCTTAAACATGTTTAATTAAGGAATTCGATGGCATACCTAATATTTTTCTAGTTCCAGCTTGAATCTCTCTCTCGTGTTTCCAATCTCGGAAAACCTAATTCTCAGTCTCTCTCTCTCTCTCTAGCTTCTTGCTATGGGTTTTCCGCTTTTGTTTCTCTTCTTTTCTTTTTAATTTGTAATTTTAGACTAGAAAATGCCTTCTTTGACAAGAATAAACGGATTTCATTTCACAGTTGAAAAAAAAAATCGAATGGATATTAAACCGACGTCGTTGCGGTAAAGAGGAAAAAATGTTTTTCTTAATTTTTTAAGGACGTGGCGGATTGAAAACCCACCACGTGTAAGAAACTGGATGCAGCCACCAAACCCATGGACCAGCTCGTGGCCTCGAAGCGAGCCATAACAGCAAGAGAGGGACGTGTATAATTATTATAACCACGACGACTACACAGTTCACCACCCCGTCCAACAAACTCCATTTGCAGAGCAAAAGGAAGGTAAAAATGGCGGAGAAAGCTTATCAATCAGAAGAAGGACGAGGACGAGGAGAAAATGAGAAGGCAAACAGTATCAGTATACGCGGAATGCAGTTCGCATACCCAGGACAGCATCCACTCTTCTACGAATTCAATCTCAACATCTCTCCTGGATCTCGTTGCCTTCTCGTTGGCTCTAACGGATCTGGTAAATCAAAATTTGATCTCTTTTATGCTAATTTTGAAGAATTCGTAGACTTAGCTTACTATTTGTTGTGGTGTAGGGAAGACAACTTTGCTGAAAATAATGGCAGGGAAGCATATGGCAGGAGGAAGAGATGTGAAGCGAGTGATAAATGGTTTGGCTTTTCATGATACTCAATTGGTTTGTAGTGGTGACTTGGCTTCTTTAGGCGGTTCTTGGAGTAAAACTGTTGGATCTGCTGTGAGTTCTGTTTCTTTTTAAAGATTAGTTAATGTTATTGATTGTGTAGGGTTTATGTCTAAATTCAAGTGATTAATTAGCTTATTTATTGAATAAAATCCGAGGTTTTGTGTTGACTCATGCTCTTTTCGGATTAAAGTTTCGAATTATGTTGTTAGTTTGCTCTTGTTTCCTCATCGTGGAGTGCATTTCTATGAACTGTAAACAGATTCATTTTATATCTGAAAAAACATAAAAAAAAATCTAGATAAATATTTAGAAAAAATCTTTCAGCTCTAAGATGGCATTTTTATTTCTCTATTATATCTCCTATTAAAGTTGTCATATACCTTGTAGCTTGTGATTAAAAGGAGGGGAAAATAAAAAAATAACAACTCAGTTGGGTCGTGGCACAATAGAGTATCTTATCATCATCAAGTTGTGAAATAGCAATTCCTGGTTTTGTTTCAATGTATGCTTTGTTGTGATAATAGTAGTTCGGAAAAATATTTTTTATTTAGAAATATATTAAATTAATAATTTTTTATTTTTTAAAAAATATTTTTAACATTATCATATTAAAACAATTTAAAAACATTAAAAAATATTGAAGCCATAAAAAAAATAAAAAAAAATATTTTTTATAAACACTTTTAAAATACAAAAACAAATTGACATTGAAATAAATTTACTATCTTCCTTTTAAGGAATTAGCATATAGTGATGATGGGATTATGGGGATGACTTTAGGTATACTAGATTTTTCACTTGGCTGAAGGTCGGTTTAATTTTTTAATGTAAAAAAAGTATTTAGATATTGCTAATATATTTTTTTAGAAAAAATAAATTTAAATTGTGTGAAGGTTGACTTGATATAATCCAGTTGACTTTACAGGTCCAAAAACAACCTATATAACCTATAAAACATAGTTTGATTACAAAAAATTTCAAGATGACATTTGTTTTTACTATTAAGATAAAAAAATTTTGGATTGATTTTGGTCAACCGGGTTAATATATCAAATCTATAACCTATGTTTTAAGACTATAATAACCCCATAAAAAACAAATCAAAATAAATTATGAAATTTAATTCTCAATCAACCCAATATTAAAATATAAAATTTAAAAAAATATATCAATTGAAAAGGAACCTAAAAAGTGACTCAAGCTAACCTATCAAACCCGCAACTTGGATCATAAGACTGAAATAACCCCATAAAAAAGCAAATTAAAATAAATTACAAATTACAATCATTAGTCAACCCAATATGGAAGGATAAGATTGAAAAAAAAATTAATTAAAAGAAGAACATAAAAACAACTTGAGTCAATCCGCCGAATCCATGACCTGGGTCATCAAATCAAGACAACCTCATAGGAAAAAAAAATGGTGTGGCTCAACTGATCAGATTTTAGGTTTGCTTCCTATAAGTCACCAATTCAAGTCTCATAAACCTTAAGGTCACTGGAGACTTGCATAATCGTTAACTTCAGGGCCCGTATGATTAGTCGAAGTGCGCATAAGTTAGCCCAGACATTCATTTTAATAAAAAAAATGACATGATTTAACTTAGGTTAACTTGTTAAATCCATAACTTTAATCATGAAACTGAGGTAACCCTCTACCGAGTAAATTAAAATAAATTATGAAATTTAATTTCTAATTATTTCTATCAAAATCAATATTAAATGATGAAATTTATAAAAATTCTAATTAAAAAAATAATACAAAAAACAAGAGGATCTAGGATTTAGAAAGAAAGGAAAAAATAAATAATTAAATTAAAAAAAATCTATGGGTTGCTAAGTACTAATGGGTGTGAGTTTTTTCCATACCTTTCAACTTAATACTTAATTATAGCCTTTTTTATATTCTCTGGCCTCAGCCTGAGTCCGTTGACATTTTCAAATTCAGTTTCACTTTTTGTTCCTGCTTCTGCGTTGCCGAGTTCTCTCGTTATATTATTATATCGTTGGTTTGCACTATGCAGTGGAATTAATTTTTTTTACTATAAAAACAAATTTATAGATATAACTAATATTTTTCAATTAGACAAAAAATAAACAGTGAAAGTAGTTAACTTGATGACTCTAAAAATAATTTAAATGATTGGTAAAAATATAATATAACTCAAAAAAATTTAAAATGATATTTTTTAAAAAAATATCAAGACAACAATATATTAAGTTGATTGTGAAAATAAACTTATTGTTGAATGATGAAATTGAAAAAAATTCAATCTAAAAAAATAACAATAAAATAAAACAATTAAATTTACCCGAGTTAACTTATAAAATCCATAACTTAGAACATGAAACCAAAATAATCTCATAGAAAACAAAAAAAAATAAATGATAAAATTTAATTGCTAACCAATCAAATGTTAAAGAATAAAACTGAAAAAAAATCAATTAAAACAAAAGAAAAAAAAACTCGAGTCAACTCCGTCAACTCACTAAGCCCGTGATATGAGTCATGAGACTGAGATAATTATATAAAAAATAAACTACAATAGATTATTAAGCTTAATTTTCAATAAACCAAGTGTTAAATAATAAAATTAAAAATAAATATTTTTTTTTAAAAAAATTTTATTACAATAAATAGTTGTGGGGGTAGTGAGCAACAAAAAACACCATCTTTTTAGTGTTTGTTAATAATTGTTATGAAAAACTTGCACTTGATGAATATTAATACAATTAAAGATAAACTAGAAATAACAGAAGATTTAATATGATTTAGCAATGTGTTTATATCTACAGAAACGAGTAGTTTTTATTTTTTATTATATTAAAATAAAATTACATGATATATAGTAAACAATAAACAACTCTAGAAAATCTTTTCTTTCAACAAATCCTAAGTATTAATATTTTTTTTTAATACCTCTTTACCGTACCATGATAACGCTACCTTGCATCCCCCAACTTATTAATTTTTGTTGCCGGTAACAAAACAGGAAATAAATCTCAAAGAAGCAAATGTCATTGTTCCACTCAGCTCTACTTTGATATCTGCTCAAGAGTCATAAACTAAACTTTGATAAAAATTAATTAGTGTCCGAATTCTGTGTTTATCCATGAATGTTTTGGTATCTTGAACCTACTAAATAGCAATGAATTGTCTGGAAATTGGACCGTAATAAGAGCAGTAGTCAATTGAATCTGACGCGGACAGCCATTAATGCCATTGTTTCGATGTCTTCAGTTTGGTAGGAGTAGTTATGCTCTGGTTGAAACTTCCATCTCTTGCAAGCTGCAGAAAAACGTTTTGGGCAGGAAAGGAGACGGCCATCTTTTTTCCCGCCTGACTATTAGTTGCGGTCACTCTCCGACGTCTATGTTTCTCCATCTACCTGCCCAACCACTCTACGGTAGTGTTTGGCTGTATATTTTAATCTGTATTTTACTAAATTTTGATTTTTTTTTTGCTAAAATTAAATGTAGTTTGTATTTTTTGGATCGTTTTGATGTGCTGATGTTAAAAATAATTTTTAAAAAATAAAAAATATCATTAATATATATTTTAATATGAAAAACTATTTTAAAAATAACCGCTACCACAATACAAAACGAGATCTACCTCCAGCAACACTTCCCGGAGCCAAGTTAGGGTTTCGAGTACTGTCCATTTCATGCGGTACGCATCATATCCCTGGCTGTCTCTGTTATTAACTGCAAAATGTACTTGTAAGTTGATGGAGTTATTATTAGTTTAGATATGGCGTCATACCCCCCCGAAAGAAGGGGACAAAAACACCGCTTGTAATGTTTCTGATAGTATGGTCATTTTTTTTTTAGAAAAACTATTTTTAAATAATTAATTTAATTTAAAAATATAAAATATATTAGATAAATTTAAAAATATAATTTATATTATTATCTAATATATAATTTTAAGTATTAAAAACTCTTTGAGTCTGAAACTTGCATAGACTTATATTATTATATGTTTATTTTTTATCAAATAAATAAAGATGATGAGATTCAAACCCTTGATCTTTTGGTTATCAGGGTTATAATACTTTATCAAAGAACCAATTTAACCCAAAAAATTAAATTATTTAATAAAATTTTAAAATACAATTTATATTATTCTCTAATAAGTATCTCATAATAGAATAAATAGAATATATTTGAATGTAGATATCAAAATGAGACATAAAAAATAAGTTTGTTGATGAAATAATTTTAAAATAAATTTTTAAAGTAAAAAATACAGATTTTAAAACACATCTCAGTTTATCCCAACTATCATCTGTCACCCAAGACAATAATTAAATTCTACCTTACTGATTGAAGATTAACCTGCTAAAACTAACATAAATATAAAATACAATCTATGATGATTTGCTTACGTGGATAACTTGCAAATAGAAATGGAATAATTTAATTTTAATGAATGAAAATTAATAAAAAATACATACATTTACATTTATCTGTAAAAAAAAAAACCCATAAATACGAATGAAACACTGCTGTTAATTTGACTGTATTAACCATGAAGACCAATGCTATTTACAGACTAAGGGAAGACAAACTGGGTGCGCATATGAGCCTCCCAGCAAATCTGCCAACCAAATCAATTTACCGCAAGATCCAATGTACCTTAAACAATTAGCAGTCAGTATACAAAATTACTTTCTTAATTAATTTTATCTTACTACTCTTTTAAAAATAAAAATATATATATAAAATATAAAAATATTAAATGCTCTCTACATAATAGCTAGTTTACATGCCCTCTAAATAGTACTCTCTAAAATAATGTTATCTTACTACTCTTGGAAAAATTATCATGGGTATCTTACAGTTTACTCCCGTTTACATTTTAACTCTATTATTTTAAAATATTTTAAACTTTATAAATTTATAACACTTCATATAAAAAAATAAAAAATATATTAAATTATTTACATATTTTTTATTATATTTAATTTAATAACTAAAAAAACTTTTATTACTTTAAAATAACAAAATTACCACTAAAAAAAACTCCTACTATCCTTGCCAAGCCAAAAACCCTAACCACCAGCTTGAATCAAGTCATAGATATGTAGCTAATTATCCCAGCTGACAAAGATGGATTCCATTTGTGAAACTGGAGTGGATACTACATAATGCAATAGAAAATGGCATAATTAGGATATTACATGAACTGCCCCGAGCTATATATAACAATAGCTAAAAGGAGTCAATGTTTTACTGGTAAAACACTAACTCCTTTAACACTGATTTAGGTGGGTTGGTATTTTTTTTTTTAAGTTGTATTATTTTTTTAACTATTTTTTTTGCTTTTTATTCTTTTTAATTAATTTTTTTTGTTTAGTTTAATTTGTTAATGTTAAATTTCTTTTTATTTAGTTATTAGATTTTCATGACACATATCCCGAGTTTCACAGGTTAACCTGGTTTTACGGGTGAACCAAGTTAATTCTAGGTTGACCCGTTAATTTTTTTTATTTTTATTTTCATAATTTTTTTTTAATTTAGTTTGTTAATGTTATTTTTTTATTTAGTTATCAGACTTTCATGACACAGATCCTGAGTTTAACGAGTTAACATGGTTTGACGAGTTAACCCGGATTTTTTTTTTCTTTTTAATTAATTTTTTTTGTTTAGTTCAGTTTGTTAATGTTCACCTTTTTTTATTTAGTTACCAGACATTCATGACACGGATTTCGGGTTTAACGGGTTAACTTGGTTTGACGAGTTAACCTGGATTTTTTTTTCTTTTTAATTTTTTTTTCATTTAGTTTAGTTTGTTAATGTTAAATTTCTTTCTATTTAGTTTTTTTTCTTCTTAGAGGTTTTTTTTTTATTTTTTTAATTAATTTAGTTTATTAATATTAAATTTTTTTCTAAGTAGTTCTCGGCTAATACCTTTAGTTTTTTGTTTTGTTTTTATGCCTTTGACGGTGAACTACATAGTGCAGTCCACAATAAAAAGGCTGATACTTTTTTTTTAAATTAATTTTTTTCGTTTAATTTAAACTGTTAATGTTAAATTTTTTTCTATTTAGTTACCAAACTTTCATGACACGGATTCCGGGTTTGACAGGTTAATCTGGTTTGACGAGTTAGCCCAGTTAATTCTGGGTTAACCCATTAATTTGTTTTTTTCTTTTTAATTATTAAACTTTCACGATGCGAATTCAAGGTATGATGAGTTAACCTGGTTTGAAGAGTTAACCCAATTAATTTTTTTTTTCTTTTTCTTCATTTTTTTTTCCTTCCTGTTGGTTTTTTTTCTTTTTAACTAATCTATTTAATTGTCACACTTTTATGACACGATCTTGCAGTCAGACCCACGTCCAATGTTATTAGGTCTGGTATTATAGTCCAGACACTTTTATGCTAAGGGTTAACCCAAGTTTAATGTTATTATTAATATTATAAATATTACTCTTGGGTCAGGCGTTGCAACCAAACATAAAACTCTTGGGTATAACTTTGCAAAAAAACTTAACACTTCTAGATCTTGGCTATTTTTGAAATGCAAAAAATAATTGATCCGTGATATCGTGCGGGGCATGTAACTAGTTTGTAGAAAGCATAATCAACACCAGTAATTTCTCACAATATAATCTACCTATTGATTGGCTTCATGTACTAATTTGTGTAGCTACTAGAATAAAAACTACAGAGCAATAGCATGCCGAATTCTTCAATTTCTCTAGATGCTTCCTGGTTTCCAGTTTCTCACAGAAAATGGCAACAAGCCCTGCTCATAACAACCAGCCACATACAATCTCAACTTGCAGTTCCACGAGCTACTACAACTTGCATTTGCTTGTTCCAACACCAACTGCACATTCATTTGCATATACTAAACAGTCCCAAACTTGGCAATTCTTCCTTCTTGGTTTTCGTTACCTTACCACCTTCAATCCGTCTTCTGGGAATGATTCAAGCAATGCAGGTGAAGAAGGGAGTACCTTGTAAAGAGACGATCATCTTACCTTCTCCTCAGAAAAATAGCATCGTGTATGTTGTAACCCATTTTCGGGTCCCCACAAAAATAAAAATAAAATAAATAGCCAAAGGAGGTTACAAAAATAACGGAAGGCAGAAGCACTCAGAAAATGGTTAGAAAATTGGTCAAGGAGTATAAAAATACAAAGATTGGATTTTTGACAGTATATTCTTGAAGGATGAGGGCCCTGTTTAGGAGGAAAATTTAAATTTTGAGGAGAAAAGCCCAAATTTGGATGTTTATGAACTTAATTGGATTTTTAATTGGATTTATAGAGGATTTGATTGCAAGGAAAATTGATTTTTAAGTCAATTTGGGCTTTAATTAGAAGAAATTTAAGTTCTGGGGCCAAAATATATTTTTTAGGATTTTATTGGGTCAAATCAGAGGCTTAATTGCATAAATATTGAAGTTTAATGGCCAATTAGGGGCTTAATTGTGAAAATCCGAAACCAGGGATCAATTTGAAAAAGGCGCGTAAATAGGAGGGCTGTATTGGATTGATACGGGTCAAATTGAAGAAATTGAAACTGGAGGACTAATTTAAAAAAACGGCGCAGGGAAACCAGGCGACACGTCGCCTGTTACTGTTCACTTTCTTCCTCAAAAAGCTGCCTAAGTGGCTGCTTTCCAGGCGCAATTTCCGGCTCGTGTGGCCTCCAAATCCGACAAAACTTGCACCAACATGTCCACATAAAACCCCTTTATCCCGAAGAATGGTCCGGTAGGGTCGGAAAAGTTAGAAACGGCTCCGTTAAGTGGCTCAAAGTGGCCACCTCGGGTAGTTCACAGCCTTGAGCTGCCAAATTTGGCAGCTCGAGGTGCACACTTTAAGCCAACGGTTGAGATGCTTCCCCACTGAATCAAGGGCTGCAATTTTTCCCCAACGTAGACAAGATTGCCCTCTTCCACAGCCTATAAATAGAGTTGGATTTGATGATCTGAGGGAGGAGAAATTCGGGTCCAAAGTCAGCCAAAAACCAGCATTTTCGCCCAATTTCTGCAGATTTTTCTTCTTCTTCTCTCTTCCTCTGCAACAGGAAACCGACGTCGTCTTCTCACCGTCATCTCCACCTCAAGCAGCCACCAAAACGTCATACACGGTGGTTGCATCATCTCTCTCTCCTCTGTAAAACTCTTCTCCTTTGTCACCGAGGCCTCCAGTAGGAGCAACAACAGTGGCAGCAGCCGCAGCAACCATCTTGCAACCGTGAGCTTTCCTTCTCCTCTGCCGGATAACAGCAGCACCAAAGACCGCCAGGATAGCAGCTCTCCCTTCAGCTGCTCCAACAGTTGCAACTGTGGACTCTCCTTCTCCTCTGCAGGACCTGCTTTGTTCTTCCTCCAGCGGCGATCAGATCCTGCAACCAGCCTCTCCACTTCCCAGCCACTGCAACTGGCCTCCAGATCGACTGCCTCTCCACCGCCACCAGCATCACTGGGAGTGTTCGCCATCGTCTTCAACATCGTTTCTGCCACCAGGTTTGCACCCCCTTCGTCGCTGTGCATGCACCATTTCCTTGCATTTCACTGTGAAATATAATTCACTTGAACAATGAAATGCTAAATTCACTGTTCATGTCAAATATAATTCGCGTGAACAGTGAAATTCTATTTCACTGTTCACTTCAAATATATTTCACTGTTCACATGAGGCCTGCTGGGTTCAGCCCAGCCCTAAAAAAATATATAAAAAATAAAAATTCTTCAAAAAAATATTTCAAAGAATTTGTGATTTTTCTATAATTTTATTACTGTATTTTAGTCAATATCGGTTTGTATTTTTATATTGTAAAAATACAAATCCGGTATTAAAATACCCGGTTTTCGTCAACAAAAAGAAATGTTTATAAAAAAAAATGTTTTGTTTTCATGCATACGGCCAATACTCTAACATGTTTTGAATGTTCTTTTTATATAAAAAAAATATTGGAAGCTTTGAAAATGTGTTTTCGCATAGATTTCTTAAACACAAATTATTTTCTTGCATTTCTGGATTTTACAACATGTTTGTAAAACTCCAAAGGGTATTGGCCAATATTCCAAAAAATACAAAAATCTTATTTTGGGTAGGGGGAATTCATCTATTATTCACCGCTAATGTTTGGATAAAGAAATCCTTAAAGGACGAATATCCAAAATATTATTGGGAGTAATAAATCCGCACACATCCTTGAAAGAAGCCTTGATTATAATCGAGGATATTTCAACTTTTGTCTCCATGGTTTACGAGCCGTGAAAGTATGAAATACTAAGGCAAAAAGAGGCTTTTAAAGCGCTCTGAATTTCCTTAGATTTCTAAATCTTGGTCCCTTTTTCCTTGCGATTTACGAGTCGCAAACTCTTAAAATACTAAGGGAAAAATGAGCTTTCAAAGCACATGGAATCTCCTTGGATTTCTATCCAAATAAATTTTATTTGAATCAAACCTAGGAAAATTGATGGGATTAGAAAACACTAACACCATAGCAATTATAGAGCAAACCAAACACCAAGCAGCTTACCTTAGGTAGGGCGTACTAGGGGTGCTAATACCTTTCCTTTACGCAACCAGTCCCTTGCCTTAGAATCTCTGAAAGACCAGTTAGGGTTCCTAGTGACTAAAATACTAGGTGGCGACTCCAAAGAACCAAATCATACAAAAACAAAATGAAAAATCGCCATCAAATACCGCATTGGATTTTTCAGAGGTGCCACAGCGTCAGTACCAAGAAAATGGGTTTTGAAATCAATATGTGGCATGGGGATTGTGTTCTTGGAGAGGGAAAAAAAATGGCTTTTGTAATTTCCAAAACAATAAAGACAATGATGTTTTACGATATAAACATGGAAAACCAATATATAATATAGTTAGTTTGACAGTTTGATTTAAAATATTTACTATAATTAGGAAAAAAAGACATTGATGTTGTTGAAGTTATTGAATCTAACTATGTTTTTAATAATTTGATTTACTGGAATAAATGAAGTTATACCTGACATGGTTAACTCTAATTTTTATATAAAATAAAATAATATTGTTTTAATAAAAATATTCATTCCAGCTGATTATTAACACAGTGATCCGAACAATGATATAAAAATGGAAGGTGACGTGGGTGGTCTGCTGGAAGGGCAATGCAACTGCACGCAGTGGATAGATAGAGAAATATTATAAAATCACACGCAGACATCCTTCGTCAACAAAACACATACCCGTAAATGTATTGATCGATAAATAGAGTTAACTACACTGCAAATGCCGCACTTGGCGGATCACTCACATTTCCCTCTCTCAAATTTCGCGGTAATCCGATTTCTTTGTTTATCCCCTCTCTACAATTCTGCAGAACAATTGCTACATCATCTTCTCTTCTTGTTCTTCTTCTTTCAAATTTCGCGGTAATCTGATTACCTATTCTTCTTCTAGATATTTTTTTGATGATTGGTGACAGAGAGTAGTGTGTGTTTTTTTTCTGGGTATTGGAATGGATTCGGCAAGGAGTTGGTTTCAAAAGTTTCAACCGCGAGAAAAATTTAGGTCTTCTTCAAGGAGAAAGGAGGGGGGTGATGAAGATAATGAAGATTCGAAATTGGAAATGGATGAGGAAGCTCTTTCCAATGTTACCAAACAGAAAGTTGCTGCGGCTAAGCAGTATATTGAGAATCATTACAAAGAGCAGATGAAGAATCTCCAAGAGAGGAAGGAGCGGTATGCCCCCCCCCCCGGTTCTTTCTTTCTTTCACTTGTTAATGATTGTCAGAGATTGAATTACTTGAGCGAGTGGAGTGAATTAGATTTAGTTTGACTAATGATGGAGCTGAAAATGTGGTGGTGTGTCTATGAGTGGAAAGGTTTTTTTTTTAAAAAAATTGTGTTTTGTTTTAATAGACGGACTACGTTGGAAAAGAAGTTGGCGGATGCGGATGTGTCCGAGGAAGATCAAAGCAACTTACTTAAATTCTTGGAGAAGAAGGAAACTGAATACATGCGGCTTCAGAGGCATAAAATGGGTGCTGATGATTTTGAACTATTGACAATGATCGGCAAGGGTGCTTTTGGGGAGGTATACATATTTCGTTTCTGTAATTGACCTGGTTTTTTATTCTATTGTAGCTTGATCTTTAAGGGTTTTGCTTATGGTTTTTCAAACTATTTGTACTCTCTCGATCTAAAGTGCCTGTATTTTGTAGTGTCAGATTAAGAATGTTTGTGTGTTTGCAATAGGCATGCTAGAGTAGTGATGATATTTGAGGCTACTCTCTGTGGAGCTTCAAAGGCTGTGGCCGGTATGATTTTTTGTGAAAATGAACGGTATTTGTGTCTTAGTTTAGTATATATATATATATATATATATATATATATATATATATATATATAATGTGCTCCGTGAATAATTACGTTGTCCCATGATGTCCACTAGGCATTTTCATGAATCAGAAGCTGTAGAGAATTGCCTGGCTTTCCATATACTAGTTTTTTCTTTCCTAGCGGTGATTTTGTGTTATGCCTATGCCTTGTAAATATGATTTGTTTTATTAATTATTGCATTCGATGTTCATTTGTTTTCAGGAAATATTTTACCGCTGGTTGCTTTTCTGCTATAAGCTTATGGTTGATATAAAGTTTGCTTTTTCTGAGCAGGTCAGAGTCTGTAGAGAAAAAACAACCGGTCATGTGTACGCTATGAAAAAGCTTAAGAAATCAGAGATGTTGCGTAGGGGCCAGGTGAATGTTTATCTTGCCTGGTCAATGATATATATCTCTGAGGCCTAGTACCCTGTGTTCAATACCAGTTGGCTTCACTATCTTTTCCAGGTTGAGCATGTTAAAGCTGAGAGGAATCTGCTAGCAGAGGTTGACAGCAATTGCATCGTCAAACTATACTGTTCTTTTCAAGATGACGAGTTTCTCTACCTTATCATGGAATATTTGCCCGGTGGAGATATGATGACTTTACTTATGAGAAAAGATACCTTGACAGAAGATGAAGCTAGATTTTATGTTGGAGAAACAATTTTAGCTATTGAATCTATCCACAAACATAATTACATCCACAGGTTTATGATTAAACATTAAAAAAAATTAATAATATTTTGAGGTGTTTTTTACTAATGAGAATGTATTGGCCTGTGAAATATAGATTAAAGTTATTTTTTATGTATCTTCTTTATAGGGATATTAAACCCGACAACCTGCTACTCGATAGACATGGACACTTGAGGCTATCTGATTTTGGACTATGTAAACCATTAGACTGCAGTACCATCCAAGAAGGAGATTTTTCAGTACTAAACAACAATGGTAATGAGACTACACAGAATGGGGAGCGCCCAGCAGCTCCAAAGCGCACACAGCAAGAACAACTGCAACATTGGCAGAAGAATAGGAGGATGCTTGTAAGTTTCCTGCCATTCTGTGTCCGAAATCTTCATCTATGCATGTGTATCTGATTATTCCAACAGACCATACCGATTTAAAATCTTGCATGGATCCTTTAGTCTCTCTGAGCTGCATTCCCTCCTCCTTGGTGACTTGAAGAACGGGTTTTAAAAATGATAGAAATGTTAGCACACAATGGAGAAATGAACCCTGTGTGGATTGTGTCATAAAATCTTAGAAGTGAATTTGCTTCCTTTATTTTGGCTTTTCAAAACGTGGTCCATGAGGTTTGTGTGTATTTTTTGAAGACCAAAAGACTCTGCCTTTTTGTTTCCCCTTATCTAACTGTTGTTGGGCACTGCAGGCTTATTCTACTGTGGGTACACCTGACTATATTGCTCCAGAAGTACTGTTGAAGAAAGGTTATGGAATGGAGTGTGATTGGTTAGTAGTTCTTTACATTCTGATGGGCATGGAAATGGATTACTTCTGTAGCTTTTTACATAGCAATTTTCGTGCTGACTGTGAATATGAAAGTTCTCCTCAGCATATTGACACCATGATCCCTTTTTTTTTTTTGTTTAGTAGTATTGATGACTTCATGATGGGAAATAACTTATGCCTTCAAATGTTATTGGCAGCAAGTCTGGATAATTTATTGCTTACTGCATATCTGTAGATGCACTAATTTTCTCCAGAGTAGTTTAGGCTACTGGGACACTGATAGTTAACATTTGCAGGTGGTCACTTGGTGCTATTATGTACGAAATGCTTGTAGGTTATCCGCCTTTTTATTCAGATGATCCAATGTCAACATGTAGAAAGGTAAGTTGGGACATATTGCTAGTTAGTATTTTTTGTTGTCAACTTTGCATCATTATGTTTTTTTTTATTGTACAGTTCTGTGCTGCATGTCTTTCTAGATCATGTTTACTGTGTCTCTTGCCTGTACAATTACTTCAAAGATAAATTTCACACAGCTACAGATTAGAAATCACTGCTGTTATTTTTTGTTTATTTTAAACTGAACCATAGCTATCCTATATTGTTTCTGAGCCGGATTGTACATCACTGGTATCTCATTTATAATATAAAGATCCTATCTTTACTCAGGTGAGTCTTTTGGGTTGCAAATCAAAGTTGATCTATGTTTGGGTGCGTACATGTATTCATGCATAAAACTTTCTTTTCAATTATGATTGTTATATTTGCATATTCAAAGTAGCCAATGATTTAGCCTTTTCTGTATTTGGTTAATAGGAGTGCAGTTTTCTTAGGCCACATAAGTTGTGGGTGCTTTTCTTGATTGGATCAATATGTTAACTGGCACTACTGATATATACTTAATATTATGGGTTTTAAAAATATTTAGTGTGCATCACTTTGCTAATAAGAGTGAAAGAAATCAGGGAAGTTTGTTTTATAGAATATTCTGTAGAAATAAATTCTTCTTTGTAGGATCTTCTGTGGTGAATTTTTTAAACTCCTTTTTTTTTTATTTTACCCCTAATAATTGTTCCTTTGATTTCATGACAAGTCATTCTGGTGCAGCATGATATTCATCGGGTGGTGCGCTTTGTGTTTTGTTATCGTTTCATAGAGCAAAGCTAGTTTGTCTCATATTTTGAACGTGAACAAAAGCATAGATTTTCTTCAAAATTGTTCCCATAAAATAAAAATAAAAACTTCAAAGATAAATGAACAGGAAAAAATCCAAGTTAATGCTGTAAAATTTCCCCTTTTATGCAGATAGTAAACTGGAGAACACATTTGAAATTTCCAGAAGAAGCAAAATTATCTCCAGAGGCAAAAGATATCATTAACAAACTCTTGTGTAATGTCAGCCACCGATTGGGAACAAATGGCGCAGATGAAATAAAGGTGTTGTATGGTGTGTCCTTTTCTGAATACTTGGATTTGTTAGGTAAGGTGGTTACAAATAAAAATAATTACATTCCTGCCTCTTCCTTTTGCAGGCTCATCCATGGTTTGATGGCGTTGAATGGGATAAGCTTTATCAGATGGAAGCTGCATTTATTCCTGAGGTCAAGGATGATCTGGATACTCAAAATTTTGAAAATTTTGAAGAGGTATTGACATCTTTAAAATTTTTTTTATTGGTTTTGTGAACCATCTGTGCTTGTTGCTCACTTTGCTTCTATTTGTTCTGCTTGCTTTGCTCTGCAGTCTGAGAACCAAACTCAAACTACATCTAAAACTGGTCCATGGAGAAAGGTCAGTTTAAGTCTTGAAGATTATTTTTACTACTTTGGCCCTCTTTAATTTTGATTTACAAATAAGATTATTAGTGCCATTATTTGTCATATCATTGTATTGTTCTTTGTTGCTTCAAACTGTGAAGTGGTTGATTCCTTGAATATGAGAAGTTTTCCCCTTCAGCAAACTAGAAATTTTCATCTTGAAACAGAGAGAATTAAAGTTAGTGTAGCTGTTTTTGCTTCAAGTGTTATATGAGTTTTGTTCTTGGAAACTCAGCAGTTTCTGTGGTGAAGAATTCTAGCCACATATAGTCCATGTGATTGCGTCTAGGATTAAATTTCTTCTCTTTTTTTGCTCCTTTTTCCTCGTTGTTGAAATGTAAACACGTTATAAAAATAGCACTTAAATACCCTAAAAAGCTATATATATATAAAAAGCGCTCCTAGTAGCAGTGCAAAATGATTTGCTGCAGTTTGAACTTGTGGATGTGCCTATAATCTTCTCTTATTCAGAAGATATTCTATGAAATAAGGATAAAAGGATGTTCCACCTAAAGTTGCATAGTGGTTATTGCATCTGCATTGGTACATACAATGTTACATCAATCTTGTAAAAGTAAACTGAGGGCTGATGTTTCAAATTCCTGTAATGCGTTTTGTCTAGAGTTAACACTTCCCGTATGATTTAAACAGTTTTGGTTGTTTTATTTGCAACGAATCAACATCTTTATCTTAAGAACTCCTCCCTAGCCCGCCTATCTCTTGTCAAGTTCCTGTAATGATTTACATTTTTTTTTATTATTGGTGCTTTTTACCTCTCTTTTCCTGTTCTCCCATTCTTACCTCTACATTGCAGATGCTCTCATCTAAGGACATCAATTTTGTGGGCTATACATACAAGAACTTTGAGATTGTGAATGGTTATCAAGTTCCAGGGATGGGTAATTCTCTAGCATTTTCAACTGCATTGCAAAGCTTGTTGTGGTTTCAGTTTTGGGTATATATTGATGAATGTGCTTGAAACCTGAATTTGATCTGTTCTCATTTATAGCTGACTTGAAGAAGAAAGACACTAAACCGAAGAGACCATCTGTCAAGTCACTTTTTGGTAGGCCGATGCCTGTTCCCGAATTATTTCTTGGAAACATGCATTATGATCACCCTTAAAGTTCCCATCTCAAATTCCTCACTGTCATTTAATTTCATTTGTAATGATACTGTTTCTTCAACCCTTTTGCCTTTAATGGTGCAGAAGGTGAATCTGAGACATCAGAATCGTCAGATACAGCCCCTTGTGATGAGAATGCTCAAGGGAGCTTCCTAAACCTCTTGCCTCCACATCTAGAAGTAACTCGAAAGCAGAGCAAAACCGCAATTAGATTTCATTGATGCTGCCTTCTGCATTTGCAGTTCATGTTGACAGTTAAAGCTTCAAGTGCTGGGTTTTGAGGCAACTTTTAGCTTTAGCCCTCCTCGGGAAATTAGGGGTGCAAGTTTTTTTTTGGTTATAAAAAATATCGATCAAGACAGGACCAAAGAGTAAATGCTAATTCACTCACTATTTTAACGTAATTTTTTCTCTTCATTTCTTTTTTCAGGCTCAAAAATGTACAAAACTACTCTTACCTCATACCATGTATACGTATACTTGTGTTCTTCGGATTTATAATAGCAAAATGAAAATTCAATACCAGCTGGATAATCTGTTTGCTTAGATATTGAAGTACTGTTTAAGCGTTTGTATTCTGTAGTGTTGTGGTGGTCAATGTTTTTGAAATAATTCAATTTAATTTAAATTAAACACAATTTTAAAAGAGATCAAAAAATAAAAACTACTACACTTACGTGAGTTATTGAGCAGATGCTCAATGGTTGCAGTAATTTGTTTTTGCATTTTAAAAATAATTTTAAAAAAATTTATTTTATTTTTTAAATTTAAATTAATATTTTTTATATTTTTAAATTATTTTAATATATTAATATCAAAAATAATTTTTAAAAAATTTAAAAATATTATTTTAATATATTTTTAAATAAAAAATACTTTAAAAAACAACCACATTTTTTTTTTTTTCAAGATACTCCTTTGTGCTGATAATGATTCAAACTAAAGTTTTTTCGGTAAGCTTTCTTGAAACCTGTTTTTTTATTAAGGGTTCTGTTTGACCCCTTCAAGGGAGTAAATTATAATTTAGTCTTTGTAGCTCAAGTAAACTAATTATTTAATCTTTGTAGTTTTAGAATTTATATTTTGAAATTTAATTCTTTTGTTAATTCCACGTTTGTTTGTTTTTTTTCTAGACGAATAAAAAAATAGAATTGGAGAAATTGGGAAATTCACCTTGGAAAAAAGTTATATTTGGAATTAAAAAAACTACAAAACTTGAGATAGTCAATGTCTGTAATGGGACAATTTAATTATTTGTGATACTATATGTATTAATTAATTAGTTTTGATACGCTATAAGGACTAAGTTGTAACTAACACCTCTTTTAAGGACATAAACCCGTGCTACCTCTCCTCTTCTTTAAAGGGGAGGGTCGCTACCCCTGGAACTAAAAGCTATATTTTAAAATCATAGAGTAGGAACTAGTGGTAAAAACTTGATAACAAGAAATTTGTTTTTTATTATGGTTTCGAGTCTTATAATTATTAATTTATTAAAAATTTATATAATTATTAATTTTAAAATTTATAAAATTAATTAAAATATATATAAATTGACTCGAACACTCATATTAATTTTAAAAAAACTATATTTTCATAAATTATTTTAACTTATAATTGTTAAACTTGATTAAGGAATTGATTTAGAAAAAAAAGTAAATTATTGGAGGAATTTGTAAGATATTAAATTAATTAGTTCAATTATTTTTATTAAAATAATATTTTAAAAAATCATGAAATTTAATTATATTAAATTTCATAATTTTTTTTATTTTTTTTCTTAGTATCATCACTGGGACAAAAAATTTGTAAGGTTAGCTTGCATTAATT
This sequence comes from Populus tomentosa, assembly GCA_018804465.1. NCBI lineage: Eukaryota > Viridiplantae > Streptophyta > Magnoliopsida > Malpighiales > Salicaceae > Populus > Populus tomentosa. The sequence goes on from CM031977.1 coordinate 18,264,185, forward strand.
TATATTTTTTTATATAATAATATTTTTTTATTATCTAATTAGATTATACTTACTTTTTTTTCTCAATCAAGTTTATACTACCGATTATTTTTTTAAAAAAAAATATACTTACATTACTTAAAAAAATATTTATATATAAAAAAACTCTACATTATTAAAAATATTTTTTAAAAAAAAATTCCAGCTCAAAGCAGAGGACAGGCTAACAACGGTAACGTTGTTTGCAAACTAAAGAAGAAAGACGTGTTCCCCCTCTTTCGGGCAGTCACATCGCCACGACAAGAAGTGGAGGAAGGCACTGTCTGTCACATTGAATTGTTCTAGAGTTTAAGGTAACGGTAAATTCCAAGTGCATCGCTGTGTCCTCTACGTGACAATTAATACCCCCCAAAAAACCTTACCCCACAGGGTAATTTATTTAATAAATAGAAGACTATATACGATGATATAATTCTATATATCTCCATCGACATTGATACACTACGTCAACAAGGAATCCATGTCCAAGCTCCACAGCCAAACTATGCCCTGCTCATTGCTTACCTCATGCGATATGATTAATTCTGTGTTTTAAAATTATTTTCAAAAAAATTAATTTTTTTATTTTTTATTTATTTTAAATTAATATTATTTTTAAGTTTTTAGATATTTAATACGTGTTAAAAATAATTTTTAAAAAATAAAAAATATATTATTTTAATATATTTTTAAATAAAAAATATTTTAAAATATAACTATAATAACACTTTTAAAAGATTGTAGATTGATGCAGTGCATCTAGAGACACTACAATGCCATCTGTGATCGTGTTAATGCCCATTTGGAATCCGATGTCGACATCATTTATCACATCAACTACACTAATTACTCAACTTTAATCTAGTTTGGGCCCTCTAATATATAATTAACATGCATGATTAATTAATTCTTGAGCCACCATTGACGTTTTGACCGGTCACTTTTGCAGACAGTTTCAACGTTTTGATTGGCCATTCTGGCAGATAATTTCTCACATCTTTTCTTTAGCAAGCTAGGAGCCTTCAAAAGACATGGAAATAAACAAAACCCTCCTTCGTTTCTACTTACAAAGGGGTTGAAACAAGACATGGATGCATGCATGTACATGTTTCTGATCATATACATTAACTTAACTGGCAAGGCAAGTAGACAAAATCTGGGATAATTTGGCGTGTGAAAATGAAGTTACTTAGGGGAATTAAAAAAAATTCTCTGGCAACTGGAACTAATTCAGAGAAGGTACGTAAGCTATATATATATATATATATATATATATATATATATATATATATTGCTTGTTTAACGTGGAAAGCAATTTCTTGTTGAGTGTGTTAGGGTTCTAAGCATACAAAACTCTTGTACCTAGCAGGACAAGAATGATTGACCAACCGTTTGATTATCAAGTTTTGAGGTTTTGACCCCCTTGGCAGATTCCATTTGCCACTGTACCATTAAATAATTTTATTGATGGATTTATTTTGTTGATATAAATCACGCAATTTCTCAATAAAATTTTTACCAATACAATCTACCTGTCGGAATATTAATTGTCGGTAATTTCTTGTTTCATCGCTAATTCTATCAGAAATAAAAAAACAAACATCAATGATCTTATAAATGACGAAGTATGTCAAAAAAAATTCCCCACAAGAATTATTCCATCTACATTTTTAATAGTAATCACCAACTGAATGGCCGTCCATAACTACTGGTTTGTTTTGATTGGCCATCCATAATATCTATACTTTGCTAACTATATAATTAATTAATTATGCAATGTTGCATTAATCCACACATATATACATAGTGCATAATTAAATCAAACTTTTGGCCAAACCATTACATTAAGCAATGCACATGGAGGAATAAACAAATTAATTATTTTGGATCGAAAGTGAAAGACATAAACACATGATTGGTATCTACAACCAGAAACCTTAGGAACATAGTTTTAAGATCCGGTCCAAGACCTGAATTTCGGGTTTTAACCAGATCACCGGGTTGGTCGGGTCAAATTTTTTTTAAATCAAAACGACGTTGTTTTAGTAAAAAAAAAAAAAAAAAAAGTCAACATATTTACAGTTGAGTCTTGTTGGGTTAATCAAATCGCCGGGTCACACCAGGTTTTTTCTTTCCTTGTTTTTTTAACCCGATTATGTTCTAGCCCCGGATTAGCTAAATTTCAGGTTGACCTGCCGGGCTGGATTGAATTTCAAAACTATACTCGGAGGCATACTTTTGTACGTACACCGATATCAATGGATGTTGCATGTTGTTGTTGCACGTACATTGTTAACAATCCAAAAAATGAATCTAACTGGCTAGCTGGGAAGAGATTTTTGATATATAAATATCCAATGGTCTAGGCAGTAATTACATAGCTATTATTTAAAAAGAAAAAGTATTTGAAAATTCTTGTAAAAATTTTAATATGATTTATTGATTGAATCAAAAGTTATAATTTTTTTGAGCTATTATTTTAGTCTAACACAATCAAACATCTTCTTGAACCTAAATTTGTCTCACTGATTCATAAATGGATATGCTAAATCATCCACGTAATTTATCTTAGATAAATTCTCGTCTAGTTACAACAAATTCATATCTGATTGTTCAGAATCATTCGTTGTCACAAACCTAACTATATCATTGACACTAAAAAATAAAAAATAGCTATTGCGCGAACAATAATGTTTTGAGATTTTGATTTGAGTATTTTTTTTTTTAGTTTACAAATTAGACAAAAATATATATTTTGACTCAAAACTTTTTTTTTTTTTGGATAATCATCAAAAGTATATTAAAAAAACCATAAAGCTAATAGCTGAAGCAATATATAAGGACATGACCACACAAAAAAAGAAGTAATAAACAGACTCAAAAAAACAGAGGAAGAGAAAACAAAAAAAAAAGAAAGAAAAGGAAACCAGGTATGCCACAACAAAAACAAAGAACTCATAAAATATATTTTAAAAAAAAAGTTCATAAAATTATGATTTTTTTTATGAAATGATCGACCGGTTCATAAAACTGGATAAATCGAGTGGTCGATTTAGCTAGAGGATTGGCAACGATGCTATATATTAAGTTGTCACACTTTAAAAGCACGATATGTTTAAATATCATTATTTCAAAGAGCAATAAAATAGTTGTCGTGCTTAAAAATAATAATATTTAGTAAATATTACATTTCAGAAATGTAATAATATATTATTTTATCATATTTTTTTAACCATGTTACTCTGTCAAAACTTTTAAATCAATGAGCTAATTTTTTTAAAAAAAAATTCAAGAGAAACAGCCAAGTAGTTCAACACTAGAAACTAAAAATACTTGATCATCTGGGCTTGATGATCACTCTTCCCCTGTGTCGATATATAATAGCATTCTTTGATAGCAATCAATCAAGTATACTTTTTTCTATGTATCTAACTGTCATTTTGGCACAAGAAAGTGGTTTCATGGGGTTGTTGCTTGATAAGAACTCACACGTGCACATCCATGTCAGAGCGACAAGGCTGTCTTTCCATTAAAGATTAAATCAGCATATTGATTGATTAATTCTCGATTCCCTTCTCATGACTTGCACTCCTGCTTCTACTCCACTAAATAATTAATTTGCTATATATCCACAAGTCTTGATCTTAAATTTAAGGTTAATTTTCATTACTTGTATAATACTCTTAGAAATCTGATTAATTAATTTATATAATAATGAAGAAATCACTACCAAACCGACGTGTTCTTGGCATCTAATTACTTAACTTTATCTGTATGTCTGACTACGCCGGCCATCCTGTTGTATATATTAAATTAGTGTCGCCATTTTTTTTTGGTTATATCATGGACCATTTCTTTGGACATCACACCAGTTTTGCCGAAGCTTTCCCCTTTAAAAATGGACTCCACCTCTCCTTTACACCCTCCCTCCATCTCCACTGTCTCTCTGACCCCCTTCTCTCTCTAGTTCATATAGCCTGAAGCTTAAGCTTATATAGAAGCTAATTATATATTGAATGATGAAGGGAGCATACGAAGTGGTTCATGGGGCTCTTGATATGATACAGCCCCGTGAAACGTGGGACTGTGCCTCTGTAGGGTTCCCAGCTCCAATTTCGAACCCCTTTCCAAAGCCTGCGGTGATTGAAAATCGATGCGTAAACTTGGAGAGGAATACTGAGCTCTCCGAGTGGGTTGAACATGTAACCAATTACTTGCCGGATATAGCAACTCATGAAGAAAGCTTGCAAACAGACACAACAACGGTCTATGGGGGCGACGATATTGCCTCGTCACTCTTGGGCGAGTTTAGGCCAAAGAAATACATGAGGAGAAGCTATTTTGATGGAGACGGGGAAGAGCTCCAATGGAGCCATGAGCTTCGAGTACACCAAACAGACATTTCTGAAAAAGAAGGGAGCACCAGACCAAGCATGATCAGTAGGATAGATGAAAATGGTTTGAGCTTGATAACCCTTCTTTTGGAGTGTGCTGTTGCTATATCAGTCGATAATCTTGGTGAAGCTCATAGAATGTTGCTGGAGCTGACCCAGATGGCTTCTCCTTACCGCCCTTCTTGTGCAGAAAGGGTTGTGGCTTATTTTTCCAAGGCCATGGGTAGTAGGGTCATTAACTCATGGCTAGGTATTTGCTCTCCGTTAATCAACCACAAGAGCATTCATGGCGCCTTCCAAGTCTTCAACAATGCCTCTCCTTTTATCAAATTTGCTCACTTCACCTCCAACCAATCAATCCTAGAAGCTTTTCATCGCCGCGATAGGGTTCACATAATTGACCTCGATATCATGCAAGGCTTGCAATGGCCGGCCTTATTTCACATCCTAGCCACCAGAACTGGCGGTCCACCCCAAGTTCGGATGACCGGCATGGGCACATCAATGGAACTCTTAGCGGAGACTGGGAGACAACTTTCCAACTTCACAAAGCGACTTGGAATGTCGTTTCAGTTCCACCCAATTGCAAAGAAATTTGGAGAAATTGACGCGGCGATGGTGCCACTCGGGAGGGGTGAAACAGTAGCCGTGCATTGGCTACAGCATACCCTCTATGACGCCACGGGACCTGATTGGAAGACATTGAGACTTCTTGAAGCATTGGCCCCAAGAGTGATCACTCTAGTTGAGCAAGACATCTCCCATGGCGGATCTTTCTTGGACCGCTTCGTAGGCTCTCTGCATTACTACTCAACATTGTTTGATTCCCTCGGTGCATATTTGCCTTGCGATGATCCTGGCAGGCACCGCGTAGAGCATTGCCTTCTCTACAGAGAAATCAACAATATATTGGCAATAGGAGGGCCGGCAAGAAGCGGCGAGGACAAGTTCAGGCAGTGGAGGAGTGAGCTAGCTAGAAGCTCGTTCATGCAGGTGCCAATGAGTGGAAACTCGATGGCTCAAGCACAGCTTATACTGAACATGTTCCCTCCCGCTCATGGCTATAACCTTGTACAAGGAGATGGAACATTGAGGCTGGGTTGGAAGGATACTGGCTTGTTCACTGCATCTGCTTGGACCTCACGTGCTTCTAGATAGCCCCTAATTAATAATTAATTCCAATGTTTTCATTATTTTTCTTTTGTGTTTTTTAGTAATTAAACTGGGATTAATATATTAATTGCTTGTGGGATTCAAATTAAATGCTAGCTATATATCTTCATTTAATCCAACTGTAGAAATTATGTTGAAGGACATGGTCCTTCATTACAAGGGTATATACTTTTCGAATCCAAGCACCTAAGCTAACGCTAGCTATGCATATTGTCCATCAAAAAAGCTTGTCTGTTCTGTATCACAGAAGCTGATTAATCTGTTTTCTGGCTGCACATTATTTGCTATCAAATTGCATGATTCGTATTGTAGTGTATTATTTGGTTGAAAATATATTAAAAAATATATATTTTATATATATGATTTATATCGTCAAAGAATCAAAGGTATGTATAACATACAATTTATATTATTTTATAACATATCACTTCAAGTAAAAGTTCTTTGGACTTAAAATTTCCACTAACTCACACTACTTTATACTTAATTTTTATCAAATAAATAAAGATAATGAGATTTGAATTCGTGACTGTTTAGTTATCAAGGCTCTGGTACTATATGAAAGAATTAATTCAACTCAATAACTTTAGGTGAGATCCCATAATATAATTTATATTATTTTCTAATATATATTATTTGTTATCAAAGTGTATGTTTTGTATTGTATTGTAGTGTATTTTAAAGTATTATTTGTTTGAAAATATATTTTTTTATTTTATTTTTGACATTATCATATTAAAATTATTAAAAAATATTTAAAAAATATTTTTTAATATTTTTTCAAACCAGTAAAACTCATTTTTGAAATGCACTAAAAAATACAATTATTAACACAAAAACAAATGATGTAAAGCAATATATACATTTCTTTCTAGCAGACTTTATTTTGATTTACCGTCACCCTCTTAATTTATTAAATCCAAAATTTTAACCATTTGATTAAATATAATCAGTATGTGTTTTGTCCCCAAAAAGTTAATTGGTGATTTTTAATTAAATTATCCTTCAACATATCTTTATATATATTTTTCATGAAGATTAAATCGTTTTGAATCGAATCTTAAATATGATGCTATTAATTCAAAATGATATATGTTCATAAAAAAATAAAAAATAAAAGTATCTTTTAAGATTCAAACCTGGATGGTGCATGAGAAGTTAACCAATTACCAACCATGGAAGTCAAACATCTAACAGGTGAAATTATAGCAATTAAACCTAACTCTACCCATGAATCGAATTAAATTTCAAGTCATGATTTAGATAAATTAATATATGTTGAACTAAGATTTCATTTTCATTTTTTAAAATCAAAATAATATTGTTTTGAGAAAAAAAAAAAAAGTTTGACTGAATTAAAAACTAACACACGAAGTTAATTGAGTTAAACTAGATCAAGTTTAAATTGAATATTTTTATATTTGGTTTAGGTTAAAATGAGTCAGTCAGATTTCTAGTTAACTTGCTCGAGGTGAAATTTTAATTGCTAAGAGCGTGTTTGAGAGTGTAGTTATAGTTGTTTTTTAAAGTGTTTTTTATTTAGAAATGTATTAAAATAATATTTTTTATATTTTAAAAATTATTTTTAACATCAACACATCGAAAATAATCTAAAAACACTAAAAAAATATTAATTTAAAATTAAAAAAATATATATATTTTTTAAAAAAAATTTTGTAAAATATAAAAATAAACAAGGTATAAGTTAAGAAACAATCCTGAAGGGCTGAGCAGTAATGGTGTTTTTGGAGCTTAGGATTCTCCGGGTGCATGTGGCTTTTGAATTATAAGGAGCAAATGTATCTGAACATATCTGGAGAGGCCCGGATGCAATGAATTAAAAACCATAGAAAGATAATCACAAGTTACAGTGCATCAGGTTAGGAATCAACATGGATATGTGGTGAAGTCTTTTACGTTGCTTTGCAATGGGTTCGATAATTTTATTTTTCAGGAAAAAAAACACAAATATGTAAACTTCTTTAACATGTTTTTGGCCATAAGAAGAGTTCCAATACAAAATCAAAATGCTTATGTATAAATCTAATTAAATAAATTAAAATTATTTATGTTAATAAATATGAAAAATTAATAATTAAAAAATAAATTATTTTTTAAAAAAACAAAAAATAAAAAGACTCGAGGTAATTCAAGTTATTTTTCAAATCAGCAAAAAAATATATAGAAAGCACATAAAAAATAATGGAGCCCAATTTATATTAAATAAATATTAAGTAATAAAACTAAAAAAACATGAGATTAAAAAAAAAAAAGCAAGTCCAAGCTAATCTTCGAAACCTGCAAGATCCTAGACCTGGGCTAAATTAATAAGCTAAATTTTTAATCAATTTAATAGAAAAAATATAATTAAAAAAATAAAAATTAAATTTGATAAAAAAAAATAAACGAAATAATGAAAAAAATTTACAATAAAAATTAATACAAATAAAACAAATGACAGTAAAAAAAATAGGACATATAAAAAAATTAAAAGATGATAAAATTAAAAAAAATCAATTTTTAAAACTGCTTCCAATGAAACAAATACCAATTAAAAAAATATATACAAAATTTAAAGAAAAAATAAATTAAAAAATTGTTTGAAAATTTGAAGGTTTATACGTGAAAATTGAGGAGGAAAAAAAAAAAGCCATCAACTTCAAACCAAAGTTTTATCCATCACATATGCCGCCCTGAAATGAAGAGGTCGTTGAGAGGATTTGAAACGCCACTCTTGAAATCAATGTTTGGAGGCTGAGCAATGTCGCTCTAACAACGAGACCACAACACAAGCGATAATGCGTGCAATGTATATATCAATTATTTTTTAAATAATATTTATAATTATAAAATTATTCCTGATATGATAATAACAAAAAAAAACTTAAATAAAAATATAAAAACTTTCTGGATATAATTAAGTTAAAAAAAATTATATTGTAAAAGGATATTTTTAAAAACTCAACCCTAACTCACCATGTTAAACCGGGTTTAATAATATTGTCTCCCACTTACATGAAATGCTGTATATTTTTACACTATATAAAAAAAAAAGTCAACAAAAGGCGTTGAGAAAAGTTCATGGATGCTTCATGGAAATTAAACTAAATCGAGAACATCTACGAATATTTCACCTTATTTTAAAAACATTTTTAAAAAATATTTATTTTTTAAAATTAATATTTTTTTAATATTTTTAAATTAATATCAAAAATAATATTTAAAAATAAAAAATTATTATTTTAATATATTTATAAAAAAATATTTTTTAAAAAAACCACAATCACTTTTATATTTTCAAATAAAATATTATTCTAATCCTCCAGGTATAATCCACTGACAGGTTGGATCACTGCTCATTAATTTTATCGGAACAAAGAATTGTACGAAGATGTTGTGCTTAGCATAACGTGGCGTCGATGGAAAACATTGCCCAGAAAAAGATAGGTCTTTTTTTAAAAAATCAAATTAGCACACTAAACTATTTTATAATTTATTTATTTTTATATTTATTCTTCATATATTTAAAAATTCTAATTTACTTCCTAAACTTTCACGCGCTTAATAATTTATATCATAAATCATATTATAATTTAGTTTATTTTAGACTCATCAAATATATAAATTGGAATTTTTCAAAACATAAATAATAAAAACAAAAACAACTAAATTAAAGAATTATCATGGTAATTTTTCCTCTTTATTTTAGCTAATCATGCACCGGAATTATTTTTTTCTTTCTAAATAAAGAGAATCCACTGAGCAGAAGGAATACTAATAAATAATGTGATTCCAGCTTTGTGGTTTCTTTTTTCTCGACTCGAGGCCGTGAGTGGATTCGATCTGGCATGGCTTGCCTCGTCATGATTTATAGATTGACTTCCACGTGGCACTCGAATAGGAATGGATATGATCTAAAGGAAAAATACTCGAGAGTTCCCTTTCCTAGCACTAGTCAAGGATAAACGTTCGGACACGAATATTATAGAAAAAAGGTAACATAATTAAATTCTTAAAATGGAAAAAAGAAGATTACAGTTTATAAAAAAACAACGACCTCTAAGTGTGTACAAGAGTATGATAATTTTTATTTTTTTATTGTATTTTAAAAATATATCTAACTTAAAAAAATATTTTTTTAATGTTTTTTTATAATTTTGATGTTTGATATAAAAAATAAATTATTTTAATATATTTTTAAGTAATTTTTTTTTAAAAATCATGCATTAAAATAACAAACATCATGCATTAAATTATTTTAATATATTTTAAAATAAAGAGGTTTTTTAAAAAACATCTTGTATTAAAATAACTAACTCATAATAGGACATACTCCAAAGCATACCTAACAAAAAAAAAATTAAAGTAATAATAAAAAAAATTAAAAAAAGGAAGAGGTAGAAAGAAAGAAAGGTAGGCACGTTTTCTGCACCAAAAGAAAAGGCGGAGGTTGACAGCCCGAACCGAACCGAAACAACCACCCAACCCAACCCAAACCAAACCGACGTGTTAGGTTAGACGGCAGATCATCAAGAGAAGGTCTCGCTTCCCTTTAAAAAAAATAAAATCAAAGTAGTCATAATTTCTAAAATAATAATAATTAAATAAATAACTCCAGGTAACCAATAAAACCTTATTTTTACATGCCTAAAAGTTCTATCCGTTCTTCGTCTTCTCCTTCCTCCTTCCTTGCATTTTCTCTCTCAGACATAAACCCAAACACGTCGCCGGATTTTCTCCAAAATTTTTCCCTTTTCTTTTGATAATCTCAAATCAAGTTTTCTCGATCTGCATCGTCCAATTTTGTTTTCAGTATATTTTGGATTTTCCATGTCAGGTCAATGTAGCTTGATTTGATCATCCTTAAAAAAATAAAAATCAGGGTTTAAAATTTTCTTCTAATTAGTTGATTCTTTTTTGTTAACACAATCTAAGGATGTGATATGTTTTTTTTACTTGTTTTATGATTACTTGATTCTTCTCTCGATTTTGTTTAATTTTGAGTTTTCGTGTCAATCTGGTGAATCTGTGGGTGTTGGGTTTTGCGCATAGGAGAAAGGGAGAGCACAAATCCATCTAGGTAAATTTAGAAAGCCCAGAGCTTTCGAGGGCTTGAGGGAAGAATGGAAAAATCGAAGATTGACCATATGGTTGGTGGCAAGTTTAAGCTTGGGAGGAAGATTGGCAGTGGATCTTTTGGAGAACTCTTTCTGGGTATAGCGTTTTTTTAGCTGCTTTTTTTACCTTTTATGTTTTTTTTTTGGGTCTAAAAGTTTGTGTTTTTTGTGGTGATTTGATTTGTTTTTCTTTTTGGTTAGGTGTAAATGTGCAAACTGGAGAGGAAGTTGCTGTTAAACTGGTATTTTCTAAAAGGATTATTCATTTATGTTTTGATGTTTTGGATTTTGAAGGAGAGGAGTGGTCTTTTTAGCTGCGTATTAATTATTCATCTAATTTTTTGGTCAAAAACTGGGGTTTTTTCTGCATGATTGTGTTATGATTTCTTGCAATGTATAACATGATAGATGGTGTTTGTAGGTTAGGTTTTGTGCTTGGTTTACTTTGCTGTAATCACGTTTATCACCCTGTATGATACTCCCCTTTTATTGCGCAGGAGTATTTGAGATGTCAAATTTTATTACTGAAGCAGCCATTGATTTAGATTTAGATTAGGGCTGTTTACTTCTACATGATTTAGAACTGTTGTAGATAGTGATGGAGTGCCACATGCATTTGTATAAAGAGAGTTGTCTATTTTGTTGATAAGACAGATTCATCAATCACAATAAGTGCACAAAGCTAGACCCCTCTCGTGTTTGTTGCAATAAGTGCACAGAGCTAGACCCCTCTCGTGATCGTTGCTTTTCGATGATAAAGCCTGCACTTATCATAGTGAAGGAAAGTAGGAACACGGATCTGTATCTTTATTGAGCTTTGTATGATTAATTATCTGATCCTTATTCAAATGCCCTGCTGCGCAATACAAATTACGTTATTGTTAACTGCATGATTGATGTGAAAACAAGTCTTGTATTCCTTTATTTTCCCTGTAAGAGTTTGTTTTGCATGAGAATATTTATTTGAGTACTTCTTCTCTCCAATATTCCTTGTGATTCTTGACCCTTAATTACTCCAAATTTCAGGAATCTGTAAAGACCAAGCATCCACAGCTTCATTACGAGTCAAAGTTGTATATGCTTCTTCAAGGAGGGAGTACGTCTCTCTCTCACTCTCTCTCTCTCTCTCACACACACACACAACAACAACAAAAAATGCTCAGACATAAACAAGCAAATACAAATTTATAATATCTGCTGCTGGGTGTTTTTTTTTTTTTATACTTGTGGATTATGTTATTCTTCTTAAGATGCACCTTTTAGTTTTATGAATGCAACTTCATGTCAAGGCTGTGCCCCCAGTATTTGCTAGAAGTTTACTTCAGAGTACATGGAGGGGACATATTATAAGCATTGAGTTTCTTATAATAATTTAATTGTTTTTCCTTTAATGAAGCTGGAATTCCCCATCTCAAGTGGTTCGGAGTTGAGATTGATTACAACGTCATGGTCATTGACCTTCTTGGGCCAAGTTTGGAAGATTTATTCAACTACTGCAATAGGAAATTCACGTTGAAAACAGTGCTGATGCTTGCAGATCAACTAGTAAGTACATTTGATTGTTTTTTTGTTCATGAATATATCTTACACTGTAGATAAAATTTTCCTCTCATTTCCTGTCTCTTCAGATTAACAGAGTTGAATACATGCATTCAAGAGGTTTCCTTCACCGTGATATAAAGCCTGACAACTTTTTGATGGGCCTAGGCCGCAAAGCAAATCAGGTACTTATTCCTACACGGTTCTTGTTAGCCACCTTAGTAAACTAGAGCATATGTTAACTTGTCTTTTTGCATTTTGTATTTATTGGTTATTATGTATATTATGTGAAGGAGATGGCATCATCCAATTGTGGTTATAGGTTCCAGCTTTTTTCTGTTGTTACATGTGCAATTTTTTGGGATCATGTAATACAGGTTTATGTCATTGATTTTGGTCTTGCAAAGAAGTATAGAGATCTTCAGACCCACAAGCACATTCCATACAGGTAAATTTTTCTTTTTTATGTTTGCCTCATGGTGCATGAAGTTCAGATTTATTGTAAATATTGAGATGATCTGTTGTGTTTTTCATTGGCCCGCGAGTCATCCATTTAGACACGACAGTTAACTTCTCATTACCTATGAATAGTGGTGACTAGAAGAGGTTGGAGCCTATATTTAGCCATAAGATTCTGTTTCATATGAAAGCGGCAAACTCCACCAGTCATGATTATCACTTCAATATGTGCTCATATTAGGAATAGAATGATGAACTCAGTAAATTACCTCCTTTTCTATGCATTAAAATTCAAGGTTTATTTAGATTCATGCAAAGATAATGTCATGCTCATGGCAGTGAACCAGACTGAAAGTTAAGATTTAATGATTGGAAGAGGTTGGAGACTAGTTTTACCTGAGATTTTCTGTTTCATAAGAAAGCAGCAAACTCCACCAGGCATGATTATCACTGCAATATTTGCTCATATTAGGAATAGAATGATGAACTCAGCAAGTTTACCTCCTTTTCTATGCATCAAAACTCGAGCTTTATTTAGATTTATGCATAGGTAATGTCATGCTCATGGCAGTGAACCAGACTGAAAGTTAAGATTTGAGGAACTTAATGTTGAAGCGTGGTTTTATGGCACATGCAACTTTGATCCAACTCCTTAGAGTCCCAAAGACAGTCACATATCTAATAATGAGAGTGTTATGTGACTGTCTTTGAGGAACTTAATGTTGAAGCGTGGTTTTATGGCACATACAACTTTGATCCAACTCCTTAGTGTCCCAAAGACAGTCACATATCTAATAATGAGAGTGTTATCTATTGGAAATAAAAACAACCCTATTTAAGTTATTTTTGGTCATGGCATGGACCTCGTGGCAGCTTTTGGATTCGATGATGAGTTAAGTGAATTGTTTCGTGTGTCTAATGTTCTTCCTTTTCCATTAGCTATGGTTTTTAGTCATGGATAATCACATTTGTGTACTTGAAGATAAATTGTATTATATAAAATCTCGTACAGCTCGATCTCAAGTTTATTTTCACTAAAACATCATTGATTCTTTTGCCACTGGATCTTTTCTGCTTCTTGCAAATTTGTTGCTCCAGTTTTTATGCAATCTCTCCCTGTTTAGAAATAGATAAATGCAATAATTTACAGAAAAAACAAAGTGACATGTAAAGAGCCTGCATACCTCTCTCATGTGTGTGATGATTATTCTACTTCTTGTGGTCACATCTCTCATATTTGTTCATGCTTCTCTCTATCTATTTTTCCTAATTTGTATTGTTTACAGCAAGTGTAGGAAAATGATATCATTATGAAACTTACAAGGTTTTTCCATTGTAGGGAGAACAAGAACCTTACAGGCACAGCTCGCTATGCAAGTGTCAACACTCACCTTGGAGTTGGTAAGTCATTTTTTTTCTCATAATGATTTTCCAACTGTCAACAGGTACTCGCTATCTGATACTTGGATTTATTTATGCATTAGTGATGGAATTATTATTTCTCTACTTGCAGAACAAAGCAGACGGGATGATTTGGAATCCCTTGGTTACGTGCTTATGTATTTCTTAAGGGGCAGGTTGATTATATAGTAGCCAAGCACTTGAATTCATACTCTTTTTTTATCATTTCTGTGTGGGAGAGCGGGTGGTATGTCCTACTTGATGTTGAATAGTAATTTTTGCCTACTAATTTTATTCAATTTCTGTGCTTCAGTCTTCCATGGCAAGGATTAAAGGCTGGCACAAAGAAGCAAAAATACGATAAGATCAGTGAAAAGAAAGTTTCAACCCCTATTGAGGTAATTTGCCATGCATTCCTTATTATTTTGGAGAACATCATTAATGCAGTTATTTTGCAAGGGACCTCATGAAGGATTTGGTTATGGCCTTGTTTGGGACTGTGTCCCCTCGAATTTTGAATTTTGTTTTTTGCTAAAAAAATTTTTATGTTTTCAGATCGTTTTGATGTGCTGATATTAAAAATGATTTTTAAAAAATAAAAGAAAATATTATTTTGATACAGTTTTAAGTAAAAAGCACTTTGAACCGCAACCGCTACCACAATCCCAAACAGGCCTATTAGGCTATTTCCAAAGTTTATATGGACGCAGTTAGCTGGCACAATCAAGCATGAACTATTAGTATTACTGCCTGTGTTGGATCCAGACTAGGCTGGATGCTTCTTGTTAAGCATCAACTAGCACAGCCCAATATTCTTCGTATGAATAATAGTTTAGTTGTTTGCAATAATAGTTTAGTGTTTGCACCAAATGTGAATGTGTCATGTGTACTGTTTGTAAAGTTAGAGAGTATGTAATCACGGTTTGTGCACATTTTCTCACTGAATATGGTCTGGGGCACTAGATCATAGCCCAATTTTGAAAACTGCAGGGTAATTTTGGTCTCTGATATACATTTTATTCATGTTTCTACTCGGTGATGTAAATCCATATTGTGTAACAGATGCTTTGTAAGTCACACCCCTCTGAATTTGTATCATACTTCCACTACTGCCGGTCACTGCGATTTGAAGACAAACCAGACTATTCATATTTGAAGAGGCTGTTTCGTGACCTATTTATTCGAGAAGGTAAAATACTAGCAGTTGCTCTTGTCAAGTTATTTTGCTGGTATCTCTCTAATCTTTGAATTTTTGATGTTGCTGCTGCTGCAGGTTATCAGTTTGACTATGTTTTTGACTGGACTGTTTTGAAGTACCCTCAGATTGGTGCCAGCTCTAGAGGACGGGTGAGTGTTTTAACTTGTGGACACGAGTTTCAGAGGGGGAAAGGAGAGAATGTTATGCCTTAAAATTTTTGCCTCTTTTTTCAGCATTCTAGTGGGAAACCTGGTCATGCCGGACCATCCGCAGAAAGACCAGCAGAAAGGGTCTCAGGTATGCTTTCTATACACAAAAATGGATTAGTTTTGGTGCCAGGTTTATTGAAACCCCAAGTTATGATTGTTCTTAGAATTTTACTGTCATACACATTTGGGATTGTGAATGCTAATCACTAGCTTGGATATGGGTTAGAACATGCCTTTACTTCAATTTAGACGGACTTGTACTTTATATAGATGCCTACAATGATTTTGACTTTTGTAACTTTATACTCCCCCCTGCTGGATAATTTCTTTTTAGGTCTGTTTTTCACAATTCCTTTGGTGGTTAATTCTTGTTTTGCAATACTTATATTCAGTTGGAAAAGAGATTCGGGAAAGATTCTCAGGTGCAGTTGAAGCATTTTCAACAAAAAGGGTCACTGGTTCTAGTCTACATGATACTTCCAGAAACAAGACCTTGGATAATGTAAGTCCCTACCTAAATACTTATAATTGCATTTTTTCTGTTGGAACTTAAATGTTGTCACTCGGTCTTGTTGGATAAGGTAGCTTTATTCCCTTGGTGCCCAGGACTTTTCAGCATTGACTTTTATTGTTTTTCGCAAGCTACCTTTTGTCCTAGTTTGTATTGATTCAGGCTGGAGATCCTTTCTTCTCTTAGTTCATTAATTACAAACCCAAATATAGCAGTGTTGTCCATCAAGACAAGTTGTCTTTGTTCTCTTCTTGTAGATTGCTTCGTGCTTCCAAATGTCTTTCATATTTTGAAGCATTTTGGGGTATGATTCTAAAAGTTTTAAATTTTAGTATTGCAGTTGAGGCCCTTAATTTCCACTTCTGAACAAGAATAGAAGCAGCAGAAAATAAAGTCTTTTTTTCCAATCATTTAGCTGTGCAGTAAGTTCCTTCGCTTGTATTTAAAATCCTTACCTAGACTGTCAATTCATTTTCAGCCACCTGAGCCAGAAAAAGGGCACAGTTCTTCACGATATGGAAGCACCTCAAGAAAAGCCATTATCTCAAATAGCAGGCCAAGTTCCTCTGGAGAACCTTCTGAAGGTCGCTCAGGCCGATTACTCTCTAGTGGTGGCCGTCTGACTTCGACTCAAAGAGTGCAACCAGGGTATGAGATCAAATCATCCCAGACCCGTGCCGCAGCTGCTAGAGGCACTCGTGAGGACACTTTCCGGAGCTTTGAGTTCCTCTCGCTCAGGAAGTGACAAGGAGTCAATTAAGAAAATAATTTGCTCACATATCTAATAGATACATGATTTTTCATGTGAAGAAATCCTGGAATTTATAATCTCGCCTGGGGTATGGGAAATTATCAGAGATAATTACTGCAATGACAGACCAGTTCAGATCCTGATAAAACATTTCCAGTCTCGTTCCCCCTTTGTCCCCTAAAAAGTTTCTTGACGGTTGCAACATGTTTTAGACGCATCCAAAAAGAAACAGATGCATCGGGACTGCCCTCTTACATGTGGAACTTGAGTTGTACTAATATTCTGTTTCATGACTCGTTTACTACTCTTTGTTTGTACCTTAGAAGGTCTCGCTCTCCATTTTCTGTCATCGAATGTGTTGGACACTGCTAGTTTTACCTCGTAATGTCATGTTCAAATGTCTGCAAAGAAAACTGACGAATCTCTTTCCTCCTCTTTTCTTTGCCTCCTCGTTGTATCATAAGGTCAATTTGCACCCTCTTTGGCATGCTCTATCTCTCATTCCTTGCTAGTTTATTCATGTCATCCTAATGCAAACACAACTGTCATGCTATTTCTCCATCGGGGAAACACGAAACTCGTCGTTAGTTTGACCTCCGATGCTTCACTCAGGTGACAGTAGCAGATGATATTTCGATAGCCCCACTGTGCCAACACAAGTTTAAATGATTTAAAATAGAACACGCTCTTTGCCCGTGAAAAAATTAAAATGGCCTTACAAACCCTCCCTCTCTGTCGTCCTCAATACCCTTTCTTCTCCAAAGCTGCTCATTCCAAAGCCATGGTCTTTTCTGCATAAGACCTCCTTGGTTCGTCAATTCTCCTGATTCAAACCACAATCCTCTATTTTATGTGGAATTCAGCGACTACAACTGATTGGGTTTTTGTTTTGATGGCAAGCGTGTGGTTGCTATGAATTGGCTGTATGTTCTCGCACAAGGATGGCATTTCAATTCGGACTGGACATGTTATAATTTTTTCATTTTTTATAACATTGTGCACAAGACATTAATCCAGATCAACAAGGTGTCAAATTATCAGAACCTGCAAGCAAATGAATAAAATTGAGGGAAAACATGGGTTTGGAAAAGAAAAAAAGAAGAAGAAATGCCCTACAGAATACAGCCCCATGAAGAAATCAAATTATGGAATGTTAATATAACATTGTGCACAAGACATTAATCCAGTTCAACAAGGTGTCTCAAATTATCAGAACCTGCAAGCAAATGAGTAACATTGAGGGGAAACATGGGTTTGGAAAAGAAAAAAAAATGCCTACAGAATACAGCCCCGCGAAGAATCAAATTACGAGGGAAGCCTTCAAAATGCAGCAGGATGGTCATCTCAAGGGTTTCTCATGGCTGCCAAACGTTTCTCTAGCTCGTCAATGCCAGAACTGCAAAAAGGAAACAAATGATGAATAAACATAGAAAAAAAAGGAATTTTCCTTTTCTTCTTTATTCAGTTATTTGGAAACTGTTTGATTCCATTAGTAATAAGAGAAAAGCTATAGTCCGTCATTCCCCAAGATCAGCGGTCCGAATTATGCCCTTGTTTCAATAAGTGCATCTTGGTTTAAAAGCCATTGGTAGATTGGTTTTATGTGAATTTTTTCATTGTTTGATAAGGAAAATTCAGAGCAGAAAAATACCTGTTGGCATCCTCTCTATTCTTCCCTGTGATTTTACCCTTTGGTGCCGCTGACAACTGCCATATATAGTTCAGGTTAGCATTATGAATAGGAAAATAATCACTGCAAACAACGTTTGTATAAAGAATTACAATTAACACCAACCTGTGAGGCAACATCAACACCAATTTCATCCAGCACCTGAAAGAAAAATCAATAAGGAAAAAAGGTCATCAGTTCCTTGTTTTGAAGTCCGATAGATACTGAATGAATTCATAAAGAATGATTTCCTATTGGTGGGGAGTGGGGGCGTGGAGGGTTGTAAATTATTGGGCACCATATAGGATCTTCTGCTCCTTAGCTTTCCAGTTATATAACCAGAAAAGCAGACAATCAACACTTAATGACTTACAATAATCCAGTCAACACAACAGTAAAGCAACTGCATGCAACCACAAGCATAACGAACTTCTAGACTCCCATCTTATTTTAGAAGATCTTCATATTACATCAATGATTACAATACCTGATTCGTCAGCTCTTCAGTCTCCTCTTCAGCCTCATCGTTATCCAAGGCATCGTCTATGGCATCCGACATCATTTCAGTCTGTATGGAAAAGTAAGAGTGATCAACACTAATGAGCGAAAAGAATTGACAATCATGAACTTCCTATCATGGTAGATTATTTAGAGCTAAAAGCATGATCTTACAGTCATATCCATTTGTGCTGACTGCTTCTGGAACTCTCTTATAACCTTCATTTGCTTTGCAGGCGCCATTTGCTGCAATTAAATCATAACAGTCATCAGCATTGCCCCAAAACAAAGCAAACATATGAAATTTGAAGTTCTAATTTGTGTACTACTGAAATAAATATTGTTAAAAAAAAACAGAAGAACTCGTGTACTGTTTTCATCAAGCTGCTTTCAAATTAAAGAGATCTTGCATCTTGAAATATGTGGATATTAATCTAACATTCAATCAATATTAACACTTACATATACTATGAATCCATGACTAACCTTATTCATAGCTTCCATTGCCTTACTGGCACCTTTTAAACCAACAGCAACTGAAGACTGAGCATGCATTGCCTGGCAAAGCAGATGAACATTGTTAAGAGCACATTGTGCATGCACTACGAAGAGCAATCCTCACCCATTCCCTCAGTACAGGAAAAAAAAAAAGACATGGTTTTACATAATACCTGAGTATGAGTCGCTATGCCTCTCATTTGAGCTCGACTGCCTTGTAAGTTAGCTATTTGTTGCCTAAGCCTGATTAGCTGCCGGGCTAAAATTTTAGTTGCTGCCTGCAAAATGCATAGCCCGGAAAAAAAAAGAATTGAAAAGAATTAATTAGGTGGCTGTTTGAGGGCAATCATGCTCGTCAACAAGCTTCAAGAATTCTGAAAATTTGGGTAAAATGATCTCCATTGAATGCAAAGCACTAGATTGATTTTTAAATACTACTAGAACAACAAATCTACATCTGGCTCCTAAGTAGAAGAACACAAAGTTCAGCATTGTTATTTAAGGAATATAAATTTAATATTGTTTAGGAATAGTTATATAACACAGAAACTAAAGTCTTCTAGCAGTGAGGAAAATCCATATCAAAGAAACATACATCATTTCCAGTCTTAGCTGTCCGTTTTATCTCCGCAACAAGCTTCTTTTCCTAAAAAGATAACAAATATGTTAAGATCTAATCGAACAGAAAAGGTGTGAAAAGAGATCACCATTCAGCAACATTTGATTACTTCTAGCTGCAATGCTCCGATTTCCCTCTCTATACCTGAATCAGGGTAAAAACAATAGCGTGAGATTCAAAGAAATTTCCATTCCAGCCTCATAATCTTGCAGGATGTTAATCGTAAGATCTCTCCATAATTTATGTCTCGGAATCCAATGACATGAAGAACATAAAATCACCCAAAAACCATTTAAAGAACCCTATGCTCTTGGCAGTCTAAGAAGAACCAAATTAAGAGCTTTACAAAAACGTCTGTTTTCCAAACTTATTCTTTCATTTAATAGGTTTGATGCACTGGTACCGCAGAAGCTCTAGTCTATCTCTAATAGAGTATCCATATGAAAGGAAACTGTATCATTCTTTTTGCTTTGTTTTTTATTAGAGAAGATCTCATCATCACATGATGGCACACTAAGTTTGCAAGTCGGAATACTTTAGCATCGCCATAGAAGTTCCCACCATTTCTTCCACCCTAGGTCATCATTATCGACAATCATTCAACTTCCCAAAGGAGCGCGTGCTCTGAGGTAGCTTGAATGGTATCTAAACCATAATCCAATTCCATCCCATCAGGTTTCAACATCTAACAGGCCAACCCATTTCACTTTCAAATAATAAAAGGCGGCGGCACTATGTTCTTAAATCTAAACACTCCAGCTGACAATTTTGCTAAGGGAAACACAACACGTTGGAGCTTCTTTTGTACTTGTAAGAGAAAAAGGATAGAATTTGATCACGAATTAGCTTGAATATTATGAGAGGAAAAAGCAACAAGAAAAGAATTTGATCATCTTTGTATACAATCTGGCATGGTATTCGAATGCTGAGAGCCAAATTGGCTAAAAACAGATAAAGAGCAATGCAATACCTCTAGTAGCATGCTGCATTTCTCTCTTGCTATCTCGAAGAGCCTCTGCACAACCCAAAGAGATCGCTTGATTCATCAAAGAAAATCAACAAACTCGAGTGATTGCACAGATACAACAATAGACAAAGATAATCAAGCAAACAGTCATAGAATTGATTTAACAGAGAGAGTTGGGGCATGATCGAACCTTTAGGGCTTGGTTTTTTGCTGAAGAGGTTCATTTTATTTTTCTTTTGGTTTTATTTGAGCTTGAAAAACAGGGGATTTTGATTTCTTAACAACGTTGTTGACGAGGAGAGAAGCTGCGATGAAAGAGGTTCCGTTCTGTTTGGTTTGTCGAACGAGGAGAGAAAGCGCCTCGAAATTTTGCGGCTTTTTTTTAATTTATATTACTTAACTCTATTTTACTAGTACTAAAAATACGGTAATGATGAGGGACCGGACTGTAAATATATAATTATATCTTCTCGGGATTTTCTTTTTAATTTTGACTTTTCTTTCTAATTAAGCGTTGACGGCAAAGTCTTCCGTCCCTTCATTTCTCGTTTCTGATTACAAGGGGGTGCCGTTTTTAAAAATTATTTTAATATTTTTTAATTGTTTTATTGTGTTAATTTAAAATATATATATATATATAATTAAAAATATTTATAAAAAAACACTAGCAACATACTATCAAACAAGCACTTTAGCTGAAAAATAAAATAATATTATAATTATTACAGTAAGAAATTATTTTTTTAATTTATGTACAATAAATTTAAAAAAAAATGTAAAAAAACATTAAAAAAAATACAAAAGAATAAAAGAAAATAATGGTATAAATAGGCCATATGTAAAAAATAAAAAAGAAACAATATCTTTTCCAAAAAAAATTAAATAAAAAAAATAAAAAACTAAAAAACACATTAAATCATAAATTTAGTATACATGTTATAATATTTTTTAAAAAACAAATATTAGGTATGCAGACTTCTCTAACATGTTTTTTTACATGAAAAATTAAAAGTTTCATTTGAAAAATATATGCAATTATCTAATTAAATAAATTGATAACCATTTATGTAAATAAAAATATATCATTAATAATAACTAAGAAAAAAATTGTAAATATGAGATATTTACTTGATCATGTTTATTGAGTTTTTTTATTTAAATAAATAAAAGATAAATCTATTGTAAATAAACTTGTGACTTGAACAATAAATACAAATGAAAATAATTGAATAAACTTATACCATGAAAAATATTACGAAAGGTCGAACACATCAACAAATATATAAAGAATAGATACTTGCCGGTATGATGGAAACATATAAAAAATGATATAAAAAAAAGCCTTGAATGAACTCGGCAGCCAACCCGGGTGAACAAATCAAACACATGATACACGACATGAAATTAGGATGACCCCGGAAATAAAAAAGCAAAAAAAATACCGGCAAATTATTTTTTAAAAAAATAATCAAAGTCGACCCAAGCTAATCTTTCAGATCCATAACCCAAGTCATAAGACCAGAGTGACCCCATTAAAGACAAGCTTAAAAAAAAAACAAAGAAACAAAATGTTTAATTAAACAAATATTGAGGTATGAAATTGAGAAAAAAAATCAATAAAAAAACAATGCAAAACAAAACAAATAGCAATTAAAAGGATTGAGACTAAATTCAACATAAAACCAATTGAAATTAAATGTTAAGGGAAAATTTAAATGAAATCAAATGTTTGTAAATAGAATTGAAAAAAATAATCAATTAAAAATAATAATTAAAACAACTGGCACCAAACTTGACACAAAGATTCAATGAAAAGAAATGCTCAAGGATGGAATTGAAGAAAAACAAATAAATTAAGAAAATAATTAAAAACAAAAAAAATAACAATTAAAAAAAGATGATCAAATTCAATAAAAACTAACAAAATCAAACAATCAACCATGAAATCAAAAATAAAATCCAATTATAAACAATCAATGTAAATAAAACAATTGCAATTAAAAGAAGATGACTAAATCAAAAAAAAAATAAAAATTAAAGGGTTGATATAATTTTTTTGCATAGCTAGCGCGCAATTCAAAGGAAAAAAAAAGAAAAAAGAGGAAAAAAAAGAAGCCAATTGACATCAAATCATATTTCATTATCATAGACGCATCACCATGAAAGGAACAGGACACCGAAACTCATCAAATGATGTAATAAGAGCTTGATTTCAATCATTGACATGTTGCTTGAAGGCGGCGGAGCAACCAACGTAGGTTAACAATAATTATTTACATGCACAAAACCGAAAACGTCCCATGACTAAACAACAATAACAAAAAAACCCTATAAAATTACAATAAAGCCCTTAAAACTAAAGCTAACAAATTTGAATGGTAAAGATAACTGAATAGTTCAACTGTTCATAAAAATAAAAATAAAAAATAAAAATATATCTAGTACTAAATAACAATAATAAACAAAGCACAATGAAATGAAAACCAAACTCATAGAGCGAAGGATAGTAAGGATATCTGTGTAATTTAATTATTCATTATAAAATTAAAATTACCATATACGGTCCTAAGTTAAAGGTTTGGATTGTTTATTTTTTAATGACAATACAATAATTGCACTGTTATTAAAAAAATAAAAAAGATGGATAAAAAATGAAAAATTGACTGTATGCAAAATTATCCTACCCCTTAAATAAAACTTTCAAAATTTAATAATGATAGGGAAAAGAATAATTTCATATTATAATTCTAGGTACATTGAATACAGTGAAAACCTTGCAGTTTAGTATTTTACTTAATATCTTATCGGGATTTTCTTTTTAATTTTGACTTTTCTTAAGAGTTGGAGCGTAGACGGCGAAATCTTCCATCCCAAATTTCACACCGTCAGTTCTCGTGTCCGAAGAGGCTAACAAGGTGGGTGCCCTTTGTGCTGTGTGTATTGCTCCCTCCAAATGGGTTACACACACACACACGTGTGTAATTTCCTTTTCATGATTAGAAATTCAGGTTTAGATTTTTTTTCTCGTGAAAACCATATGAATATCGGGTATGATTGTTAATTGTTCTTATCGCATGGGCATGTTATATTCCAACTCCAATATTCTCTGAACTTATATTTATTTTATATTTTCAATCAGGGATGTTAATCTAAATACTATATGGACCAATATGAATAAGAGAATTCTCTTTATATATATATATAAATAGTTATTTTACTTGATTAATAATGAATATAATATAAATAATATTAAATCTGACTACTTAATAACTCACTAGTTAAATTTAGATGATGTGGTAGTTTAACTTGTGATTTAATAATCAGATATGGTTAAATTTAAAATTTTTTACAAGCATCAAAACAATATTATTTTAAATAAAATAATTAATTTGATTAACTTGATAACCCAGTGAACTATATCCTGAATTAACCGAACCTAGACCAACAAGAATCCATGAAATCTTGAATTTCGTTTGGACACTAGGTATTGCATGTTTTCCTTGTGTTTGATAATCTTTCGAAATTATCATATTTTTTTGGTTGTTTTTGGAACATCTTAGCTCCAGCAAATCATCCTAATTTTGAAAACTCGATCCGCTGTGCCTCAAAAAATGTTCGAAATGGAATAGATTCGAGAAATAAAACTCCAGCATACCATATTCTATTTGCATTAATTGTAAACTATGATTTCGAAATCCACTACACTAAAAATCATTCACATCCATGGCTTTTAAAGCCATGACCGCCCGGGACAAGATCTAATCAACTAATCAAGCATGGATTTATGGTTAAAAAGACGCACCACGGGCATCGTTGTCCATGTTCAGCTTATGGTATGCTCTGGCCAGGGATTCCTCGGCTCGTGTTTTGCTCTGGATAGAGATTTGGGTCCAGTCAACCTCTAGATCACATGTTCAACTAGAATAATCCAAAATGTTGTTTCAGTGGTCCTTTCAAATTGAAAAAATAGAATAAGAAACACTAAATTACTTTGTTTTGGATAGAATATATAAAAAAGTTATTGAAATGAACCTGATTAATTTTATGATGATTTACCGAGCAAACCTAATTGTTGGTTAACTCACTAAATTATTCAAGTTTAATTAGGTTGATATTCAAAACGATTAAAAAATTATAATTTAAACTAAAATCTAAATTTAAATGTTATTAAATTGATATGGTAGGGTGAACTAAATTAAGATCTTATTTGATATTGCGGTAAAATTGTGTTTTTTATTTTTTTATTTTAAATTAATTTTTATATATTTTTGAATTGTTTTAATAAATGTTAAAAATAAATTTTGATAAATAAATAAAAAAATATTATTTTAATATATTATTAAACAAAAAAAATATTTTAAACAATACCTTCTGCTATGCTCCGAGAGAGACGTTTAATATCGATGATTGGCAACTAGGATGTCCGATACTAGTGGATCCCCTTTTCGAGGAAAAAAAACTGTGTCGGTAACAACAGACAATATATTTCATTTTCGTTTTAACGAATTTTATCACACCTTGATATAAAATGAAAAAGAAAATATATTGTCGCAATACCAAAGAAGAAAACCAACCCCTTGAAAAAGAAAACAAGAAAAAGAAAAGGCTTATCCACTCATTTATACGACGTCGCCTGTCCTTTACGAGAAGTATAAAAACAAATTTTATTAGAACAAAAAAGAAGGGCGTTCAGGTGAAGCCGTGCTATATAGCGAGCCGTATAACATAAAAACATACGTATAAAATTCGTACAAATCAGGCAGGCACCCTACGTCGCTGAGAGAACAGCCCCAAGAGCCTCTTTGTCTCCTGTCACTGTACCTCTCCTGGGCGGTTTCTGTTACCAAAAAGCGCTTCTTTTTCGAAAACTCCCCTCTCTCGCTCTCGCATATCCCTCCATCCCTCAATTTCACGTGCTCTCTCCATTTCTGCACAACGAACTAAACTACATCGCCCTTCCTCGATCGTCCCGCTTCTCGAGCTACTCCAATCATCCATCTCCGATCGAACTTCACCCTCGATCTTCCACTTCTGTGAAACAAGTCAGGGATTCGAGGATTTTTGTTTTTGAGGAATTAGGGTTTTGTTGAGAAAGAAGCCATGGATATTGATAGAGTAGCTGAAGAAGAAGTTTGTTGTTTGGACACAGAACAGCTGCAGCTACCAGAAGTTTCTTCTTTTGTGCTTAAAGAAAACCCTCAACTTCCCGAGGTCTTGTTCTCTCAGTGGCTTTCGCTTTCTGACACCACCCGATTGGTACTACTACTTTTATTTTATTTTTCTTTCTATAATTACCACTACAATTTGGCAATTGAATTATATTAAGTTGTAACTTGTAATCACAAATTGATGTTGATAGCATAGATTAGGAGTGTATATGGTGTGAAATCGGTTTGAGATTAATTGATGATGAGGCCATGGTTTTTTTAGCTCGAGAACTGGATTTTTTTAATGTTATCATGGCACAATTTAACAGTATTATATAGTTTTTTCTGTTCTTTCTGATAACGGCATCCATCCTTACCCATAGGTAGAAAGAAGGGCACCATGTCCCCTCTTTCTCCATCATTATGTAGGAGCCCGCTGTGTCCTATCTCTATCAGAGATATCCAGCCTTGAAGCTGGGACACCTTATGGCGGAATTGGGTGGTTACCAATTTTCTTTTTAGGTTATTGCACATGTATTGTTATTGAATCTATGACTGGAAGGCATGATGTAGCATTTTTTCATTATGAAGAAGTATAAATTGGGTTGTCAGCGAAAACAGTAAGAAATATTCTCTAGCTATCATGGAATCTGATTTATGACGATTCATTTTTGGTCGTTGGTTTTTCTTTCCCACAACCTGCTTCTAGATCAAAGTATGGAATTTGTTTTATCTGATTTTTGTTTAAATCTTTTGAATTGAATGCAGGTGAAAACTTTAATTGATGATGCAATAGCTGGCAATCCCATTAACATCCCTGGCATCTCCGCTAATGTGAGTGTTGGTGGGGTCAATTCATTGCCTTCCATGTTTCCTGCTGGCAGTGCACCTCCGATTTCACCAAGAAGTTCATCTGGTTCTCCACGCACGTCTAAGCAGAAAACCAGTCCCTCGTCTTTACGTTCTCCATTAAAATTAGTTAGGGAATCAGAATGGGAAGTCATACCTCAGGTCTCATTTACTTCTGTCAGCTTTTTTTGTAAGATACTGTCATAATTGAGGTTCACTTGTTAAATTGGTATTTCTCATCTTCTTGTGTATGCTCAAGGCTGAAGCATTTATGTATACATATGTTTGCAGTTTTATTTTCGAAATGGTCCTCCAGCAGCAAGTGCACTCAAAGAACAATGTCTTTCTAGAATTAATCATCTTTTCAACAATGATCTGGATGGATTGCTCATTGATGGTCCGAACCGTAACCAATTCATAATTCACTCTTTTACTCTAAGCACAATCTTTTTCTTACATCTTATGTAGGGGAAGAAGCCCTTCATTTTATGGCTTCAAGGTTCTTTTTTTGTCTTCCCATCCCTTGTGACTAGACAGGGAAAGAGAAGAAGATACACAGAAACTTAAAGCAGTTAATGTTTATTCTTTTGTTGTGCAGAATTTAAACCTGTTACAAAGATAGTTTGCAAGTTACCATCCTTCTTTTCCCATGTGCTTTTTAGAAAGATTGATGTTGACTGCACCGGGATGGTGACCAGGTAGGTACTTGTGCTCTGTTCCTAAATATTTTATTTTGATCAAAAGAAAGTACAAGCTTTTGGAATCTGGCCTCCAGACTTATCTCCTTGCAGAACTCGTCTGCTTCTTCTTCTTCTTCTTTTTTTTTTTTTTTTTTTTTTTTATCATTTTGCATTTCTCAAACATGTTATTTCTTCCTTACCTTGTCTGAAAGCATTTTCTGCCCATTTTATGTCACAAGCAGAAATTTGGCTTCCACTTGATCTTAATAGATGCCATGGTTGCTGTATTCTGAGTGGGATTAATTATTTGTTTTCTCAATATTAATCCACCCCGTCCTTTCATGTTGATTGATGCTGGGTGCATCTACTTTTGAATATATATTTTGTCGGGTTCTTAGTTATGTTGTTTGTTTGTAGGGATGCATTTGTTAAATACTGGGTGAATAGCAACATGCTGACGCTGGACACAGCAACTCAAGTATTCAATATTCTAAAACAGCCAGACTGCAGATACCTTTCTCAGGTTTGTCACGTGATCCCATTATTTCATGTGCATTTGCTTGGCTTGTTGAATTTTGCTTCCTGGTAGCTTCTGTATTCAGACAACCCATTTTATTGGACTAATTATCATTTTCTACTTGACCATATCAGTCTGATTTCAAACCTATTCTCCGAGAACTTCTGGCAACTCATTCCGGGTTGGAATTCTTACAGAACACTCCTGAATTTCAAGAAAGATACGGTATGCACTTCATTAATTAGCTTGTTATTTTAGCTTTTCAGTTAAACATCAACAACATTTATTGTTTAGGTACTGCTTAATTGTTGAAAATGAAGCTCTGCCCTGCCCATGATCTTAGTGGCTCCTCATGCTGCATGCAATTGTTTACTAAAGCAATTCATGAGGGAAAATGGCCACTTTGGAATTCGCCATGTCTTTGGT
Source organism: Populus tomentosa (assembly GCA_018804465.1). Classification (NCBI taxonomy): domain Eukaryota; kingdom Viridiplantae; phylum Streptophyta; class Magnoliopsida; order Malpighiales; family Salicaceae; genus Populus; species Populus tomentosa. The sequence continues at coordinate 18,292,825 of CM031977.1, forward strand.
AACCAATGGCCATATCCTAATCAAAGGTTGTAGTCAATCCAAAAGGCACAGCAAGTGTTATTGACTATAACCATTGCAGTTATCAAAAGGGCAAAGGAAAAGTTTGCTGTTTTACCTACGGAAGTAGCTTTTGTTGCATGCTATTTTAGTTTGTTTTTATGGTTTTTAATTTAAAAGAATGCTGGACCATTAAGATGTGGAACAAAAATGGTTCTTGAACTTAAGGAACACAAAATCAAATAATGTCATAGAAATACAAATAAAAAGAATTAAAAACTGGTATCCCTAACACACAATTTACGATACTGGATTTTTATTTTATATTAACTAGGGATTTAGTTGGTGAGATTTAGGTGGGGTGTGTGTGTGTATATATATATATGTATATGTATGTGTGTGTGTGTGTGTTATGATACTGGATTTTTATTTTATATTAATGAGGGATTTAGTTGGTGAGATTTAGGTGGTCTGTGTATTTATATATGTGTGTGTGTGTGAGTGTGTGTGCTACGATACTGGATTTTTATTTTATATTAACGAGGGATTTAGTTGGTGAGATTTAGGTGGTGTATATATGTGCGCGCGTGCGCGCGCGCGCGATCAACTGAGATAGAAATTAGTCAATACCAATAAGTTATTCTTGAATAAGAAAAGGCTGCACTAACTGGTCATTTCATCGTTTAGGCTTCTTGTGGATGCATTTTACATACTCTCTTGTCATTATAATGTTTGTTCTCAAATTAAGTAAGTTTTCCATTTTTGCAACTAATATTAACCAATATGAATTCTTGTTGTAATGGCTCAGCTGAAACTGTCATATACAGAATATTTTACTACATCAATAGATCAGGAAATGGCCGTCTTACACTCAGGGAGCTGAAACGTGGAAATCTTATTGCTGCAATGCAACATGCAGATGAAGAAGAAGACATTAACAAAGTTATAAGGTTGGGGTGCCAGCAAACTCTTTAAATGATTTAAAAAGAAAAAAAACGATAGGAATACCTAGAAAATGGACTGTAATTTTTCTTTCTTCAATTTAATTAAACAGCTAGACTATAATATCCTTACTAGTGCATGTATTCAAGCTAATGAACTTCAATTTATAGGCATAAAAATAATCGGATAACCAATTTGATCTAATGACTCAACTTGCAAAGTCACCAAATAGCATTCTTCTGCTGTGATCTACCTGAAGATTCTGTCACTATAATTTAAATCAAGTTGTTTGACTCTTCTTGGTTGATACAGTGATAATGTGGAAAGACTTGCATATGGCATTTAACTGATTTGATTCTATTAATTACTACCAATGTGAGTTATAACCATGTGCTGCCCTTCGTTTTAGGTACTTCTCGTACGAACATTTCTATGTAATATACTGTAAGTTTTGGGAGCTGGATACAGACCATGATTTCTTTATCGACAAAGAGAATCTCATCAGATATGGTAATCACGCCCTTACCTACAGGATTCTTGATAGAATATTTTCACAGGTTGGTTGGTTCTCCAAAGCTTGATACAAATTAATTTTGACTTTTAAGTAACAGAGACATTTTTCCTAAACAAAGTGCAAACATTGTGTTTGTGCTTTACTTTTGTTTTAGGTGCCAAGGAAGTTTAAAAGCAATGTTGAAGGGAAAATGTGTTATGAAGATTTTGTTTATTTCATGCTCTCAGAGGAAGACAAATCATCTCAGCCCAGTCTTGAATACTGGTATTATTTACTTTCCTTGCTCAAACTCTTACCTTTCCTTTTGTCATTGGGAATATTTTGAATTACAAATGGAACATGAAGCTCTTGCATAACTGACAACAAGGTGGACTTGCTTGTGATAATTGTTTTAGCCTGTTCAGGCTAAAATGGATACATAAACGAAAGAAAGAAAGTTGAGGGACTATTTTGCTAGGATACAAATAACATGGAAACTACATTTTTGGACAGACTATTTATGATGCATTGATGAATGCTTGGAAGTCGGTAATAAAAAGTTGGGATCTAGTTAGTGATTTCACTCAATCTATTTGATGGAAATTCTCAATTTAAGTGATCTCCATAGTTTGAGTAACTGATCTTCCAGCTAAATTTCTCTGTTCCATTGTTGGGGTGTAGCCTTATCCTTTCAGCACAATAATAATTTGGATAAATGATGATGCATATTGACTATAGACATTTCTGTCCTGGGATGTACTGGAACGCAGCCGGATTCATGGCATTCTTTTCTGTCCCAAGGGGAAATTTCTCTCCCCAAAAACATATCAGAAGCATGTCCACTGACCTAGAAGGTACTCGGTTCTCCATAGTTTGAGTAACTGATCTTCCAGCTAAATTTCTCTGTTCATTGGTTGGGGTGTAGCCTTATCCTTTCAGCACAATAATAATTTGTATTAATGATGAGCTGCATATTGACTATAGACATTTCTGTCCTGGGATGTACCGGTGCACGTGTGCTTAATATTGAAAAAGTAGGTGCTTGTAAAAGGATGGTTCGAATGGCACTGGGAGCAAATGTTCATCAACATTTGACACAATTCTGAAATATCGTAGCCTTTGTTCACTTAGGTGATGTGTAAAATGTCATGTTTTTTTTTTTATCCTGCCATAACTCTTGAATAGCTTGAGTTTCCTGATATCAGTTCCTATCCCAACTAATTCAACAATCAACCAATTCTTTAGAAATCTAATTTAACTGAGTCAACTTATTAAGTCAGCAAGAAAATCAGATGCTCACCTGATGGCCAAAACATTTATCTAAACACATTTTCTATCTAAAATGAAAGAATGCTCACCTGCTCTTGTATATTGTCTCCCACCCTATTTTCTTGTCAAACCTCTCCTCTTGGTTCTTAAACAAAGGGAATTGGGAGTGTAGGTTTTGTTCCATTTCCATTCTAATCATTGAATTAGGTATGGGTAGGATTCTGGTTCCTCAAAGAGGAAGTACAGCCCTGTTACCTCATTTGTTTTAGACCTGAAGGTGGGACAAAAAAGCACTTGTTCCAGGGTAAAAATCCTGACCTTAAACAGTGATGTAAAGCTCCTTGTTTTCACTGTGAAAAAGTGGACCAAGCCAAAACTAAGTGTGCATCTCCTTCACTCTCCTAAATGTGCTATGATTTTAAAAGCTTCCTCTGTTCAAAATCTTGTACCAAAGCCTAACATGTAACTCCTGCTTTCTGATGCTGTGTCTGTGGAAGCCATCTATGCTTCTATGTACTGTGCCCTCTTATCTTAGAAAGTTGTATTTACAGGTCCATGGAAGTCATTTATCTTACAGCTCCTCCACTCTTGTTAATGCTCAAGTGGTTTTAAACACATACCATATTCAAATCGTGTTAGGGTCTAACTCATTTTCTGATGCTGTGTGTCTATGGAAGTCCTCGATGTTTGTGTTGGCTGTCCTCTCTTATCTTATTAAGTTGTATTCACAGGTTCAAGTGCTTAGATTTAGATGGAAATGGTGTGTTGACACCCAATGAATTGCAATACTTCTATGAGGAGCAGCTGCACCGTATGGAATGCATGGCCCAGGAACCTGTGCTATTTGAGGATATCTTGTGTCAAATAGTTGACATGATTGCACCAGAGGTGAAAAACTTGGTTCTTTCCAATACTCTGGAATCCTCTTCTTTTTGTGTTAGCTCTCATTTGCAGAGACACTTTTTGTTGCAGAGGGAAGGTTACATCACACTGCGTGATTTGAAAGGATGCAAACTTTCAGGAAATGTTTTCAATATTCTTTTCAACCTCAATAAGTTTGTAGCCTTTGAAAGCCGTGATCCCTTTCTTATTCGCCAGGTACATTCAGCATTTTAATATTGCATTCCTGCTTTTTAGCTTTTATATTGTAATAACATATCTGGATGCTCAAGGGTCCAATGGTGTTGGGTTACATAATTATAATTATATCTTCAGGGATCATAACTGCCTGATTTGCACTTTTTGGTGTGGGCAGGAGCGCGAGGAACCAACTTTAACAGAGTGGGATCGCTTTGCACATAGAGAGTATATCAGGCTTTCAATGGAAGAGGATGTTGAAGATGTCTCAAATGGGAGTGCAGAAGTTTGGGATGAATCATTTGAGGCGCCCTTTTAGGTTAATGAGTTGAGGTTTATTTAGATGTCTAGAATGAGGTAGACTTTCCTGAGAAGAAAGATCAAAATTTTGCATCACCTTTATTTCAGTTGAGTTTTATACTTTGTTTTAACTTCTTTCATTTTCAAAATTCCCAAAACATTTTGTGGTTCTTACTTTTCAGTAAGAATTTAAAACCTCTATAATGTTACAGGAAAATTGTTAAAATGTGTGGAGGCTCCCTGACTTCTTTTGAGGGAAGGAAACAGAAAAAGGAATTTGCTGCATTTTTTCATTTGTGGAACTGTTTATTTTTAATTGTTAATCTACCAACTACCACACATACCTCAGACGTTTATTACTTCTGCCAAAAAACATCTTTTCTTTCTATTAATTTGGTTTTGAATGACGTTTATAGAAATGTATAATTTTTGGATTCAACAAATATTCCGACATTCCTTTTTCCTGTTTTTAGATTATCTGTATGTTAAATTCAATTTTTCTAGTCCTTCGTGTCTTTGCAGTTACCCACAATATCTCTTTGCTGCTCCTTTGGATATGGAATGAAGATTTGGTACTTGGACATTCTCCTCAGTGGAACTTGTCAAATCTGCACTGTTGGTAATACATTTCAAGCTTGGTCATTACTTTGGCTTGCTCCAGTAGGCAACATGGCTGCGTTTGTGCAATAACATTCATATGCTCTCTAGAGTTCCACAGTGATTTCCAGGATGCCAGATGCTTATTGGGAGGGAGAGATGGCTGTCATCTGGTGATTATTCATCACCCAGGTAACAAAAGTTCATATAATTGTTGTTGGGTGGCAATTTTGCTTCCAGGAAAGCAGCTCCATTTCTGGATGATATTTCTCGAGCTTCTGCTCTTTATGGGAAAGGTGGCTGGTATGCTTGTCCTTTAAGCTTGTAACGACATATATTTGTGGATCAATGCTCTCCTCGGTTCATTCCTGCACCCTGACCTCTCTCTCTCTCTCTCTCGCTCTGTTACTGTTTATATGTTCTTTTATTGGATTTTATGAGGAGGGACAAAATTTCGTGGGGAGAAATTGGGTTGTTAATCATGTTGTTGTGGCAGTTTTTTGGTGGGAGCTGTGCAAAGACAAGCTCTCTTCCTTCATTTGAAGCGCACTGAAACAAAGAGCACACACGTCCATTACTGTTCTCTGTCAGCAAAAAAAATGTTTGCAATGTCAAGTAGTAACTTTATAACTAGGTGCCTAAATTGTTGATCTTGTGTCGGTACCAAAGGCTGAACCCTGGTTGAGTGGTTAGAGTTCTTAATTACAACTTGCAACTCTAAACCACATGGCCAAAGAACTTGGTTCTTTTTAATTGTTGATCTTGTGATGTTTTGAGAATCTGGCAATCATTAAAATTTCCTTTTGTAAGTACCTTCGGTTGTCTTTCCAGATCTGTAATGAACTAGAGCGGGCCTTTCGGCTCCAAACAGGAGAAAACTCAACTAGTTTGGATATAATTGTAGTGTTTAGATTTTAATAACGTTAATAAGCCTTGCCTCCTGGTACCTATTGCAACGATTTCCATGAACAATACAATGCCACCAGCGGCGCTCATCGAAATCATCTTGGACAATGCTAGCACGATATGGCCGCTGGGCCTTGCATGTGGCAACCGGCAACTGTCATTGAAATGGGCAGTATGAGCTCCGGGGCAATCTGAGAAAGGTATTCTCACCAGAATAGTGTTAATTGCTTTATAGGAAGTGGGGATCAAATTTTACGATTTTTCTCTCATATCATTCAAACCAGTTCGAGCAGCGAACGAAAATAACTTGAAATGAAATGTCAAATTGTAGGCTTGGAGTGAACAAATATTCGTTAATGCAACACTGTTCCATTGCAATTTAGTGTCTGAAAAACAGGGAAGGCAGTGTTAATTTTCTAAACATTCCATGCTAACCAGCACCATGTAGTCTGTGGGTGGCCGCAACCACCCAAGGTTAGAGGCCAGCCGGCTTAAAAATGGGACATTGTTGGTGTGCTATATATAGGATTCAATACATCCCCTGTCAGTCATAATCATCCCTCTCTACATACATTAAATCTTCATCATCTCCATCTGCTTGCTTGTAAGAGATTCTTTTACAGATTTCTCTGGGGAGTCTCCGATTGCTTATTCGACTTGTCCTTTACATTTGCTGGCATTTCATGTATGTAGTAATCTACTTTTTTATTTTTTATTTTTTAGGTTTTTCTTTGAAGAGCCAGAGCCAGAGCCAGAGCCAGGTTCATATATTACACTTATTTTAGCCCCCTTTTTTGGAGAGAAATTATTAAAGAAAAGCAACTGCTTGTCAGTGCATTTCTTAAATCATTAGAGTAAAAAATACAGCAACTCTAAAAATGCCGGCATCATCTGAGATAACTCGTCTTTTTAGAACCAGAAGGGAAGACCGGACAAATAATCTGTAATTTTATCCTGTCTCCTTTTCCACACTACATCCTGATAAGAGGAGACATGCCTTCTCGCTAAAATACCCAATTTACGAGAAAGAATAACTCTGATCCATCCTCATTGCCCTTTCTTATATTCTCCATTAAAACGCATACAATTGTCCGAAGGAAATGGCCAAAAGAACTATAATATAAACAACTCATAACCAGGAAAAATGGACTGTAAATGAGCAAGTCTAGAAATATCATTAATGTTTCCTCGTAACAAGATCCATAATAATTGGTTTCCGCCACTAACTATGAAAATAATCAAAAGCCAAAATAAAAATACATAAAAAGGTAAAACTGGAGCAAATTTTGAAACTTTTAAGCTAATGAAAAGCTCAGAAGTGAACAAATCTTAGGCTGTCTCCTTTTTGAGTTTTGCAAGCTCCTGCCTGACAATTCCTGCCTTCTGCAGAATGTGCAATTATAGCATGTGTCAAGTTGGTGTATATATTTGAGTAAAATGGTTCATCAAAACAAATGCAATACCATTTTAAATTGATATTGATAAGACTTCTTGACAAGCATTCATGACATCTACGAACAAGCATTACTTCCATACGTATGATCTACGGGCTGACCACTCACAATGAACATGGAATATAAAAGGCGATGCAGGTTCAAGTCTAGTCCTTTTAGACTGCAATGGTCACATGTGCTTAATTTATCAGGTAAATTCAATTACATACTCCCCCCATTCATAGCTGGAAGTTAATACTTCAGCATAGCCTACAAAGATGGGGTCAGATTCTGCTAAGGCTCCAAAGTCCTGATGGGCAACTGATACCAGAAAGACGCCATATGGCACAAATTTGAACATAAACATGGGGAGAATTCAACATCTGAGGCAGATGTGTTTAACCATAAATGACAATACTCTATTCTAAGATATTTAAGCCAACATTAACCAGTATGCTGGTTTTAGAAAATCAAGGACATACGGTAATGACTATTACAAAAGACAAGATTGGAGAATTGCAAACCTTGATCTTTGCCAACATGAGCTTGAACCTATCAAAATCATTAAGTGATGCCCTTCTCTTCTGCACAGTGAGTCTCCTGCCCCATGAACTGTTCTCCCACTTGTTCTTCACATCTACCATCATGGAATAACAGTTTGAATTCACTGGGGAGAAAGAAAATTAAATAAGAAAACAAGTATAAATAGAGTCAGAAACCAACCAGCCTTCTCCATGGCTTCAATTAGTGCCTTCTTCTTGGGAACCCTGTTGATCTCAATCTTGATATCAGTGAGTGAAAGCCTCTTGAAGTTCATTTGACTCCTAACCATATCTGGAGCATCTACCAGAGCCTTTAGCAACATCAAAAACAAAATTCACCCTTTCATTAACTAACATAACAGGATCTTGTCAATGAAACCACTTATTAAATGCAAATAAATGCTAAGTAATTACTTTCAGAAAACCCAAATAACCAAACCCAATATCAAATCCACTTAATTATGAGCATTACACGTATGCACTAACTTATAGCCTAAAAAGTATTCAAAACATCCTTAGTCCACAGAGCTAAAATAATCTATCCTATTTTTAATCACCCTCGACAGAAAATTGGCAGAAGGAAAAAAAATCTGAAGCTTAACCGGTGTTGGAAACAATTAGCTTTATCTACGAACATTCAAGGCAAACGTAGAGAGAAGAAAACGCACCCTGTTTTGATCGATGACATCGACTATAACAACGAGCTTGCCGTAATCCTTGCCGTAGTTGACAAGAGCCACTCTCCCAATCTCCACGTACCTCTTGAACGGCTACACAAATAAATAAATAAATAAACAAACACAAAAAAACAGGAAAAGTGTAAGAAAAATGGATAAAGTGATAGAGCTATGGATTTTCTCGGAAGCCAAACAGAGAAGATAGAGAAACCCTCACCATTTTTGGCGGATCTGCTAAGAATCGACAGAGAGAGAGGCGACCGCTGAGGTGAAGGAGAGGGGTGACCAGCGAGGTTATGTATATTAGTAGTACTGCTGCTACTAGGGTTTTTCGTTTTGGATGTGATACGCTCGAGTGTGTTTAAAATTGTAGACGTGGCTTCTCACTATTGGTCTCGCTTCGAAACTTTAGGATATTTTCCTCACGTCCTTTCTTTATCTTTTATTCTTATATGTGTCTTGTAAGTTATAATTGTTTCAGTTTTGGGGTGTGTTTCTGTTTCCCTTTCGACCCACTGTTTCTTAAATTCTATAATTGCCCCGCTTTATAGGAGAATCTTGTAAACAGGACCATCAATTTTGATTACTCAAATTGTTCATGCCATTAGAAGAAACAGTGTCCAAAGATTATTTGGAATAGCTTTAAAGGACAATGATTCTAGCATAATCCCTTGTTTCATTTTATTATTGCAACTTCAATCCTTGTTCCATCCTCAAGTTTTATGATTTATGAAAATTCTTAAAATATATTTCTCGACTTTGATTTGGGTTCCAAGGTCTATTCTTACAATTATTATTATAATTAGTATTATGCATGTTTGAAAATGCAATAGTTTTATATAATTTAAAAGTGAGTTGCATTTTTTAAATGTATTAAATTGATTTTTTAGTATTTTTTTTATGGTTTTGATATGTTGATGTTAAAAATAAAAATATTATTTTGATGTATTTTTAAGTGAAATATATTTTTTAAAAATATCATGTACTATATCACTAAATATACATGCTTTTTAAACCCATCTTGATGGGTCTAATTTTAGATATTTTAATGTTATTTATCTGGAATTAAGTTTTTTAAAATAAAAAATATATACAAAAATTATTTAGTTGAAGATAAATAGATAAGTAAATAAAAATAATTATGGTTTAAAAAAAATTAATTTTTTTTTATATTTTTAAAATAAAAAATATATAAAAACATGTTTACTTATCTTTTCATTTTTTTATTATTATTAGAGAATAACTAAATGTTGTCTATAAATGAGGTTTGCTAGTGGTAATGATAAAATATTTAAAAATATTAAAACTTTGTTAAGACATGTCAAGGACAATATGGTCAAATAAAAAAAAGGATGAGATCAACAAATCACGGGACGAGAAAGAAAAAAAAACATGAAAAATCCTAAACCTGATTACCAAGGAAAGTGGAAGAGCTGTCATTTTTCGCTGAGAGCTTTAAAAAATTCAAAACAATGAATTTATTTCTCGAAGCGTACCGTTCGTTTCGCTCCTCTTTCCATTGATTGATTTTGCAATTTGTGTTTTCTACGATCCTCCTCGACGGACGACGGACGACGGACATCATTGAATTCTTTTATTATTGTTTCAGTAACCAGCAATCCGCCAGTTCTCGAACAAGGTACTAATAGTATTCGACAGCCAGTTATCTTACCCTGCCTGGAAAATCAAGATTCTTCTTCTTCTTTTTTTTCCCTTCAACAGTGGGATCCTAGCAATGTCGATTGACATTCATTTCATGTAAAGAAATCACATGCAATGTTATTAATTTTGTACATGTCTGTCTGATGATGGCTTTTAGAGATCAAATCTGTGTCCTGTAGGGTGTAAATGTAATATGCTCTTCTCATCGTAGTTAATGTTTTTGGAATCTTTTTGATAAATGTTAAAGGAAGTGCGTCGCTTATATTGTCTCCTGTTTTCTGGGTTTTTTTTTCTTCTCTCATTGGATTTTTTGCTGTGGCAATGAACTAGGGGTGGGGTAAATTTGGATGGTTGGTTGTGGGGGATTGACAGAGATTGTTGATATTATGAAGAGAACAGGAGCTGAGGACTTGGGGGATTTCTATCCAATCCGACCTGATTGCCAAGCGGATACTCCAAAGCCCCGTTTCAAGCCCAGGGTGGGTGGTCAGCTTTTTTCGTTTCCTTCCTTGCTTCCTTTTCTTTTTGTGAATTAGTTTCGTTATAACTAATCCTTTGTATTTATTGTCACTTTTGTCATGAATTTGTGCCCATGTGATGTGATGATTTTTATTTTTTTAATTTTGTTATTATTGAGGATTTAACTTGTGAATTAGTTTTACTTGTTATACATCTCATTGTGGCTGCACCATGAGACATGCTGGATACGTTAAGCAGGCTTTGTGTAGTGCTTTCCTCTATGTTTGAAATAATTTTTTTTTACAGGCTGGGAAAACTCTTAGTGAAAGAAGGTGGAATGCTGCGTTCTCTGAAGATGGTCATTTGGATATTGAGAAGGTGCTTAGACGGATCCAACGGGGGGTATGGATCTCTTTTTCATTTTTATCTTAGCTTGTCTGAAATAGTGATGTGATATACAGTGCGGTCATTGTCAGTATGTTTATGGTCTTCGATGCGTTATGAGTGAAAACTCCTATTCCAAAGGTAGAGTGTTTATCTTAAGTTTGTTCTCCATGTTAGGGTGTTCATCCTGCAATTAAAGGGTCGGTATGGGAATTTGTGTTAGGATGCTTTGATCCTAATAGCACATATGAAGAACGGAATCAGCTCAGGCAATGTAGGAGGTAATGCTTTCCTTTGCATTGTATTAAACCTACATGCATGCAAGTCTTCATTTTAATATATGATTCTGTGTGAGAATGTTTGTGCCATCATATACTGCTTTGGCTGACTTTGAAGTTTTTCTTTGTTGCAAAACCATATCCATAGTACATGCTCAAAATAAAAGGACTACAATAGACTTTTATTGGAATCCCAACTTACCCCCCCCCCCCCCCCACACACACACACACACTCTCATATGAAAACATACCAGTCCTTTTTTTTTAATACATCTCAAATACTTTCAGTTTCTGAGCATCAACTTTTGTGCCTAGGCCAAAGTGATTAATCTGTGACATTGACACTTTAGGGAGCAGTACATCAGGTGGAAAGCTGAGTGTCAACACATGGTTCCAGTTATTGGTAGCGGAAAGCTTATAACAACTCCCATTATTACTGATGTTGGGCAACCAGTAATTGATTCTGCAATAAATAGTTCTTTTTCAGACAAGAGATCAATTCAATGGATGCTTGCTTTGCATCAAATTGGTAGGTATATAATCTCTAATTCTTCAGGGAGAGGATTTTTCCCTTTCCTGTCATTGGTTTTTGGAAAATGAATTTAGACCTTTATTGTGGTTGCTCTCCACCCAATGATTAGTAAATATCCTTTCACTTACAATGCAGAAGCAAGTAGTCTACCTACACAACTACTACTTAGCAGTGACTCCCTGTTTATCAGACAACCCCATTATTTATGTGTGTTTTTTTAAGGACATGAGAGTGACCATCTTAAATTCTTGAAGCAAAGAACTTGGGCCTGTGGTGCCAGAGTCTTGGTCCGTAAGTCCACGATGGAAAAACACTAAACTTAAGTGTACTCGCCACATACAGTTGCAATATCAGTTCTTTACTCAAGTCCTTATGGTTTCTTTCTAATCAGCAACCTTGTTAAATTTTGAATTTGCTTGACATAGCTAGTGGAACTTCTTATTGTAGGTTTGGATGTTGTCCGCACAGATCGAGCTCTTGCTTTTTATGAGAGTGAAAAAAATCAGGCAAAACTTTGGGATATTCTTGCTGTTTATGCTTGGGTGGATAATGATATTAGTTATGTCCAAGGTGAATTGTTTTTAACTGCTTCATTATCCATCAAAATAAATTTGTTCTTATGACGCGATAGTTATTTTGAATTCTTTCTTGTGAAGGAATGAATGATATTTGCTCTCCAATGGTAATTCTTCTTGAAAATGAAGCAGATGCCTTTTGGTGTTTTGAGCGTGCAATGCGGAGACTGGTATGCAATTTATAATAATGTGGTTATCACAGCTATTGTTTTGGTAGCAATGATGCCCCAGCTTTGCTGTACTGCTTTCCTGTTGAGTTTGTTGGTGATGGATGATGATTTCTATTGTAACGGTATTGATAATTAGCTCAATCTAGTTCACACTCAAACCGTTGTTCTGATGCTTTAGCTTCCTGAAATTACCAAGAAAGCATACACATATCCAAATGCAAGAGATACGAATGAAGTCATAATTTCAATATTTTAATTTTCCAAGAAGGTGACACTATTCATCTGGAATTTGGGCTGTTAAGAGATATGGTTAGGGAATGAATGCTGTTGAGATGAGATACTGAAATGGGTGGTTGGCTAGATAAAGCTGTAGTTTGGAGACTATGGTGGTGTTGAAAAGATGTTGAGTTTATGCTGGGACCACTCTGTCATGTGTTATGGGGTTTAGTAACAGTTGTTTCTGTGGTTGGAGCAACATGTTTCGAGTTAGTTTGAAGCAAAGTTTCCTGGGAAGCTAATGTAGATTTGGTGCAGTGCGAAATGGAATGTAGGCATATAGATACATTCCAATAAGTATCATAACTTGGTTGAAATTATGAATGATTTGAGATTTCAGGCTGTTTTCTTGTGTCTGTCTTAATGAAAATCAAAAGGCTGCATGCTTATTTACACATTCAATAGCAATAACCAAAGGATACCTGTTATAGTGGGATTTTTTTAATTCTTCCTTCCAGGATAAATGTGGCAAGCATTCCACTCCAGGGGAAGATTTTACTGGTTTCTACATTGTATATCAATGCAATGTAATTAGTATGTTGGTATTGAGAGAGCGTGGATGTATCTGATTATTATCAATCCACTTTATAAATAGCAGGTAGCAAATGGAGTTCTAGTAACCCAGTCATATTGTTCATTTAAAATTGTCTGTTGCTTCTTGGTAAGAAGACTTGCATCCATGGTTCTAGTTTTCAGAATTAATGCCAATCTGCATACTAGTGTTATAACAAATCAAACTTAATGCCTAATTGTCTTATACATGTTTTCGATGAACTTAGTAATCTTATTTGTATGGATCCATCTTCTGTCCACTTGATTCCACTCATGAGATATACAAAATTGTTGAGCATAATTCTGCCTAATAAACTCTAGTTTTGCCGAGACAGAGATATTCAACCCTAGGCTATACTGGAACACAGCCCAGTGGTCCATTTCTGTGTTTTTATCAAGTTTTGGGTTACAATTGTGATTCACATTCTCTTTCCATGATTCGGTGCTAAAAATTCCCTTGAACATAATTAGTTGAGCTTATTGACTATTCATAATATTCTAGTCCCTGTGCTTAATGTCACGGTGCAGTGATTAAAACAAGCCTGACATGCTAGTTCAGTTTTGAATTATAAAATATATTGAGATTACTGTTTGAATGATTGTGCCTGAATTTTGGTGGTTATTTATAACATCCTTTTGTGATATTGCTTTCTTAATTATTTTTTCTTGGAAAATCTATTTCGATCTGACCCTAAACATTCTTAAAATGTGATCAATCCTAGTGATTGTGCTTTTTAAGTTTTATTTATGCCACTGCTTCTGTTTCGTGACAGAGAGAAAACTTCAGGTGCAGTGCAAGTTCGATGGGGGTGCAAACTCAGCTGAGTACGCTTTCACAAGTAATTAAAACTGTTGATCCGAAGCTTCATCAACACCTTGGTATTCATTCCAGTTTGAAATTTTTTAATGGGTTTAAGATATACTCTTTGTTTGATAATTGCATCAGCAACTTGATTGTTTAATATTTAATGAGAACTAGGAAAAAGAAAACTGGAAATTCCATTAGAAGAAAGTGCACTGAAATTGCAATTAGATATTGTTGTCTTGCCAGAATGGTTGACAACAACAAGCAGGCCTAGCACATAATAGATAAGAACAGATAAATTCCAGCATTCCTTGTTCACTGCATGCACCTTGATGATGTTTATGTGCATGCCTTTGTGTTTGCACTTGCACTGAATGAGGCTCTTATAAGTAAAAACTAAAACCTCGTTTGTTTATATGGCAGAGGATCTAGATGGTGGTGAATATTTATTTGCATTTCGCATGTTGATGGTACTCTTTAGAAGAGAGTTCTCCTTTGTGGATTCTCTGTATCTTTGGGAGGTAAGGAGGGATTGTTGTGTTTGTTTGAGATTCTTCCAAAAATGAGATCTATCTTGTTAATGGAAAGTCATTGATTGCCAGGTTCTAGACTGAAGTCACAGAACTTTAAGCTTTCGATACATACAATTGATTTATAGAAGTTTATTTTGGCACCTTTTATGGTCAAGCTTGTTTTAAAAAAGTAAGATAGATTGGTTTCAGCTGATGTGGGCCATGGAGTACAATCCAAACATCTTCTCTTTATATGAGAAGCCTATTGCCGAGTCAGACAAGAGTGCTGCATCTATGTTGAATAATAAGCTGCTAAAGCAGTGTGGCAAGTTTGAGAGAAATAAAGTGAAGACTGGATGTAAGGACCAACAGAGTGCACTTGCTGTTTTTCTTGTTGCCAGTGTTCTTGAGGCCAAGAACAAGAGAATTCTAAAGGAGGCTAAGGGTCTTGATGATGTTGTCCAGGTCACCTCTCTCCCTCCCTCTCTCTCCTCCCCCGTTTTCAATGCCCGTGCCTTTTGTTTTTGAGAAAATGAATCTAGATTTATTGTACTGGGTAGCGTTCTGCAGATATTGAGCGATATTACTGGAAATATGGATGCTAGAAAGGTATGCAAAGAGGCATTGAAGATCCATAAAAAGTATCTGAGCAAGGTATGCTTTATTCTTTCATATACCTTGATTTGTATATATGTCTAATCTCCCAAACTCTCCAAGAAAATATTTGGATATAATTTCTGAAAATAAAAAAAGAAAAAGGAAAAAGGCTTTCTGTACATGGAGTGAGTAACACACATTACTTGAAGCAGATTATAGTTGGGTTTGGTAATTCAGCTTTCTTTGAAATAAATGATAGAACTGAATTGCTGCTGCTCTATGCAGGCCAAAAAGTGATAAACATATTGCTGGGAATCACAAACATGTAAAATCAAATTTTGCTCCCAGATTCTTGGCGGCATTGATGTCACGACTTTCTCTCACACACCAATTTCGTCGTTTTCTTTTTGGAAAATGTCTCCTAGTTGTTGATTTTTCCCCTCTATAAATTGAAGTCATTAAGTTGTTTATAACATTTTGATATGAAATGCTTCTGCATAAATAGCAGGCACATCATTTTTATGTGAATACTCCCCTAACATAGCATATTAGCATCCTATCTACCTGCTGCTCACAGCAGCCCAAAAGCTGGAACAATACTGACATCATTGTCATTGCCAACGTTAGGTCTGGCTGTCCGGCGCTGATAGCATTGCTAACGTTAATATCTTCGACACTAAACATTTAAAGCTTATGAAAATACATAAAGGAAACAATTGCCAATTCACCAGTCCATTCTTGTTATGGAGATGACTGACGTGAATGGAGGTGACTAAAATTTTGTTTTAAAATCATGATTGTTTCTATGTTTTTGCTTAATTTAGTGTGTATTTGGTATTGTGGTGAAGAATGCTTTAAAAAGAGTTTGTTACTTGAAAATATATATATATATATATATATATATATATATATAATTTTTAACATCATCAAATCAAAAATATCATAAAATATTAAAAAATATATATTAATTTAATGTTATTTTATTCTAAATGTATCTTTGAAATGCATCAAAACACAGGTTAAAATGTAATATGAAACAGCATATAAAGTCAAACACACAGATGTTATTGTCCTCGTTGAATAGAAATGACTTCTTGTCAGTCTTGATTCCTGAATCCTGGTCATTACAACACCCAAATGAATCATTTGTAATTCAAGGAAAAGCAAATGAAAACAGATTAAGAAGAGTTTAATCTATAAGAAAGAACAATATTTCAGATCAAGCATCACAAAACAAGACACAGAGCGAGAGATCAGAGTTGATCGGAAATTTGAGAGAGAGGGTATACTTCTATAACACCACTAGCTGAAAAGAGTCCATTAATCACCATGGCGAGCACAAGACAGTGGTATTTTGTAAAATTATATGCAACACAAGACTCTAAGATAGAACTAAAGCTTGACAGACAAATGAAACTGAGAATATGGTGAAAGAACGGCTCTTGTCAAGTGGGCACATTAACTTCAACAGTTACTGTTATCTTATGCGTCATGAAGCTTGGTTCAGTTTTTAGAATGTGTTTATTCTCACAAACAAACACATTCTTAAAATATTACATTTCCTCAGGAACACAGATATTGTGATTCGCAAGACCAGGCCAAAAGAGAGATTTTGGAATACTTGGAGGTTTCTAATACTCTACATAGAGACTCAGACCCATCACTTTGGTTTACAAATGAAAGTTAAATGGTTGGCCTGACTAGTTAATCATCTAAACTCTGTTAGCTGATGATTAATCCTACACTTGAATTTTTATGGTGCAAGAGTCGGCTTAAAATGATAGGTTAGATGGATCAATCTCCAAGATTATAGGTTAAATGGATCGAATTAAGTTGATTTAGTCAATCCAAAACATTATTATTTTGATTGTTTTTTTTTGAAAAATCAAATCAAGTCAAGTTTAGTAACGATGGTTAATATTGATTTGTTTAGAAAATAGCAAGAATGCTTAATTACTCATGTATTAAGCAAAAAAAAGGAACCTTCCAACGAAAATGGGAGCCTATATATAGATAGTGCTTTATAAGGAATGTACAGATACAGGCTTTCCGAGGAGTCAGCAGGCATCATCAGCAAAGTCAATAACAGCCATGCGTGCCAAAAAAAACATACAGCCTTCCATAAGAAAGACTTGTTAAAACCTTCCTAAATTTAGCATTTCAATAATGGTCCAATCCTCTTCATCCCTGCACCGAAAACTTCGATCAGTTTTTCGTTTTTTGGTTAACGGCCATCGAATTAGGTGAGTCTTGCCTTATACAGCAATTCTCTGTGTTGCTTCTTCCCTTTTCTCATCACCACCACTCTTCCTAGACATTTGTCAAAAACAGAAGTGTTTCTGAGCCTACTCATTGTTTTCTTTGAATCTTATTCCTTCTTCAAGCTTGGAAAATAGGCTAAAAGTTTCTTATAGAGTAAATCAACCGTCTAGTTTCTCAACAACTGTAGTTTGAATTCATTGTTGCAATGAGTTCGGTGACTTGGCTTGTCTCATCAAAGCAAAGTTTTCTTGTCTAAGTATGATCTTGTTTCCATAATTTTTCATTAATGAATATCCTTTATGCAAATCATTTTATTAATTTGTATGATAGTTCTTGCCTTTCAAGATATATCTTCTAAATTCAAAAAAATCTCTCCTTGCTTTCTTTGTTTCAGATTTGAAGCTTCAATTTGTCATCATCTCCTACAAAGGCTTTTATCGTCCCCAAATTAATCCTATATGTATGTCTACTTGATCAAATGTCAAACAACAAAATGAAGGGCCTATTAAAAGGCTTAAGATACATCTCTCAAATATTCGGTATGCAATTTCCCTCTCTCAAACTGCTCTCAAATTCTTCGTTCAACATACTTATGAAGCAATGCAAAAATGGCAAACAATTTATATGTTGTTCTATGGGCGATGTTGATAGAAATTTTAACGATGTTACAGACAATGATGAGGAAGAGCCTGAAATGCAGATTGGTTTCCCCACAGATGTAAAACATGTTGCCCACATAGGATGGGATGGTCCCTCTGTAAATTCACCAAGCTGGGTAAATGTTATTCTTCTCAACTTATTTGGGATAATGGATAAAAATTCATCACTGATATCACATTTGAAACTAGTCGTAAGGGACATTGAAAAGCTAAGGTTTTTGCAATTCTCTTTCTTGTTTTGTTTCGAAAAGAAAAAATCGGTAATCCTCATTGAGATTGTGTTCTGATTTATTTATGTAGATGAACGAGTTTCAATCTCAACCAGAATATTCATCAGCTCCCTCAAGTCTCAACAGAGACGCGAAGGAGGAAGGTTCTGCAAAATGGGTATCTGAAGGTACAATAGCTTGATTTCTTGCATAGCTTTTTTAACTTTTTTTCCTTTCGAAAATGTTCTTTCATTAGTTTATATTTTGGCTTTTGTTTGGAATTCATAGCAAATATGGTAGCATGCTAGCTATCATATTTTGATTTTGTTCTTGATTAACATCTAGTATTGCGTACTAGCTTCAATAAAAATGAATAATAAATCTCACCGATCATCATTTTGATTGTTGTTGACTGAAATTGCTCGGCAGGTTCAAATCGAAAAGGTTCGCAGGCACCGAATTCTCCAGCAGGGGCGCCTAGTTCTCCAGTAGGGTCGCATAGTTCCCCAACTCGGGACTTGCCAGAATTGCCGAAATCATCTAGACGGCGTTCATCATCTGGTACATCAGCTGAATCTCCAAACAGAGAAAAATCAGATAAACCTAAACAATCTAGGCGGTCTTCACGAAATGGCACCAAAGAACTGGACGGTACTAGAACAAGTCGGAATCATAAGGATCCTTGTGGAGAAAGCGAGTCACCCTCAAATTTACCTGACATACCGAAGAAATCTCGGAGGAAGAAGTCGAAAGATGCCTCTGTTGAGGGGTCAACTTCAAGATCGAGATCTAAAGCCCCAGCTCAAGAGGGGGGCGGGGAGTCAGAAATGATTACCAAATCTAGTAACAGTAATGAGCAACGTCAAAACAGAGGTTCAAGTCCTTCACGAGATGTTGAGGAGAGTGGATTGAGTGGAATTTCTTGATCATATTGTAATATTAATATTCTTATTCTTACACTGGGTAGCTGCTAGAATCTTGAGTTGAAATCAAACCAAACAGAGTTCATTTCCTTTTGGTCTTGATCGTTCGACCCTTGTATGATCCCTATGGTACATAAATCACCTGTGAGAACTGAATTTTTTTCCTTAACTAGACAGCTTCATTTTCTTTTTGTTTATTGAACAATACAATGACAAATATGATCACATAACTAGTTTTTCTTATATTTTCCTATATCTGTTCATAATTTATAAGTAGTTGTGGCCTATAATAATGGTTAAATGATCATTGATTGATCACAGAAACATGGCCTGGTATCCTGGGGCCAAGCAATCCTAATCTACTAGAGGTGATATCACAGCAGCATATATAACAGGAATCACCGGGTATGCTGGCTGCAGTGGAGGAGCACTGGTGCCACATTGCAGGGATGGAAGCCATTAAAAAGTGCTTATGTCCCTATCATTTCCAACGCACTTTAGCTGTTACAAGCAAAACAAATTTAAAACTAGAGTCATTCACTTGATTAGGTTTAATAGGCTTAGTTACTTTAATAATATGATTAAAAAATATTGATAATAAATAAAAAGAGAAAAAAAAAAAAGAAATTGACAGCGGGTAATTGTGAAAAATGAGTTTTTATTATCATACTCGAGAAGTGAAAAAAAAAATTTATATAGAAATTGGGTTTAATTTAATAATATATTAGCTATGCATTAGTTCCAGAGTTGGGCAAGGGAATTATCCATTTAATGGCTCAAAGTCCAATTCGAGCATGAAAGTTGGCATTGCAGCTATGCATTGGATCAAGCAATGTTGTCGAGATTAGTCCTTAAAAAAAAAAAATTGGGAAAACTAATTAAATATAGCCTTAAATGAATACAACAAATGAGAAATGTCATCTACATGACATTTCTCAACAACAAAACAAGGGAGATTCACTCTGCCATGTCACGTTGTTACCCCCAAGATTTCTGATCGATGCGAGTCTCAGCCACACAGTAAAATCACACATACCTCTCATTTGGGATTAAAAACAGTAACATCCAGCAACCGCCAAAAACACACAACTCTACCTTTCTAGTCTCTCCATAAAAGAATTCATTAAAAAAGGTTCAATATTTAATTAAATAAAAACAGTGAAGTAACAGCATATATGCTAGAAATCCAAGCAAAATTCATATTACTTGGACCAAATCCAAGAAAGTCAGAACAGAAATTAGGGCTCTCATGTGGCAAATGATCCTCAAATCCCAACATCCGAACTTGAGAGAGACCCAGAGTTCTCATAAACTTGTATACACAGGTTGAAGAAGGTCAAACGATCAACAACATACTTGTAGAGTGGAGTTATCTGGCTTGTCACCAACAAGAGCCATAATTACATTCTTGCCCTGATCAGACCACCATTCAAGAAAGCCCTGTCCAATGTCAGTGTATAAACCTGTTCTGTCTGTTAGCACTTAGCACCTATTCTTCTCTGGGTCAAATTAACAGGATAAAAAAAACAGAAATCCAAATCCAAGCATCATCCGAGATGAAACCTGTGTTTGAGACGATGATGAGGAATCAAGAGAACCCTCTTGGAGGAGTACAGGACTGGAAATATCTGATTTGCTGCACAGCTTCAGTTTCCCTAAACTGCCCTCAAATTTACCGAACCCTGAAAAATCACCACCATCAACACACAGCCCTGAGTTGCCCTTCAGCTTCAGCTTTTCAGCAACCTTGGAAGTAAAAGTAACTGGGATTTTACCACTCAAATTGTTGTTCTCCAAATTGATCTCATAACCACATTTCAAGAACCCCAACTCTTCGGGCACAGTCCCTTCAAGCTTGTTGTTATCAAGCCCTAAGTAACACAGGTTCCTCAAATGTACCCCCATAGAAGCTGGAATATTCCCAACCAAACCCATGTCAGAAAATCCTATTCCCGAAATACCCCCAAGTTTCTCCCATATTTCCGGTATATGCCCTCCTAGTAAATTTCCACTCAGATACACTTCCTTCAACCTGGGCATTTCGCCTAAAAACAAAGGCACTCCATAGTTACCGAAGCTGTTAAAACTCAGGTCTAAGAACTCCAGACTCTGTAAACTAACCAGGCTCTCTGGGATTTTACCAGAAAACCGATTATGACTCAAATCAAGCTTCAAAAGCCGAGATAAATTACCCACAGACAAAGGGACATAACCGTCAAGATAATTTTGACTCAAATCAAGAACTCTCAATTTTCTCAACTTAGCTAGTAGACTGAAAGGAACCCCTCCGCTTAACTGGTTTCTTGACACTGTAAACTCTTCCATGTTAACCAAAGAACCAACCCCGTCTGGAATATTGCCATAAATACCATTTCCAGTCAAAACTAGCCTCCTTAAATTAGTAAAATTACCAATGATGCCACTTAGAGACCCAACCAGAGCTGGGTTCTCAATAAACACAAGCTCTTCAAGGTTAGCCCCAAAGCTCGAGGAAGAAACATCAGGCACCGAAACTGGCATCTCGGTGAAACACTTGTAAAAGAACAGCTTGCGTAGGAACTTAAAAGAAGTGAAGACAAGAGGGTTAATGGTGGAATTTGGAGAGCAAGGTGGGTTGGATGTGTAGTCAGAGACGAACCCGAAACTGAGTTCAGAAATGTGAGCCGTTTCGAGAGGAGGCTGGGTTGAAACGGAACCGTTTGGGGTGAGTGGTGGTTGTTCTTCAGTGAAGTACTCGCAAACGATGCCGTGTGGGGCGGAGAGGCAGAGGTCGTCAGGGAAAAGAGTGCCCCAAGGGATGGCTGAGTTGATGGAGTTAAGGACCTGAAAGAGGGAGTCCTGCTCGGCCGAGTCGAGGAGAGGTTGTTGGTGTGAAATGACAAGAGAGGACATGAGAGTTGTGAGGAAGAGAAGACCGAAGATGGGAAAGGAAGAGGATATAGCCATGTTTGAGTTGTGCAAAGGATAGGCCTGTGGGAAGGGTTTTAATGAATGAGGAGAAGAGAGTGGGGACTAGGAGCTAGGATTAATATATCGGGCAAAGGACAGTGAGAGAGGTGCTGGCAGTGGTTGGTTAGGCTTGAGTGTCATGTCATGGAATATAGTAGAAACAGTTTTAGCTTTTGCTGGCTGGTTTTGGTTGCAGCCTTGCAGGGAGCAGGAAGGACTACTTTGTCTCTCTCGAAGATTACTCAACCCCTAATTATGACCCGTTTAAACTTTATTATATCTTATGTTAATTCCTCGGAAAAGGTATTCTTTTAATCACAGTCGAATTAATTCTTAACTAGTATAATAATAATTATAATTATTAACCATGCCATATCTGAGATTTTCTTTGTTTTTTGTTTTTCTTAAGGAAAGGGAAAGTCAAATGCACTGCCATTTGCCTGCTACGGGAAAGTGGTATTCACAATCCGGTTCGGTCTGGTTTTAATATAAAAATTCAACCGAACCAGAAAATAGTATTTCTTATTAATATAACCCGAACCAAATTGATAATCGGTTCGAACCAAACCAGTTTTGTTCGGTTCGAGTCGGTTTTTTAGCATAAAAACTGAACTCATCTTCATCATTGAGCTAACTCAAAGGAAAAATCTGACATCAAATATCAATCTAAGTTATTAATTACAACAACCACTTAAAAATTCAAGAAAAGCAACCAAAAAAAACAACCAGCAATCAAAGTTTTCCATATAGGGGCCGAGAAGGGGAAGGGATGGGTTGAGAAGGGGAAGAGGAAGGGAGGTCCCAAGAGAGCTGATTGATCATAAATTTTCTTAGGTCTTTGGCTATTTCACCAGCTGTGAATGCCGTATTGGCTTTAACAAAGCCTTTTCTTTTTAGGTATGTAGAGAATCTTTAAGCTTATCTCCGCCCAGCACAAGGATGGAACTAATATAAGTTATATTGTATGGATTTCTTGAATAATGGTTCCCTCACATTTAGATTGTGAAACTGGAAGGGGAAGGTTGGGAAGGGAGAAATGGAAGGGAAGGCTTGAGAGGGGTGGCGGCTGGAAAGGAAAAAAGTGATTTAGGGTTATGGAAAGGGAAAGGGGAAAGGAAAAGGGGGGAAAGGGGAACGCTGGAGGGGGAGGGAGAGGGGGGGTTGACGGTTGTTAAGAAGGAAAGTGATTTAGGGTTAGGAATTGTTCTTTTTAGATTTTTTTTTAAACCGGTTCGATTTGGTCTAGTTCAATCGATTTAAGCTTTTTTAAACCGGAATCGAACCAGATTGAGTGGTTTTTTATTTTTTAATTGGCTTATTTAGTTTTTTCTATCAGTTTGGTTTTTTCAATTAATTTTTTCTTGGTTTTTTTAGTTTAATTGATTAGTTGATTTTTTTAAACGCCTCTATTATGGGGTTCTTGTAGAGTGCGGGGATTGGGTTGTAGTTTAATTAGCTAATCATATAATTTTCATGATCCACCCTTCCCATGAAATTTTAGAGTTATTTACTGTCCATGCATACAATTCAACGTAATCAAAAGGTTCGGAAACTTTAAGGTGTGATTGACCATTTTATGATCATTGAAATTAGTTATAGCAACCATTAACGTGGGCAGCTACTTAAGCTTTGGAGCTTAAGTTAAACTCGTCTTAGCGAGTTAATTATATTTAAATAAAATCACCGTGTTGTTTTAATATATATTTTTAAAGTAAAAATTGAAAGATTTTTATTATTTTAGTGTGTGTTTTGGATGAAGATGTGATTGATTTTTTTATAAAACCCGTATAGAAAAACATATATTTTTTACTGGTTAGAGGTGCTATTTTTTAAAAATTATTGCTTATATTTTAAATAAAATTATACCTTAAAAAAACAAATCACTCCTCTAACCCAAACATTCTTTTAATCAATTACTCGAAAAAAATAGGGGCATTGTTGACTTTTGAGGAGTAGACTGATCAGTAGCCTTGCAATTCGCATGTAAAAACAGAAATGTCGGAATCAGACCCAAATGATCAGAGTGCACCCACACACACACACACGTTATTAACCAGCGCTCAAAAAGCCTCTTAAACCTCGAACACATCTCCAGCATCTCACAAAAACCAACCATCACGGTCCAACTGGTCCCCGTTCACGCGTCCGAAACCTACCCAACTTTAACATCAATAGCCCAGGGGCTTATTTTCGTGTCAGTGACAGTAAAAAAAGCAACCGGCGTTGGCCGACAACAAAACCTCCGGACAGGGCAGCCGATGAAACCGACAAGGACGCGCCGCAGCCGCCGATTTACTGACTGGAGTGTCCCGTGAAAGGGAAGTTTAATCGATCAAATCGAGGCACTGTTAGGACTCGTGGCAGTGTATTAGTGGCTATTTCTATGACACGTCGAATAGGTACGGAAGATCATTTCCGGAAATGATAAGCTTCGGAATACCAAAAATTTCCCCAGTCACAGAGGGGATTCGGTTCAGACTGTGAGTGGGACCTTGTTTTACAATGGACCCACAAGGAAACCCTTTTGTTTTCACTTTCTAACACAAAACAACCTTTTCTTCCTTTCTTTTATCTTGCCCTTTTAACCTTCTGTTGCTCCTTGTGGAGGAAGCGGCTACAGATGCTCTGAGAGCAGAGAGGAAATGTCAATGTTTCTTCTTTTTCTTTTTCTTTTTAAGAAGGATGGCAAGGCTCCAACTCCCAAGTAACAAAAGAGAGAAGACATGGACTCCAGTCACTCGGACTTGATTTTTACCTGGAGCACTCTTATGAGTCTGCTGGGCTTTTTCACGCCTGAAAATAGACATTGAGCTGTTCTTGGCGTGCCGTAACGTGCAAAACAAAATTCCTTGTGTGTTTGAGAATCCTTTAGTAACTAAGTCAGTTTAGCGATGAAGTTTTGTGGTTTAGAGAAATATTAAAAAAAAAAAGAGAGAATGTATAAGCTTTTCTCTATCGTCGAGACTTTATTTTCTCTTACATGCGTTGTAGGCTATAAAAATACTTCACTCACCGACTTGCCTGTGAAGACGAAGGAGTATCGCTTGTTATTGCAGGATGGCACCGCTAGAGTAGATCGCCTTCGTAATTTTAATTGTTAATTTTAGCTTTCTATACACGTAGTTCATCAGGTAAAGAAATCTCGTGGCTATTGTTTGTAAAATACGGCGTTTTGACTGGTCGCGGTAATGATCAATATGAATGATTAGATGTCGTATCTGGGTGTGTAAATGTTGTATTCATTACCATTCAAATTAATTTTTTTAAAATATATTAAAATAATATTTTTTTTATTATTAACATCAATCTAAAAACATAAAAATAAATAATTTTAAATAAAAAAATTAAATTTAAACAAAACATGATTTGAACCGCGTCTCAAATAAGCTTATAAAGCTATATAATTAAAGATTAAGATATAGTTGAAAATTATAGAAAAACCAAGCCAAAGATTAAAAAAATTGTATTTATAAATAAAAAAAATTATATATATATATATATATATATATTTAATTGGATAAATTAAGAATTATTTTTGCCAATAAATGCAAACAAGTGTTAAATTATTTATTTGAGCTTCACCGTGGATCGGATAATTTATTTTTGTGATATAAAATGATAAATGTGTAGATGTTATTAATGTAATTTTTTTTAAAAAAACATAACTATGAATTAAAAAATTGATGTTTGTATATAATAAGAGAAAATGATGATCATATGCACTAATAAATACAAAAAAAAAAAAAGAGCTGTTAGCACATCACCAAGAGCATAGGATCCGAAGTTAATTTTTAACATAGTATAAAAATAGAACAATATTACATATATATTCTACTGGATCATGAATTTTTTAAATGCAAAATATAATGACATTATTTATGTTAAACAAAATAAATCTTAAAATATATGAAGCAAGATAACGAGAAAGAGTTGTTAATGCCAATATGATTTTAAAATAAAAACATAGTCATTCCCATAAACATTGAAGATGCATACTTATTTAACCCTAATTTTTTAATAAAAATATATTTTTTTATCTTAAATGTAACTTTTTCTCACCAAAAACAAATAATTTTTAATTTCAAAATAAAGTTTATCTGTGTAAAATATTAAAAAAATTATAGATGAATTAGAATAATCTATTCAAAACATTAAATACATACAAAATAATTTTAAAAAACCACTATTTTTTTTTTAAAAAAATCTAAATAAACAATCTAAAAAATAGAGAGAATGAATATTAATTTAAAAAATATTTAAAAAATTACATATAAAAAACAATTAAAAAACAAAAAGAAAGAGGCTAGGCATGTTAGGCTTGGAAAGTCAAGACCACGGGACCGCGCTCCGAGGCTTTAGATTTTTTATTTGAGAATGAAATAAATGATATGTCGTTCGCTCTAAAATAAAATTTAAATAAAGTCATGCGACTTGTCACCTATTTTCCCCTTATATTTCAGCCTTAGTAGAGATCAAAAAATCAAGGTCGGCGGAATTTTTCACACTAGAAATCCATTTTCAATCTACTTTGACTCCTAACACCTATAAAAATACATTTTATATATTGATAAATATATATATATAACCTCAAATAATTCAAAGGCAAAGTTATAAATTCAAAATCAACTCAAAATCAGAAACCTTTTCAAAATCATATTTATCATTTTATGCAACAAAATCATATTTATCATTTTAGGCAATGAAAAGGGCCTAAAAACACATAGGAGCATGGTGAATTTCTCCTTGTTTTTTTAAACTGCCACTTTTCTCTCTCAATGTTTTACACTTTGATTCGTTCTCTACTCTTTTGATTTTTCCCTCCTTGACAATTCTAGATAAATTGGTAATGAACTTTGTCTCTCTCGAAGATTACTCAAACTACAAAAAAAATTCACCATAGATGCTACAGTGAAAACACAATTTATTTTAGATTTTTTTATAATATAATTATAATATAACAATGCATTTAAAGGAAAGGAGTGCTATTAACAATAAGAAGAATAAAGCTTATTTGTTTTGATATGTTGATGTTAAAATTTTGAATTCATTCAAACAGAAAAGATAAAAAAATTAATCTAACAATAAATTGATAAAAAAAAAACTTGCATGATTCATAATTTTTTTTTTTTAAGTTGTTACCCTGCATGTTCTTGATTTTCCAATGGCGAGTTTGAGATAAAAATAGATACACAACATCTTGATCATATATAAATGTTATCATGTGTATGTTTGAAATTATAACAGTTGTTACAGTTTAAAAGCATTTCTTTTTAGAAATATATTAAAATAATATATTTTTTATTTTTAAAAAATAATTTTTTATATCAATATATTAAAAAAATTTAAAAATTTTAAAAATAAAATTATAAAAAAACATGATTCACTGGCATTCCAAAGAGACCCCGGGAGACAGGAAAACGTGGCGTCGATTACTAGATAAGAGTCATGACTGTTGCTACATATAATTAAGGAGTTGATGAGTCACCTGGGACACGCAGATGGTGGATGCATGTGTGATGTGTTTGTCACCTGGGACACCTTGTGAGATGATCGTTCCAAGCTATAAATCGCAACCCTTCTGGGCCAGGCGAGCACCTGGGTTGTCCGGTCAAAGTACATGGCCATATGCGTCGTTTTATAGTGGCTCGTTGAACTCAGTGATCCACCATTGTTGATGCACTTTTTGGTCGAAGGTCTTAATAATATGTACCATTGAAGAAAACTGGGACGATCATATTAATTCATGGTGGCTTTACTGCACATGCATTCATAGTTCACGAGACGAGGACAACTCTTCTCAGAAGCTGCGATTTCTGATTTTTTACTAGCTCTTTGAACCAGGGTCTCGGTGCTTCGTCGAAATACTATAATTGTAAAATGCAATTCAAGCTTACAATATCATCTTCTTCTTTTTCTTTTTTACAATTTTTTTTTGAAGAGTGATTGGGAGTATAGTAATGATTACAATTCAAAATATTTTTTACTTAAAAATACATCAAAATAATATTATTTATTTATTTTTTTAAAATTATTTTTGAAATTAGTATATTAAAATGATTTAAAAATATAAAAAAATTAATTTCTTGTGAAACGTGATTTCAATTACATTATCAAATACTGACTAAAAATTTATTCTCTATCAATTATGTACTCCTTTATTCAACAAGGTCCTTGCATTCAATTATATTCTATTAATTTTAATTTCTCTAAAAAATATAGATAATTAATTAATTAGTTAACTTCCTAAAAAAAATCACATCAAACATTTGAATGGTTTATATGTAATTTGATCTTGAAAGCAAATTGACATTAAATATATACAACAAAAATATAATAACTGTGGAATTATATCAAGAAAATAAATGTATAATAAAGCTAAATTTACTAAGATATTTTTTAAAATAATTCAATCCATTAAAAAAATTAATTACGTTTTGAAGAAAATATATAGTTTAAGTAATAATGATGTTAACAATAATAAATATTTTTAGATTAGTTTTCAATTCTTGTATATAAAAACTATATATTCAATGAGTTTAAAGTTTTTCTCTAATTAGTTTATTCTCTCACAAATTATTACAAGTTACGACAATATATTAACGAATTATTGATTGTTAAAGGTATATTATAATAATAGTAATAAAAATAAATTTAGTTTTTTTAAAAATCCTAAATGGATTTTATTTTTTTACTTTTTTATTGATAAAAAAGGATAAAGAATTCAAAGATGGACACACGAACGTAGAATCAAGTTAGGGTTGTCTTAGAACTTTCATGGGCTGCAATATGGGCTTTAAGGTGCCAGAAATTCAACAAATTTATCCAAGTCCACTGGGCCTAACATACGAAACTTCACGAGTCGAGGAAAGAGCATGAGGATCATGTAACTCAGAGACATCCACTTTCCTTCTCAGATGACACCAAACCGGAGTGCAGCGAGGACGTGAGTGGTCAATCCTAAAATTTCCGCTACTCCACTTCAAATTCTTTCACCTTCCACAAAATAAAAATAACAAACACCTGGCTCTAAAACCACCACCACCACCACAACTACCGCCGCCCACCACTGACAGTGAGACAGTCAGCCCTAGCCCCCAATTTGACTGATCACTGATGGGCGAACAAACCAAAATCCAACCTCAATCACAACCAGTCCAATCAGAATCCCAGGCTCTCCCCCAAATCGAAGCCCAGGTCCAAACTCAATCAGTGTCTCAGCCATTCAATACCCCCACCACCACCACCTCGGAATTAACCACTGTTCCACCACCAATCACATCTCCTCCCGCCAAAATCCCTTCCCGTCCTCGTAAAATCCGTAAAGTCTCACCCAATGCTGCTGCAACCACCGCTAACGACCCTAAGTCTTCCCCAACCTCCACCACTACCACAACTGAAACACCCACAACCCCTGCCATCAAAATCCCAAGAACAAAAACGTCCCAACAGCTAGTAATCGCCACTCCGCGGATCGTGGCAAGATCTCTAACATGTGAAGGTGAGCTTGAATACGCAATTCACTATCTCCGTAACGCCGATCCACTCCTTGCTTCCTTAATTGACATCTACCAGCCCCCTAGCTTTGATACGTTCCCCACTCCTTTCCTTGCTCTCGCTCGCAGCATTCTTTACCAGCAACTTGCTTTTAAAGCAGGGTCTTCAATTTACACGCGCTTTATTTCGCTTTGTGGTGGAGAGGCTGGAGTTTTACCCGAAACAGTTCTTGCTTTGACTCCACAACAGTTGAGGCAATTTGGGGTTTCTGGGCGTAAAGCGAGTTACCTTCATGATCTAGCTAGAAAGTATCAAAATGGTATTTTATCGGATTCTGCGATTGTAAATATGGATGATAAATCGCTTTTTACAATGCTTACTATGGTAAATGGGATTGGTTCATGGTCAGTGCATATGTTCATGATTTTCTCGCTGCATAGACCGGATGTGCTGCCAATTAATGATCTTCAAGTGCGGAAAGGGGTGCAGTTGCTTTATAATTTGCCGGAGTTGCCACGCCCATCACAGATGGATCAGTTGTGTGAAAAATGGAGGCCGTATAGGTCGGTTGCGTCATGGTATCTTTGGAGATTACAAGAGTCAAAAGGGTCACCTTCCAGTGTGATAGCAGTGTCTACTAGTGGTAATTTGACACAGCAACAGCAGGAAGACCAGCAGCAGCCTCAGCTTATTGACCCAATAAACAGCATTCTCAATCTTGGGTATGTCCATGTTCAGTTTTGTTGCATCGCAAATTTGATTCATCTAACTTTCATGTTCTGCGTTGCTATTAGTTGTTCCCGTGTTTCTCTTCTCTTCTTTCTCGATGCGTTGTTTATTTTACCCGGTTGAAGTGCTTCAGTTCTACGTGTCTGTACTTCAAAACTTGCAATGTGGTTAGTTGTTCGGGGATATAGTTCCTTGCTAGATTTTACATCCATAGAACTGAAAGGGGTAGTTTGAGTTTTTAATTTTTAATCGCCGAAAGAGGGGGTCAAGTATGGGGTGGTTCTTGAAAGTTTCTGATCCGAGGCACGGGGATGTAGGGGGTGTGTCTTGGGGCTGTGATTCTGAACTTGAAACATTTGTTCCCTGGTATTTTCCAAAAGCTTTGCATCACAAGTCTTGTTGGACTTAAATTTTATGGAGAAAGGGATGGATAGACCAAAGTTGTTAAAATAGGGATCCTGACTCCACCGTGAGCATGGGGGAGGGGTTTTGTTAGTATTGAATGTGGGCCTATAAGATTATCTAAACTAGAGAAATAAACAATTAGTCTTATAGATACACTGCACATTAACATATCCTTAGTTTTAGCATTTTAGGCCTAAATCATTGCGGGTAAACTTTATGCCTCCAGAAAACGGCTGTGCAAAATTACGTAAAATATGTAGCAAGGACTGAAACATAGAACAGTTTAGAAACTGAAGATGGAGTTGAATTAGTGGGAGACTAGGTGGAAAAGAAAGAGGGCAATTAGTGGAAATAATAAATAGAGTATGCAGGGGGCTCACAATAGTTTGTTAAACACTCAGCAAAATATTTAATCTTCTGCGTTGGACATAGCAAGTCAATCACAGATTAAACATTGATAAGAGAATGTAACTCTAACCTGCCAAACCTGTCTACTGTAATTAATAACTGAATCTGTCAGGCATGGACAATCAGTATCATGCCTATTATCTTTTGGCTTTAAATATTATGAGATTGCCGAGATCTACAGTGTTCTCTTGTTAAGTTCGTATTGTAGCTCTCTAGTTGAAGTTGAAAGAAATATAATATTCAGTGATGTACCTGTCTAATATTACGGACAAAACATTTCAAGTGATATAGGTTTTAACATAAAAATTCATTTGTTTCAAAATGAAAAGTTTGCTGTAGCGGAAACTAAAACGTAACACTTCCTCTTCACCTTACTTTTCATGTTTTACTTTGCTTTGTTTGCTATATCTCTAATGATGGCAATCCCTGTTTAAAAAACTCAAGTTCTGCCCTGCTCTCGATGATATGATCGAAAATGACTACTGTTATGGTTATATTTTGAGATTCTGCTTGTATTTTCCACCATTTATTTTCCATGCCTTGGAAATGACTACTTTTTTGGTTACTGTAAAACCTGAGGCTTCAGTTCTTTCACATTCTAGATGTTATATTCAATGATCAGTGCCATGAATGCCATACTATTGATAAAGCTTGTGAATATCATTGTTGACATGAATGTTGTACTATTGATAAGGCTTGGGAATATCATTGCTTGCTCAAACCAATGCCAAAGTGTGTCTTCTCATTATATGCTTCCCAGTTCGTTCATGACAGGTTTGATTTTATTTTCAGAGCTGTTGTTAGACCTTGTGGCATTTGTAAATTTGGAACCTGGGATTGAGAGTTGAGACTTCCTTTTCTTTATAAGTGGATCTATTTGAGGCATAGCAGAAAAGTTCACGCACCTAGTAATGGCATATAGTTATTTGCAGTCTGTCAATAGTGTGGAATACTCCATGTTCAAACATTCCTTGTTTTGGGATCTTGTCAGGGCAATACACTATTGTTCTCGCTTGCATTCCTTTGTGTTATTTTCTTAACTACCTTAAAAGATTAACCTCTTTAATTTATCTAGGCTTGAGTTTATTTTTACTCGGGTTTTTAGGTGTCCCTTTTCAGTTTTATTGCTATTGCTATAATTAAATTAGGTGATGCTTTTCATGCTTTATAGTTTCCTCTTGTTGAAAGTTTAATTTCATATGTTTTCCAAACTACAGAAGAGATGTTTCTGGTTGATTGATTTTAATGGAATTGGAAAACTGATCTTACTGCCCGCTAGACTCCCTCCCCAACTGTGATGAGATGGTCGATGGACTACTCTTGAATCACCTAATGTGGCGGGCACTCGATTTCACAAGGACCCAGGCTAGCTGGGATACAAACCGTGGTTGGCAGGGTCTGAATAGTTTAATTTGCTGAGCAGAACAGAATACTACGTTATTTTGTAGAATTTAAATTGCTGTACTTCGGAATACACATTCGTGTTTCATATGGCTTTTTGACATCTGTTCCTTTCTTTTGCCATCATGATTCAGGGCCTGTGCTTGGGGACAATGATTGGGACCTAGGATGAGGAGTTATTCTTCTATCCTGCAATCATTTGAGGTGCTTCCAGAGCTGTGCAATAAACGGAGAATCACTAATGAAAAGCCTGGACATCCAAGACATCAAGAGGTATTTGTACTTGCCTCTTGCTTTGAAAAATAAATAACACTAGATGCGGTCAAGCTCTGTTGTCTTTGTAAAAGATTGGATTGACATCAGAACTTTCTTATAGGACATCGTAGGGTTAGAAGAGCTTTCAGTGTTTCTGCATTTTTGACTGTGGCTGGCTATTTGTATCCTGGAAATACAATCAGAACCTTCATCTGTAGAGGCAATTGCTCTTATTAATAGACCATCACAATCTGACAATGTACATAGAAATCCTGGACAAGGTTTTACATGTCCAGGGTATTAAATGAATCAGATTGCAGAGGTGCATCAGCTAAATTGCCCACAGGACCTATCTGAGCGTTTTCAAAGACTCCTAGAACACAATCCTTCTCTCCTGCGCAGGTTTTGCTGAAGGTTGATAATGTCAGCGAGGCTCAAATCTGTCATAGACAAGTCACCCCGTTGCCCAAAATTTCCTGCTCCTACCATCTGAATCTATACTGTCTCTGATGGAGACATGATTTTTATTTGATAATGCCCTGTTTGTTTGAAAAGTAGATTATTTTTTATTGTTTATCAGGATCATGCAAAATAATTTCCTGGAAAGTATAATAAAAGTAGAAAATCATTTGTATCTATCACATAAAAAATAAAAAATATATTTTTATTTATTTAAAATTATTTTTTCAAGCGAGTGTCAAAGATGGTGGAGAAACATAAACAGCCAGACCAGGAACGAAGGCCGTTTATGCCTTTATGGTTACATTGGAAGATAACATCTGCAGCCAAGCTGGCAACGAAAGGATTTTAGCTTGCCAGAGAGAAGAAAGACCGTTAGTAAACTGTGCATCAAAAACAAATATACTGTCCTTTACTTGTGTAGGCATGGATCAAATCAGAATCTTTTCACAAGAATTTCTTGTAATAATCGACTCCAAAACCTAATAACGTTATCCAAACAAATATGTTGTTTTTTTTTTTAATAATTCCATGCCGTACTAATTAACATCAATAAATTATTATTATAATTCGCCAACAAATTTTTTATTTTCTTTGTTCTTAGTGAAGGAATATTCGCCTAACTTATTATTAATATCTCATACAATTCTTTTCACACATTTAAAGAGTCTTAAACTTCCCAATGCGAGAAGAATTTGTCTCTACCCTGACATGGCTGTAAAACTCGGATTGACGGTTGTTGGGCCTTTGATTCATTTGTTTGTCGATCCTTCTTCAGAAGTTTGCTTTTGTATCTTCCAATTTGTTTTCTGGCAGCATGGCATAAACACTTAAACATGAGGACAAGACCAAAGACGGCTAGGAGATGCTGGGATTTGCCACCGCATCTCTGCATGGAGGATAGTAAACAATGTATAGACATGGAAAAAGGGACTTACAATGCATGATAGCACTGCAAGTAGGATGTTCTCGAAGAATATCTGCTACATTTTGCATCTTGTTCTAGTTTTCTTCAATGGCAAAAAGATTGCCCTTCTTTATCCTCTTATTAAATTCACTTATTCTTATTATAAAATAGCCCAAGAAAGTTGTTGCTCATCACAACATACGCACCTGAAAAAACAACTTGAACTACGAGAATTATGACCCTTCTTTCCCTGATCAACCTGTGGTCGATCTCTACCTCCCACTGTGGGCTAACCTCCCATCCTTTCGGTCCAAGCCAGCCTTCATTTGGGCTGAAGATGGCTCAAATGGTGCAACCAAGAACTCAACCATCTCTTATGCTCAGCTCAATGAATCAGTTCACTCAATTTCTACCCAGTTACTTACTCAATTACAAAGAGGTGACACGGTCGTGATTTTACGCTCACCTGGGTTAGAGCTTGTTGAGATCATCTTTGGGTGCCAAAGAGCTGGCCTTTTGTACATCCCTGTGTTCCCACCAGACCCTTCTTTCACTAAAGAAAACTATCACCATCTTGTTAGAGTTCTGTCCCAGACAAAGCCCAAAGCTGCCATAACACACCATGATTACATTGCCAGAGTTCAACACTACGTCTCCTTGTCCTCTGACAATCATAAGCTTGCAGAGATGTTGCAAAAGCTCACCTGGATCTCTACTTCTGATATCAAAGACAAGAAAGTGAGTTCAGATATGGGCTCATTGCCTTATAATGGCTGTAGACCAAATGAATTGTACTTAATCCAATACACTTAAGGTGCTACGGGGATTCCAAAACCTGTGCTGGTAACAGCAGGAGCAGCTGCTCACAATGTGAGAGTAGCCAGGAAAGCCTACGATCTCTATCCAAACAGTGTTATTGTCTCTTGGTTGCCTCAGTACCATGACTGTGGCCTGCAGTTTTTGTTATTGACTATCATATCTGGTGCAACAAGTGTGCTAACATCACCTGGCGCCTTTGTGAACTGGCCTGGGCTATGGCTTGAGCTGATTTCAAAGTTCCAAGCTACTTGCACTCCAGTTCTATCATTCTCATTACCATTTGTTATAAAGCGTGGTGGGGTTGATAAAGGAACTCAGCCTATAAGCTTATGGAGCTTGAAAAACTTAATCATCATCAATGAGCCTATTTACAAAGCATCGGTGTTCAGATGTTATCAAACTCCCAAACAATCAAGAAATACAACCTCATTTCATAGAGACAGCTGCTCAGAATAGTTGTCAAAAGTTTCTCAGAGGAGGTTGCCTTGCTGCATTTGAGATGTCAAGCACTATAGTTCTTGTTGCAGAGATTCAAAGATACGAAAAGGATGTTAAGGTATTGAAACAAATCTGTGAGTGGGCCAAGAAAGCTGTTCTGAAGGAAGAGAAAGTTGAAATTGGCTTGATGGTTCTAGTTGAGAGCGGAAGTGTTCCGAAAACAACTTCAGGGAAGATTCAAAGATGGGCTGCCAAAGATATACTGATTAGAGGCAAAATGAGTGTGGTAATGGAGATGCAGTTCGAGGATAACAATGCAAGATTCTTGCCATCGTACGAGGCAATAGGTAAAGCAAATAAAGAGATCAGATGTCAAGGGGGAAACAGAACAAGTACTGTTGCTGAAGATAGAGATCAAGAAATTTCCCTAGCATTTTCAAGCACTCCAAGGCGTCCCCCATTGCTTTCTCTTCTGTGAGAAAAATATATTGTGGTTGCTTATCTTGAATAAGCTAGCGAGTTAATGCTAAATCTTTCGTTTAACCAGGTTCCGAAGCAATTTGTTTTTCAATCACCATGACTTGTTGTGGATTCATCGATGCTTTATTAAAAAAAGTCTATGCAATGGTGGAGCTACATTATATCACATAAACTGAGAATTTAACAAGATTTTCCCAGGAAAAAAGTATGAGGATTTTGGTTTGGGCTTTAGAGTAAAAATGCCCGCGGTCCAGGTCTGGTAAGGCCCTTTTCTTTCCTGCTTGCTTCGAGCGTGTCCATTCACCCAGGCCCATATGCGACGACAGTAGCTATTATCCAGAGTTGATCGCATAGTTGTCAAACGTGACTGTGAAACGAAGCAAGATGCGGCTCTCGAGTTATTCAATCAACTGAAAAATCATCCAAAATATTTTGTTTTTTTTCTTAATTTCTTGTTGTTGACCCCATTGAATTAACCAGGTTTTATTAGATTAATATTTTTTTAAAAAATTATTTTTCATTAAAAAACCTAGATTTCAACAAATTAATACTTTTTTTTTTTGCTCAAATCAAATTTTAATTCTCTTTATATAACACATTTAGCAATAAATGGCTTAACTAATGTTAGAGAATAATATAAATCATATCTTGAAACCTCACCTAATAGTTTAAGTTATAAGGTTAAAATAGTTATTTGACATGGTATCAGAGCCTTGATGACCAAGCCGTCACGAGTTCAAATCTCACCATCCTTATTTATTTGATAAAAATTAAGCATAAGGCAATGTAAATCTATGCAAGTTTTAAATTTAAAGAGCTTTTACTAGAAGATGTATGTTAGAGAATAATATAAATTATATTTTAAAATCTTACTTAATATCTTAAGTTATTAGGTTAAAATGATTATTTAATCAATACATGACGCCAATCACTTTAAAAAATAATATTTTCAAATAATCTTTGGTGACCAAATTCAGCTACAAAAACTACGTGCAAGGATCATTTTCTTCTCTATTGCTTGATATTATTATTATTAAAAAAAAACGTTTTTTTTATAGACAAATGTAATCCAAAATCGAATCAGTGATACTTGTATCATGTATAGTTTTACTTAAAATCGGTAAAACTATATCAAATTAGTCCATCAATCTACAAGCACATTTAACGACTTCGAGTGAACCTAGCTCTAACATACTATTCCAGGCCTCCATCGGTTCCATGCCCAGCAGGATTCTGCATCCCCGGGCCGGAGGAGCAGCTCGATCCATTAGTCCGCCTCTAGCTCCCCGAACTCACCCGACTGGTTGTCACAACGCAGAATATGATACCAGTGAAAGAAAAAGTAACACAGATCAAGATAAAATCTAAACATTTCGAAGAGATTTTATTTCCCTTGCACAATATGACACGAATTGTTGAATGTATCATTCACGGTTGCCACTGAGTAATCCCTGGAAACGAACTTTGTTTACGAACAATTGAACTACAAATAATGTAATTAAGAATCTTATAAAGAATTAATTAAATCCTAACTCCGAGCAAACACAGACGGCATGCTTAATACATGCAGGCAAGATGAAAAGCGATGGACGTATAAGAACTTGTTTTGGGAAGGGAAACAAGGGCATCGTTTTACTTGGAATATTTTTTAATGTATAAAGAAAGATATTGGTGAATATATATAAAAATATACCTAATCTATCAATAGATGGTAGAATTAATTGCTTTGATCTTTGGATATCAGAGTTATTTTGATATTCAGAATATATAGTTTAATCTATACACCTAAAGGCAATGACTAGATTTAGTAAAAGCTAATTTCAACTTCAACCGCAATTCCAAACCAATGTTTCCGTTTATGGTTGAAGTGTGAGAGAAAAAATCAAATCTTGAGTAAAAAATCACACTTCTGGGTGTTTGATAATCCTCTTAAACACATGGTTTTGTAAAGAGAATACATTCAAACCATGATTTTGAAAAAAATAAAATAAAATTTCATGTTTTCTCCCTTCCAAAATCATGGGTTAGATGCAAATCATGAATTTGAATACAAGCCATAGCCTTATTATAGCAAAGGAATCACGCCCTCGATGGGGTTATAGAAAAGAAATAAGAGCGCAACCTTAGACTTCTTTGTATTTATTTACTTGTTGATATGCTTACTTCTTTCAACCAAGAATTTCTCACACCGTATATCGAACCTTAAACCACTTGTCTTAAAGTATACATTTTCTAAATCAGGCACGGGAGAAGTTCAATCTCGAATCCATGTTTTGTTTGAAAGCTTTTACTCATCGATGAACACATTAACAAATCACTCACATAGTCGGCGAGCCATCGCTAGTGGAAGGAGCAGCATGATCACAGCATTAAATGAACTGCCACAAGTAGTACTGTGGTGGGCAAAAGTATTTGAGCGTGTGATGCTTTAATGCGCATGCCAAATTAAGCTGCCTAAGCTAAAATGTCGAGAGATATTGAGATTAAAGCTCTCGAAATGGAATAGATTAAAAAGAAATTTAAAAATTCTCCTATGTTCCCAAGAGTTTGACACCGAATGTGATATTCAAACTTCGAAATTGCATTCGAGATTAACGGGACCAAGGCCTAGAACGAGCATCTGATTTGCATCTGAAGAAAGAAAGAAAGAGGGAAGAAAAGATTCCGAGTCGGATCATGCTACTCGTCATGATAAAAAAATGTAAAAAGCTCCTGGCTCCTGACTCTAGCTTTCGGGATTCTATTGGTGGGAGCTGTATTGCAACAAAAAATGAACATGAAGAGGTGGAGAGGGCTATGTAGGAAGCAAATAGGCAAGTACCAAAGCAAAAGATGTTGAAAGAGAGGGACAAATTAAGCCATCGATTGCATCACAGAAAGGTAAAGACATTGCTTGGGGCAAGCGTGGTGTTGCAGGGAGAGGCTTGCGATTCAAAAACAGAATGCCTACCTTAGCCATTGGTCATGCTTGAGAGTTGAGATTGAGAGAATCATTCTGCTCTACATTACACGACAACACCATTACTGTGGACCGTTCCCATGCATGTTTTTTTCACTTTTTACCCCCCCTCCTTCTCTCATTTAATGCAGCTCTTTCCCTCTTAATTTGTATAAAAATTATCATTAAACTTTAAGCATTTATCTAACATAATCTTTAGTTATTCTTGGGCAATCTTAAATATATTATCCATGTCCAAACTATAACATCCAAGTAAGAGTTTGTTTGTGTATGATATTATGGTAACTTTCATGATTGCAAAATGAAAAAAAAAATTATAAATAGTGGTTTTTTTGTAATTAAGAAATAATTTATTTTTGTGCTGTAAAAACATGTTTAGCTTTTAAAAAATATCAAATTAATTTATTTTTTAATATTCTACTATGATTTTGATGTGATTTTAGAATCAGATAATTATTTATTTTTTATAAGAATATTTTAAATAAAAATTATACATAATCATATATATTTAATAAAATTAAATATTTATACTATTCTGCTTGTCAAATTACAAATGTTCAAGATTATGTCTATAGTAATGATTTAAAAATAATAATTTATATGCATTTTTTTAAAAAATATTTTTTAAAAACATTATTCATCACAATACCAAATATATACAGAATAAAATTTCAAAAGAGAATTTCCATTGGAGCTACTGTGATTAACTAAATATTTATAAAAATATAATAAAAATAAAATACAATTTCACCCGCACCGAGGTATATTATAAAACAAACCCTAACACTGTAACAAAACATAGAGCCTGTAAAAGCATGAGTGATCGAGTTCATGAAACTGATGACAGGGTGATGCAATGTCAAGGGTGGTTTTAGACTAATAAACACAGTAGCGAATAAAAAGCAAGCTAGGTCGCGTCAAGGGTGAGGGAGGAATACACCGTATGCATCTGTTTGGTTATTTAGGGGGTCAGGCTGGGTTAAAGATAAGAAATGGAAAGGGAGGCAATAATGAAGGGGTGAAGTGGGACCCAGTGTGGCAGGGCGTGGGAGAGGGATGAACATGACGTTGTCGGTTGTTTTGTGCAGAGAAAGGGAGGGCTCTTAATCTCATCACCATCTCCTCACAAAGTTTATCTACCCTCTGGCTTCATCACAAGCAACCAAGCTGTCTCTTGTTGGATATGTAGTTGGCCTGTTGGAAGCCCAGAAGCACAGTCCTTGCTCCCATGCTCTGAAGCTTGAAAACACCACACAAACCCTCTCTCTTTTACATCTTTCCCCTGCTGATTCTTTTGTGGTTTCTGCATACTTGAAGACATTAGCTAGAGAGAGAGAGAGAGAGATGTTAGAGACTTGATGATGGTAATAAAGCCTGTGGTGCTGGTACTGCGCGCTAGCTGTTGCCTCTCTCTCTCTCTCTCCTGAAACTGTGAGTTTTGTCCCATTTAACGTTCAATTTCCTTTTTGTTCTTAAGATCTTCTTTCTTCGTTTTATTGCCTTTCTTCCATCTTATCTTTTGGAACAACTGAGGATGGAGCAAGTTCTTGAATTTAGCTTAGGGCATTTCGTACGTATTTAAGCTGCTATACTGTGATTTTTGTTTTTGAAATGCTTCTTTTCCTTTACTGTTAGGCATAAAATCTTGGAGGGCTCCAGGATTCGAAGTTACAATATTGTTATATCAAAAAAAAATAATCCGAAAGCTTAAGATTTTCTTTTCAAAAAACAAAAAAGATTATAGTGCTGCGTTTAAGAAAGCTAGGCGTGGTGCAAAAATCATGGAGATAAGAGGTCTAGAAAATGATACAAGAACGTCAGTCCCTTCAAGTTACAGTCATCAATCGTCAGGGCTAGAAGGAAGAAATGGGAACCACAATGGCACCACTGTCCTTACTTACACTCAAACCCTAGATCACCAACGCCAACCCTCAAGATCTCCAAACCCAGATCGACTTGCAATCATCTCAAGCGGACCCAACTCCAAAACATCCACTACAAGGTACCGCGAATGTCTCAGAAACCACGCTGCCACCGTAGGCGGCAGTGTTTATGATGGCTGTGGTGAGTTCATGCCAGGGGGAGAAGAAGGAAGTTTAGAGGCGCTCAAATGTGCTGCTTGTGAGTGCCACCGCAACTTTCACCGCAGAGAAATCGATGGGGAGACTCAATACAGTCCTGGTTCAAGAAGAAGTGCTACCATGGTTCATAGTCTTCAGTTGCCACCACCATTGCCTTCGCCAGCTGTACTGCATCACCACCACCACCACCAAAGATATTCTATGGGGTTGCATACTAGTCCTCACACTGCAAATATGGTTCAACCCATGAGCGTCGCTTTTGGTGGTGTTAGTGGAGGAACTGAATCTTCAAGTGAGGAACTCAATCCTTTCCAGTCTAATGCAGATGGAGTGCCACCTCCTGCACCTTATGTTATGTCAAAGAAGAGATTTAGAACAAAATTCACACCGGAACAGAAAGATAAGATGATGGAGTTTGCAGATAAAGTTGGGTGGAGGATTAATAAACAAGATGAGGAGGAAGTGCAGAAGTTTTGTGCTGAAGTTGGTGTGAGGAGACAGGTTTTCAAGGTTTGGATGCATAATAACAAGAATTTGAAGAAGCAGCCCAGCCAACAAGTTCCACTTGACGAGAACGAGAACCCATGATTTTTTCCTTGAACATCATTAATCGCTTCAGGTGATAAGAGATCCATGGCGGATATAAATGTGAAAAGCCTTGGCTGGTAGCTAGCTAGTTGTGTAGGAAGGAGAGGTCTATGAACAAAAAAAAAAGAAAAGGAAGGAGGTGGTTTAGCAGGATTATTGAATATGGGAATTAAAGTCTTTGTCTTTGATCAGAAATTTGTAAGATTCTCATGTTATCTTAATTTCTGCAATCTTCCTTTTTCTCAGTGCCATTGTTCTTAGAATCTAGCTAGGAAAGCTAGCTTCCATTGTTTTCCCATTGGAGTTATTATGCTGGGCCTGATCGACCGTACACATCTTTCATTTCCAAAGTTACTCAATTACTTTCCCCAGTATTATTATCAGAGAAGGGAAGCGAAGTAAGAGATTGTATCCTTGTTCTTCAATGTGTTCGGTTCTGTTCAAGTTTGAACACAATCATACGAGGAACAGGTGCATGAATCCTAGTTGATATATCGGCAGCCATACGGGCCATGTTAGGCTTGATGTCATATCTGTCTATATCCCTAACTTAGTCTGTATTTGAACCCAAAAAATAGTAGGGCTGGGCCATGTTTAATTCCATCCTCATCCATCATTTAATAATCGATTGGTCGCCGTTTATAAATATAGTGGGGACATGTTTTGTATTTTCAAAGTATAAAGAATTATTTCTAAAATAATTTTTATTTTATTTTTTATTCAAATACATTTCTATTCTTTTTATATTTATTCATACCCTCTTACAACACTAATCAGGCGTAAATTTAAAAAAAAAACTAATTTATTGAGTGTCGCTGCTGTTTTGTTAGTTTTTATATTTTAAAAATATTTTTTAAAAAATTTAAATTTTTTTATTTTTTTTACTTTAAATTAATATATTTTTTATATTTTTAAATCATTTTGATACACTAATATCAAAAATAATTTTTAAAAAATAAAAAATATATATTATTTTAATATATTTCTAATTAAAAAATATTTTAAAAAACAACCATAACTAGTTAACTACACTACCAAATATAAATATCAAATATAAATATCAAGATAAAAATAAAAGCAAAGTCAATGAATTTATCCTCTTTTGGCATATTTTATGTTGTAAAACAATATGCTGGTATATTATAAAACACTTTTAAAAACATATTTTATACCATAGTAGCAAACGCATATTTGAAGGCTATTTGATTTTGTATTTTAAAAAAATATTCTTGAAAAAAGTTTTAAAAAATTATAAAAATAATTGCTGTTCACCTGGTGTGAGGGTGTAATGATCAAGTTCATCACCGTGGTCTGGAGACCTTTGCCTGCCCAAGTCGCATTCTGTAGACTGTTTTCGC
This sequence comes from Populus tomentosa, assembly GCA_018804465.1. NCBI lineage: Eukaryota > Viridiplantae > Streptophyta > Magnoliopsida > Malpighiales > Salicaceae > Populus > Populus tomentosa. The sequence goes on from CM031977.1 coordinate 18,335,643, forward strand.
ATATGCAACAGGAGAAGCACAGTAATTAATTATCTGGCATCATTTCATGAACAAGGGTTGCGTTTATGTACAGTATCGCATTTATTCCCTGACTTCTTCCTATCATTCAGCATCTACCAAAACTCCTAAATTATTACAGAATATGGTGGTTAAATTATTACTTCAAATTTTTATACGTCAATAAATTTGTCAAAAATATTTTGTAAATTATGTATCGTTAATTATTTTATTTTATAATTATGATTGAATTATTAAAAAAACATCGCATTCTAAATATAATCTATTAAATAAAAAAATAGAAAAATATAAAACTTTCTAATAGTTTTATTGGCTATGTGGTGAATCGGGTCTTTGTAATAATTTCAATGAATATAAATTATGTTCTCTGAGAAAAACATATATAAATAAGAACTCACCGAGAAGGGGAAATTATTGTTCCCCTCCTTGTAAGGCATTGTTCATTGAAAACGTTATTTTTTTTTTTTAATTTGAGTTTTTTAATTTTTATTTTATTTAAAAAAATATTTTAACATTAGATTTTTTTATAATTTATTTTAGTTTGTTTGAGTTTATTATAGTTTTATAACTAAAATTAAAAGTTTTATAGGTTAACTGAAGAAACTTGGGATTTTTTTATCATGTTTTTTAATTGAATTTTTTTCAATTTGATTGATTGAGAATTAAACTTCATAATTTATTTCAGTTTGCTTTCTATAAAATTATTATTCTAGTCTTATTACCCAAGTAAAGGGTATGACTCAAGTCTTCTTTTTTTTTTTTTCAATTTCACCATTCAATATTTAAATTAATTAAGAATTGAGCTTCATAATTTATTTTGATTTAATTTGTTTTGCGTTATCTTGGTTTTGTGTTGTTATCCAAGTTTAACAAGTTAGAGCCCGTTTGGCTCTACAGCTGCGGCTTTAATAAAACGCAGTTGCAACCGTTTGGTTAAAAGAAAAATAAGGTATATTGTTCACTGGACCCGCATTTTTCCTGCATTCGAAACGCAACATTTGAAAAACAAGAATTCGTTGATTTTTTACTGTTCACGTTAATTGCACTGTTCAATGAACAGTGCAATTAACATGAACAGTGCATTGTGGTGCACTGTTCACTTAAAAAATAGTGAACAGTGTAATTCTCTTGCACTGTTCATTTGCACTGCGTGGGCTGCTTCTTCTTCTTTTTTTATTGTGTTAATTTTTTTAATATTTTTTTAAAAAACTAATTTAGAATGAATTTTATACATAATAATATTTTATCTAATTTTATTACACACTAAAAAATTATGAAAATTGTAGTTCTTGTCGGATGTATTTCATACAAAATGGAATTATAGATGATTTTATGGAATAATAAAAAATATTTTATATAAAGTATGATTTATTTCATGATGTAATAGCAATATTTAAATTAAAAATCATCAATATTAATATATATATATTTTTTAAAATTATTTTATAACCTCAATTTCAAAAGCATTTTTAACCAAACACATTAAACTACTTTTTGTTCAACCTCAATTTCAACCACAGTTTTAACCAAACACATATTTTTTCAAATCAATCTCAACTAAAAGCACTTTTTATAAAACAACTTTTTTTAAACCACAACCACAACAACTACCGCAATACCAAACACACTCTTAGTCTAAGTTGACTTGAGTTTTTTATATATATAATTTTTTTAAAAAAATTATTATTTAATATTGGATTGGTTGAGAATCAAGTGTGTGTGTATATACATATTTTTTATAAAATTAACACAATCTCATGATCTAAAATATGAATTTTATATATTAATATGGATTGACTCGCTATTATTTTAATATTCTTTTAAAAAAATATTATTTTAATTTTTTTCTATCAAACTATGTTTTTTTTCATAGTTATCCAATTTATATTTAGATTTATCAAATTAACTAAATAACATTAAATAAAAAATTTTCATTTTTTGCTTAAAAAAATACAGCATTAATGCATGGATATTTTTTTAAATTATTCCGACTCGGTAACACAGGTAAATGATTATATTCAAATATAAATGAGTATAATTCATACTCATGCAAAAGAAAGTGTAAGAAATCATAGAATAAAGGCTACCTTATAAATTTTTTATTTTATAATTAAAGACACTTCCATGTATTGAAACTAATTAATTTATAATCTTCTTCCCACAAATTCATACCTAAATTGATGACAAACCCATTCTAAATCCTTCTGCTGGGTTAATCTGAAAATTAATCTGTATTATACAAAACCAGGCCAATGGATCTTTCTTTTTTTGAAAGAAGAAGAAGAAGAAGAAGAAGAAGGAAACAAAAACAAAAGAAAGAAAAACCCAACCAAGACTGAGCTGTCTTTCGAACCAAGTTTGAGCCTGTTAAATCAATCACCCTTCTCCCCCAATAAACCTTAACAAAAACTCTCTCTCTCTTTTGATTCAAACAAACTTCAGTCTCACTCACACATATCCATCTTCACTTCATGGACCCTACAAGGCACCCTCCCTAAATCCCATAAATCACATCTCTCTCCTTAGATCCTACGGCCCAGCTGGCCCACAGCCTCGTCCCCTTCACTCAATCTCCAACCCTTCAAGATCAAAATGCTCGATCTTGAAACGGGTAAACACCGGGCGTTTTCGTCGACGTCTACTCAGCTTGTTAACGATTCGAATCGGACATGTCAACTGTGCGGATTCGATTGCCTGTGTTGCGGTTAATGATTGTGTTTGTGATGCGTGCGTGGGGTGAGAATCTGGGCCGATGAGAAGGTTCTGACGTTATCGGACGGTGGAGGAGAGCTGTGTGGGGGCCGTGGGAGTGTCTGGGGAGTTGCATGAGGGATGCGTGAGGGGTTTGTTTTGTTGGGGATGGGTGTACGATCCAGCAGGTTTTGCTCGTATGCTTTTAATGCTGCGATCCTAACGTTGAACCTAACCAGGAAGAAACTAATTTTTTTTATTTAATTACACCCGTGGTCCCTCTACTTTAAGAGTTTGATTAATTGCCTCAATCCACTACTAATTTGATCGATAGTGTCCTTTTACAATGAGGATCCCGTTTAGAAACGCGGCTGCTGATGTCTGTTTAGCACTGCAGTTGAATCTGTGTTTGGTTAATTTTTTTTTTGTTAAAATTAAATGTAGTTTGTATCTTTTGGATCGTTTTGATGTGTTGATATTAAAAATAATTTTAAAAAAATAAAAAAAACATTATTGACATGTATTTCGGTACGAAAAACTATTTGAAAAGCAATCACTATCACACTGCTAAACACACACTTATTTATTTTTGTGTATTTAAAAAGTATTTCTTAAAATTTATTATTTTTTATATTGTTTTGATATTTTTAATTTGAAAATTGTTGAAATTCTGTTTGGCATTGCAGTGTGTTTTTGGATTTTTTTTAAATTTCAAATTAATTTATTTTTTAATAATGATGGCATATTGCTATGTTATTAAACAAACTTGCGATGATTTCTCTACAAAAGAGTAACTTTTATTCATACAAGCAATCTATATCTCGATGGCATTGCATCTACCGCATACACTTGGAGATTTCCGAAGAAACCTTCCTCTAACAATTAAAATGTACAATCTGCAAAAGGGAACCGATAAAATCTTGACCTTCCCTTTCCAAAAATGAAATACAATAAATTAAAATGTGATATGAACAGGTCGTCTGGTTTGGTGTTTATCCGAGTCTCATGGCACGAGGGCCTGCTGCAATGGGTGCCGGTGCCTGCCCCTGTCCTGCTGCTGCTCTTGGTTGATGATTTCTCGAAATTAAACCTGTATTCCTGAGATTAAACGCCAGGCCAATTAATTCCTGTTGAAGAAACTTTCTTCACCTGGATTAATATATAATCAAGAAACCTAAAACCTGTATTTAGTTGATGTGATATGAAAATCTTTCTTCACGTATATTTCATTTATTTAAACATTCAATTGATTTTATTTTTTTTAATTAATATAGGTATTCGAACTAGCTTACGTGTATTTCGATTAATCCCACAAGCTCTAAAGTTAACAAACATATAAATTTTCAGTGACAATCATATTAACAACCATAAAATTCAAACCTAAAATAATATAGGAAGCAAATCCTTGGTTTCAAGATTTTACAATCGGACCACCTATTAGATGGTTCAATTCATCATTTTTTTAATTAGGAAAATTACCCAACACTTGACTTTAATTGGATTGCTCAATTTTTTCTTTATAATGTTCAATATTTCATGCGTTCTCTCTGTTCGGCAGGGTTGGTGTATTTATGGGAAAAAATTATTTTCATGGTCTTTTGACAAAACAAAGGTAATAATATTCTGGAAAGGAAACCAGTTTATTAGCACCCGAACCAGATTTTTAAGGTGATTGATTTGAGTCGGAAAGGATTAAAAAGGAGAGTAAATTATAGAACACGGTACTTTATATAACAGTAGACAACATCATTAAAGTACACGATACATCGTACGTACAAGCTTAAGAAGTGTGAGTAGCACAGGACTTGTTCACGTTGCTTTCATTATTACTACAGTAACTAACTCTGGACAGAACCAGAACCAGAACCAGAACAAGCAAGTAGATTCACTTCTTTTTTAATACTTGGTCTTGCATGCATATAGTTTTTACAGAACTGGACCCTTCGGCGCTTCATTGCAGCTTTAAATTCCTCATAGCCTGTCAAAAAAAAAAAAAAACAGCATTAATTAGTGATGCATAATTATATTTAATTCCCTAGTTGGAGTGTTTAGTTTTAATTAATTAACTGTAGTGGGTTGTCAACACCCACATTATCCTTGAAATAGGAATTGTATAGGAACTCGATCAAGGGACTTGTTTTATTTATTTATTTAGAATAGATTAGCTTACTTTAGGCACATTGGGTGCGTGAAATTTTTGTTTCAGCTTATAATTAATGCTGCCTAAAGTCCTGGCTAGATCCAAGAACCCGTGTCGTGAGCAGGTCTGGGGATTACTGGATTGGGTTACAGATCAGGAATGTGAAAATTGACTAAAAAAATTGTGTTTTCCTGTGATCAGCATTAGAAGCACTGGCTAATTTATAATAACTTTTGCTCCGTTCCAAAGCATATGTCTATGTGCATGTGATCTAATACAAGCAGGATTAGATTTCATGTGGCTTCTTTTTTGTTTTTCCTTGGGAAGTTGAATTTATAATGGATAGTCTTTCCAGAGGGAACAAGGGTCGGTGTTAGGTTTACCCTAAATCCTATAGCTACTAGGAAAGGAAAGGAAAGGAAAGGCAAGTCAATTATGAAAAGATGATATACATGAATACTTGGTCGTCGTCGACATACGAACCCTCAAAATCCGCAGTTAATGCTGGAACAAGAAACTTGTGACGTTTTATGTTACATCATACACAATCTAAGGAAGTTTTCTTTGGCTGGTTTGAAAGTAGGAGGAGGCGCCGTGTGGCTTTTGGCAATATATATAAACAGTGGGCAGGTGGCAATATACGTGCACATGAGTAGAGAGGATGGAAGCAGGTGACAGCACAGACACAAGCACATGCTTTAAAGTTTAAATAGAATTAAATCGTAAATTGATGGGAGCTCAATCCGGAACCACTGAAGTAGACTCGATTGACAGATGTTTGGATTAACTACGTACGTTTTTAAGGAGCTTAGTGCGTGCCCTTTCGATTTCCGAGGATAATAGATGGGAATGCGAATGCTTATGTCTTGAACATGTGTAAGATGCGTAGCAAACAATATTGCATGCAAGAACATTGAAGTTGGTTTTTACGCGTACCTCTGATCTTCGACAAGCCCTCTATATACTATTGCTCCCAGAGGGCTTGTAGTTTGGCAGTGGAGCTTGGCCGGATTCTATATATGTAACATCCTCCACAAGACGATCGTAGTGCACCTTAACTTCTTCTGCTGACTTGCTACCCACAGCCTTGGCCACATTCTGCCAGCGGTCTGGGGTGTCTTTGTCAAAGACAGCCAGTGCCTTCTCAAACAGCTTGTTTTGTTTGGGCGTCCAAGAGGAGCTAGAACCATGTGAAGACGTGCAGTAAGCCATTTCCCTTGTTGATAATCGGGTAGTGGAAGGACGGGTAGGGTAGACGGTGGTGGTGAGAAAGGAATGTGGGTTGAGTACTCCTAAAGCAAAAGAACAAGCTAAACTTCAAGAGATCAAAAAGATCGATCACTCCCTCAGTCAAGGGAGAAGACTGAAGTCAAGGGTCGATGGTATGGACAAGAGATCGACATGCCTGCTCTTTATAAGCAGGAGAAAATGGTAGGGCTGTGCAAGTGGGAGATTTTTTTTTTCCCACCCTCGAGGGTATAACGATGTATGATTCTCTTCCGTAAGCAAAGGTAAGAAGGAATTGAAACGAAAAGGGAATCGGTGTCGAAAGGACTGGCTGTTTATCAAGTCTTTTCTTCGTCTTTGATAATATCATCATCAGCAAGAGGATTTCCTCAAGAATTTTCACCAGCTGGCGGGGATTAGATCCCAATTTTGAGTCTACCCTTTAACATAATACAGATTCGCTTACAACATGAGCCTCCATTCCCCCTTTTTAGACCTCCAAAAACACAGTAATAAGATATTCTGCCCGCCTCTCTTGTGGCTGGGATTTTCTTGCCTCGTTTATTGAGCAACTTGCCACAATTATACCCTTTTCTAGTATATGTTTAATTAGTGGCTTCTCTGTTTTCCCTGTGAATCCGATCTTGCAAATATTTCTTACAATATTGGGCGATACCACAAAGATAAAAAGAGAGGGCGAATAGAGTATTATTCATTTCCAAGTCGTACATGAGCACTGGCTGTGCGATATCTTTTGGAAAAATTATTGCACGAACCAGTTTAATGTACACTGAAGAATATGTACCATGAGGTGGTGTAGTCGATCGTTGTACTATGATTGGTCCCTGCAATAAGTTTGATGGCCAGCGACATGGGCCGGTCAATTCTCTTCTTTTTCTTTTTTGGAATTGAAATTTATTATATTTTATATTTTATTTAGAATCATTTATTTCAAAGATTTATCTTAATTGATACATAAACTGATATCTATTTTAATGTTGAAAAACGGATAGGAAATGATTGAAAACACAATTAATTTTGTCAACAGAAGTCATTGCTGAATAGTTAAGTGCCTTGTCCGTGTGATCTTACATGATATTTTAATAGCATGTATAATTTTTTTTTAATAAATATTTTAAAAAACAATTATTATCTTAATATCAATCAAGCCTGAGACAGGAATTTCACCTCACGAGACAAGGCGGCGGCGCAGGGCTGTTCAGTTGCCATCAAGAAAAAGGTTTTTTCTTTGTAGATTAGATTTTGCTTTTAGTTAAGTTATTATTGGGGATTTTATCTTGGAATTGGGTACGTGGAACTTGGAAAAAGGATGTTATCACCTTCAGCTTCAGCCTTCTGGGCACCATTCCGAACGCTTCTTGCCTACGGTATTTTTTTGGGTGCGAGGATGAATCAGCAGACTCATTATCACTCGGGTTACGAGTTTTATGATTTAACTGTGTTAACTCGAATTATTCTTTTAATATTTTTCAAAAACACTATTAAAATACCAAAACAAATAGGCTGCATATTGATTAAACGAACAACAATTAATGGCTTAAATCCATAGCTTTGTAAAGTTCTATCTACAAAACCAGTGACGAGTAAGTTTTCAGGCAGCGGTAAACCTGTGTATACTGGTGTGAATGCAGCCAGCACTCTTTGTACGGCAAGGCAAAAGTACTTGACACAAGGTGGTGGTCTTCAGCGGTGGTCCCGTGATAATAATCTGGTGTGAGGTTAACAGCCATAAGGTTAGGGTGGCCTTGTACAGTTGGTGGTGGTCTTTAGCGGTTGTCCCGTGATAATATATACTCTGGTGTGAGGCTAACAACCATAAGGTTAGGGTGGCGTTGTACTAAGTTTTGAAGTCAAGGCCAATCTGACTTCTATGGATCTAATAACGACACAAAACCCATATGGCCTGTTCTTTATGCTTTTACTTGGTATTGTGATGATGTGTTAACGTCAAATTTTCAATCCAGTGGCCCGATTGGGCTTTTTCTCTGCAAAAGCGACTTCCTTGCTCGAGGCAATGGTTTGCTCCACACGTGGAACTCTTTTGCTTTTTGTTAACCTAGGCCATTAGATAATTGGATTTTTTATTTTTAAATAACAAAATAAATTAAAAACACTGCAAAATAGCACAATTTAAAATAATAATAATGAAAGAGCACAGTTTTAGCCCATCATGATTTAAAAACGCAATCGTGATAAATATTTATCCTATCATGGTTTGAGATTTTAATATTTAGAGAAATTAGATTCTAATATCCTTTCTTTTTCTCTAACAGAAACAAACATTTACTTGAAATCGTGTTTTTAAATTACTATTTTTTTATATGTTGCATTTTGAGATCGTCACAAATACAAACCGTGCTATTTCGCAAAAAAAACTTTATAATTGTATTATTTCACTGAGATTTTAAAATTTATGTCCTAATAGCCCAAAATAGTCCGAGAATTGTGGTGAGATCTTATATTAGTCCCCAATCTATATTTCTAACGAAATAGGTGCCAAGGTATTCAAGAATCCTCAGCTGTAGCCTTCTTTCAGCAAATGTTTCTAAGCCTTTTCTCCGCTGTATCCCTGACGTGTAGAAAATACTAAAAAAAAAGCATAATGCAAGTGCTCTGGATTTTGTGATATTTTTATGGTGTGGTTTGGTTGTGCTTTTGTGAGAAAATATAAAGGAGTCTGAACAATATAGCCAGCGTAGGCTTAGACATACATGGAAAGCCTTTTCCGCTCTCTGACCGCCGCTCACATGCTGTGAAGAAAGGGTCCGAATAAATAGAGCCAGCCGAGCGCAAGGAATCTTCCATGGAAAACACCATGATATCATGGATATTTATTGGATTCCTTATCATGCTCTCTCAAGTCTACCTCAATGAAAGTTCCGTGAATGGATAGAGATATTTTTATAAAATAGCGGTAGTTATTTTTTAAAATATTTTTTATTTAAAAATATATTAAAATAACATATTTTTTTATTTTTATAAAATTATTTTTAACATAATATATTAAAATAATTTGCAAATATTAAAAAATTATTCTTTTTAAAATATCTTTTTAAAATTTAAAACCAGACCAGGGAAAGATATTTTTTGCAGTGCAGTCCATTTCCCTTTGTTTTCGTGGCCCTTTCCTGAGAATGGAAGCATTCAAGGTCTTTTCTTGCCCTGGTTAATCTTGGTCCGTGGTCAATCACGCTTTAGGTTTCGAAGACTTGGAAGATGTCAGCCCTCTAATTTATGGTCCAGAAATCTGATAGCAAGAGCAGGAGGGCCGCAGTTGAGGTTGAAAGATGGACATCGAAGGGAAAAATATTTCCGAGAGAAGATCCTTTTGATCGTAAAATCTACTTCGAGAGAGTGGTGACAAAGATGTCTTACCGATGGAATGTACCGAAAGACAAGAGGTAGAATCATGTAACAATCAAGGGGATCAGTCTTGCGCTCGAGGATGATATACTCTCTTTTTAGCATCTTGGATACAAATTTAGATCAAAAGCATTTAGCTTAGTTGCATGAAATTAATCTTAGAAAGGAGAAAAAGCTTAGTTGCATGAAATTAATATAGTTATCATAACAAAGACTAGAGACTCACTTAATTGGAGTGTAAATATGTTCAATTTTAAACCAAATCTAAGAATCCAACCCTTAATTTTTTATATAAATCAAGAAACCACTGCAAGTAACAAAGTCTTTAGACGCTGGATTCAACATCTTGAAGATCTATTTGAAAATATAATTGTAATTGTTTTTCAAAGTATTTTTCGTGTTAAAATGCATTAAAATAATTTTTTTTTATTTTTTAAAAATTATTTTTAAGTTCAGCATATCAAAACAACATCAAAAATATAAAAAAATAATTTGTTAATAAAAAATAAATTAATTTTTATAAAACATGGCACTATATTTCCAAACTACAATGAAAATTTTCTTCCGATTAGCATCCATGCATTCGGCTTTGTTTCCAGCCTCTTCGTGTGCATGAATGAAATGGACCTATTTTTGGAGATTGGGCCATATTGTCTTAACACAAAAACATGAAAGTTGAAACCAAGTTTCGAGACTTCAAGAAGCCCACCAATACTTCACAACCCAGCAGAGAATCGAGCACTGGACCGAAAGCTGGTGATGACTCATGTTGATGATTTTTAGACATTTACAGGGTGATTATGTAGATGTACACTATGGTCCATATCAGTACAAAGGACAAACGATCAATAAAGTGTGGTTCATATGATGTAGATGTCACAGGATTGGAACCACACTAGATGCCATCACTGCCTGATGCTGCGGACTGTGGCTTATTTGTATATTGTTATAGGCTTCTAGAAAAAAATATATGGAGAAAAATTATTGAAATTTATAATATTTTTAAAGAGAAAATTATAAAATTAAAATTTCAATCAGCTTAATATTTAAAAAATAAAATAAAAAAAGAAAATTTTACAAAAATCATAATAAAAAAACAAAAAAAAAAACCATGCAAGGAAACACTGTAGCAATCTATAGTATTTCATAAGAAAATCTAAAGTTGTAATTCTTAACCAGCTCAATATTAAAAATAATAAAATCAATAAAGATAATTTTGAAAAAAATCATAACAAAAAAAACATGTGGGGGAACAATGTAGTAATTCACAGTGTTTTAAAGAAAAAAACTACGAAACTAAATTCTCAACAAGCTCAATATAAAAAAAATAAAATCAACAAATACTATTTTTTAAAAAAAAATTCATATAAAAAAATCATGTTTGAAAATATTGTAGTAATTCATAATGTTTTTTTTAAAATTACAGAATTAAATTTCAATATTAAAAAAAATCAACAAGATAATTTAAAAGAAATAAAAAAACAATCTTAAAAAAAAACAAAAATATCATGTCAAACCCAAAAAAGGGGAAACAAACCAAAAAATACGGGGAAAGATAAATAAAAAACAAAAAGATAAAAGACAAGATAAAATAAAAAATATACGTTTTAGAGTATTTGGTAATGCTTGCGTTTCTCTTTCGAAGGTGGAAGCAGGACATCGACCACTCAGCGTGAGGGATGGGAAGAGATGGTGTGAACGAGAGCAAATGCTGAGGATTATTGAATGCGTTCGATTGACGGGTCCATTTCTTGATCAAGTCCACTTCAAAGTTGACGGCAACCTAGATATTTTTTTTATAGTCTTATAAAATATATAATAATATTAGAGAATCTAGAGTTCATGAATAATTTTCAAATATTGATATCGTGTGACTGGTTATCACCCTTTTTTTATATATAAAAAATTATTAGAATAATGATATATTAAATCGATTAAATTAACTATATTTAATATAAAAATCTCATGTTTTGATACATGAGCCCATGATAACACTGTGGAATCAAAATTAAAATAAATTAAAAACCTCAATTTCAATTAACTAAATATTAAAGGCCCTAAAATGAAAGAAAAAACATTCAATAAAAATTAAATTAAAAAATTACTCTAGCAAACCTGGAAAAGTATCCCACACTATGATCTGATTCAGACCAGTGTTTTTAAAGAAGAAAGAAAAATTCAAGATTTTGAATAATTGATTAGACTAAATCCATTAAGTAAAGTTAATTTAATAATATGATTAAAAAAATAACAATGTCCAATAAATAAAAAGATTCAAGATGACATGTGTCATTTTTAAAATTAATGAAAATCATATAGAAAAAGAAAAAGAGAGCCTAATCTTTAAATAAATCAAATGTCAAAAGATTTTTTTAAAAAAAACATGAGTTTAAGGGAAAAAAAAACAAATGATTTTTTACCTTAAACTATGTTGCGGGTTAAATATTGTTTTCTCTAGCCTTTAAAAAATATTAAAATAAATGAAGATGGTGAGATACTAAAAGATATATTTTTAAAAGTACATATTGAGCAATTCATTTAATTTAATCAATTTTTTTTATAAAAAAAACTAACTCTAATAAAAAAAAATATTAAAAGACTCGTGATAACTTAAGTCATTTTTAACAACAATGAAAAATCATATACAAAGAAAAAATAATTATGGGATCCAATAACCAATTAAATAAAATGTCACATGATAAAACTGAAAAACACGAGTTTCAAAAAAAAAAACAAATGAAACTGGATGATTCTACCAAACCTGAGTTAATTTTTCAAATTCATAACCCGTTAAATCCTAAACTCGGGGTTAATCAAAGAGCTCAATTTAAGATGAAATAATGAAATTGAGAAAAAACTCAATTTTAAAAACTTGTCAAGGTTAAAAAATAGCAATAAAAAAATAAAAATAAAATATAATATGTAAATATAATGAATGATGATGAAATTGTAAAAAGAAAATCAATACCAAAAAGCATCCAAAATAAAATAAAATACAATAAAAAAAATCAAGGTCAAATTCAAAGTGAAAAAAATTGATAAAGAATAAAATAAAAAAAAAATCTAATCCATTAAATTAATTCAAATAAAAGAAATAACAATTAATAGAGCAGAACCAAATCTCATAGGGAAAAAAACCTCAAGGGATTTTGTGAAATGTTGCAAGGGCAAGCCTAAAAGAGAAAATAAAGGGAAAACAAGCCAATTGCCATCAACCCTATTGGAACTAAGCAACACGCGTCTCCTGGGAAGGTAGATGCCATGTTGTCAATTAAAAAACACCAAGATCGTTGGTTTTTAACCTTTATGAGCTACCATACGTGCCGCCCGAAGACAACAAGGTGACTCGTTTACTAGCACGTTCCATGAACGTGCCATCAATTTTTTTTAATTTTTTTGTTATTTGAATTACCAAATAACCTTTGGACTTCGTGATTATTCAAAAAAAAAATCAAAGTGAAATCCTGAATATGCCCCTAAAGCCAAGACTAGTTTTTTTTTTTTTTTTAATTCCAAGGGTATTAGAGTAATTAAAATATTCATGGTTAAAGGAAATCTCGATATGGCCCTAGAGCAAAGTTAATTTCTATTTGCTTTTAAAGTATTAAAGGTAACCAAATAATTATACTGTGCAAAAAACTATGAAAAAATTGAGATACCATGAACAAATGTAAAGTGACAAATGAGCCCAGTGAAAATATTATTTTACCCCTGAAAGATGGTCTTGAGGGTTTGTTTTTTTTTTTTTTAATCTACGGTGAATCAAGGCTTAGCTACAATGGTTTTCTCACACAAAATAGGTTCTGTTAATTTAGTGTAGGCTTTAAGGTGAGTAAGGGCATTGAAAAAAATTATAAATAAAGCGTTTTAAAATATTTTTCTTTATGCATATCTAACAAGTGAGGTTTTGGGTAATTTTTATTTTGTACTTGGAATCTTTTGTTAAATAAAAACAATTTTCATTTTACAATACATAATATTAATAAATATGTATTATTTATTTTTATAACTTTTTTATTAAGTAGGGTCTTAAAACATTAACAGAGTAACTCTTAGTTTAAACCGGCTCTAGGTGTATGTATTATCTATTACTTTTTGATGAATTTGTTTTTTGGGTGCCTGTATCGTTTGACAATGCAAATATTTTATTCTAATGTTTTCACCTCTAATTTTTTTTGGCCTTAGTTTGTCGATTTATTTTGGATTAAACTATAAACTTTAAGTATTTTAACTACAAGTTTTTTCCTTGAATCTTCAATGAAATGACTGCTAAAAATAAATCGATGAATACTAATGGACGAGGGATCCACGTGGTAATATAACACATAAATACACCATTAAATTTTACTTCCACGATACAAATTTAATTGAAAGAATATAACACATCACAAGATTCCACCAAATTAACAAGATTTTTTTTTAATTTGGATATGAAATTTATTTTTTATATTTAAAACAAAAACGTCTTTTTTTTAGAACAGATGGAATTTGATACACGAATCGTCACATAATAGAAAAAGGATGATTAAATGAGCTTAATTTACGCGGATTAAAATTGTTTATTTTGTTATTAAAGTGAATTTGATTAATTTGCCCCTCATGAACTAGCTAGTGTCCTAATTTATAATCACTCGAGAAACTGGTGCTTTTGGGGTGAGTTGGGGATCTAGCTCGTCTAGGTGTCTTCAATCAATAAAATATTAAATCCGGCTATGGTATTAATTGCTGGTTAATCTAGTTATATATGTTAAGTAAGGTTTTAGAATCTATTTTGGAGTGCAGTAGGGTTTTTTTTTTCTTGTCTTTTGTTTTTTTAAAAGTATATTTGTTTTGAAAAAATATTAAATTGATTTTTTTAGTATTTTATTATGATTTTAATGTGTTATGCTAAAACTAAAATAAACTTGAAAAAAAAATTATTTTGATAAATTTTTAAATAAAATATATTTTTAAAAATCAATATATACCATGGTACCAAACAAACACTTGATAAAATTGAGTTTGAAATTAGATTATAAGGGAGTAAACTTAATTTTAATTTTAATGGTTATTTTTTAAAATATTTTTCAAATAAAAATTATATTAATTAAGGAGCTGTTTTGATTGTTTTTTAAAATTACTTTTTATATTAGTATATTAAAATAATTTAAAAATATTTTAAGCAAAAAACAAATTTCTAGTTTTATAGAAATGCTGTATGGAGTCCAATTCCAAATAGTTTCTTAATTGATTTGTTAAGTTAAATCATGATTTTATTGATCTGGTTAAAATTTAATTTAATTTTTAATTTTTTTAAATAATTGTAGTTTTAAAAAAATCTATATTATTTTAAATTGATTTAGGTGAAGTAAAATCAATCCACTCAACGACCTAGTCCTTCACTTTGTCATTAGCGTTTAACACTTTAATTGCTTCAAGTCTCTCTCTCCCTCTCTCTCTCTCTCTGGTTGTTTTTTCGTCCACCTTTCATGTGGTGGAAGTTGTTTCGTTGACTCCGTTTGAAATTTCCACTTGCTAGAAGATTACTGCTCTTCTTCTTCTTTAGTTAAGTGGTGTCTTTTTTCTAAAAAATGTGATTATTCTTTCATGACAGTTTAAGTTCTTGGACTGGCATAATTTTATAACAATATAGAACCTGGATTATCAAACAGTCGTCATGGGCTTGAAACTCACCACACCAGTCTCTCTGTGTTTACGGGGTTGAGATGGTTCGGAACAAGAAGAAGAGACATGCATCCTGTCTTTCTCTAGGAGGTCTTTAAGCGTCATCGATCACTCAAACCGAACAATAGTTTTATAAGAATAAAAATCCTTCAGTCTCTCCGTTTTCAACAGTTCAATTCAAGCAACTTTGGCGCCCAGATGGTATGCATGTATATAGTGCATGTCTTCGTCTGAAGCGCTGTGCATGTGTGCATGTAACCGGCTGATTGGATTGTTTATACAAGCGGTGTTCTCTGTCATTAATTTGAGCTAGAGGGTAGATGGTAAGATTTTTGGCTCTTTGTTGCTTGAGCTGCATGTTTAACACTTTTTTATCATTAGAAACTGATATTTTGAAGTTTCTTGCTTGATTTGCTATATGCTTTTTTCTTAACAAGGAAATCTGTTTAGTTTCAGGTTCTATGAAATGCAAAACCAGCCTTGGTTTCCTATATGGTTGATCACTTTAACTGCATAAGCAAGATTTGAATTGAGTTGGGCTCTCTTTGTTGAGAATTTATAGTTTCCCAACTCCCAAGTTTAATGAATTTAATTCAAAAAAGATGGGCTTCAATTGTTTGTTTGCAAAATTGCAGATTGGGGACACTTCTGTGGGATGGGGAAGGATTGTGCTAAAGATGTGGAACTCCCTAGCTGCTTTTCTGTCAAGGTAAATTGTAAGACACGCGCACACACACACCAGTGACTTCGCACAGGTGACCATGGATCTTTGGCTGCAAGTTCTTGTACCAGTATATTTAATTTGTAATTTTAGATGAGATGTTTAACCCAAAAGCTTGCCTCGGTAACTCTGGATAACAACTGCAAGCTTTAATTTGGTTGATTCCTCGACTCTATTCCAATTGTGTTTTGTTCTTTGTTTGTTGTAACCATGCGACCATATTAAATACACGCAGGTGCATCGCTCAATGTGCCTAGAACTTAAGAACTTTGTGGACAGAATCTCACAGATATATCCAGCAATCGAGTCTGCTCGGCCTCGATGTACTCCAGGAGTGCAGGCGTTGTGCTCTCTGGCTGTCAATTTGGATGCAGCAAAGCTACTTATCCAGCACTGTGCCAATTCCAGTAAACTCTACCTGGTGCTTGCTTTCATTTGTATAATGGAAACTCTTCGTTTGTTTTTTCCAGTGACCATTATACAACTACGTTGCGGCGCCTGTTCTTCGTTTAACCTTAATTGTCTTCATATTGTTTTTCTTTTCCTTTCCCCCGATGGTGACAGGTGTTGTACTAATAATCCAATGCAATTCTTTCAGGCAATTAAGGCAGAGAGGATACTCTTGAAATGCAAAAGGATACAAAATGCTTTTGATTTATGTTTAGGCCAAATTCAAAATGTGGTTCCACCTCTGCTGGCTGCCAAGGTTTGCAATTCCTTATTCTTCTAAACCGTTTGTTAAGTTTTCTGCAGGACTGCAATATGTGAATTGTTATTTGACGCTACTGGTTCAAGTTCTTGATGATAGCATCTATGAGAGCTTGAACCTTTTCTGCTAGACTTTTTCATGTTTATGACAGACACTTCTTCCTCCTCCTCCTATGGATTATCCTTCATTGTTCTATTTCCATAGTTATAATAGGGAGTAATCATTGTTCTATGAATTATTCTTCTTGTTTTTGTGCCTTCATGGAAAGCTGTCAAATTGTCCTGCATTTCTATGTAAAAGTAGAACAAATTTCTTCCAGTAAAAAGTAAAAATTGGATGTTTAAAGAACTTGCTGTTAAGCTCGGTTGAGATACAGCAGCCTTCCACTGTTTAATGATGCATGCAAATAATTTATTTGAAGTGATTGGGGACCAATAACCAATCAATTATCCATCCAAGATGTTTTCAGAGTTTTACTCGGTGACTTGATAAATGTTCCTAATATTACTTTCCAGGCCAAGCAAATCGATGAAAGCTTCATCAAACGATTACTAGACTCATATGAATTAAATATTTCAATCCACATAGAATCCTCTATGATCTCATCTGCAAGATTTAAGCAACCTGTCTCTTTCTGTGGGCATGGATCATTGAATGTGAGGAAAAGATTTTATTCGATCGATACCACAATGTAAGTGGGCATGATTTAGATGGGATATGAAGTGGAAATGTGCACCCCACAGCTTGTTTATATAATCTGATTGTCTCTGCGAGTGTTTTCCATCATCATTTTTAGTTCCCTGCTGGCTGGCCATTCTTCTGGTTTGTGGTTGGAAATTTTGTGCTCCTCGTTTTTTGCTTTTTATCTCTTCTTTTAATTTGAGAATAAAATGTTGTCTACAGATATCTGGAATTATTGAAGACCTCAGGAGTGCAAAGTTTCACCTAGAATCTTCTGAGGAAGAGGCTGGGAAGGTTGTGCTAGCGCTGATTAGGCGGGGCATACCTGCAGCAGACTGTATTGAAAATTCAGAACTTGAGGCTCTTCGACTTGCAGCTTCGAGTCTGAAAATTACATCCCGGTTGGCTCTTGTGGCAGAGAAAAGGTCCATTAAGAGACTGCTTGATAAAGTTCGTCAAACTGGCCTGACAAAGGAGACGATTTTGAAGCGTCTCCTGAGTCTTTTGAGGAAGTACGGAGAATTAATTCAGCAAGATCAAACCAAGAACAACCTTTCTATGCACGAAGAGAAAACATCCCAGTCCACTAATCCAGAAGCTTTTGTGGATTGGTACGAGACACGAACACAAGCTGATGGCACACCAAAACCTCCCACTGAATTTCAATGCCCCATCTCTACGAGACTCATGTATGATCCTGTAATTATTGCATCTGGGAAAACATACGAACGAGTTTGGATCGAGAAATGGTTTAGTGAGGGTCATGAGACGTGCCCAATGACTAATATTAGGCTGGAGAATCAGTCACTGACTCCAAACGTTGCAATGAAGGGCCTCATTTCAAAATGGTGTTCCCAGCATGAAATCATTGTTTCTGATCCACGTCAGCTGTCAAAGTTTTCTCCAGTCTCCTCACTGAAATTCACATCCCCTGAATCTGTTGCTAGCTTTGGCAGCTCCATGAATGACTTGCGCCTTCAAGTTAGCAACGTCTCACTTCAATCTTCGGATACATACTGTGGTTCGCATTTAATTGATGATGATGATGATATTCGTTCTAGTGCTAGGCTCCCTCGAATGGAAGAAGAAATTTGCACACTCCACTCATCTACAAATGGTTGTCGTACTGGCTTGGCCTCTCTTACCAAGCTAGCTTCACTTCCCTGGAAATCCCAATGCAAGACAGTGCAAGATGTCAAAGAGGAACTGAATAAAAATAACCAAGCATGTGATTGCATGTTTTCTGACACATCTATGAAATCGCTGATAAAATTCTTGAAGGTTGCACATGACTTGTGTGACGTAAGAGCCCAGAAAGATTCAGTAGATGTGATTTTGGCAATTTTGAGTGAAGACAGGTAAATATTTCTCCTTGGGTTGACATGCCTGGTAATTTTTCTGAATTTCCTTATTCTTCTTTACACGCAAATGGGACGATCTTCTTAACTCTCTTTTAAATCATCCAACTTTGGAATAATTTTTGAAAGGGTCGACTGAACCTTGTGACTCAGCATTTTAAAGCATTTATTTCCACCGCCAAGTCTTCTGCTGCTGCTCTTGGATTGCTGTTAAGGAATCACGAACTTTTTATTCATCTTGATAGTGTGTTGTTCGCAATAATATTCACTATTTGCAAAGGTTTTACTTGTTTATGAACTTTTCGGCTGTTTTCTGCAGAGTTGAAATGCCTGCTTTACAAGGAGATTCAATATATGTGTTAGCATCGCTTCTTGATTCTAAAATCAGTGGAAAAGCTCTTGCAATCCTGGAATTGCTGTCTCACCATCAGTTTTACAAGTCTGCAGTTATAGCATCTGGAGTTCTACCTTCAATCCTGAAAATCCTTGATTCTCAGAATACGGAATCCCTTGAGCTTGCTATGAAGATACTTTGTAATGTGTCCTACGACGGTGACATAGCATATCACATTGTCTATTTGGATTTCATCCCAAGCCTGGTTCCTTTTCTATGGGACCGCAACCTTTCACGGTATTGCCGTACTGTTCTGAAGAACTTATGCCGGATAGAGGAGGGTAGGATTGCAATCGTTGAAACCGATTCATGTATCACTTCGATGGCCCAACTTCTTGAAACTGGTAGCGAGCTGGAACAAGAAGCCACAATGGAAGTTCTCTCCCTATGTTATGAGGAGCTTGATTGTTGTCAACTGGTCGAGGGAGGAAGCATCATCCAATCATTGTCCAGTATATCTGTCAATGGGACATCAAGAGGAAAAGCTATTGCCATGGAATTGCTCCAGCTCTTAGGGCATACTACAGAAGGTTTTAGTTTTGACGTGACCATGGACATCTCAAGTGGCTCCAGCAATCACAATAAAGGAGAAAAATCATCTTCCATATTTGGGTATCTGAGAAGGAAAATCGCAGGATTCTTCCATTAGAATCAGTTGTTATTTTTTAAAAAACTTTTTATGTTCTACTGACATATCAATCCTTTTTTCTTTAGTTAGGGTTTCAACTTTCAACTCCCTTTTCTTTTGTTAGCGATTGACGTTTCAATCCTAAAGACACAGCCTTACACATTAATATCAGAAATTGTTAGGTGGTCACAATTAGTGAAGCTCTCTTCTACTGCAATGGTCATGGTATAAGATTTAATTTTAATTAATATATAATTTATCAGAATATATTCTTTGGCATCTAGTAAAAAAAGAAAAGAAAAGATCAGTATAAAATGGCTTAATCTTAACTATAGTTATGAAATCTGGTAACTACTTGGAGCAAGGCTCAACTTATGAATGGGGAGTGGGATCTTGATTTTTTTTAAAAAAAATTATAATAATATTATTTTAATAAAAAAAATAATCAACAGGTTAAGAGTAACTAACCATATAAATTTTGATTTTTTACCAAGTTTGTCAAATTTTTTATTTTTATTTTTATTTTTATTTTTTTCAATCTAAATTGATTTAAGTTTGGGTTAACCAGGTATTAAATTGACACATTGAGGTTGTTCGGATTCTATAACTATGATCTTTAACATGATAAAATGTATAAAAAATAATATGAAAGGGGAAGAATGTCACCTTACATGTAAAAAAAATAAAATAAAGATTGCACCAAATTAGATAAATTTAAAGTCATGGGAAACATGATTGAATATTTTGTCTGAGAATTTCTTGTGACCAAATGTGAGTTCTTGCATTATTCTTTGAGTTCTTGTTTATGTTTTCACATGACAACTAAAATACTAAAGAATTAATTATTCCTTAATCTTCCTCTAATACATTTTCTTCCGATTTCTTGAAGCGAGCCGAGAGATCATTAGCCTTCCAGGTTATGGGCCAGTTCACTGTTCTAACTTGAACTATCTTTTGGACCTGTCCTGTTTCTAGTGGGCTTTACGTCAGGTTTTTGGCCTCTCGTTATCAAAATTAAACCATTAAAAAAATTTGAAAGGGTTTTGCCTTCTCTAACTTCACCACCACAAAGGAGTACACAGCAGCCCTCCGGTCCTGGTTGCCCAGCGGGAATCCAGCTGTCCTCATTTCTTTTCCATTGAGGTAATGAACTCATCTCTCTCTGCTTCAATTGTTTCTTTCAGGTTTCTGAAAGATTGTGTCTCACTGTGTTTGACTGTCATTTCCATGTGGGTTTTGCCTGTTTCGGACATTTGAAGTCTCTCTAGCCAGCTTGACATCTCTACTTTGTTTTCGTGGAAATTTTGCATCTGGGTTTTTGAGCTCTCTATTCATATACATATCTGAAGCATGAATTTGAAGCGCTTAGTTAATAGGCAAGTAGTTAACAACCTATCGAGATTCAATGGAAGAGTGCGGACTCGAAGAGATTTCTCTACCATCACAGCCTCAATCCATTCCTCAAACAGCAGTTGTGATGGTGTGGTTCCTTATAATTGTAGTAACTCGACACCCATTTTGTCCTTTAATAGATACATGCACACTGTTGGAGAAACAAAGTTGATTGGGTCGATTTTTAATCCGAAACACAATGCTAATGATTCCGAGGAGGAGGATGAAACCATGAATGAGTTCTTGTCGCGATTTGTGTGGATAATGCGTGGGAAGTTAACTGAAGTGTATAAGGATAGTGATAAAGAGACGATTAATGGTATGCTTTTGGTTATTGTTGGAGAAGTTGTTTCAGAAATGGAAAAGGGTGGACTTGAACAAATGCTTGATGTTTCGGTAGCTACGTTGTCGCAGGGTTTCAGTAGGGATTTGTGGAAGACAGTGTGGGAAGTGAGCAATGCAGTGCTGGCGGATATGGAAAAGGAAAGGAAGAAGGAGAAAATGAAGGGTTTTTTGCAGTGTGAGGAGGTGCAGGAATTGTGTAGGTTTGCTGCTGAGATTGGAATCCGAGGGGACATGATGAGGGACTTTAGGTTCAAATGGGCGCGTGAGAAGATGGAAGAGAGCGACTTTTATGAGGGTTTGAAGCGTCTCAGAGAAGAAGTGAGAGCCCAGGAGAAAGCAGAAGAAGAGGGAAAGAATGCTGTGGCCATGGGTGAAGAGGCTGTGATCATGGATGAGGAGAAACCTAAGGTCGTTACTCTTCCTATGAGACATGGGAAGATAAATTACAAGATTTATGGACTTGATCTTTCCAATCCTAAGTGGGCTAAAGTTGCTGATAGAATCCATGAGTCAGAAAAGCTCGATTGGCCTGAGGAACCGAAGCCAATATCTGGGAAATGCAAAATTGTTACCGAGAAAATCCTTGCATTGAAAGAGGAGGACGACCCTTCTCCACTGTTAGCTCAATGGGCAGAGCTTCAAAAGCCTAGCAGGATTGATTGGTTCACTTTGTTGGATAAGTTGAAAGAACAGAATACTCGTTTACACCCTAAGGTGCAATGCTCATTTGTTTTCTTTCTCTTACATTTGTTAGTTATATAACTAGTTCATTTACTTTATTGTGTGTGATTACAGAGAATAGTTATATCTTTTCTATGTTTAACATGGTCGAGATTTGAAATGTGTAGAATAAATGGCATAGCATAATTTACTCAACTCGTTATCGTGAGGTGGTTGCTATTGATTGAATTTTATGCAGGTAGAGGAAGTTTTGTTGAGCGAAAAATCCTTCCAAGCTAACATCCGCGACTACAGCAAGATTATTGATGCCCATGCTAAACAGAACCGCATAGAAGATGCTGAAAGAATTGTTGAGAAGATGAATGAAAATGGTATTCAACCAGATGCTTTGACCACTAATATTTTGGTGCGCATGTACAGCAAGGCAGGAAATCTTGACCGTGCTAGAGAAGCATTGGAAAGCTTGAGGAGACTTGGTTTCCGACCAGACAGAGAGATCTACAATTCGATGATTATGGCATATGTAAATGCTGGTCAACCCAAGTTGGCTGAATTATTGATGAGAGAGATGGAGGCAAGAGACATCAAGCCTACAATGGAGATCTACATGACTTTGCTTCGATCATTTTCACAACATGGAGATGTTGGTGGAGCTGGACGAATTGCAACCACAATGCAGTTTGCAGGATTCCAGCCGAATTTGGAGTCTTGTACATTGCTTGTTGAGACATTTGGGCAAGTTGGTGATCCTGATCAGGCAAGGAACAACTTCGACTATTTGATGAGGCTTGGACACAAGCCTGATGACAGGTGCACTGCAGGCATGATTGCAGCTTATGAGAAAAAGAATATGTTGGATAAGGCTCTCAAACTTTTGTTAGAGCTCGAGAAGGATGGCTTCGAGCCTGGACTTGCTACCGACACTGTCCTTGTCGATTGGTTGGGGAAATTGCAGCTGGTTGATGAGGTTGAGCAGCTATTGGGCAGGATTGCTGAGCAGGGCGAGGCTCCTCCTCTCAAGATTCAAGTTAGCCTTTGTGATATGTATGCAAGGGCTGGGGTCGAGAGGAAGGCTCTTCAGGCTTTGGGGGTTGTGGAAGCCAAGAAGGAGCAATTGGGGTTGCATGATTTTGAAAGGGTTGTAGGCGGGCTTATCGCTGGCGGGTTTGTGCATGAGGCTCAAAGGGTACATGGGTTGATGGAGGCCCAGGGCTTTGCTTCAGAACATCTAAAGGTTGCGCTAACGGCATCTCAAGCTTTTTCCCGCAAGAGACCATCGCAATAGTTTGCCGTCACGATTCTCGAGGTTATAGCACACTAGTGATAATTGAGATGCTGTTTTGGTAGTTCATATAGGAAAATCAAACGCTAGTTGACAAGCAGGATGTAGCATCGTTTCAGTCATACTCTCAGTTTGGCTTTTATTCGTGTGCCCATGTTGCTGTAATTCAGGAAACTGTTTTAATCACGATGGAGGCCCTTTTTAATAATGAATTGAAAGGAGAAGGTTGCTTCGTTCTGTATTAGTTAAATGTGTTGTTTTACATGAGCTATAACAATTCTCTGGCCAATGACTGGATTACCTTTCGCTCTTCTGCACATCGTTAAGCACATATTTGTAGGTTATGTTTTTCTTGATTAATGTTGTGAATTGAGATTGTGCTTTCTGGGGCGGGCACACCAATCACACACTTCCATATGGATTTGGACGATCTCTGCCTGTTTGAGAAAAATGGCCAGTTTCTGGAGCCAGGTTTTTTCTCTTTTGTGGAATTTAAAGAAAAATCTTGATCCAAATATATAGATTCTGAAGACATTATCCTTACAAGCAGGAAGCTTTCATACATTGATATTGCTAGATTCTAATAGTATTCTCCTTTAATGAACTCATTCAGCCGCTTCAATTCTCCACCTTGCTGCTCTACCACAGCTCGAACCACATCTACAATGGAAACCATCCCAACTATCTTTCCATCTATGACCGGAACATGGCGAATATGATGATCTGAAATCGAGATATATATTTCCCTTTATCGCGGCATCATCAAATTCAGTAACGACTCGACTCTATATCCCATGTAATTGGAAAACATGAATTCTTAGCATCATAAATACCTGTCATCAGCTGCATTGCTTGTAGAATGCTGGTGTCAGATGTCACTGTTACTAATTTGTTCTGTCAAGCGTTGAAATTGAAACATATTTAGAAAGGAGAATGGTTACTCTATAACCCCAACACAAAAATAGTGCAAGAAATAACCTCATCAGTCATAATTTCCCCGACTCTTGTGTATTTAGATGATCTCCCTTGTGCTATTATCTTCCTCATATAGTCTGCTCAGGCATCCGTTCCACCTCCATTAACAACGATTAGAATAATCTACTTCATCATATTGCGTAGTTTAATAAAAATTATTCTCAAGTTTCTATGTTATTTTGAAAATCTTGGCATTCCAGCTCTTAGCTACATCATCAAAGTCAATTCAAATTTTTTTTTTCTGGTGAACTAATTACTCCATAATGCATTTCTATTTCAATTCTGTTGCATTTATGCCTAAAATTAAACCAAAGAGAGGATGAATGCCTAACTAACAATGTAAAGTAGGGTTATTTCGAAATCAGATACCTCTCTCTGTGATAATTCCTGCAATAAGTTCTTGTTCTCCTGGCTTTAGGACTACCAATGACCCAATATTATTCTTTGCCATCTGCAAATTTCTAGATCTTAGTAGTGATGTTTGTGTACTATATAAAGAAACTTGACTCTTCAGGAAACAGTTTCAGCTTTATTTCATTAACCTACATTCTCCACAGCATCATAGACAGAATCGGTGGTGCGGCACCAGAGCCAGGAGCCAATTTTGTCTTCTCCCTTTGTCATCAGCACATCTGCCACTTTAAGATTCTCTAGTCCTTTCTCTCGCACTGGAAGAGAGGATGTAACGCGTCCAAAACGTGAAAATATGTTTCTTCTATCACGGGGATGCTTTAGAATTGCAACTCTGAGGGTTTCCTGGCAAGATCTTATTCCTCGGACAAGTCCTTCCATTTCAACAGATCTTGTTGCAAAATGAAAGTTAAAAATGAATATCGTCTATTGCAAGAACGTGGCTGAAAAGATTTGTGATTGCCTAATGAAGGTTCGGGATAAAGTTTGTGTAAACTAAATTAAGTGACAATTAACATACCTAAGAGAAGATTGGAGAGCTTGAAACAATTATCCGATCTTCTGACGGTGAAGTCATGGGATGGATTCAACCCATAAATAGTATCTTTCAAGGAGAAGACGCAAGAAAGTTTATCTTGCGAAGAGTTCTTTTCTTGAATGGTAGGGTGATGGAATTAAGAAAGAAAAATTTTCAGGATTTTTTCCTTGTTTTGTAGGTTGCTTCTCTGGCGGGCATGGTACAATGGTAGCATTGAAAGCTAGCAAACCAAGAGGTTGCATGCATTGCTTAAACCTTTTTACCATGCTGACATGCATGATCGACTAAGCAAATAGTCATCGCTGCAGTATTGATATCTTATCAAAGAGTTAAGGAATTTCTTTAAAAAAAAAAAACAAAACTAAATTAGAATTAGAATTGATCACTGGTGATCTATGGTCGAGATAACACATGCATCATGTGGATGGAGAGTTGTGCTCTATAAACTGAGATTCAGCCAAGTATATACTTGGATGGCTTCAGGAGAAAAGTAACAATCACCCTGGTTTCCTATCACAGGAGACGACATGGTTAGAAGCTTAAAGTTGAACAAGATAGAAATGCAAAATCTAAAGACGAACAAATTGAGATGCTAGACCTGAGAGAGAAGGAAATCTGTCTAAGGAATCCCGAATTTCTCCCGCATAAAGGCTAGCCTTTAGAGAGGAAAAGAGGCAAAAGGAGAGAGTGAATTTGAAGACAGCAACAGAAAGGTCTCGAAAACTTTCCAAGGTATCAAATAGAAACTTATTAATACCACATTTCTCAACAAGAATTCAGCATCAACGCAACAAACCTACATCTACAACCTTTGTTATACTTTACATTTTCTTAAATCAAATCTATGGCAGACCAGAGGCCATTCCGCTTTCGGCTCCCTTGGTTGTCAGCACCCGTCGCTCCTGCTCCACGTCCTACAGCTGAACCCCAACCTCCTCGTCCTACAGTTCAAATTCAAGCCCCAGCCCGGCCAACCACCACAATCCCCATTCAGCGGCCACCTTTTCGACCAGCAGGGATAGCCCTGGCACCAACTCCTACCACTCAGATCACGGCACAAGTACGAACTGAACCTCTGCCACCACCTCGTGCGGCTGCTGAATCCCAAGCCACTTCTCAACTATCATCACCATCTCGTGCAACAATCCCAACACGGACTGGTTCAGAGCCAACATATCTATCTCGAGAAACACGGGCTGCCTCTGTGCCACCGTCACCATCTCGTGCAACTACACAATCAAGAACTGCATCAGTGCCCCCATCACCCTCTCGTGCAACAACCCAAACCCAAGCTGCCTCCCAAACCCAGTCACCATCTCGTGCAACTCCTCAATCAAGAGCTGCATCTGTGCCACCTTCTCCTTCTCGCACCACTTCCCAGCCCCGGACAGCAGCACTGGCAGTCCAACAACCTGAATCTCCATCTCGTTTGGCCTCTCGAGTTCCAGGTAAAACATCCTCACAGCCCTCTTCTTCTCCTTCTAAGATAGCTACCGAAGTGCAGCCAACAGTTTCCCGGTCCCCATCAAAGAAATTTCAGCTAGCAACACAAGAGACCTCTCAGCCTCCACCCACATCTACTCAATCCGCCACTCAACAAGAAGAAACAAATCCAGCAATATCCTTTCCCTTGTCACAAGTGCCTCAAGAAAAGAAAGAAATCAGAGCAGAGAATGTCTCCCTACGACAACAACAAGAAGAGCCTGTAAAAGCATCAGGTGCTGTGAGAGCAGCAGCAGCAACAGCAACTTCTGTGGCAGCACTTGAGATACCTGCAGCATCACAAAAATCAGATTCTAACGCCATAGGTCCTGATCATCCTATGACTCTTTCAGAACGGCTGAAAAACGTAAAGGAAGAAATTTTTGAAAGGAAAAAGACTGTTGTTAGCTCAAATGGGGAAACTGCGAAATCTGCAAGAGCCCGGTATGCATTGGGCGAATCTCATCAAAAACCATCCATGTCCAATGGAGAAAAGGTTCCCCTGCACAAAGAAATCAGGGAAGACATTTCCAAGTTTGTTCACAAGCTGGGAATGAAGCACATAAAGCATCCCATAGGTGAAAAGCCGGTCAGCATTGTTACTCTAGCAGGTGAAAACATAGGAGCTTCAATGTACGAGGGCTCTGAACCAACAAGAAGGGATGGATCGGTCCACAACCGTCATGGTTATAAGATCAATCCAGATGAGAGCAGCGAAAATCCTACTGATGGAGAAGGAAGCTCGAAGGGTGGAAAGTCCAAAGATCTGCTGACAAAAGAAGATCCAGCAATGAAGGCATATATCAACAGTAATACACAAAGTGTCAATAACTCGATTTTGTTTGAAAGTTCACTAAACGAAAGAAGTCCTGGTGTACAGCTGTATCTCTCTCATAACGATGAAGAACCCAGTGAGTACAGTGCTAAACCAGGTCCTCTCGAGACACACAAGGCTGAATTCAAAGTCACCCCTGCTGAGATGCCTACTTATGAACCGACAGTAAAATGACGATGCCTATGATTCAGACCCTGATAATCCAGAAAGGCCTTGAAGACATGGTTGTCGCTGGAATCGTGCGCGGGAGAGCAAAGATAAGGATATAGGGGTTCTTTAACCTGGTAAGTGATGACTTGGTACTATAATCTACCACGAAAAACATTCAGTTTGTGCACATGACAATAAAAATATTTTACAGAAGTAATAATAAGGATGCAATATCATCCATAAAGTCATGTTTATGTAATGTTTTGTTCACTGTACTTCGCAACTTAACATCAAGATTCAGTGCACAAAGTTTCTAATATACAGAGAACAAGAATTTATAGGTTTTATGAAATTAAAATTCCTTAAGTTACATACTTGGGGTAGCTGTTGCAGAACTACCTTTCTGCAAATAAACAAATGCTGCTACATAGACCATGCAGACCACTGCCGTTTACATAAAATTAATGCTGATGACAAAGTGCAAATCCTAAGGAGCTTCCTTTAGAGAGAATAAATACAACAAAGTTAGTTCAAGTCCCATGAATGCCACTAGAAGCTTACATGATCATTAACTTCAGGGCCTGTAAGATTAGTCAAGACTTCAGGGCCTGTAAGATTAGTCAAGACGTACATGAGCTGGTTCGGACACCCACATTAATCAAAATAAATACAACAAAGTTTTCGGGGAAGAATAACGTGAATATGGCCCAAGATGGAAAAAGAAAAGGATCATTCACAAGCTGGTTTAGTGTCAAAGCTACTCAAGCAGATTGCAAAAGCTTGGAAGGCAGAGAGGGGGTATCGATAATCCATGGTGAAGATATCTTTCCCGATCTTTCCAAACTGAAGAATAACTTTTTCTTGTTCTTCTACAGGAACATTTAGACAAGGCTCCACAGCTGCCACCAGCTGGAAATTCTTCACAGAGGCCACTGTAACACGCCCTTTAAAATTTAGACACCAACACTGAAGCTGCTCGTGCCATCTAGGAGCTTTATTTTTCAAAACTAGGGGATCCATTTTGCTGCAAATTGAGTCGGATGACTCAGCACGGCTAGTGGAGATGAAATCGATAAGTGGCTGCTTTACTTTTGAGGCAGACAATGAAGGAGATTGATCATCACCAGGATTATTGAATTCCAATGGAGTTGGGGCTACTCCCCCTTCTTGAATTGCAGAAATAGGGATTGAGTGGACGATGCAATGCATTCTCCTTGGACCCCGGGTCCGTAGGACATTAAGCTCATAAGATACAGTGGCCACATTAAAGTTTCTAGCAGGTACCCCTGGAGACACTTGGATGGAACGGACTTTCTGCTGAAGCTTGCAATTGGACTTCAGTCCAGGACATGGAGGCTGACCGTCATAAATGGTGAATTTGGTTCCCAGGAAATTAGACCTGTTCAGGATTTCCCAATCAATTCCACAAAAGAAGAATGTGGCAATAGAAAGATTAGAAATCCAAAATGATAAACCATACCTCAGCTTTCCAGCATAGGTATTGCTGGTTTGACAGAAATCACTTCCAACAAATGATATCCGAAAATCTGTGCTTGTAGCCTTTCTAATCTTCTTTGCTGCTAATAATAATTTACTCATATCACCTGACAAAGCTGTAATTTATTAAGTAACATTAATTTAGCAGTAGAGAACACACACAAACTAAAGTAAAATTAAAAACACAACACCACCACTGGAAAATTTTAAATTTTTTTCTTATGGCAGACTGCTTAGGAAGTCAAAAAATGGATCCAATTCAATAACCAATCTTTTCATTTCAAAATTCATAAACAAAATCCATCAAAACTAACACAATGAATCATAGAATATTTACCAGGACTGAGACCAAGATACAAATGATAAGTAGAAGTAGCCCTTTCCCTCTTAATAAAGCATTGAATTGGAGCATCTCTCGGCCCCGGCTAGTCAAAAAACAAAAAAGAACCCCCAAAATAATATCAGCACCTAACCATTCACAGAAATACAAAACATGAGGAGAAAAAAATCCCTTTTTTTAGTCACCGACTCACCTGCTTTAGCGAGATAGGGAAAGTAATGCAACCACACTGTTCTGGGGTCTTAACAACAGCTTTAGTAATCTCTCTCCAAGACGTACAAACTGAAGCGCAAGCAACAACATCTCTTCTTCCAGGCCATGAAGTTTCACTACCCTCAACTCTCTTAATCACATCTTGCAGCAACTCTGGTGGCAAATTAGCCCATGGACTCTGTTCTTCAATCAACTTGCTTAATAGCTCAGACCCACCTCCTAATTCAGGTGCAATATAAGCTCTCCCTCTTCGATTTGTTCTGTTCCTCTGTAACTTTCCCATCGAAAATGTGGTAGTGATATCATCTCTAATCTCCTTTAACTTGCTCTTAAATGACATGTCGATCACAATCAAGATCGGATTAGGGAGTTCGATTTGGAATTAAAAGAAAGTAAGCAGCCAGATTCTTGCATGTGATTACAAACAGTGAGACAAAATCATCGGAACTGACGAAATTCTGAGGAATTGGGGATCGAGACGAGGAATAATCTAAGAGGAGTATACCGATGTCTTGGACAGAACAAAAGCCGTGCCTTCTTTATTTTTATCTTAAAACGTGGAGAAGTGACACCACGGCGGTTGTGAAATTAGCCACCACGAACAGCAGCGGAGGAGGGATCTTTTTTTTTCTTCGGAACGGACAGGAAGGGGCACAACCACACCTCGCCCTGCTTTTATTTTCCTCGGATCGCTCATTTCTTTCAATTTTCCTGTAACCGTTTTTTTTTTTTTTTTTTTTTTTTTTGAGGTTTTGTCCGTTAATTTTATCCCGTAGTGTTTGGGTGGAGCGACTTGGACGGGATACTAAATTCGTCCTGACGTGCGAAGTTGGCTTCATAAATGAGCAGGTTATACCGTAGTTTTCACACCCGATTTGAGATCTGATATGAGTCAGGACTCGGTCATTAATTTTAAAATATTATTTTTAAAATTCTTTTTTATATATATCAGTATTAAAACACTAAAAAAACTAATTTTAAATAAAAAAAATCAAAATATAAGTTAATAATGTTTTAATTGCAAGTTTGTTGAATGAATCCATTATATTTAATTGCTGATATATGATCTAGAGTTTATATGGGAGTGTTACTATATTAGTGTTTTTTATTTAAAAATATATTAAAATAATATTTTTTTATTTTTTAAAAATTAATTTTGATATTAGAGCATCAAAATGATATAAAATCATTAAAAATATATTAATTTAAAATAAAATAAAAAATAAAAAAAATTAAATTTTTTTAAAAATATTTTTAAAATACAAAAATAAATAAGGTTTATCCTTATAATAATTAATTGTTATACATGGTAATCTTACACTAAATGTTTCTAAAATCACATGATTATTTATTTAGAATATTTACACCAAATTATCAAATCAAGCTTTAATTATAATTCCCTTTAATATATGGAAATTAAATTTCTTTCTTACTCTGGAATTTATTCATTTTTGGTACGTCGGGTTAGAATAAAATTAGGTTGAAATGAAGGAAATTTTCATAATCCATTAATTTGTATGTAAATGATAGTTTTCAACCCCATTCAGAAAAAAATAATGCTCCTGATATATAAAAAATAACTTTTAAGCATAAAAATTGTTAGAGTTTATTTGGGGTTGTGATAGTGATGGCGGTTTAAAGTGTTTTTCACTTGAAAATACATAAAAATAGTTTTTTATTTTTAAAAAATAATTTTTGATATTAATATATTTAAATAATCTGAAAATATATAAAAATATATTTTAATAAAAAAATTAAAATTTTTAAAAACATGATTTATTCTGTATTTTTAAATATATTTTTAATAGCAAAGAGGTTGATTGTGCCAATATATCTTTAGAATTTATAATTATTATGTCAGGGGGTATTTACATATTAATACAATGAAGTTAAACCATGCTATATGACTAAATTATGTTATTTTTACTTAATTTAACTAAATTATTTTATAATCCCCACTTTGGAGACCGTGATTCCTTGATCCTTGATAAATTTAATTACTTTCCTTTGCCGAAACGCGTTAAGATCACCACCAGGGTATTTTGGGCATATTACAGACCGCCTCGTGATTCCTTTTAAAGATTTGTCGGTTAATGATGTTAAATAAGAATATTACTGTTCTCTTCAAGAAATTCGTCGTTCTTCATGTTTAAGATCTAGCCGTTGAAATGTGTGACGTGCGTTTTCAAGCATGGCTAGATACTTGGGACAGTACCTTTTTTTTTTTTTGGGAATCCTGTCGTCATCATCATAGTCACCGTTTTCACTCATGGAATAAATCTAAATTAATAGTAATTAATAACTATATTCCCAATATCTTCAGAGGTGTGCCCGCTTTATGCCGTGTATCCTATTCCTATTTTTAAAAAAAAAATATTAACTCATGCGAGCTTGTTTTTCTTAAAAAAATTCAAATAATTGGAATTATAGTTCTAATTAGCTAAATAAACTGATTTTATTTGAATCATTAAAAAAAAAATCAGCAATAGCACATGGATAAAAAAACAAAAAAAAAATCACAATAATATATAAAAAAAAATATTTATTCAAAAAAAAATATTATTCGATTTTCAACTAAGTGCAAATGGTGAAATGAACCTAAGAATTTTATATATATAAATGGTTGCGTTGGATAAAAGGTTATGTACTTTGCATGGCTAGGTGTTTTTTTTCAATTAAAAGGGTGTTAATTTGGTCACCGGTTTCTATAAAATTATTATTTATTTATTTTTATTTTATCTTTGGGATTGAGTTGTTTTGGAACTTGTATTTTTTTTTATTTGGTTATATCTTACTCTCTTGAATTTATTTATTTTTTAATTTTAATTTTTAACATAAGATGTACATCTAATTGAAAGAGAGGTTAGAGTTTTTTTTTCTTTATATTAATTGAACACTATCATAACTCAAATAAAGGGTTTAATAGATTAATTCAGATTGATTCAAATTATTTTTAGGCTATTTTTTTAAATGATATTTTTTAAAAAAATTTATCATTTGAAATTAAGTTAGTTGAAAATTAAGCTTTGTGATTTTTTCAATATGTGATTATCTAGGTCTCATGATCCAAAATACGGCTTCGAAAGGTTAATTTAGGTTGACTTGATTCATTTTTCTTTGTCATTTTTTAATTGAATATATTTTTTTTTAATTTCACCCTCTAACAAACCAATCTTCTCTTTTTTTTAATCTCGTTCTTCAATATTAGATTATTTAGGAAACATGGTTCATAACTTTTTTCAAATTGTTTTCAGTGGAGTTATCCCAGTCTTGTGAATTTAGTTTTTTTTCCCTCAATTTTGTAACCTTCAATATTGAATATGTTACTTAGAAACAGAGTTTTATGATTTTTTTTTACAAAGTTGTTTCGGTCTCGATGTTTAAGTAGTAAGTTTAACTAGTTAGTTTAACTTTACTGGATTTTTTTAATTGAATTTTTTCAATTGCATCCCTCAACATTAAATTTATTGAAAATTAGATTTCATAATTTTTTTTTACAGGTTATATCGGTTTCTTGATCTAGGACACAAATTTAACAGGTCGACTCAAGTTACTTTGTTTTGTTTTTTATTTTATTATTTAACATTGGATTTATTAGAATCTAACCTTCATATTTTTTTTATATAGAGAGTTATCGCGACCTCATAATCTGAGTTGTAGATTTGATAGGTTAACTTAGATCAATCTAGTATATCACTATTTTAATATTTTAAAAAAATTATATATCATCTAACATGTTACCGTATAAATATTTGAAAAAAATATATATTAGATTTTTAATTCATGATTGGGATTTTCTTTACTAAAAAATATGTTAGTAACGCTATGATATTGTTTAATCTGACTTGCAGCATATGGTATATCAATAATCTATTATACACCTATAATCCACCCATGACGATGGACCCTGTGCACATAAAGGTAGAAATCCAGTCCTGTCTGGATTTGTGGTAATACATTTAAGCTGTATTTCAAAATATATTGAAAAAGAAAAAAAGAAAAGAAAAGACATTATACACATACAGCACTAAAAGCAAATCCAAATAAAAAATGGTGGTTGGTGACGATAACATTGTTGGGGTCTTGACCCATGTGAGGTGGGGAGCCCACAATCATTGACCGGCGAGTCCTTTCAGATAGGTTACCAGCAAGAGTCACTCTTATTACACGTGCAACCCACTCCAGCCTAATAATTTTCTTTAGTCAACAACGACCCGGGACTGAGAAATCTAATCTCCTTACATTGAACGCACAAGATCTGTGTACTGTGATGCCGCGAGCCAGGTAAAAAAAATTTCAACATAAAAAAATACAAAGAAAAAAAAATCATTGGTTCAATTGATATTTAAATAATATAATTATAAAATATAATGATAAAAAATAAATGGATAAAAAAATAACAAACTAACTAGGGTCTATTTAAATTATTAAATAACTCAATATTTAAAAAAAAATAACAATTTTTTTTAATTAAACTGTATAACTCACAAACTTTGCAGTTATGAACATCAAATTAAAATAATTTTATAGTAAAAAATATAAGGAAAAAAATAAAATTTATAGCTTATTAAAAATAAAAAAATTAGAATATAAAAATTAAAAGGGGTTAAAATTAAAAAATATTTATAATTTTATAGCTTATTTAAAATATTAAAAAAATAATAATAAAAACAACATAGGTCAATTGTGGAGGAAGAAAAATTTGAAGGGTTAGCTTGAAATTTTAAAGGGGTTGCCATTGAATTCGAGAGCAAAAAAAGGAAAAAAATTTGTCAAATTAGAGATGCACTTGGTCCACATGCCATGTCATCAAGTAGAGGCATTGAGAATTTGAGACCTTACCATTGTCGTTCTAGAAGGTAATATTTAGTGGCCGAACAGCATAGTAATTGTTAACACAATAATACGTATTTAATGGTTTTACAAATAATATTTAATATGTATCAATTATAAAAATACATTAAGTAACCCTCAAATATACTATAAAATTCATTGCAGAATGAAAAAAAAAGAAGAAGCTATGTTATGTTAATTTTATTCTTAAATATATTAAAATAATTCTATTATTTTGAAAAAAAAATTAAAAAGACTTAAACACCCCTAATTGATAAATTTTTCTTTTCTAGTGTTAAATTAATAATTTTACTATGTAGAAAAAAATAATTAATTTAACATATATAATTTATAAAAAATAATTATATTATAGTAAAAAATAATATTACTCGATCTAAATTGATACTAACAACCCAAATATCTTATTATATATCTCATGAAATAAACATTTTAGAGCTTGTTTGAGCTTGTTTGGGGTGTTGTATCAGTTTTTTTTAAAGTATTTTTTATTTAGAAATATATTAAAATAATATTTTTTTTATTTTTTAAAATTTATTTTTGATATAAAGTATAAAATGATATAACAATACTAAAAAAATATTAATTTAAAAAAAATTATTAAAAAAAAAACTTTTGACACGCAATAACAACTTAATAACATAAATCGAATCTGACCTCGTGTTTCTTTGTGGAGCCTGGGATTACGAGGAAAGTAATTTTAACATCCAAAAAGTGAAATCTCGGTACACAAAAAAAGCTCACCTATTTAATTTACAATTTATATGCTATTGGTTTGCAGGCTTGACTAATACATTTTTCCAGAATATGTTTTGAAGAAGATTTTAAAAAGTATTTAAAATATATATAAATCCAAAAATTTCCTCATTATTGTACATCACGATATTGGATAGTGAGATTACTAACTCTTAGCATGTGTCTTAGACAAACGTAATTATTTTTACTAAATTCCCCTCTAGCTCTGTTGTGATTGTAAGTTACATATAAAAAGTTCCGGGCGGTGTGTTTTATTATTGTTTTGGAATAGAAAAAAACGGTATATATAGTAAAAATAGAAAAAACTTGTTTCTTTTTTTTATTTTAAAAATATAAAAATTTACTCTAATACCGTTTAAAAGCAAATATGTTTTTAAGTCTTCATTTCTATTTTAGTTTTTTTTTTTTTGTGTGTTTGTTTTTTTTAATAAAGAGTTTTTTCTTTTCTTTTCTTAAAGAACATATGAAGGTTCATTGGAAGGAATTTTCTCTTGCATTCTTCCAAGAGACATGTTTAATTTACAAGTGCATCATGATCATACCCACTCTAGATTTAGAAAGAGAGGCATGCGTGGGCACTCAAAAATGGAAAAAAAAGTTATTCAATTTGAACTTTCCATTGGAAAAGAGAGTTGCGAGAAATATATTAAGCTCAAATCAAATCAAGCAGATCAATTTCCATCTGTACAAGAAGGGAAAGGCCTGTGCAAGCTTGATTTAGTTATGCAACTACTTTTTCTAGATTATATGAAACATGGCAAGATCATCACCGATATCCACTCTTTAGAACAAGCTTAAATGGAAGGAGCCAAGACATCTAGTTGTCTTTTAAACGACAGGAGGTTAGATCATTGATAGAATTGAAACGTGGAGCCCTTGTTCCATTCATTGAACTGACCCCATGTAATAGATGGTTGCATCAAGCTTGTTCTGTTTGGAAATTTCCCAGCTGGTAATATATGCCAACAGGGACAGACGAAGGTGGCTCCAAAGCATGAATGCCATTGGCGTATTCGAGGAGGATAAGATTTCTGGGCAGCCACGAGCCACACAAACTATATCCATGCAATAAAATTTCAGTTCTTCTGATTGTCTGATTGATGAGTTTGATGCCATTGCCAGAGTGAGCAATGCCAGCGAACGAGGTATGGAACGTGTCTTCTGCCAAAACTGAGTCCCTGCTCGATGCATGGCATGGATATATGTTTAGTTTTGCCCAACCTTCCTTTATTGACCAAAAATAGGTTAGTTTTCGATGAAGTTAATGATGAAGATATTTTGAAACCCATGCAAATTCAAATTAATGAGGAATGATTCTGTAGGACAAGTAAAATTTGAAAGAAAAGCATGCATGTAGCCATGATCAAAGCACTTACCTGTTCACTCTGTCCCTTTATGATGGCCCAAAGGGACAACCTTCAAGATGTGGCAAAAACAAGTGACAACCTTCAAGTTGTGGCAAAGATGATGCTCAGAATTCAGGCGCTGTCGAGTGCTCGTGAAAAAAGCGATAATAACAGCCATGCAGACCTGGAATCTAGCTAGAAAGCAAACCAGCTGTTGTTCATTTTGAGTTTTCTGTGGTTGAGAAGGGAAGAAAAAAGAGAATTAGGCCTTTATCGTTTCGTTTTCAGAACTTTTCTGTGTCTTGGTCTCATGCTCAAATGTGGTTCTCCTTTTACCTTTTCTATCTTCTCCTCATCTCCTTCCTTGTCCAGCCCTCTGTATCGAAAAGTGTGGATACCAGCGATTCAATTGAAAATAAATCTAATATCGCATAAAGAAAGCTGTCTCTGCCCGTTAAAAGAAAACTTTTCTTTTTTGACAGATTAAAAGAAAACTGAATTAAGGTCACTATCATCCATCCTAGATTCTCCAATTTCAGTAGATGATCAGCAGTCCATTACTTGACCCCAAGCAAGCAGAAATCCTCCTCGTGGGTGTTTTAAAAGAAGAGTGCGAGTCGACAAAGTCATTTAAGAGGGACTTTCGCCATCAATCCCCAGACTCGAACATTTCTGTTTTCGTCGTAAATTCCACCGGTCCATATTTAAAACCATAATCATAGAAACCAACTCGAGAGTCTCGGTCTAGTTTATGATCCGAATTGCTAGTTAAGTTAACTCAAGTTATGATTTTTTTCAAGTTAACAAGTTATTGAGTTAAATTTACTGATCCGAGTCAAGTTTTATAACCATCGACTTAGTTTGCACAAGCACGAATTAACCGTGATAAAATTATATTAATATAATTTTATAGTACAGGATGAAAGGTGCCATCTAAGATTTACACTGAGCAGAACCATATTTTAACCCGAAAAGCTTGGTAAAAAGTGCAAGCCCACTCCGAGCTTAACCCTGAAGGTTCCCTAGCACATACCATTAAATGAACTATAGAAGACGATACTCGATCCAGTCCGATTGGTTCGAGATGGGCTGTGACTGTCGGCTCAGTCCGATTCATTTTATTACATGGTCTGTATGAGCATCGCCTCCTCCTGGCCCAATAGACGAAAGTCGAAATAGAAGGGCAAATATACTCTTTGCGACATCAATCCATTTCGGGGGAGCGATATCGACAAGGAACGGGCAAATTGCTGCAAGCTGAGTGGCAATAACAGTGCAGAAACGAAAAAGAGCTTGTTTGGTAACGTGGTAGTGATTACTTTTTAAATAGCTTTTCATGTTGAAATACATACTAATGATATTTTTTTATTTTTTAATATCAGCACATCAAAACGATCCAAAAAATATAAACTATATTTAATTTTAATAATAAAAAAAATTAAAAATTTAATAAAACACAATTACAAACACAATATCAAACGGTGCCAAAGTCTTTACATTTCCAACATTCTTGAATCCTGCCTGTGTCGCCTGTTGTATATTTATGAATCTGTGGGCAGTGGCTCGAACATTCATGGACAAAAGTTGTTGGAGCTTATCACAATCATACAGCCCACTTTAGCATCAACCTCGTTAATAATGAAGTCGAGAGGATCGCCTCCTTTGTGTGCATTCATTTATGTTAAAATATTGGGTTAACTCATTTAATTTTATGAGCTAATATATATTTAATGTAAAATTAAATTAAAAATTAAAGATTAATAAAATCATATTTAACTAAGGTAAAATTAGTAAACTCGATATTATTTTATAAATTTACTAAATTTATGATATCAATCAAGTTAGATTAAAATTTGATATTAAAATATTTGTTGACCAGTTTTGCGACATTGAACATATTTTTCAAGCTATACATTAGGTATAACTTAAAATTTACAGAAAAATATTAGACATATTAAAATCTATTGTGATGAATTTTAAGGTCAAATGGAGTTTGGGAACGTAATATTTCAGGTAGTTAAAGTTAGTTGACGAATCTTGTCAAATATGTCAAAATAAACATTCATCTACTATTTGGAACATATCTAGAGCAACCAGTTGAATTTTGTTGCGATTAAAATTGGGCAAGAAACTAGATAACTGAAACTTTTCAACCATATATCATAAGCCTAGTAATTTATCCAGACAAGAAAGAACATGTTTCAAATCAGTATTTAAATCTATCAAGAATATGCAAAAATTAAAGATTTTGGCTCCATATAGGAATTTTAATATGAAGACTTTTTTTATTGTTTTATTTTATTTATTTAATTTTAAATAATTATTTTTAATTTAAATTTTTTTAGCACACTAGACATTGTTTAGAGATTTATTTTATTATTGAATTTATATTAGTTGATTACTAATTTAGACTTATTAGCTTGTAACCCAAAAAAAATCTATTAAGACTTATTATGATGGAACAACAAAATTATCACCAGGTTTTTACTATTCAATATTCTCTTATATTGAAAAGTTTTGTTATGAGACTTTTTATTTATTCATATTATTAATTTATTGAATCATATTATTGATATCTCTTATTTTATTTAAATTATTATTGATTATAATATTATTGATTTTTTTATTAGATTTTAATATAATTTAATTTTTTAGTCGGAATTGTGAATATATAATTAATTAAAAAAATTATTATGTAATGTAAAAAAAAATTGTTTTTAAAAATATAATCTGCGCTCATTTGTTTAATTTAAAAGTAAATTACTTTGCAAAAAAAAAAAAAAAAAACCTATTTTCCTACTTACGAACGGACAGTAAACAAATATTGGCAAAGGATAGGAACAAGAAAAGGATGAGAACGGAGACCCCGCACACATCAGCAATAATTAAAGGTTAAAAGACTTTCACTCACGCTAAGTGCTTTGATTCAGGCGATTGAAAGCATTCGAGAAAATGGGATCTTTGATGGCTGGTTGGGACTCACCTGTCCCTGATCCTAGATCAAGTAAATAATCTTGCCAATCATGGCTGTCTATTTTTTCCTATGACACACATGCAGCTTTCATTTTTGTTTTTCTTCGTCTGGTGTTAATTTGGTTTGTGTGATCTGTGGTTTCTGATGGGTGAAAAATTCAGTGAAGTACAGGA
The DNA here is from genome assembly GCA_018804465.1 of Populus tomentosa. NCBI lineage: Eukaryota > Viridiplantae > Streptophyta > Magnoliopsida > Malpighiales > Salicaceae > Populus > Populus tomentosa. The sequence goes on from CM031977.1 coordinate 18,375,499, forward strand.
GGAATCGGTCACTTACTAGAGGAGAGATCGATGCTTACTGGAGATTAAAGAAGAGAACAGAAGAAGATCATCTCAAAGCTATTTCCAGTCTATCCAGTAGCAGTCAGGTCTATTATTTTCTATGGGCAGGCTTTCTTTTTTCCCCCTTTTGCATGGATACTCTGTATCTTTACTTAAAGAGGAACCATGATCATGCCATGTATGTGACAGAATGGCGCGGACGAGGATCATGGAATAGAGTTTCAGAGATCAAGCTCCTTACCTGCAGCCACTACCAAGGAGGTGTTCATGGACATGGAGACTGATCATCAAGCAAGTTTGGAGCAACTTATCAAGAAAAATGGCTGGTAATTAATTAAGCTAAAGCCTCAGCAACAAACCCATTACAGCAACAAGTTCAAATCCGGGCATGTTTTAATCTAATGTCTGCTTTTTAATTAAGCTAATTAGCTGGTTATTGCAGGTGGGCAAGTAGCAACTGGGCATTCCTAAATGAGCCGCCAGTTCTGGAACGTTCTTCTAGCAATTACACACCGCAGTTTCACGTTGCTAGTCTTGCCACCTCAAAATCCAATACTGGAATCAATGCGCAGTGATGGCCTTTCTTCCTCTTCCGGAGATTTACTTCTTTTAGCTAGGGTACCACTGTGGTAAGATAGTGTTCATATGGAGTGGACTGTGATGAGTGGATTTTCTAGTGTGTGTGTGTTTGTGTGTTCCTTTCCCATCTGATCTGTACATGTTGTTAAGAGTGTAAAATAGCTGGACATGCAAGATAATTGACTTGTATTATCTGGTGTTCTTCGTATATACTTTTGGATACTGTTTTCAAGATATTTTTTTTGTGATTTTGTCGTACTGATATTAAGAAATTAAAATATTGTTTTGATATATTTTTAATTCAAAAATATTTTAATAAAACGCATTGCATCACGTTAACCAAACACACTAATCAATCTTATGCTTAGAGATGTTTAGTAGGCTTTAAGGATCGGTTATGTAATTATGAAAAGAAATGACAAAAAAAAAACTGTAATCATGAAACAAACGTTGTTCAATTCATATCAGTTTCAAAAGAGGGATTGGGCCTGCTGCAGCCGAAGTTCACAAAAGAAATGGAGCCCCGGAGCCCGCGATTTTGGGCTAACTATGAAGGGTTTGAATGGGCCTATTGTCTTTACTTTAGCTTACACCAGATATGTTGCCCGTCTTATCACGGAGAAGTAATAAGATAAAAAACAAATTCAAGTCCCAAGGTTAAATTTATAATTTAAATATTTATAAAAAACAATAATAATAAATAAACCAACAAAGAAAAATAATGAAAAAAAAGGATGAGTCTAAACGTTGACCTAATTGAAGGAAAACAAGAGAAAAAAAAAATCAAACTTAAAAAAAACAAAAACATGAGGGAATGAAGCAATATAGGCCAACTACCTAAACTTATTCCAATTTAAAAAATTACAACTTGTTAAATAATAGACTTAAGTTCAATTACATTTTTTTTAAATATTATTCAATTTAATTTTGAAGGACATAGTCATTTAAAAAACTATTAATAAAAAAACTTGCAAAAAAAATAAACAACAACAAAAATGGGGCTAAATTTTAACAAGAAAAAACCCAAAAATCCAATAAGGATAAAATCTAGAAAAACAAATTACCATTAACAAAATAAATTGCAATTAAAAGAACTATAACCAAAGTTGAAAAATTAAAAAAAATCATATAGGGTGAATCAGAAAACAATTGTTAAGTGCTAAACCCAATAGAATAAAGAAAAAAACTTTAAAAAAGAGAATTAAACTGAAAAAAAATAACAAAATAAAAGTTTGAAAAAATGATAAAAAACAAGACAATATTAATTTAGAAAAAGAAGAAGAAAAAAAAAACAAGGCAAACCTCTTTAACCTAATCTAATCTCTAAGAGTTCAATCCCATGAAAGTTTTTACCTAGATTCAATCAATAAGCATAATTCCCAATCAATTTAATTTTAAAATACAAGATCGATATAAAAGTATTAATAAAAAAACTTGCAAAAACAATAAAAATAATGAAGATAAAATTTGATAGGAAAAACTAAAAAAGAATGCAATTTAATTTAAAAAATTAAAAAATAACCCCCAAACAAATAAATATAAATTAAAAAAACAAAGATCAAATATTAAAGATTAAAAAACCATAGGGGGTGAAAATTGAAAACATCTATACAACCCAAAAAAACCTAGACAAACATCCTACACTTCATCAAATCTTAAAAAACTTATAACCTAAGAAACCCTGGATCAAAGTCCTATAACAAAATTTATCATAAGCCAATTTAAAAATATAAATTTTAAAAACTTGTCAAAGCAAAAATAAAAGATTAAAAAAAAATTCAATTGAACCCGACAACCATCACGGGTCAACAAATCAAACAGATGACCCATAACATGAAATTGGGATGATCGTATAAATAGAAAAGTGAAAAAAACAATGGCAAATTTTTTTTAAAAAAAAGTGCTTTTAAAAAGACGAAAATCAACTCGGACTAATCCTCCAAATCAATTATTTGGATCGTGAGAATAAGGTGACCCTGTTAAAAGCAAACCCCAATAAACAGAGAAGTAAGATTATTAATCAAACAAACATCAAAGGTGAAATTGAGAAAAAAAAAATGCAAAAAATAGCAATTAAAAGGATTAGGACTAAATCTAACATAAAAATTAAATGAAATTAAATATTAAGGGATGGAATTGTACAAAACAAATCCATTAAGAAAATGATTAAAAAAACAACAATTAAAAGAATTAAGGCTAAATTTGATATAAAAATAAAATGAAAATAAATGTCTAGGGGTGAAATTGAAAAAAAAACAATCAAGAAAATGATTTAAAAAATAATAATTAAAAGAATGAGGACCAAATTTAAAAACAACTTAAAAAATCAAATGATCAAGGATAAAATCAAAAATAAAATCTAATTAGAAACAATCAATGTAAATAAAAATATTGTAAATAAGAGAAGAACGACTAAATCAGAAGAAAAAAAAAAACAAATTAAAGGGCTGACTAGGGAAGAAAGAGAAGAAAAAAAGGAAACAAATAGAAAAAAAAAAAAAACAATTTCGAGTCAAACCACGTCAAATCACCATACATGCGTTACCCATAAAAGAAGAGGACACTGAGATAAATCAAATGATGCAGTAGAATCATGATTACAATTGCTAAAGCCAACCACACTGACCACCATAAAGGCAGCGTAGCGGATGACGCATGAGAGTAGGCGTCAACAACTTCTTTTTTTTGTGCAAAATCAAAAATACCGTTAGGACCAAACAATATTAACATTTAAATTATTTTTAAATTACAACCAAGCCCCTGAATCTAAGGCTAAAAAATTTAAATTGTAAGGGTAACTTAGTAATTTAATTGTTATATAAAATTTGAAAATATGAAAATGTTCTATGTATAAGGCATTGAATTTTTTTATTAAATGATTATATTAGTAATTCTACTATGCATTTAAAAATTCAATTACGAAGATAACCCTGTAAAATCCTCAAAAAACATTTATGTAATTATAAAAAGACTATTCTATCCCAACCAGGACAAAGGATAAAATAACAAAAGGATAAAATAATTATGATACTATTATAATAAACATTGTTACGTTACATAGTAAAACCCCTAGGAGAATTAGTGTTTTGGATAATAATAATAGAGAAAATGACTGTGATACCACTATTTTATAATTCTTTAAATCACTTTTTAAGAATATGTTTAAGAATCTAGTTGATATATTTTTAATGTATTTGCATTTAAAAAATATATTAAAATAATATATATTTTTAATTTTTTAATTTTTTTTTAACATCTGCACATCAAAAAAATTAAAAAATACAAAAAAATTATTTAAAATAAAAAAAAAATCTAATAAAAAAAATCAATGGCTAATGTCAAAAGTACTCTAGCTTTAGTTTATACATTTATGAAAACTAATTATTTATTTGAAAATTTTAAAGACACGCCACCACGTCAGCATGGTTAATTAAACAAAAATAAAAACTGGATGTTAGCTCAGAATCTAAACCTAAAAAATAAAGAAAAAAAGAAAAAATATATTATCTATTGCTAAAATCTTTTGAAATATTCCTTACGTCACTTGATTGGTAACCTCCATGGCAAGTTCACATGTGGAATACAAAAATATATTTTTTTATTTCTTTGGTTAAACTGTCTCTTTTTGAATTGGGTTTCGTGCGCTCAATTTTAAATAATGAAATTAATTGTAAAAATAATTGACCACATTGGGATCCTAATTTTACTATATGGAATAGCAATAGTGATGAAAATTTAATCTAAACATGTAGATATCAACTGTCCTGAATGAATATATTTTTTATATATTTTTTAAATACATAATAAATAAAATATGAATATTGTTAAATCTGATTTGAAACCTTTAAAACTTAACTTGAAATATATATTTATATTATATAGATATATTTGTAAAATATTTAGATTTTTTTATACAATATGATATATACACACACACACTACTCAATATTGACATAAAACATATTTATATGTATAATATTTATAATTTTAACATTTAATACACATTACATTGTTTCAAGATTTTTTTAAATAAATAAAAGGACATAATTTTGATTTTTTTTTAAATAATAGATTAGATCTTGACCATGTCATGAAATAATCTTTAAAATTGATCGAGTTTAATTGAGTCAACTATTATCTAGTTTAATTTAAAACTCGACTCAAGTCAGATTATTAATATGCAAGCCATTGCCAAGCTAAATTTAATAACATTAATATGTTGTTGATAAAAAAAATAATAGCTTAGTCTTAAAGACTTGGTTGTAGGTAAAAACTAGCGTATTTAAAGAGTGATTGTTTTTATAATGATATAATATTTTTGAAAAAAAAATATATTTTTTATATCTTTAATCATCTCAATGTGTTTATATTATAAATAAATTTTAAAAATAAAAAATTATTTTAATATATTTAAAAAAACTAAAAAAATAAAATTATTAACACTATAACAAACAATACTTTATATCCATGCGGACCAACACGGCAAGCCCTTTTTCTCCATAATGTTCTTTGAAGTTTCAAGCACGTAATTATCGCACAACAATCATGAAGGCAAACTTCAAACTCGGTCTTCCCAAAATTAATTAATCCATAATATTTCAATTTTCAACCACTGTCGTTATATCATAAAATTAGCTAATGTTGTCCTTGAGTTTATGTAAACTATATCTAATTTGTCTTTTCATTAATTTTTTTATCCTAAAAAATTTATTATATCACACAAGTTGCACTGCAACTTTTTATCCTAATTTATTTTTCTCCTCCTCCTCCATCGGCTGAGCCGGAAGAACATGATTACACATAAATCTGGACCATCCATTTATTACACCCACAAATCCAAAGATCTATATCAAACCTCAACTCCTCCTGTTGAAACAATATAAGATCACCTGAATTATGAAAAAGTGTAACTCAACTAGTTGTATTTTAAATTATTAATTTGAATTTTATAAATTTTTAAATTATTAAAAATTTATATAATTATTAATTTTAAAATTTATAAAATTAATTAAGATATATGCTAACTAACATAAACATCTATATTAATAATAATAATAATAAATAAGATCACCTGAACAAAAAAATCCAAACGGATACTCATCTGTAACGAACACAAATTTATCCCTACATTCTTCTTTAAAACAAATCTATGAAAAGATTCAGTACAAGTTGATTGAACCTTTGCTTATCCTGCTTTGCCCTGAACGTTCCTCCGAGTCATGCCTCCAAATTCTAGCACGGTGATCTCTCTCTCTCTCTCTCTCTAAGTCATCAATTTCGAAATTATCTGTAAAAATCTTGACCAAAATCAAAATTTTGTTTCAATCCCATGTTAAACTTCGAAGTAAACGGAGTGTAGATAAACCCAAATCTAGTGAAGAAAGGGAACCATCGACCTTCACTATCTCAACATCAAGCGACGATGTTTTTCTCTGTTTTTTTTAACAGAATTAATGGCTTGTGTGTTTTTTTTGGGACAATACAGGTGAATCAATTACTGTAACATCTGTGTGTTTGGAAAATCCTGTCGATGATGACGTTTACCAGTTCAACAAGTGGTTGAAGAATTTACAAGTGAAACGAAAATTTGAATTGATTTTCAGTAAAATAGTTTTTTGTAATTTTAGATGAAGAATATTTTTAAAAATTATAAAAAATTTAAAAATATTATATTATTTACTGATTATATTAAATTTGATTTTTAAACTTTTAAATGATATATATTTTGTTTTAATTTTTTTAATTATTATCCCTTAAAATTTTATTTAATTTAATTTTTATATTAATTTTGGTTCTTATTTTTATAATAATAATAATTATTATTTTTTATCTATTAAAATTGATTTTTATTCTTTTGATTGTTACTCATTTTATTTGAAATAATTTATGAAATTGTAATTATTATTATTTTAATTTCACCATCTTTTAATTTTTTTATTTGTTAGATTTGATCTCTATTATTTTGATTATTATTTATTTTATTTGAGATAATTTATGAAATTAGATTTTTTTTTCAATTTCATTCTCATTCATTTTTTTAATTTGTAAAATTTATTTCTTATTATTTTAATAAACTTGAAAATAAAATAAAATATTAATAAGCTATTTTTTAACTTATTTTTCATAACATAATTATATATTTAAAAAATATTTTTTAATTTATTTTATATAATACTATTAAATATTAAAAAATTATTTACCAGCAAATAATCAGACCGTAGACAAACTTTATTAATATCTCAAGCACCTTTTACACGTCGCTTACGTGTAAGAGATGTTAATCAATTTGAACATATAATTCTAGGACGAAGGGATCAATCAAATGGCCCATACCCTCATCTTCGGAGAGACATTTTCTCTTCTATCCAACCATACAGAAGAACATTTGCACCATGACACCAACTTCACGAACCTGCCCCATATAAGGGTTATGTTCACCACATTTCTAGAACTTGGCATAATAACATAACATGTTGTTTACTGAGTATATAAAAATATAATAATTATTATTTTTTAAAATATTTTTTATTTATAAATATATCAAAATAATATATATTTTTTAAAAAATTATTTTTAACATCATTATATTAAAACAATATAAAAACATAAAAAAAAATTAATTTTAAAAAATAAAAAATAAAATTAATTTTAAAAAAATATTTTTAAAATATAAAAACAAGTGGGTTTTTTCTTAGTTACTCTCTTTACCTCCAATTCCCTTTACCAAAAATATCCTAATACGATTGTATATTGTTGATAGAAATTAACACACTAACAATTTATATATAGATAAAATAACTAATATAATCAAAATAATCTAAAGCTAAGTAGAAGAAGGAATTGAAATCTAGAATTAGCTTGAAAAATAAATAAAGCGGCACAAACAATATCTCCTGGACTTAATTTATAAGGCTTATAGATCTCGATGTGCTATTGCGCAAATCAATCCTTTATAAAATAAACCTTCAGTATTTTTTGATAAAATTTGAGTTTAAACTAATTATTAAATAAAATTATGGATGTTTTTGTCAAACTATATGTTTGATATGTTCATATTTTTTCTCGTATTTTGCCTTGTATATCTTATCTACAAAAATATTCACAACAAGTTGCCTGTCAATTATTTTCGATGTGCTTATTCCCCACATTATCTTATAACATTACACGTGTTTGTGTTTGTAAATGATAAATAGATACCTAGTATGAATAGATTAATTAGTTTACACATTATAATTTTTTACATTCAGCTGAAATTTGAAAAAAGAGAAAATTTTCAAGAATTTACTAGTATGATAATGGATTCTCTTTTTGAAAACCAACCGGAAAAGAATTTAATTTTGATGAATTAAAAATAACAAATTAAACCCAAAAAAATAATGGAGCATCATTTTATCTTTAATATTCCTTTAATAAAAGTTATTAAACTCAACCTAAGCTATATATGAAGGAGATTAACTTGAGTTGATTTGACTAATTAAAATGATATTAATTTATTTTTTAAAATTAAAATAAATTTTAATTGAGTAAACTTATAACATTACACGAGTTTAATATAACTTATTTTTACCAATTATTTTTAAAACTCCACCCAAGTCAAGGTTAGGATCTATCTGCCAAGCCGCGAACAATAATTGCCCCTGGCAATATTAATGCCATAAATAATTAAATTAATTAGATTTAAAAATAGTTAGCTAACTTGAAATGACCATTAACCCATAATGTGTCCACCGGTTTTTAGCCCTGTGACTTCCAACTATCCTTCAGTTTTGTCCATAAATTGTGCTCGCACTGGTTCCCATCTCCAAAACAACGTTGCTCTTTTCTCCTTGTTAAAACTTTCTTGGTTTCTTTCCGAAACAATTTCACAACAATGGCCGACAAAAGCAAGATCTTGATCATTGGAGGTACTGGTTACATAGGAAAATTCATCGTGGAGGCAAGCGCCAAGGCCGGTCACCCCACTTTCGCTTTGGTTAGAAAGAGCACAGTCTGTGATCCTGTCAAAAGAAAACTTGTCAAGAATTTCAAGAACTTAGGCGTCACTTTCATATATGTACGTAACTGCACATATAAACTTCTTCTACCATGTTTTTCTGCAGTTGTTTTCTTGGTTCTTTGCAGAAAAAGAAATGTATTGACTGTGTTATACTCCGTGGAGCATTTGCAGGGAGATATCGACGGCCATGACAATTTGGTCAAGGCAATTAAGAAGGTGGATGTGGTGATATCAGCAGTCGGGAACATGCAAATAGCAGATCAAACCAAGATCATTGCTGCCATTAAAGAAGCTGGCAATGTTAAGGTTGGTCCATGATCATATTTTACTTTCTGTTTCTGATCAAGTTATCCCATTAAATTTATCCTTAGAGCCGTGACATTGAAATATTTGCATGAAGGGTAAATCAAGTGAGCTTAACTCTGTCCTTCAGTAGCTACTTCTACAGATGAAAGAGCAAGCCTCAAAAAGGTCCTTAATTATTGTGTTACTGTCAATTTTGCCCCCAGCAAATCATTGTAAAAGTCCAAAAAAAATTAATCTTACAATCGGGGCCTTCTATTAGAATTTATCAAAATAAAAAGTTAGTTTAATACAAAAGGGTCATTTATTACATATTAAAAATGAAATATCGATGAAAAGATTTAATTAAGAATTTCTAAATGGGGATAAAATTGATATAAAAATTTGTATATGGGTAAAATGGAGACTACCTAAACAGTTTGGGGGCCATTTTGGCAAAGAAAAAGCTTAAATCACTGAATACTGTAATCATGGAGGCTATTTTATTTCTCTTGTTGTTTTTATCAATTTGTCTGGAAGATCATCCATGGGACATGGGATTTTTATTTTTAATAACAATAACAGTGAAATCCTCGCGTGTATTGTGTTCAGAGATTTTTCCCTTCAGAATTTGGATTGGATGTGGATCATGTCAATGCTGTAGAGCCTGCAAAAACTGCTTTCGCCATGAAGGCTCAGATTCGGCGAGCCATTGAGGCTGCGGGGATACCCTACACTTATGTGCCTTCCAACTGCTTTGCTGCATATTATATCCCGACGTTGGCACAGTTTGGACTCACTGCTCCTCCTAGAGACAAAATCACTATCTTAGGAGATGGCAATGCCAAGGGTAATAAACAATATGCTGTTGTTAACTCTCTCTGTGAAATACGAGGTGGGAAACGAATTAGCCTCATGGTTCTGACATTTATTTTGCTCCAACAGCTGTTTTCAATAAGGAAGATGATATTGGAACCTACACCATCAAAGCAGTGGATGATTCTAGAACATTGAACAAGACTGTCCTAATCAAGCCTCCTAAGAACATTTACTCTTTCAATGAGCTTGTTGCCCTGTGGGAGAGAAAGATTGGCAAAACCCTCGAAAAAACCTATGTTCCTGAAGAGAAACTTCTGAAGGACATCCAAGGTCATTGAGACTCTCCTCTATAAAGCAGAATGCCAACGAAGAAACCATGTTGGTGGTGATTTTTATCTGATTTTTAATCCATTCTTGTTTTTTGCAGAGTCTCCGAGTCCGATTAATATTGTTCTGTCAATCAACCACTCAACCTTCGTCAACGGTGACATGACCAACTTTGACATTGATCCATCATGGGGGGCTGAGGCCTCTGAGTTGTATCCAGATGTCAAATATACCACCGTGGAAGAGTACCTCGATCAGTTTGTCTAAGGCATTGACATCTCCTGCTCTCCGGTTATCAATGAAATAAACAGTCGAATAGTTAGAAATCTGGATGTATCTTGCAGATGAGTGTTTGTCGTAGTCAAGGAGTTATCTTTTCAGTGTAACCTTGTAAAATGTTGCTCTGCTCTGGTTAAATGCCATGGTTTGTATCTATTGATGGAAAAGATATATGATTAATATAAATAAAAATCTTTTCCACTTCTTTCTCTAGCTTAAACCAGCAATACGCTAGATAGGTACTGAGAAAAGTTGTCAATGGATGGAAGAAGAAGGGCTGGTCCCCATCACATCCCAAATGGGTTTGCTTTCTATGATTTTCATGAGACTTGACTCCATTGCTATCATTCCAAAAGAAAAATGATAATCTCCATTGCAATCTTTTCCTAAAAGCTGACAGGATGAGCAAAATGAAGGCCATAATCAGCACAGGCACCGATTGATAAGGCTCCAGGCTAGTTATTTCTAATCGCTTGAATGATTAATGTGCCTTAGTTTCTTCTTCTATTCTATAATTACCATCCAGCCAAAACTTAAAGCAATTCTGATATCTACCTATCTATAACAAAGGAAGGATCCACAACATTGTGGGATTGATTTGTCATGTGCCGTTGGATGGGCATAATTTGCTAGGTTGCTTGTGAAAAAAAGAACATCAAAGGAAATTTCTTCATCCTCAGACATCATATCGCTCTACTGATCACCCAAAACGCTTTCTAGCACCTGGCATTGACAATTTCTTGAAAATTTGGACAAGTTCCTGCCTCTAGAGGTAGTAATAGTGTCAATTGAGTTAAAAGAAGTGGAGGAGGAAAAGAAAGGTTAGACTGTCAGACATTGCCGCATTCAGCTCCTCTACCTATTTAGACAGCTTCCATACAAGAAACTATGAATCATCAATAGAAATTCTATTGTTCTACATTATTACCAAATTTTGAAGAGACTGCCATTTGTTCTGTTCTCTAAGAAAGCTGTCGCCTCTGGATGACCAAATGAAAATTTGTCTACGATATGAATAATTTCTGCCACTCTTTTTATTCTTTTATAAAAATTGATTTACAGCACATGGAAAATTTCTGATGCAATTGCTTCTATGGCACAGGTATATATTATATATATCTACAAGTTCCGCCTTCAACTCTTACACTCAATTCTTTCGATGACAATCGAATAAGATTAGAGCCTCAAAGGAGTTTGTTTAAATAACCAAAGAATCTGAAATCAAACCTCCATAGCCATGAGAACAAGTCTGGTCACCGGCCTCATCCATTCTTAAGAACCCTTGTCAAAATAGCCTCTCGGATTCCAGAATCTGGCTCCGGGTCTGGAGCTGGTGTCGGCGCCTGCAAAATTGGTGCCAGGTCTATTTCTTGTACTCTTGGTTGTTTCTCCAAGTTTCCCATCATTCTCCTAAGCTTCAGCAATCCTTCACTCCTCTCAACTGCAACATTTCAAGCAGAAGCACGCAAGCTACTATCAGTCCTACAATTAAAGAAATGAAGCTCAACAACTCACCTAACATGTACATGGAAAACAACTCTTACCATTATCCAAGTATGGCTTTGAAGATTCTGACAAGAGAACAAGTGTGGGGGCGACAATTGCGAGGAGAGCCCAGAAGAAGAAAATCACCAGAAAAATCCTCCCACTCATTTGTAGGGAGTGAAAAGTGGCTCAGTTCAATTCTATCTGAGAGTTTTATTCTAAACACAGAGGGAGAGTTTTCGTGCCTTCAATTAGCTGGCCATGTTTGAGAAACGTAGACATTATAAAATTAATCGAAGCAGGAGTACAATTTTTTATATGTTTTTGTCTTTAAATGTTGAAGTCAAGTAGCATCAAAAAACATATTTGAGATTATTGTTATTATTCAGTTGTTGGAGAGTTGTTATACTAGTTGGTACATGATTAGACGTATCCACCTGGCATCATTGGCATGGCCCTGGTCAATACAATACGTGCTCAAGCGTGCTTCTGTACCTCACGCCCTCTCATTCATTGTAGCCGTGTAGCCATGGAGCAGCCAGGTGATATTTGAGAATGATTATTGCTTGAAATATTCTATTATCAAAAATCACAAGTAACCTCTTTCCTTGTGGCTCTTCGCTGCTTCATGGGTGATCCGCTGAGGAAACTTTAATCCATAGATGTTCATTTAATTCTAAGCAGCAAGGATTATTACTTAGCCGTTTATTTGCTGAAAAGTAGTGTTTTTTTAAAAGTAAATTTCAAGAAAATATTTTTTGATGTTTGGTAGTGTAATAGAAAATAAACTGGAAAATACTTTCCAGTATTTGGTTATGTCATGAAAAATAAGCTGGAAAATAATTTATTAACATTTTATTTTTCTCAAGTTTATTAAAATAATAAGAAACAAATCTTACAAATTAAAAAGTTGAATGAGAATAAAATTGAAAAAAAATATAATTTCATAAATTATCTCAAATAAAATAAATAATAATCAAAATAATAGAGATCAAATATAAAAAATAAAAAAATAAAAGATGAAGAAATTAAAATAATAATAATCAATATTTCATAAATTATTTCAAATAAAATAAGTAACAATCAAAAGAATGAGGACCAAATATGATAGATAAAAATTTTCAATAAAAAAATGATAAGAAAAAAGCAAATAACAATTATAAAAATAAAGACCAAAGTTAATATAAAAATAAAATTTTAAGAGATAAAATTGAAAATAAATATTAAAAACAAAATATATATAACGATCAAAAGTTTGAGGATCAAATTTGATATAATCAGCAAATAATGACATTTCTAAATTTTTCACAACTTCCGGAAAGTGTTTTCCCTCAAATTTTTTAGAAAAACACTTTTCTGAAAACCAAGCCAAATTTTCCTTTTACTGGAAAGTGTTTTTCATTAACCAACTTTTCTAATGGCAAACAAACACAAGAAAGTTTGGAAAGTAATTTTCCAGAAACCACTTTCCGGAAAACAAACACAGCTAAAGAAAAAACACTTTCCTGAAAATCAAACCAAATTTTTTATTGATTAAAATTGACTGGAAAGTATTTTTTATTGACCGAAAAATATTTTTTATTGATTAATTTTTTTAATAATAAATAAACATAAAAAAATTTAAAAAATAATTTCTCGAAACCAGTTTTTAAAAAACAAGCTAGGCCTTAGAAACATAGGAATGGCCAGTAAATGTCAAAAAATAAAGAGTACGCGAGGTAAGAATATTCTTGTTATTTTTTTACTGTCATGGGTTTTCTTTATTATTTTTTATTTGTGGCTTTTTTTTTGTAAATAAATACAAAAGGTTATTAATAATATGTCAATAATTGCGGCAAGTACCATAAAATTTACCCCGAATGTGACCTCCAATCTGTCCGCATTTAATTAAACTGATTAATTGGGGAAATCATAAGATTTTCCCTAGCAACACCAGGACATGATGGATCCGTGAATCAAGATGAGCTACAAGAGACAAATTGGTGGACCATCTTGGTTTCGCCTTCGGCTGACATGCATCCGAGTCCAAAAACGCCTTAACCTGGTTCGATCCCTGTTTATGCTTTGGGTTAGGTTCGTGTCTAGCTTTTTATTGGATTGATAAAATGTTAATTTGAACCATTTTAAATTATTCCAAACAAGCTCTAATGACATTACCCCACTGCTCTTTTATAAATCTTACATTAATTGAAGCTGATCCTGAAACACTAAGAGTTGTTTAGTATTGCTTGTTTCAAAAATATATTTATCTTAAAAAAACATCGAATTAATATGATTTTGATTTTAATGTGTTAATATAAAAAATAAAATTATTTTGATGTAAATTTAAAAATCAACCTGTGGAACCAGAAAATAAAATACAAGAAAATAGAATTAAAGGGGGCCAAAATATTAGTTGTTTTTATTATTTAGGCTAAATATATTAATATTACTAAGGAAGGGGCTGGAAAAAAAATTACTTACAAGGCCCCGGCCCTGCCAGCTCCCCTATCTCCACCCCGGCCTTGTGTGCAACAGTAATAAATAACCACTAAATCCAAATACAATTCATTCACAAAAATCACCTCACCAAACATCAACGATCACAAACAGTTGACTTTAAAATGATATTCCTGCAAACTTCTAAAAATAATTATGAAAATTTAATTTTAAAACACGGTATCAAAAGAGATGGTCAGCAGAGGTGAAAGGAACAGGCGAGGAAAGAGGTGCGAAGTTGTAATTTGAAAATTTTACAATTTTGGACTCATAGATATAAACTGGAAGTCACGAAACAAATATATGTATCCGAAGTATGTACTTGATGAAATTATTAAAATAATGTGTTCACAAAAATAAATAGGATCTCTGGTTCTGATAGTTGATTGATAGTTTAAAAGTTTTGAAATTTTAAAAATATTTTCTTAATAAAAGCAAGTAGGATCTCTGTTTCTGAAACTTGAAAGATAGTTTAAATGTTTTGAAATCATGAAAATAATTTGTTCACAAAAATAAGTAGGATCTCTGTTTCTGATACTTGAAAGATAGTTTAAATGTTTTGAAATTTTAAAAATAATTTTTTAAGAAAAGTAAGTAGTATCTCTGTTTCTGATAGTTGATAGAAAGTTTAAAAATGATTTTTTAATAAAAGTAAGTAGGATCTCTGTTTCTGAAACTTGAAAGATAGTTTAAATGTTTTGAAATCATGAAAATAATTTGTTCACAAAAATAAGTAGGATCTCTGGTTCTGATAGTTGATTCATAGTGTAAATGTTTTGAAATTTTAAAAATAATTTTTTAAGAAAAGTAAGTAGGATCTCTGTTTCTGATACTTGAAAGATAGTTTAAATGTTTTGAAATTATTAAAATAATGTGTTCACAAAAATAAATAGGATCTCTGGTTCTGATAGTTGATTGATAGTTTAAATGTTTTGAAATTTTAAAAATATTTTTTTAATAAAAGCAAGTAGGATCTCTGTTTCTGATACTTGAAAGATAGTTTAAATGTTTTGAAATCATGAAAATAATTTGTTCACAAAAATAAGTAGGATCTCTGTTTCTGATAGTTGATGGATAGTGTAAATGTTTTGAAATATTAAAAATAATTTTTTAAGAAAAGTAAGTAGGATCTCTGTTTCTGATAGTTGATAGATAGTCTAGTCGTTTTGAAATTTCAAAAATAATTTTTTAAGAAAAGTAAGTAGGATCTCTGTTTCTGATACTTGAAAGATAGTTTAAATGTTTTGAAATCATGAAAATAATTTGTTCACAAAAATAAGTAGGATCTCTGTTTCTGATACTTGAAAGATTGTTTAAATGTTTTGAAATTTTAAAAATAATTTTTTAAGAAAAGTAAGTAGTATCTCTGTTTCTGATAGTTGATAGAAAGTTTAAATGTTTGGAAATTTTAAAAATAATTTTTTAATAAAAGTAAGTAGGATCTCTGTTTCTGATACTTGAAAGATAATTTAAATATTTTGAAATCATGAAAATAATTTGTTCACAAAAATAAGTAGGATCTCTGTTTCTGATACTTGAAAGATAGTTTAAATGTTTTGAAATTTTAAAAATAATTTTTTAAGAAATGTAAGTAGTATCTCTGTTTCTGATAGTTGATAGAAAGTTTAAATGTTTGGAAATTTTAAAAACAATTTTTTAATAAAAGGAAGTAGGATCTCTGTTTCTGATACTTGAAAGATAGTTTAAATGTTTTGAAATCATGAAAATAATTTGTTCAAAAAAATAAGTAGGATCTCTGTTTCTGATACTTGAAAGATAGTTTAAATGTTTTGAAATCATGAAAATAATTTGTTCACAAAAATAAGTAGGATCTCTGTTTCTGATACTTGAAAGATTGTTTAAATGTTTTGAAATTTTAAAAATAATTTTTTAAGAAAAGTAAGTAGTATCTCTGTTTCTGATAGTTGATAGATAGTTTAAATGTTTTGAAATTTTAAAAATAATTTTTTAATAAAAGGAAGTAGGATCTCTGTTTCTGATACTTGAAAGATAGTTTAAATGTTTTGAAATCATGAAAATAATTTGTTCACAAAAATAAGTAGGATCTCTGGTTCTGATAGTTGATTCATAGTGTAAATGTTTTGAAATTTTAAAAATAATTTTTTAAGAAAAGTAAGTAGGATCTCTGTTTCTGATAGTTGATAGATAGTTTAAATGTTTTGAAATCATGAAAATAATTTGTTCACAAAAATAAGTAGGATCTCTGTTTCTGATAGTTGATAGATAGTTTAAATGTTTTGAAATCATGAAAATAATTTGTTCACAAAAATAAGTAGGATCTCTGTTTCTGATACTTGAAAGATTGTTTAAATGTTTTGAAATTTTAAAAATAATTTTTTAAGAAAAGTAAGTAGTATCTCTGTTTCTGATAGTTGATAGAAAGTTTAAATGTTTGGAAATTTTAAAAATAATTTTTTAATCAAAGTAAGTAGGATCTCTGTTTCTGATACTTGAAAGATAGTTTAAATGTTTTGAAATCATGAAAATAATTTGTTCACAAAAATAAGTAGGATCTCTGGTTCTGATAGTTGATTCATAGTGTAAATGTTTTCAAATTTTAAAAATTATTTTTTAAGAAAAGTAAGTAGTATCTCTGTTTCTGATAGTTGATAGAAAGTTTAAATGTTTGGAAATTTTAAAAATAATTTTTTAATAAAAGTAAGTAGGATCTCTGTTTCTGATACTTGAAAGATAGTTTAAATGTTTTGAAATCATGAAAATAATTTGTTCACAAAAATATGTAGGATCTTTGGTTCTGATAGTTGATTCATAGTGTAAATGTTTTCAAATTTTAAAAATAATTTTTTAAGAAAAGTAAGTAGGATCTCTGTTTCTGATAGTTGATAGATAGTTTAAATGTTTTGAAATCATGAAAATAATTTGTTCACAAAAATAAGTAGGATCTCTGGTTCTGATAGTTGATTGATAGTGTAAATGTTTTGAAATTTTAAAAATGATTTTTTAAGAAAAGTAAGTAGGATCTCTGTTTCTGATACTTGAAAGATAGTTTAAATGTTTTGAAATTTTAAAAATAATTTTTTAAGAAAAGTAAGTAGGATCTCTGTTTCTGATAGTTGATGGATAGTGTAAATGTTTTGAAATATTAAAAATAATTTTTTAAGAAAAGTAAGTAGGATCTCTGTTTCTGATAGTTGATAGATAGTGTAAATGTTTTGAAATTTTAAAAATAATTTTTTAAGAAAAGTAAGTAGAATCTCTGTTTCTGATACTTGAAAGATAGTTTAAATGTTTTGAAATCATGAAAATAATTTGTTCACAAAAATAAGTAGGATCTCTGTTTCTGATACTTGAAAGATTGTTTAAATGTTTTGAAATTTTAAAAATAATTTTTTAAGAAAAGTAAGTAGTATCTCTGTTTCTGATAGTTGATAGAAAGTTTAAATGTTTGGAAATTTTAAAAATGATTTTTTAATAAAAGTAAGTAGGATCTCTGTTTCTGAAACTTGAAAGATAGTTTAAATGTTTTGAAATCATGAAAATAATTTGTTCACAAAAATAAATAGGATCTCTGTTTCTGATACTTGAAAGATAGTTTAAATGTTTTGAAATTTTAAAAATAATTTTTTAAGAAAAGTAAGTAGTATCTCTGTTTCTGATAGTTGATAGAAAGTTTAAATGTTTGGAAATTTTAAAAACAATTTTTTAATAAAAGGAAGTAGGATCTCTGTTTCTGATACTTGAAAGATAGTTTAAATGTTTTGAAATCATGAAAATAATTTGTTCACAAAAATAAGTAGGATCTCTGTTTCTGATACTTGAAAGATAGTTTAAATGTTTTGAAATTTTAAAAATAATTTTTTAAGAAAAGTAAGTAGTATCTCTGTTTCTGATAGTTGATAGAAAGTTTAAATGTTTGGAAATTTTAAAAATAATTTTTTAAGAAAAGTAAGTAGGATCTCTGTTTCTGATAGTTGATAGGTAGTTTAAATGTTTTGAAATCGCTATTGGTCTAGAATCATACAAGTGGGATTGCTCTATCAATGTACAGCTCAAACATCAATTTACACAAACTGACAGTTTAGACTCCTTCAAATAGTAAACAAAAAAGGGTGGTGTGGCTCATAATCTGATCAATTTTATTCATTACAAAAATAGAATACCAGTAGAAGGGTTCTGAAGTATGAAAGCACATCTCCAGTAAACGTAGAAAACGTGTGAATCCAATGCATGCTAGTGGCTGCTACAACTTAAATACAAGACAAAATGAAATTTTCAACACCTATGTTTTAGTTTTGCTTATGTATTTGAAATTGACAGGCAAACCTTCTTAAAAATAAAAAGGCACGAAATTTGGAAGGCTGCAGGACATGTCATAGCTTAGTCCCTCATCGAGCCACTGCTGCTTGCACCAGACTTCTTCCTGCCATACCTCTGCAAAAAGACAGGGAAAGGAGTTGCTGCATTTTAACTAGAAAAGAAAAGGAAACACCCAGAATTTCAAACCACCAATCGAATTATCATCACGGAAAGAGAACATAAACGAGAGTGAAATAAGAGAGGGCGGGGGCAGGATGGTTACTAGAAAACTCTCCAAAGCTCATACCTGCTTTCCCCTGCTGAATGGAACATATTTGTATTTGATCATGTGCATGATTTGGCGCTTCATTGTGAGGACAAACAGAACAATCCAATAGCAGAGTAATATGGGCCAGAAAACAGGGACATCAAATACAGAGAAGAAGGTCATAAGGAAGGCCACACAAAAAGCCTTGGTGATGGCGTACCTGAAACCAGAACCAAAATAACAACTCATTTTTGGGCTCTAGAATTCTTAGAAAATAAATATGTGATCAGAGTACACATTGTGAAGTGGATTCTGTTCTTCCAGTAACACCTTACAATGGGGCATTGTCAGAAGTAATGATTTGCAAGATTTAGGCCCACAAGCCACTAAAGCTTACGAACAACATTATCCTTTTGTTGTTAACTAACCTATGACGTCTGTTGTTAAAGCTCTTTGTCATCTTTCTTCGTCAACTTGCACACTCAGCTTGTCCCATGCCAATGGGATTCTAAAAAAAACTATTTTAAAGCCTCTTAGCAATAGTTCCTAGTTCCAAAGGCGGTGTGATTTTGAAAGCCTAAGAGCATAACTTGTTAACAGAACCTTTTTTCCTATACAGTTCCCTTCTAATGCCAGATCTTAACAGTATAAATACTGACTGAAAATAAACTGATGCCAAAGTATAATTTAAGCCAACAACGGCTGGCAAACAAAGATGTTAATACATATCCATAGCCTCAAACATATTGTGGCAATGTGTGAAATGGCAAGCTTGAAAGTTGGCTCAGTCCTTGTTTTTGTTGTTAACAAACTGGTTTCAATCCACTAAAATGCAAAACGGATTGTCCACATCCACACCATGTGTTAATACCCTTTTGAAGTTCTTATCTCATACAGCATGCATATTACAGGTGTAGAAATCATGAGGCATTAAGGAAACCAACGCCATGAAACATGAATGCATGCCTCTGAAATTATAGCTGACATGTACAAGGCCAGCAAAATGCAATGCGCTAAATCTCTATGAAAAACAGGGTATTCTTCTATCAAATTTCCTACCACACTGACACCAAAACCCATGCAGGTGCAAAAAATCGACTCCTGCTTAATAGGATAACTAAAGCCCATGGACAAATAGAAAATTTAGTGAAAACTAGTAAAAGCAAATACACCAAAAAGAGGCTGGAGTACAAAGAACATGGAAAATCAATTGCACAACCTACTCAGGCATTACACCTAAGCACAAACCAACATACCAAAACAGGAAAAATCATCTACCAAGTTACAAAAGAAATTCTTGGTTACCAGAACTTAAACTCAGGAAGGCGCCGGATAAAGGGCTTGAACTCATCCGATCCTTTAGTGGGCAAAGAAGCATCATCCGAAACTTCAAGTTCAGGATCAACCTTGGGTGACAGAAACCCAATCAACAAATTCAAGATATAAATTCCAAGACCATACGAGATGATGTAAAACCCTTGAACAAAGTAAGCACGCAACACATAAATTGCTGCAACCGCAAGAGTTCCCAGCCATCTCTCTGTCAGGTGAGGTGTGGATCGGTCCAGATAGAACTGGAATGCCCGAGAGAAATCATTTCTCCACTTCGCAAGAGGTGCCACCACATTGGCAGCATCACCCCCATTTCCTTCCATCAGTTATTATATTCTATTTCTCCTGCACATCCAAAAACTAATCAAACATTTGACAAATCGGCATCAATTAGGGCTCAAGCTCATGAATTATCTTGAACTTAATCAGTTCAGTTATTTTCTCCTACCTGTGTTTTGAAAACCAAAACAACACAACTTTACTAACCAAAAAGAAAATCAATATTCGCTAAATTTCTTTCTTTTTTTAAAATTTGTAGGTAAATTATACTTTACAAATACACTCGTGTACGACATGAACAAAACAAATATCAGGCAAAAAAAAAAATCAATCAAGGCTCAATGAATAAAATAATACAATAGCTCAACATTTCCTTTTGCATGCTTTCCAGAAAACCAAACAGAACTTAAGCAAAGAAAATTAAGAACCGATAAGATTTTATTTAAATTGAGTAAGTGAATTACTATAAATAAACATAATAATAGCGTACAGAAAAAGAAATCTTGAAAGCTAACCTCTTGAGAGTTAGGGTCTTGAAACGCAACAAGGATCCGATTAGGGATGATGATCTATGTATGTTGAGGCGATCGCTGATTCTGTTTACCTCTCTTTCTCTGGATTTTTTTTGGCAGGAAATTCGTAGCTTAAAGTGCGTTTAGCACCTGACCGATGAGGTTCTCTCCTGCGGGTTAAAGGCGCGCTCTGAATTAATCCATCAAAACGTGCCCTTTCCATGTCGTTTTAGCCTTTAGGGTACCTTCGGTATAACTGTTTACTGGTCGGATCAGGCTTGTATGGGCCTGGATATGGCCAGCCCAGGACCAGACCGTACGGGCTATCCAGGCTAACAATAAAGCCCAGTACCAGTCCTATTTTCAGTAGACATGAGGATGAAAAGAAAAACTGTAACATCGTTTTGTGACTCGTGTAAATGTTTTCAGATGGGTTGGTCTAGCTTACAAGCTTGAGCTAGGCTCTTTCCGTGGTCGAGATGGGTTGCAGCAACGAGCATCTGTACGAGGGGAAGAGGTCCAAGGCCAGGCTTAAAAGTCCTTTAGGATCAGGTGGAATTCTTCGCAGCAAGCCTGAATTCGACCATTAGAGATGACTTTTAAAAGGAGAAAGTACTGTACTGGACCTTCACCAAAATGATTTTGATTCATGAAACTTGTTAAATCTTACACTCGTTTGTTTTACATTTGACCCAAGTGATGATAAAGGAACTGCACAAATTTATTTGTATTCTCTCAGGAGTAATTAATGTTAAAAATAATATGGATTATACAACTATATTTAATAAATTAATTTTTTTATTTAAATGGTTTTTTACATGATTTTAAGATTTTCATATCTTAATAATTAAATAATTATGGTTTCAAATATTATTAGTCAGATCTTCTCTTTTACTTAAAATTAATTAATAATATAAAATAACATATCAAAAAATAATATAAATAATATTTTACATCATCCAATACTGGATTTTAGAGAGCAAAACTGTTCCACGATGCCACGGACCCTTTAGTAATTCGACCATGGTTGAAAACCCAATCTTGCCCTCCAATTCTCTGGGATATTCCACCTTACCCTCACAGTGTCATTTCTTAAAATCCCCACAGACCACACTGAGCTAAAATTTCCCTTAACTCTCGCAGTCAAAGAAAACACCAGTTGATCAAAGGAGTTGGAGATGGGGACCCTAGGCAGAGCAATATACACCGTCGGATTCTGGGTTCGCGAGACTGGCCAAGCTCTTGATCGTCTCGGATGCCGCCTCCAAGGCAACTATTACTTTCAAGAACAACGTAAGTAAGCTTATCATTTCTTTAAACCCTAGATCCTAATTAAATCTCTTTATAGCTTCATTTTCCCTAATTAGATCATAGCGTTAATTATCACAGCTCGCATTTGTAATGCGAGTTTATCTGCGTGTTTTCTGTTTGTGAATTAGCGTAGATAATTATGTAATCGGAGTTAGTTTGCTAATTAGGTATGCTTGGAGAAATAATTTATGTGTTGGATTAATCATTTTGAATGTGAACATTCGGTAGAATTGATGGTGAAATTTCAGATAATAATATTTGTTCCCCATGGTTGAACCAAGATTTTAGCCTCGGGTGGACTTATTATTGACGAGGGTATTTTAGCTTTCTTGTAGTGGAGCAATAGAATTTGAGATTATGATTGTTGAAGATGCTTGTCTCATGAGATGATAGGTGCAAACAGTTTTAATTGATAGGGTTTCGAGAGCTTTCCTTATCAAATTAGGAATTTCTAATTTTCTAATATTATAACTGAATCAATTCTCTGTCTTGAACTAATTACGTTTTACAGTGTGAATCCTTATACATTATGGCCAAAAAATGTTCTTAGTTTAGCAATTACTATGATTTTCCATCCACCTCTTCTTTGCTCTTATTGCTTGGATGAAATCACTGCTCCAAACCAATGCTTATAATTTAAAGTTGCACGTGTTTGAACTATATGGAAATTTTATAGTACACCCAGGGAATTATGAGTAGGAGCTTGCTATGAATTGGATTGTTTTATGAAATTCTATGAAGTACAATGGGGGTGCTCAAGTTTGGAAGATAGCTCTTTGATGCACACGGACCACCCTCATGAATATACCATGTGTTCAAGATTGGTATAGGCATTTTAGTTCTCATGCTCATATCATCTGCCATCAAGTCTATTTGTGTTTATTAACTACATGCTTCTCAGTCCATCTCTCACTTCTTTTCATCAGCTCCGTATATGTGTCAACTAAACCAGTAGATGTGGTTGGGCATGATAATAATGCTTTTCACAGGCCTGTTTAATTTACCTTTTTTTGCTATTCTTTTACTGCTTTCCATTATGCTTCGTATTATAAACGTTATGGAATATAATTTGGGTTATGCTGTTCTAGCTTGTATTCAGCCATACATTAATTATGTCATCTGTTTTAGTGTCCAGGCATCGAACTCTAATGAACATATTTGACAAGGCTCCTGTTGTTGATAAGGATGCATTTGTGGCGCCTGGTGCCTCTGTCATGGGGGATGTTCTAGTTGGAAGAGGATCATCCATTTGGTATGGATGTGTTTTGAGAGGTAAGATTTTATACAACTTGTTGCAGTATGTTTGATGCTTTTAATATAGAGTTTCCCCTTGAATATGCTCGAGTGCATGTAATTTTAGGACTAAGAACTAAAAATCTTTGGAGATTGTCCTTGTTTTTGGATTTTGCAAATAATCTTGAAGTTTTTTTTTATTTTTGGTGGGGGGGGGGGGGGGGGGGGGAGATAGGTGATGTGAACAGCATCAGCGTTGGATCTGGAACTAATATACAAGACAACTCCCTTGTGCATGTGGCAAAATCTAATCTAAGTGGGAAGGTGCTACCAACTATCATAGGGGACAATGTTACTGTAGGTGAGCACTATGATGAAGGTTATGTGTTTGATTTTTACCAATTAGGTGGTAATTTGCGCGATGCTTTCAAAATCTGTTCTATCCATTAAAATTTGAACTGGGCAGGTCACAGTGCTGTTTTGCATGGATGTACTGTTGAGGATGAGGCTTTTGTTGGCATGGGAGCAACACTTCTTGATGGTGTTGTTGTTGAGAAACATGCCATGGTTGCTGCTGGAGCCCTTGTGAGACAGAACACAAGGATCCCTACTGGAGAGGTATGTCGGCTAACTCTATCTCTCTCTCTAAAAATACAAAGGTACTTTTTTTCTGGGTTTTTTAATTGGTGGCTGTTCATTTCCAATAAGATGCATCAAGGATATTTCCATCTATATTTGTAGAGATGGCCTGTTCTTATTATACACTTGAAGCTTTTTAACAATTGGATATGTAAATGAGAAGAATAAACTTCCAAATTTGGCTTAATCTCAAAAGTTTTGAATGTTATGGTACAGTGTGATGTCAAACAGGTAAGCGTGCAGAAATGCCTTAGCTAATACTGCTTATGTGAATCTTTGTAATACATGCTAAAAGCATGCAGAAACACCAGCTTCAGTTGTTTGTAATGTATGCAGGTATGGGGAGGCAATCCTGCAAAGTTTTTGAGGAAGCTAACTGAGGAAGAGATAGCCTTTATTTCTCAGTCAGCCACCAATTACTCGAACCTTGCACAGGTTCATGCGGCTGAGAATGCAAAGCTGTTTGATGAGATTGAGTTTGAGAAGGTTCTTCGCAAGAAGTTTGCGAAGAAGGATGAGGAGTATGACTCGATGCTGGGTGTTGTACGTGAACTCCCCCCTGAACTTATTCTTCCGAACAATGTCCTGCCAGATAAAGAACCTAAGGCAAAATGAGCATTTTCTTGAGTTATTGTTTTGTAGAATTCAAATCTTGGGGCTTGTGTTTCAAGGATTATTTGTTGTTATTGCAAATACGTGAAGAAGGGATCACTTTCTTTCCTAATAATACAAGACATGTTAGGGTAGAATTTTGTTTCCATTTTAGCTTCTAGCTCTGCTTTTCATGTAGTTGTTCAGGCTCTCTTTTCTTCCATGGGAGAAACTCGTGCCATAAAGCAGCATGTACCATGATGTTTCCTGTTCCTTGTACCTAAGATACTCGATTTCAATATGATTTTGTTGATCCCTGTGATATAAAATCATTTTGGGGGTTGAAATAACTAGTAAGTTCATGTTGGCAAAACTCTTTTGTGTCTGCATGTCATATTCTGGAGACCGTTCTTGGAACATGCAACCAAAGAAGAATTATAGAAAGTAGAAGCAATGGTCCAGATATTCTCCAGAATAGAATGTTATAGCGTTGAATCAACAACACGATCGCAAAGCTATATGATCCGTGCGACGGTGTGTGTGGAAGAGAGGCAATGCTTCTGCTGTGAATGAGTGGTGCTTCCGCTAGTGCAAAAGATAACCTATCACTCTGCCGTTGGGTGGTATGGTTGCTCGCCCGTTTCTATTGGCACGGTAGCGAGCACGAGTCGAAAATGTCATTCAGCAGGGGAGTAGGATGCAAGTTACACTAACTTTGCAAATCAATTTTATTATTATTGTTATTATTATTAATATGAATGTCCAGACTAGCTTGCACGTATTTTAACTAATTTCATAGATTCTAAAATTAATAATCATAGAAGCTTTCAGTAGTTCTGAGGTTTGTGAGACTTAAACTAATAACCTCTAAAGAGTAAATTTAGAATCTGATTAGTTAAGTTATATCTATCAAGATTTTCACCGATCGTTTCTTAACTAGATGGGTTAGTTTATTATTTTCCTTCTTATTCATTCAGTTTTCTTCAAAAATGACATTATAATAAAATTTTTTTTTTATATCTTTGAACCTCGATTAAGATAGTGTTTGTCTACATTGTTGCGTCTGTGTTTTTCTTAAAACGCAGATGCAACAACGTTTAGTAATTAAAAAAAAAAATTGTAAAATACTATTCATGAGTCCCATCCAATTTCATGCTTGAAACGCTGAAAAATAAAAGCAGGTTCTACCTGCTTCTTGCTGTTGCACCATGCAGCATCCCTCCACACTGTTCACTTCAGTGAACAGTGTGCGTGCACTGTTCACTAAAGTGAACATTGTTTTTTAAATTTTTTTAAATCAGCATCCCTCCACACTGTTCACTAAAGTGAACAGTGTTTTTTTAAAATCTTTTTTTTTGAAAATCAGTTAACATTTTTTTTTTCAAAAAATAATAATTTTTTTTTTAAAAAAATTAATTTAAGGTGAATTAAATTTATTTGTACTGTAATCTCAATTTTATTCCTAATAATATTTTACTTAATTTTGTTACATGCTCAAAAAATCATGGAAACTATAGTTTTTGTCAGATGAATTTTATATGTAATAAAATTATAGATAGTTTAATAAAATAATAATTTTTATATATTTAAAGTATGATTTATTTCACGATGTAATAGCAATAGTTAAATTTGTAATATTTAAATTAAAAACTATAAATATTAATATATATTTTTAAAAATTATTTTATAATCTCAATTTTAAAACTAATCTCAACTAAAAATATTTTTTATAAAATAATTTTTTTAAAAATACAACTACAACAGTTACGTAATATCAGATGCACCACTGGCCCATTTATATGCTTTGGTGTGTGAACTGTGAAGCGATGCGTTCTCCGTTGATGTGAGGTGCGGGGAAGAGACCAGGAGAATGGGTTTTTATTTGATTTTCGAAATGCTTAACGAGTAGGGTTGAGGAGCCATTTATATGGGGCGGCCGAGGTAAGTTCTGAGCTGGGCCGGGGCATGTTGTTGGATCAAGTGACGTTATTATCATTTGCCCTGTCATTGGTAGTCTTTCTACCTTTTGTGTTTGTTCTCTCTTGAATTCGTGGCGAACGGTTTCCACTGTTTCTTGTTGAGCGCCTCACGCAGTTTTCGAACTTGCATTTGTCATTTTGCTATGCATTGGTCTATCAAACGTTGTTCTAATGTTTCAGCAGTTGATTTGGCAACTTGTGAAGGTAAAGCAGTGGCTACTTCTGCCTACTGGAAGCTAACCCGTGTGCCCAGACACCTATGCCAACTCTGAGCAAGTTTAGGGAATTGCCGCATTTTCAGGAGACCCCATAAGTGGTGGGCCATCCTTTAATGGCTATTTGGGGTTTGATCAAAGATATAAAGGAAGCTGGACTCCATGAGAAGCTTGATACTTTGATTTCTAATGGATGTTGTGGGATGGAGATACTCCCCTTCATATTGGATGAAATTAAATATAGATGGATGTAGGAATGACAATCAAGTTTAAGTAGACATGGAAGGATTGATTAGGGATTGTATGGTTCTTGGATTAAAGGTTTTGCTATTAACAAGAGGGTTAATACTTCACTTTATGCTAAGTTATGAATCGTGATTATAGGTTATAATTGACTTGATTTTTGATTTTTTATAAAATTATTTTAGAATCTGATTCTTTAATGGTGGTGGGTCTTGAAACAATCTGTAAAAATTGATGTTAACTTTGCATTAATTAATCGGGCTTGAAAAGCTCTAAATAGAAATTGAGTAGTTCAAATTCAATATATTTATAAGGAAACAAATGTTGCCAATTGACTCGCTAACTTTGACCTTTTCAAGCATCCACTTTCTAGGAAGAATCAAGTTTAAAGTTGATTATTTTTAGTTTAATCTGGTTTAATAAAAAAATAGATAATAAAATTAGTTTTTTTTTAAATCGAAACCGGTTTTGGTTCGATTATTTTAGAACATAAACCTATTCAAACCGATATGTTCTAGTTTGACTTGATTTTTTTATTTGGCTTGGTTTTTTTCTGATTTGGCTCGGTTTTTTTGGGTTGGCTCGGTTTTTTTATTTAGTTTAGTTTTTTTTATTTCAGACTTATAAAATCAAACCGGTTGATTTTTAAAAACTTTTAATCTGTTTAATCGGGTTTTTTTATAATTTGATTTTTTTAATTATTTTTTTCCAGTCTAATTGATTTTTTACTTTTTTTTTCTCACCTCTAAATTCAACTATTAATGACTTGTATTGATTTTTATACCATGACTAGAATGGAACGGGTGCTCTCTCATATAATTTAATTTAATTTTAGCCTTTAGCCCGATTTATACCCATAAAAAAAAACTCCAAGCAAGTTTAGAGATGCAATTATTTCAACAATGACGTGATTAGAGTTGTTTAAGCAAATGTGTTTTGTGCTAACCGGAATCTGAGAAGGCCAAGGATGCAATTCTCCGTGATTTAAGCCGCCTTCAAGTTGAGAAAGACAGGAGAGGTCGTCCATCTAATCATGTACCAATCCAGAATCTCCAGTATGATTTGTTCCTGATCCCTTGTTGGGTTTTTTTTCCTGTAGCCTTTCCTCTACACACTGCTTCTCCCTTTTATTTCATTTTTAGTGTTGTTTTTCCTTTGTTATGCTTCTGCGCCATTGAAGGGGTAAAATTGAAGTCTTCCAAGGTCTGGTCCAGGGATTCATCGCAGCAAAAAGACATCAACTATCCAAGCAATTCTGATGCTCAGGATTTTTTATACCGCCACCCCCGTTATTCCTCCCTGTTTACGTATTGGGCATTCATTGCAAATCATGGAGGCCATGTTACTTTTATTTTCCTGTTATAAATAATATCGTAGTGGTTGCAGCTTTCTGATTGTGCTAGTGGGTGTCTGATTATATAGGATTTTACGCTTTCATCAATCACCGTTATAGACCTTAGCCATAGGGTGAGGCGTGTAGGGGAACATCCATCTTCCGAGGAATAGTGATCGGGGACAATTTAGTTATTTATTTTTTAAAACATAGTGAAAATACTTTATTGTTCTTAAAAGAGAAAAAAAAGAAAGAAAAAACCTTTTATACAGGGTTTTTGTGTGTTTTTATTTATTTATTTATACGGTAAAATGATGTTATTACCTTTTAAGACTAAAAAGAAATTGATATTGCAAGGAGGGTTTTTTTTTGTATAATATATTTTTTATGCAATAAAATGACATTTAACTTTTGACTTTAAAGAAATTCTAAGGCTGACTTGGGAGGATGTTTTGGTATTTATAGCATGGTTTTCTGTAATATTCATATCTTATTAGGGCATGTTTAGTAATTTTTATTATTGAAATATTAATAAATCAAATAAAAAGTATGATTGAGTGTTATACATTCTCCTGCACTTCAACGCCCCGCGCGCCATTATAGAGATGCAAGGAAAGTATGAGGATCATAAAAACCTTTCGATCATCATCTCATCCCACATGTAAGGTGGAGACGATGTTGTTGAAGTGGCATGTAAGGTCAGCTAGCACATGATGTTTTTTTTTTTTATTATTATTTTTTTTTATTTAACTTTGATTTTTTAAAAAATTAATTTTGATGGATTTGTAAAGTTAATCCGACTTAACTCAAGTTTTTTTTTAATTGATATATATATTTTTTTTATTTTATTGAGTTTTTTTGTTTTTATTTTTATCATTTGATATTAAATTATTGGACCTGAAATTTTGTATTTTTTTTATTTTTTTTTAGAATTATTTGTATCTCATAATCCAATAATATATCTGTAAAATTAACTTAACTTTATTATCATCTGAATATTTTTATTTATTTTATAAAATATTAACCCATCCTATAATGTAGAGTCACCACTTTAGTTCCTTATCCACGGGATACCTTTGATATCTATCATTTACGAGCTCTGTGAGCAAAAACGAAAGGTAGGGAAAAAAACAACGAGCAGTAGCATGTGTGAACAAAATAAAGTACCAGAATCCAGAAATTCAGATTCAAAGAAGGTTGTTTTGTGTTTTTTTAAATTTATCCGGAAGAAAGCGTGTTTTAGCTTTTTTTTTGGTTTTGAAAATATATTACAATAATATATTTTTATTTTTTAAAATTGATTTTTAATTTCAATTTATTAAAATAATTTGAAAATATTTAAAAAATTAATATTTTTTTAAATACAATTAAAAAAAAAAAAGCGTGATGCTCGGCTCTTTGCTTTTGGGTTTCCCTGGCAAATTTATTTGAAAATGACTGATCCGACAGAATTTCTGCCACGGTGAATGGTCAGTGGCTCGTGCTTGCTCTTGTCAGGTTATCTTTAGCCTACGCGTATTGCTAGTGTGCCCCAATTATTCTGGACTTCGTCTCATCTGCTCGGCGAATTGATTAGAAACAAATAAAATTAATATTAACTAAATACGTCTAAAGAGCGTGGGTTCGAGCCACACTAACATATGTTGTTTATGTTTTTTTTTTTAAATAAAAAAAACAAAAAATGGGACGGATGACTTCGAGCAATGCTGACAACGCCATGTTTTTTTTGGGCGATAAATGAGTTGTGATGCGTGAATTTTTTTCAAAAAAACATTTCACTCGCTCCCTATGAAATGAAAAAAACGTTAGGTTCTATCGCGTGGGACTGCCTCGCTTGGGATTTTGTGTAACACACCCATGTCTCCTTTTTTCTTTTTTCTTTTTTTATCATTTTTTTTATTAATTTTTTTCTGATATTAAATTAATTATGAATTATATTTTATTTTTTATTATATAATAAAATTAAAAATAATAATTTAACCTTGTAAAATTCATAACATTTAACGAATTAACTCGAGTAAATATTAATTTTTTTCTCTGGATCTACTTAGTCTATGATCTTTTTTTTTTTTTGGACTTGCTCGGTCAATAACATTATATTAAATTAATTTTCATGTAATTTAATTTAAATATATAATATAAATAAAAAGTTAAATTAAAAATTTTCAAGTTTAAATTATTATATGATAATGTTGAAAAGCTTTTGAATATGCTTGTTATTTTTTTACGTTTAAATTGTTTTAGTTTAAGACGCAACGATAATGCAGAAATAACTTAGTTTCGCGCTACTCTTGAAGATCAATGAAGCTCTTCTACTCACCACTCTTCCAGGTTGATAAAAAGGGGGGAAAGTATTGAATTGTTACAAACACGATCATGCTCCATGCTGTTATTGGATGAAATAAACGAGTATTGTTATTTTTTTACAATATTTTTCCCATATGATTGGCAAGTGATTATTTTTTTAGTTATAGAATTTTGTAGTATACGATCAGTAATTATATATTACAAGAGCTAGCGGAATTAAAAAAATGGTATCACCAAGATAAAAGTCTGAAATCATTGTAAATTCCTTTTATTTTCCGGTGTCGGTGACAATTCCAGACTCCTTTCACTGCGAGAAAGAACTGTCTTGTTCGTTACACTGAGTTTGTTTAAAAATATGATAGTAGTTATTTTTAAAATGTTTTGTTTAAAAATATATCAACATAATATATATATATATATATATATTTACTTTTTAAAAAATTATTTTTAATATTAGTATATTAAAATTATTTAAAAATAACGTTTTTAAAATCAATCTCAGTCGCGGACAGAATTTATCTTTTTCAGAGTGAGATTTACTGTTTGGTGTGGTTGCTATTTTTACCAAAAACATATGCTTAAATTGGGCATGAAATAAGTGTTATTTTTCACAAGGTGCAATTTTTAACGTGGCATGTGCATGAATACATGAATAAGTTCAAGTTTTTTTTTTTTAAAAAAGAAAATTAGCCGCATCAAATGAAATTTTTAACAAAAATAAATATATATTTTTTAAAAAATTATTAAATTGAGATGAAATTCTACAGCCACCTTAATTTTATAATTCATCAACTCATTATAATTAATTAGGTGAAAATGTCTAAATTGGGCTAAAAAGTTACTAGTTAAAAAATTTCTTCTTCTTTCTAATTATTATCAAGTCTTTTTATGTGATTTTAATTTGATTTGGTTTTAATTAACTTAGATTATTTTAGCCATATTTAAACAATTATGTAACTTATTTTTAAAGCATAGACTATTCGGATTATACATGCTAATTATTTAAAAAAACTAAAATTATAATTTTTAAGACTTGAAAGATCTTAATTTTATATCCCTCTATCATGCATACATGCTCGAACCAATTTTAAATCCAAATGATTCCATGAGCCTCAGACAGTGAGTCCTTTATTCCTTTTTAAGAATACTAATATATTATGCCTGTAGGAGGACAAGGACCACAATTTAAAGCTATCTCGGAATATTGCTACTCGGCAATCGGAATCCCTCGCTCCAAAACCTACCCCGGTCCCACCCACCCACCCACCCACCCACCGCACCCGTCCACAGACACAGCTCTCATTGATACTCCAATACTAATATTTGCATTAATACCAATATTTGCATGAGGTTACTAATTGAGCCCTTGATACTAACTTATAATCATATTATTCGATCCTTGTGCTCTTGATATTTTCTCAATGTACTCTATTTAAAGAATGTGTTTAATATGGTCCTTTTGTACAGTTTACTATTAATTCCTGACATGTAAAAAAAAGGGCATTTGTCTAGCATATGAAGTGTTTTTCAAATAACTTTTAAAAATATTAAATTAATATTTTTTTAGTATTTTATGATAGTTTTAATGTATTTATATTAAAAATAAAAATATCTAAAAAAAATTCATCTCAATACACTTCTAGCAAAAATAATATTTTAAAACATATCATGCACTACATGCCGCGTGTTGAAACTAATAGTAATGTGTATGAGAATTAGATGGAGGAAAGGATAATAAAAAAGAGTAGAGGGTCTACACTAAGAAAACTCTATATTACGGGGACCAAATGCTATATCCTTAAAGAAGAGGTTTTCCTAGTGTAATTGGAGTACAGAAGCAAATCTAATTCTAGGAGTGTATAAATAGAGTGAGGATGCTGAGGTGAGAGGGCAAAGGAAGGCTATGGGGGTGATTACTGCTAACCAGAAAAACCTCGCCAAGATGGGAGCCGAAGCCTTGCCTAGGAATGACGAGATTGCTGCTGCTGCTGTCTCTTCTCATCCCCTCATACTTGGTCTCCAGCCAGCAGCTCTTGTCGACCACGTGGCACCTGTTGATTGGTCTTTGCTTGACCAAATCCCTGGTGACCGTGGTGGCTCAGTGCCTGTACTCTCTCCTTCTTCAATCTCCTAATGTTTTAACTTGATTTTGGATTCTCATTGTTTTATTGGCCTTAATTTTGTCCTGTCTAGTTTGTATCATGTACAATTCTGTACTTTTTATAAAAAAGATTGCATCTTTTCTCGATTTGTGCATGGCCTTTTGGCTTTTGATGTATTTTGTGTGTCTAATTCTGTCTTTTTTCTGTCTTTTTTTTTTTCAATTTAATCTATGTTACTGCTAGACACATTCAGGGGGTTTAGATCAATTTTCTCAATGAGTATTTTTGCTAGCAGTTTCTCCTTACTTGAAGTAAGACTCGTTTTCAGTACATTAACCAACTCACATTAGTCTTTTCCTTGTGTTAGTAATATTGGTAAAAAAGGATAGTGATGTTGTTGTTAGTTGTGTGATTAATGGGGATTTACTATTTGTGTTTTGGATTGTGTAGGTTGCAATTGAAGAGCTTGACCGTATACTAGAAGAGGTGAAAGCACATAAGCTTGCTTCGCCTGATGAATTATCTCCTATGAAGACCATGGCTGGCGGCAGCGTAGCAAATACTATTAGAGGACTGAGTGTAGGCTTTGGAGTCTCTTGTGGAATTATTGGGGCCTGTGGGGATGATGAGCAAGGCAAGTTATTTGTGAGTAATATGAGCTCTAGTAGAGTGAATCTTTCGAGATTGAGGATGAAGCGGGGACACACAGCTCAGGTGATCGTGATTTTTTTTTTTATTAAAACCAAAATAACTATTGGTATTTTTTAGTTTATTTTATGTTTTACCAGTGTGATTCAAAACTAAAATCTAAATCTTGTTTGTAACTATTTTCTGGCAGTGCATTTGCATGGTTGATGAATTAGCCAATCGTACAATGCGACCCTGTCTCTCAAGTGCCGTCAAAATTCAGGTACATTATTCTTTTACTTCTTTTGCAATTCTTTTTTGGTTCAAGTTTGGGGTGGTTGTCAATTTGGAGGGTTGCCTTGGCCTTTTTATCTAGATGAGGCCTTTTCTAACCATTTGTATATTTTGTTTCCTTTTCAGGCTGATGAATTGACCAAGGAGGATTTTAAAGGCTCCAAGGTTAGGCATGTCACTTTTAGTTCGTTGATCAATTCCACCCATCACTTTGCTTTTCTTGTTTTTATTTTTTACCTGTCATTTTTAGGTTTTCATGACGGTTCAGTTTTCCACAATTCTATATAGAAGTTGTACTAAAACTGAACTCCAAATATGAAATATTTAAACAAGTTGTTTGAAGAAATTTTTTTGCATAAAACTGCTGTCTCATATTTAAGATAAACTCTTACCTGCACACTTGATCTGTTGTTTCAATTGGTTGCTCTTGAAAGATATTGAAACTTAATTGACTGGAGACTAAGTTGCTATTATATCTTTATTACAGTGGTTGGTGCTGAGATATGCAATATTCAATTTGGATGTTATTCAAGCAGCTATTCGGATTGCAAAGCAAGAGGGTCTTCTTGTCTCATTGGATTTAGCCAGTTTTGAGGTATAATCTCTACAAATTTATGCACAATCGTTTAGCTCCAATCAATGGAATGGTTCATTTTGGTTTAAAAATAATTATAGTATCCAAAATAATCAATAAAGTGGTCATTAACAATGTGTATTCAAACAGCTTTTATTTCCTTGCAACAAATGTTGTTTCGTAGTTGATATGAATTTCAGTGAATTATAATGTAATTTATGGTGTGGACCTATTAACTTGTGTGCTTCTGGCCAGATGGTTCGAAACTTTAGATCATCTCTTCAACAGTTACTGGAGTCTGGGGACATAGACCTCTGCTTTGCTAACGAGGATGAAGCAATGGAGTTGTTGAGGTAACCATCAGTTAGTTATGTTCTTCGCTTGATATCCTGAAGTTACTTAGTTGTAGAGTTTTGCATTTGCATTCTGGAATCTGTCCTAAACCTTTCTTTGGTTGCTGATTCTCTTAAAATGGCTGTAGGGATGAACAAACTTCTGACCCTGCGGCTGCTGTGGAATTCTTGGCCAAACATTGCAAGTGGGCTGTTGTGACTTTAGGTGCTAATGGTTGCATTGCAAGGCATGGAAAAGAGGTTAGTATTGCCTCGTTGACTTGAGGCCTTTTCTGCTCACCAAAAGGTTAGCTCTGGGAAGAAGTTTTCCCAATCGCTCAAAAATTTGCAGTTGTGACCTTCTCTTAAATTGTTAGGCTCTGCCTTTATGGACCTTAAAAATATTAGACTTGCTGCCGTATCAAGTGGAGCATTAGCTAAAAATGTTGTGGATGCTGCTCTCAGCTTCCATCTCCACCCGTTCTACACCGCACCATGTTGCTTGCATTTTTCCTTTCAAGTCTATTACTACCGGCATTGTTTTAAAATTTCTCAACATGTCAGATTGTCCGAGTTCCAGCTATCGGGGAAGCAAAGGCTACTGATGCCACTGGAGCAGGAGATCTCTTTGCAGGTGGGTTTTTATATGGACTGATCAAAGGACTGTCTTTGGAGGAATGCTGCATAGCCGGTGCCTGTAGTGGTGGCTCTGTCATCCGTGCACTCGGGGGTGAGGTAACCCCAGAGAATTGGCAGTGGATGTATAAGCAGATGCAGATCAAGGGCCTCCCTCTTCCTGATAACCGCAATTGATGTCACGTCTATTATAGGATTGATTCCCCCCTTCCCCTCTCTTGTCAAGCACTGTAATTTTTCACCCTCTAAAGGGACAGGCAGCTGTTGTTGCACTTTGGGCTAATTTTATGAACCCAAGACAAACCATTTCTCCACGGACAGCACACCAACATAAGCGTTGTTGTCTCTAGATTCAATAGAGTTCGTTCTGAGAAACCTGGGTCTAACTGAGCTTTCTTATCCTCCTTATTTCTGCTGCATGTATTTAACAAAGACAGCATGGACAATGACAAGGACCTGGCTTTGAGCTGAGTACTTGCACTTTATTATCACTTCACGCCAAAAAATCCAATTGCAATAGAATTCGTAATGAGATTCATAATGTCGCTGTATAACGGATTTTTGAGTAATCCATAAAGCTTAGCTTGCATAGGCAAATATGCATAACAGCACAGCCTCGCTCTGTCTGTGTTGAGGTTGTGAAATTGGAGGGGCATATAATTATAGAATGACAGCAAAGCCTTGAAGTTTGCAGGATCAATATTTGTTTTTGATCAAGTAAAATATTAATCCGACCTAATGCTGTGGAGTAAGATGAGAATCGGAAAAGGAAAAAAGAGAGGAGGCAGATGAAAGAACAGAAAGGGCCCTTTCTGGTTTTACCAAAAGCAGCTCTGAAAATGCTTTCAAGTTTCAAGGAGTCACCTTTCACTTTTCAGAATCAGTGGAAACAAAAGGTACAGATTTTTAGGTTACAGAAGGGACAAAGCCCAAATATTACCCACATAAACTGGGCCAGAGAGAGGCTATAATAATCCCAGTCTTCCCAAAATTATTCGTGACGAGCCACCAGCTCCCTTGCATCAACTTCAAGAGGATCCATCAATGGCCTGCTCTATTCAACGTAATTGGGTAGCTTTTTTCAAATTGATTCAATTTGAAAATAAAATATCATGAAGTGTGTGGTGTGGGAAATAGTCACTTCAAAGTGAATTCTCACTAGATAACATTAATATATGGAAACAAATTTCATAACAGGCACGGGGGAAGAAAGGGACACTGAGTTTGAGATCATAAATCACGGATAAGCTCGCCAAAGGCTAGCATAAAATATGTTTGCACAAGTGAAGCAAAGTAAATTCCATAGAAAAGAGAATCCAACAAAAAAATGTTTTCCATGGCGTCT
This sequence comes from Populus tomentosa, assembly GCA_018804465.1. NCBI lineage: Eukaryota > Viridiplantae > Streptophyta > Magnoliopsida > Malpighiales > Salicaceae > Populus > Populus tomentosa. The sequence goes on from CM031977.1 coordinate 18,412,195, forward strand.
TTCATTTTTGAATAAATTCGGAAAGCACGAGCTAGAAAACATAATCTAAAGACTAGGGCAGAGAAGCAGCTTGTTTCTTGCATCATATTTCCATTGGAGCCGCACCCTCATCAGCAGCAGCAGCAGCACCCTCATCACCAGTAGCACCCCCCTCAGCGGCAGCATCCGGTTCGGCGGTAGCATCCGGTTCAGCAGCAGCAGCCTCTGTCTCACCCACAATCTCAAATGCATCAATCAACTTTTGGACGGTTTCCTGATCCAGTATATGGAATGCCTCATCAACTCCTAACACAGCAACAGTGCAGATAGAACTCTTGAGTGTTTCTCCTTGTAAGGTTTCTCTGACTGCAATGAGAGCATCCTTGATTAAATCATCCCTTGAAGAGTCAGAAAAATTCCCAAATCTGCGTTCCAGGTATGTCTTGGCAGCTTGTGAACGGGATCCTATTGCAAAGGCCTGGTATTCAAAGTAGTTCCCACTGGGACAATTGTAATAGAGGTGAGCTCCAGATTCATCAGTGCCACCTACCAGCAGACCAACACCATAAGGTCGTTTCCAAGAACGTTGGGTACAGACCTGCCACTCAGATATGTATAACAACTACAGATGAGTAGAGCACTGGTAGAATAGCATGGAAATGTTGATACATTATTTTATGATCAAACACTGGAAAGAGAATATAGCAACCCAGATTATACTTATATTGCATAGTGAAGCTACAATACACTTGATTTGACCATGATGCATTCAGTGAAAGATCAAACAATCATCCATTCCTTACATAAGTAAAGATTCACCTGTTGATCTAATGGGCAGATATAGAACTAAAATTAAATTTAACTCCAAAACAATGTCAAATCAAGTAAAACACTACCTACTATGGTACCATAATTATTTTTTTTTGTTTATGAATATGATACTGATATGCGTGTGTTTGTTGAAGATGACCTTCTACAAGGATGGTTTCATAAGTATTGACTTCTCCAAGCTCATTTCGCTTGGTGGGCAAAGAAAATCTTCTTCAATTATTTATTTATTTATTTATTTTTTTGGGGGGGGGGGGGGGGGGTCACAAGTTGATACTCAATCCAAATTCCAAGATTTGAACGTTCAAAAAAAAATATCTGGGAAAATTAAGGCATGAATTTGTGTTGTGTGTCTTGACACGTGGAGAATGGTGGAGAAGGTGTCCCTTAAGTTGTACATATAGCTTATGAAACATCAGCTTAACATGGCTAAAGGAAAATCCAAGTCATCAAAGCTTAGTTATGCAACCCTTAAGTAGGAACAAGTTGCTAAGGCTACTCATACATAACACATATTGGGGATGAGCTTTAGATTTGTTGATACTTCAACAATAAAAATCATTCAGGTTTAACTTAAGAATAGCATCTCTTTGATTTTGTAAAACTCTCATAATGAGATGCCAGCTTCAGTTGCTGGTAGATTGTAATCATATCCACTATTACAAAATGGGTCAACATTGGAGGACTTTAATGCTCAAAAAGCATATGATACTAAAATACTTGCGACTATTGTGATTAGAATATGTGATTACAAACAATACCCAAAAATCACAAACCAGAGAGCCCCTATTCAACATTCGTTGAGGCGAAGATAAAAGCCTCAAGAAAAAAAAATGCTACTAGACTTGAACTCATGTTGACATCTAGCAGTATATGTCACTCTTAAGCCCCAGACTAGGAACTTCTCAAAGATTGAAGCTCAATTTGTCATGGATAAGTTGACATTCTTTAAAAAGCTACAAAACAGCGATCAATGAGAGCTCATTTCAGAGAAAACGCCAATTGCCAGCCAATTATTTAGCAACACAGAGGCACATTAAGCTTTCTGTGGTGCTAAAGAAAGCAGCTTGCACAGAGATTAATAACCATTGCCCTTTCTTCCCTCTCGCAATCTCTACCAGCTTAAATGCACTGGAAAAAAGCTTTCTTTTTAGTTACAACATACCCAGAATTTAGAATTCACAAAACCCCAATTTTTTCCCAACTTCAGGTTCTAAAATCAACAATCACTCACTCAAATTAAACACACAACCAAATCCCTGAACCCCGCGATCTAACAAATCAAACAAAACCTACAAAAACGTTAGGGCTTCTGAGATTAAGTAAACAAACCTGAGCCTTATCAGCGAGCTGAACGACAAGGCGACCAACAGGAAGCGGAGACTCGTAATTGAAACTGTAATTAATACATTCAGTTCGCATATACCGAGACAAAACACGGCCGTCGGCGGTGAGTCCAGCGATAGCGACACCGATGTGGTCATCGACTTTAAAAATCTTCTTCTGGTGAGAAGAGAGTTCGGAGTTAGCTTTGTTAACGCATGCGAGAACCACGTGAGACTTAGATCGGAGTCCAATCGCCGCCGAGCCTTGCTTCACTGCCTCCATCGCGTACTCTACCTGAAATAATCGACCGGCTGGACTCCATGTGGTAACGTCGGTGTCGTATTGATTCCTAAACATTGTTGTTGTTGTTTTATGTTTTCGCTCTCTTCTCTTCGATTTGATGCGATGAAGTCTGGTCTTGCTGGAGTGTTTAGAAGGGTGTTTTCTTTAAGGACAAGTTAGGAGCAGAAACTTGAGAGAGAGTTCAGTCGATGAGTCGAGGCGCTGTTTTTGCTGGGTTTTAATGGGCTCAACGTGTCGAGCCAGATAAGAGTTTAAGTGGGAATCTGGGATTTGTAGCCCATTATGAGTCCAATAGCCCAGAATGATTGGGCTCTTTATAACATGGGCCGTTGGGTTGCCTATATATATATATTTTATCTTTTTTTTCAAGACGATAGTTTAAACGTAGTTCAAGTAAATATTTAATAAACAATTAATATGATATATGTATGTTTACATATTTTTTAAAATGCTTATATTTTATGTAGTTTTAAATAAACATAAAGGTTATTGTAACAAAAAAAAAATTCTTGTAACAAAAATAATTTCTAAACTAAGAGAAAAATAGTCAATATTGTTAATTTAATTTGTTTTTACATGTTTAATATTGTAGTGTATGAAGTTTTTTAAAAATGATTTTATTTTTAAAATATATTAAAATAATTTTTTTTTTAATCTTGATATTAACACATCAAAATAAAATAAATAACACTTTTTTAAAATGCATTATAACATAATTTCACGAGAAAAAAAAAAAAAACAGTGCCCTGATGCAATTGGCAAAGTTGCCAGTTCCAAATTTCCAACCCCAAGAGGTTTGGGATTATTAAATGTTTGAGCCCTCAGCGGTCAGTCCTTCGAGACTACTGCACAGTGAAGTGAATACCAACCCTTGAGGTATCCTGTGACAGGGCGAGCTATATTATTAAAGAACAGCCAAGAAATTTAAGCATCCAATAGCTTTTAAGTCTCGGATTCCCCGAGAAAACCTTCTGTGTTTGCTTCTATTTATTTTTATATTTTAAAAATATTTAAAAAAATTAAAAAAAATTATTTATTTTAAATTAATATTTTTTTAATGTTTTTAGATAATTTAGATATGTTAATATAAAAATAGTTTTTAAAAAATTAAAAAATATATATTATTTTAATATATTTAAATAAAAAACATTTTAAAAAATAATAATACCTACAATTCCAAGCACCGTACCCACTCAAAAGGTGAGCTTTTAAGAACTCTATCAGAAACCAGAGGCTGGAAGGGAAAGGAATGAGTTGGTAGGCACCCGAGTTAAAGCAGCGATGAGTCATCGATACGAAGGGAAAGGAGGGAAACTAAAAAGCAGATGAACAAGTAGCCTTCTTTTCATGCTTTTGATCTTGATTTCTTTCGTGCTATTATTGCTTAAGATGCCCCTCAGATTTACCCAAAAAGTTGGTTCTCCTCGAACTAAATCTCCTTTATAAGATTCATCAGTCGGCGGATCAAGAAATATATTATATGAACACATGCGGTTGTGGTCTAGTGGTTGAAAGGATTTGTTCTTTCCTCCACACGAGAATTCAAGCTTTATTTATGTACGCTTGTCATTCTTACGGTGCCTTACATGTTTATTGGGCTTGCAGAATATTCAGTGAGCTCGGAGATTAGTTGTGGTGCGCGCAAGTTAGTCCGGATACCCCGGATTATAAAAAAAAAATATATATATATATATATATATATATATATATGAGCAAGCTGATGTAGATATTTTATATAAATAAATAAATAAATAAATAAAGAGAGAAACAGATTACAATATTATAGCACTTCTTTTTCTTTATATGTTCTGAGCTTTCACTCGTAAAGCAGAAAGCAAATCATGCCATTTTTCTAAATAATCGAACCAACCTTTTGTATTTTTGTCACCATATATACTTGTGAAACCCGACGGGGCTGCGTGGATAGATCAACCAAGTAATTCATTGTTAAGCTAGGTAAGTGAGTAAAATAGAGATTTAGTGTGTTTTTAGAAGTGTGATTGTGGTTATTTTTTAAAATATTTTTTATTTTGAAAAAGTATATTAATAATATTTTTTTATTTAAAAAAATTATTTTTAAAATTAATATATTAAAATAATTTAAAAACATTAAAAATATATTAATTTTTTAAAAAATAATTTTAAAATATTTGCCATGTTCTTTCTCTGCGGAGAGAACAGGTATCAAAACTTATCCACTGTAGAGACTAGGGATTTCTGTTCAAGCTACAATGTTCACAACATGTAAAAGTTCTGACTAATTGGTACTGCTCACAAGTGATTCAACAGACTTTCCTCTTTTCTATGCTGTGGTTGTCAGACCGAGTTGAAGAGCTTGCTTGTCTCTGTCTCTTCACAGTTTTTTTTTTTTTAAAAAAAAAAAATTGGATTGTTTTGATTTATTATGTAAAAAATAATAAAAAATATTATTTTAATATATTTTAAAATAAAAATTATTTTAAAAAACAATCAATGTTTCTGTGACATAAAAGTTATGAAAGAAATTATTTTAATCATCCTATAATATAGTTTAGTTGTTATTATATTTATTCATTTTATTTTAAAAAATTACAGTTTATATGTTTAGTAAACTGTAATTACATGTTTAGTAAATATAAAATTTAAAATATAAAATGATTTAGAATGTAAATAATCATTCATCAATAAAACAAAATTTAAAATATAAACTATAATTTTAAAAAAATAAAAAACAAAGATGGTAGTTTTTTTTTGTCTCATTTTAAGTGATGGAACACCTTGCGTCTCACTTGGGCTCATAAAAAGAAAAGCCCACCATACATGCAATGGTGGGAATAAAAAGACAAAAGGCAAAAAAGAAAAAAAAACCCCTGCATATCGCAATAGCATGGGAAAACACCCATTAAAAAAACAAAAGAATTCTGGTCTTTATTTCGTGGTGTCTTTTTTATAATGTTGATTTTCCAAAAAAATAAAACAATAATAAAGAATGCCATCATTTTGGTGGGCCCTGATTGTAACCTGTAAGTTCATATCCCTTGGTCTTCCAATAATTAATTGTTGAAAAATGAGATGCAGATAACAGAGTAAAGCTAAGCATAATTGGATGCTTTAAGTTAAATGATCAAAGATCTTGTCGATGTCTCGATCATATCAAGAAAGCAACAGTGGAATACCTATTATTTTTTAAATTATTATTTTTAATATTTTTAAATAATATCTTTTAAAAAATATAATTTTAATATCAACAAATTTAAAATTTAAAAAAATTAAAATTTTTTAAAACGCTCATAAACCCTGCATGCCTAAAAACACTAGAGATGCACGATGTTGTACATGAAAATAACAGCAGAATTATTTGTAAGCTTTCGCTTAATGATTGCTGGGTACTTGGATTTATTTCGAGACCCGATAGGAGCCAGCCATGCGAAAGCTGTTGATCATTATAAGTTGATGTCCCTCGAGTTTTAGACACCAAGATTTAATGAATAACTAGCCAGTTCTTCTTTGATCTCGAAATTAATTGGACCACAGAGTATATGGCCCAGGAAAAATCACTTATCTATTTATGCAATGCTTATAAAACTTGAAAAAACTTTACAAGTCAACTTCGTGTCTTATCAATTTATTTTATACTGTTTTTTTTTTTTATTAGAATAGATGTTTTAATTAGTTTGTTTGTAATTTAATTAATTTCATAAATTTTAAAGTTAATGATTATACAAACTTTTAATAACTATCATATTAATAACTATATGATTTAGATCAAAGATCATAAAAAAACTTAAATTTCTTAATTTTAACATCTTAGTATTGTACCATTTACTAATAGTTTTTTAAACCGTATTTTTTCTACTATTTGTAGCTGTGATTTATATTCTGGTCTGGTGGGGTGCCGAGTAATGTTGGTCTCGAGCTCCCCCCAACCCAATTGCTGTCTTGTGAAAGGACTGGGGAGGTCCCGAGTTTTGAATTCATCGAACGTTGGGACATGTAGTGGCTAGCATACACTGCCATTGTTGTTATAAATAGAACACGGGACGGACATGAGTTATAAAAATATCAACGTGCATGAATAATATTTAAAGAATGGCATTTATTTAATTGATTAGCCTTGTTATTTAATGGTCAAATTTGCCAACGAACTTGATTGCTAAACTCTAGGCAGCCCATCTTGTCCCCGATCAAAAAGGGTTAGCGATTAGCTGATTGGTTGATCATAAATTGAAAAATTAAGCATCACAGACACCTGAACTGAAAGAAAAAGAATTTTGATGTTTGCTTCTAGCCTTCCGGGCCATGTTAACAAAAATAGGCTATTTTCAGGTTATAGAATGACTTGATTCACTCGAATCATTTGGAATGATATTATTTTGATTTTTTTTAATAAAATTAATATAATTTTAATATTTTTTAATCAAAAATTAAATAAAATTAATCATATTATGGATTGATTTTTCTAATTGATTGGATCAGTTCTAAGTTCATATTTTTTGCGCTTGACATCCCTCAAAAAACAAATATACTAGTTTTTAAGTTGAGATATGCTTGGCTAGGCTAAAATTCATAATTATATTTTGAATTAATTGTTTGTGATGTCATGATATTATTTAGGAATACTGTTGAATTATATTTTTAAAAAAATTTTATTTTTATAAAAGTTTTAAATTAATTTTATTATTGTTTTGATGTATGAATATTAAAAATTAAAAAAATATATTTTTAATAAAAAATATTCAGAAACACTTTATATCATAATTGGAAACACAACCGAAGCTTAAAAATGATATAAAAATCAACCTCGTCACCAAACTGCTTGGTTTCACGATTCTATCACCTCTGCAGCTGGATTATTAATGGTTTGTTCGCAAAAAAAAGAAAAAAAAATTACCGCGCAGAAATAGTGTTAGTGTATTTACTTGCCCCGTGTTCGCCAATATCCGAGCAAACAAACGCGCCACATCACCACTCGAGACACAGCTGTCAAATATGCGCGGGCACGGAAACTTTTACTTCCTAACATACCCTTGTTGTGTGTCTCCCAGAGTTCCTGATCTGCCCCTACACGTTACTATGTCGGTATCATTGATTGGGCTAGCTCATCACATAAAAAATACTTTCCACTGAGCGACAACACGTAAGTAATTGTTTTCTTGAGAATAACATAAAAGTTTTATATATATATATATATATATGCATACATGCATGCATGTATACATATGTATGTATGTATGTGTGTATGTTTGGCAGTCAAGGATGTGATACAATCAATCTAGATCAGGTTAAATTTCCCTCTTTTTTTTTTTTTTTTACAGGATGCATTGTCTATATTAATTAATAAGGAGAATTTATTTTTTTGAATGATGGATCTAATATGTAAATTAAAAAATATAAAATATAAAAATATTATCAACAGTCTAGCCAGTAATTTAATTTCCTTATCCTTAATTTGTCTATCTATTAATATATTCACAAAATATTTTCTTGCTTCTTCTTGATCCTAGGAGATGGTAATATCAGAAGAATCCCTTGATAATCAAACTCTATTTTGAAACATAATTTTTTTCATAGTTTGTATACAATTATAAAATTATTATGGTATGATTATTTTTTATTTTAAATTGACCTGGATTTATTTGATTCATAATTCAATCACTAGACTTGATAAATTATCGAGTTAGGTTTTAAAATTATAATATGATAAGTTATATATTTATAAAAAAATACTTCTTTACAGTTTTTATTAACGACAAACAACCATAAAACTATTTCTTGATGCATTTAAAGATCATTCGATTAGATGATAAAATGATTTTGATTTGGAAATCACCTTTCTCCCGTCTCCATTAGAATAAAATTAGTTTATAAACCCACACCAAGCTGCACTCAAATCAATTATTTTTCAATACAGCAAAAAATATCTAAATTATAAATAGTTATTTTATATTATCATTAAATTTAGTTTTAAAATTAAACTTTATAGAAATTATCTAAACATGGTTCAATAAACTTAATCGGTTCAAAACTAACCCAATTAAAAAGAACAAAAATGAAATTGAAAGATAAAATATATTGTTCCAAATTTTTTCTCCATCCAGATTTAAAATGAAACCATATAAAAATTGCTTCAATACAACTCAGTTTACCCAGCTAATCTAAAAACAACTTGATGGTTAATAAAAAAAGTCAATGATAAAATTAAAAAATAAATCTCTCAAGCTGACTTATTGTACAATTCAAGTTTAAAATTAAATGATTTGAGAATTTTCTTAACATGATTTAATCAACCTAGCTAGTTTAAAGAAATCTAAACAATTGTTAAATAAAATTTGATGATGAAAATAAAAATATTATGAAAAAAATAAAATTTTAAAAAGCTTAAATATTCATGTAAATAGTAAAAGCTTCACAAATTATACCCCATAAAAGATAATAAAATAAAACATTTTTTTTTTAGGGCTGGTTTGGGAATGTAGTTGCAGTTATTTTTTAAAATATTTTTTATTTTAAAAAATATTAAAATAATATATTTTTTAAAAAATTATTTTTAACATCAAAAAATTAAAATGAATTAAAAATATATTAATTTAAAATAAAAATTTTTAACTTTTTTTAAAAAAATACTTTTAAAAACGCAAAACACAAGGTTTAATTCAACCTGTTTCTCTAATCCAATCACTTGTATTTATTTTACTCACTCAAAGTTGGTGATTTGTACCTAAAATTTAGTCGTGAGAAATAAATTATTTATTGATTTAAAATACCAATATAAGTAGCTTATCTTTGATTACTAGTAAAATAAAACAAAATAAACTTGATTATCTCGAGACGCGACCAGCTTGTAAAAACAAAATATCGCGGAGTCAGAACCATATTTACTGAATTTATCGTATTTATTTACATCGTCCTTTCCTCTCTCTTTTTTTAAAGTGTACCTGTCCTTCCCTGCTTCTTCTCTCTCGTGTCTGACTCTGCAAAATTTTCTCTGCAGAGAAAGACCAAACCATACACACAAACAAAACAAGAAACGAGAAGCAAAACCAAAAACTCAAGCAAAACCATACTAAAAACTGTCCCGTCTCTTTCTCCCTTCGAGTGGAATACCAACAAGTCTTCTGTTTCTGCTGCTGCTGCTGCTCCTGCTCCGTTTTTAAAGATGCTGAGTAACGGGCGTGGACATGGTGGAAAGCATGTGTACGACGGAGTTTTTGGTGGTGGTGGTGGTGCAGTGAAGCCTGGGAGTCGCGTGGAGGATTACAGAGAGATTTTTGGTGGGTTTGGTGCCACTGGCTCTTCGATTCCGATTCTTGATGTTCCCGAGCTGAATGAGAATGGTAATGTTTCTTCTGTTGGTGCCCAAAGGATTGATTACGCCAAGATTTTTGGTGGTTTTGGAGATGCTGATTTTGGCTTGCCTCTTGAAGAATTCCTCGCTAAACCAAAGAAAGTCAAGAGTTCTATCAATGGAACTCGGTATGTATGGACTTTAAACTTTTCCTTTATTATCTATTTTAGTTTCAAATTTTGGATTTTTTTCCTTTGAGGGAAAGGAAGGGAAGGGTGTGTTTTGAAGTTCTATAAGTAAAAATTTGAATCTATAGTTATGAAAATAAGTTAGAATTTAAGGATTTCGTGGTTTAGACTTGAAGGTGTGCCTGGTTTAGTTTTAGTAAAGCAAGCATGGAAATTTGGAAAGAAGCGATGGCATAATGTGCTTGCTTGGTTTAAAATTGGAAAGAGCTTGTAACAGGGGAGTTCTTTTGCTTTCCAAGGAAGGGAGGAAACTTTTCCCTTATCAAATCCAAACATCTTTTTTCCTTAGCTGATAGTCCTTAAGCTAACCAAAGGAATAGCTCGTGCACTACTAAAAGGCACCCTCAAATTGTTAATGAATTTCGTTGACTGTTTGGTTATCTTGACAGTTGAATGAATTTGTTTATGGTGTATTCAACTTGTAGAGGTGGGAAAGTTTTTTTTTTATATATATATATATATATATAATCTTGGGCCCAAAATTGTGTAGGTCTCCAGCTGAAGCAAGGTCGCGGAGTGCGGGGTCAGAACATTCTAATGTTTCAAAAGATCAAAAAGGTTCATCACCTGAACCATCTTTCCAGAGGTTTGGTGGCGTGAAACAGTTTAACGTGTCTTATAATAAAAGCAACCCAGGAAACAAAAATGGGACAAATGGAATGACACATGTTGCTCAACTCCATGCAGTTCCTGGTTATACTTTTTTAGTTGATGAAGTAACTCCCTCAAAGGTGGCTGAAGGTGGCAAGCCAGCACGATCAGCAATAGATGATGGTCTCAATGTTAATGGCAGCAAGAGTGTGAAGGAAGATGGTGAAGTCACTCCCTCAAAGGTGGCTGAAGGTGGCAAGCCAGCACGATCAGCAATAGATGATGGTCTCAATGTTAATGGCAGCAAGAGTGTGAAGGAAGATGCAGCTCGCAGGAAAGCTGTGTCAGGTCCACAACCCAGCATTGACACACACAGTTTTAGAAGTCTTGCTGAATTTCAGAAGAAATCAAGTCGACCTAGATCCATGTCGAATGATATGCCATTTGATGCATTTGAAATTGGCCTAGGTAGACATCCACCTTCAAGCTCACCATCTAACTCCAGTTATAATAATGGTGGTGAAAATACATCAATGAATTCAAAGTTTGGCGTTTCAAGAAATGATGCTTCTAGAGATGCATTGGGTGATTATTCACCAGCTTTCTCTGATGAGGAAATAGATGCAAATTCAGATGCTGCCGCCTCAGTAGCTGCGCTTAGAAAGGCAATAGAGGAGGCTCAAATGAAAATTAAAATTGCAAAAGAATTGATGGAGAGAAAGAAAGAAGGGCTTCAAAATCGTGCAAAGACAAGCTTTAATAACGGCTGGAAAGCTCAGAAAAGTGGGGTTAAAACTGCAGAAAGATCAAAAAGATCCAATGAGCTGGGGGATCAGGAAATGCATGAAAAAGAGGATACTCCAAAGCAAGTATTTACTGGCTTATCAGAGCATAATGCGACAAAAGCAAGCCAGCTACCTCAGAGTTTTGAAGATGAGAAGAAATCTTCTTTTGCTAATAATGTTGTTAGAAAAACATACAGCATGGAATCCAAATCAACTCGAATGGATAGTAGACTGGAAGAAGCAGAAGACCGGGAGTCAACAGAAGAGTTTTTTGAAGCTGCGGACTTTGAGGAGCACAGGGAGATGCCATCAGAATATGAGGAGGCAGGCAATGCAGAGAAAATGGAGTCATGTGATCATGAAAATAAATGGAGAGAGAAGATGACATCAGAAGAAAAAATAAAAACACCAGAGTGCGGCGAGGAAGCTTTCAAGGAGCACAAGGTCGAGAGAGAACTAAGTTCAGAAGAGTTTTTTGAAGCCACGGACTATGAGGAGCACAGGGAGATGCCATCAGAATATGAGGAGGCAGGCAATGCAGAGAAAATGGTGTCATGTGATCATGAAAATAAATGGAGAGAGAAGATGACAGCAGAAGAAAAAATAAAAACACCAGAGTGTGGTGAGGAAGCTTTCAAGGAGCACAAGGTCGAGAGAGAACTAAGTTCAGAAGAGTTTTTTGAAGCTGCGGACTATGAGGAGCACAGGGAGATGCCATCAGAATATGAGGAGGCTGGCAATGCAGAGAAAATGGTGTCATATGATCATGAAAATAAATGGAGAGAGAAGATGACAGCAGAAGAAAAAATAAAAACACCAGAGAGCAGCGAGGAAGCTTTCAAGGAGCACAAGGTCGAGAGAGAACTAAGTTCAGAAGAGTTTTTTGAAGCTGCGGACTATGAGGAGCACAGGGAGATGCCGTCAGAATATGAGGAGGCAGGCAATGCAGAGAAAATGGTGTCATATGATCATGAAAATAAATGGAGAGAAAAGATGACAGCAGAAGAAGAAATAAAAACACCAGAGTGCGGTGAGGAAGCTTTCAAGGAGCACAAGGTCGACAGAGAACTAAATTCAGTGGTAGGAGCATTTCAGTGGAATTTATATGCAAACTTCGTTAAGCCAGCTGGAGAGCTTCATAACCAGGAAGAAAACGAGGAGAAAATGAGAATCTCTAACAATCATGAAGAAGCTGAGCAAACATCTATAGTGTCTGATGATTGGGAAGACTGTGAAACTAAGCTGGAAAAACTTCACCACCCTCACAAAAAAGCAGAATTTCCAATCCAGGAGTTGGAGGAGAATGAAGAAATGAAGGAACTAAAAGATGCTCAGGACTCGGTGGAAACTGAGAAGAAACAAAGGGAGGCACTAGATCATAAGGAAACAGAGAATAGATCAGATGAAGTTCCTATTACGGACGACGAGTATGATGGAAGCCTCGATGATATATATGAGAAAGAAGCAAATGTGGAGGGACAGCAAGAAGACTGGGACAGGGTAGAAAGTGGAATGAAACAGGGTGGTTGGAACCTAGAAGAAAATGAGGAGAAACAAAATGATTTGCACAGGGGAGAAATATCAGGTGAAGATGGTGGGATAGAAGGGAGTGCTAAGCTGGAAGAACTCAAGGAGGATGAAGAGATACTCAAAAGAAGTGATCAGATGAATGAAATTGAGAAGAGAGGAGAAAAGATGTGTGAAGGCATAGAAACTGAGAGGATAAGATCAGAGAGTCATCAGGCAGGAGAAGATAAAAAGGCCATGGAAGTTACTGAACAGTCCTTAAGATACGAGGGGGGCAATCTTGAAACTGCGAAGGATGCAAACGAGCAGGAAAAAAATGAGAACCTAGGTGAGAGTGACAATGCCTGGGGACGCACTACAAACTTTGCTGTTGGGGATTTAAAGACGCAGGTTCTTACTGCCAAGGAGAATGGAAGGCTAATGGAGGTAACTGAATTTTCTCCTCTGTTACAAGGGACTGAAAAGGAGTCAAAGGCAGTTGAAGATGCAAACAGTCTGGAGGAACAGGATTGTGAAATTGTGAGCTTGGCTCGAGGTTTCATTGGACTTGATAGGATCAAGAAGCAAACTGCAGATGTAACTGAGGCTCTTCTTATTGGCGAAAATGGGGTATATTTTGGTGAAAATGACATTGACTTTGAAAACAAGCAAAATCGTCACGTAACAGAATACAAGAGCATGCCTAATCAGGAAAAATGCGTTGAAGATGTAACTATTGAATTGGATGATAATGATGATGTTGATATTTGTGAACCTGAAGTTCACTCTAGTAATGAAGAAAGTGAGAAGAGTTCAATATCCTCTCATAATGAAAGATGGTCCAGTGATGAGACAGAATCACTTTGTGATCTAGAGTGTTGTATTGAAGAAGCTGATTGTGAATTGGGAGAAAATGACAAGGATACCAAGGAGTCTGAAGTTATAGCAAATCACGAGAATTCTTTTGAATCTTCTCACGATGATAGATGGGTAGATAATGGTATCAATACCAAAGCAAGTCAGCAACCTTGTATATTTAAAGGGCAAGGGGAGGTCACAGAGAAATCCGTGGAAGAGGAATTAAGCCAAAGCACCAGCAAGAAAGAGGAGAATTGTTGCAAAAACCTGGCAATGGAAGAGAAGGAATGTGAAGATGATTTGAAAAAGGAAGTGGAGGTGGAAAAGAAACACTCGAGGAAAAAGGAAAAAGTGAAAGAGGGGGAAGTAGAAAGAGAAAAGGAGAGAATAGCTGTTGAAAGGGCAATACGAGAAGCGCGTGAAAGGGCTTTTGCAGATGCCCGAGAAAGGGCTGCTATCGAGAGAGCAGCTGCAGAAGCTCATCAAAGGTCAAGGGCTGAGGTCCGAGAAAGGCTAGAGAAGGCTCCCTCAGAAGCTAATAATAAGTCAGCAGCTGATAAGGCTTCTTCTGAAGCCAAACTAAAAGCTGAACGTGCTGCAGTAGAGAGAGCAACTGCAGAGGCCAGGCAACGTGCCCTAGAAAAAGCGTTGTCTGAGAAGGCTGCTTTTGAGGCAAGAAATCAGGCTGAAAAGTCTACAGCTGAGAGACTGTCAAGCATTTCAAAAGCTAACGGGATGAATTCCAGAGCAAGTGTCTTTACTTATATTTTCCTAGCTCCTTCTGTTATCTATAAAAGCATTCTGCATGGAAAATTAACAGTTGTGGAATTTCTAGCAGGATAAACAATACAACGACCCAGGTCCTTCTAGCAGTTCAAGATATTCAGGTTCTTCAAATCATGGTGGTATGTAACATTTTGAAGCACCCCTCATACGATATATAGAAGGCATTATCATTATCATTTCATAAGGATATTAGACTCCGCTCGCTTCTATGATGCTACTAAGCAATTCATGCTTTGCTTTGTGATTTTCCCACTCAACAGAAAGTGCTAATGGAGGTAATGGTGAATCAGCTCAAAGGAGTAAAGCCACGTTGGAAAGGCATCAAAGAACAGCAGAGCGTGCGGTATGCTCGTGCACCTGATTCAGATATAGAGATTAATTTGTCTGACTTCTAACAAGCATGCTTCTGTTTTTGGTCTCTTCCAGGCAAAAGCTCTTGCAGAGAAGAATATGCGTGATCTTCTTGCTCAAAAAGAGCAGGCGGAGAGAAATGTAATCAGCTGCACAAATAAGATTAGAAAATATCTCCAGTTATATTCAGTTTTTATTACTTTTCTCACTGTCTTTTACTGAACATCAATGGCAGAGACTGGCAGAGACTTTGGATGCTGATGTCAAGAGATGGTCTGGTGGGAAGGAGAGGAACTTGCGTGCTCTTCTTTCAACACTGCAATATGTGTGTAGAAACCTTTCTGCGTATACCCGATACATCATGTGTTATGATTTTCCTGTGCTTGTTTTGTTTCTAGCTCTTAATACATTATAAATTATAGATTGATTTTTTACAATATTTAAAATAAAAATCCAGCTGTGCACAAATGGGATTAATCCTGAGTGCTATCACCTTGAAGCTGCTTCTTTTTTTCTTTTTAACTGGATTTCCCTTGCTTGCAGATCCTTGGCCCTGATAGTGGCTGGCAGTCAATTCCTTTAACTGAGCTTGTTTCAAGCACTGCTGTGAAGAAAGCTTATCGAAAGGCCACTCTATTTGTTCATCCTGACAAGTTGCAGCAACGAGGTGCAAGCATACAACAGAAATACATTTGCGAGAAGGTTTTCGATCTTCTAAAGGTGGGCTACCGTTCCCTCTTCTCCTTAAAGCAAAATTATCTGTAGCTTGTCATGACCTAGTTAGGAGTCCTGCATTCATATTACTCTGAAACGTGGGGATAAGAAACTGAAAGCATGATGAAGAATCGCAGACGTCCTGGTAGGTCTTCAACTTTGAAATCGGCACTTGACAACATATTTCATTTAGGATTGAAACAGAGACTTAATGCCATGCTGTTATGCTTTTCCTTCTTTTATCCGTTCTTGATTTTTAAAGTGATCTTTTCTTTATTTTTTGTTGGTCCCAGGATGCCTGGAACAAACTCAGTGCAGAAGAACGGTAGACAATGTCAACCCTCATCCTTAAGGTTTCCTTTACTGTAGACATGATCCACAGCCAAATTTGTACTACTCAATCCTTCACTGTAGGCAATACACACCCACCTTCGCATCCTTGGTCCGCAATGCCTCAATTCTTGCAGTAGGGTAAATTCCTGTAGTGCATTCATTTGCCCTTGTATTCAATTTCAAAGCTGTCAAAACTCAAAAGAGGTGCTTTGCTGTTAATCTGCCCCTTGTTTGATACAAAAAGGGGATTTAAGGCATAGATGAAATGTGCAGAAACTGAAAAACTTCGAAACTGACAATGGTAACAAATTTGCAGCAACCTTTATTGGATAAGCTCCTCCCAAGAAAAATTATACGCCTGACGTGATAATAAAGTTCCCAGCGTCTCACATCAACGAAAAACAAATGCACCGATCCACCAGCATAAGATTCTACGCCTCTTCAAATTGAAAAACGTAGCTAGTTAGGGTACATTGGAATCTGGGCATGGCTGATCCGAGATCACCGTCCATGCACGAGCAGCTTTATAGCGTCGTCATGCATATGCTCGGGTATACCCCGGATCTGAAAGAAAGGATGTTAAATATAGATTTGCGAAGAATGTAAATTTGAAGCTGATGATGGTAACTCAAACTGGCAGCCAGATAATTGTGTTCCTTTGAAAGAACATACTGGTAACGCCCAAAAGTTTCAGCCACAGTGATGAAGTACCATCTCCTCAGTTCACACCATTTTACAACCAAAAGGGAGAGATAAAATAGGCAGAGTTATGGGTTCTACCCACAAAATCCTAAAACTATTCAAACGGAAATGAAATTGACTGGATTAGGCATGCTGATACGAGATTACAAACCAAGCGCGTGTAACATTATAGCATTCTGTGCATGCATGCGATTCTCAGCTTGTGGAAAGACTATGGAGTTTGGAGCTTCAATGACACCATCAGTAACCTCCACACCCCTTTCAGCTGGTAAACAATGCATGAAATAAGCTTTTGGGCCGGCCAACTTCATCAGATTTTCGTCCACCTGCAATATATTGCATTGAAAAATGGAAATCAGGAACTAAGATCCGCACTAAAATAAATTCAAGAATTCACTCTAGGCCTAATCTTGTGCATCACTGCAAAACAGATCTTTAGGAGAGTTCAAAATGAAGTGATTGCAAGCACGTTATTTTGACAGAAGGTTTGCAAACTTGGTGGCAGGCAATATCATAGGTGTTTCTCAGATTCAACAAGGAATACAAAGAAACATTGTAAAATGTATAGACATGAAATTAGCATTGCCTTACTTGGATTTTACTTATTTTCTGCACGAGAAGCTTAAAACATTTATAATCAATAGTTTGGGAAAGGCAGTCTATATACCTGAAATCCTTGAAATACTTGGCGACGGTGTGCAGCCTCTTCCTTTTGCCCCATGCTGGCCCACACATCAGAGTACACCACATCAGCTCCTCTAACAGCTTCCTGTGGGTCACTAGTAATCTCGATCTTGCTGATTCCAGCCTGTTGTGCCTTCTGTACGGTTTTTGCATCTGGTTCAAAACCTTTAGGGCAAGCACAGACAAAGTGGAAAGGAATCACAGCTGCCAACAGCAGCCAAGAGTGTACAACGTTATTCCCATCCCCAACATATACAACCTGAATTTGTAGCCGTGGACAGTCAGGTTAGAATCGTATGCAACTGAACATGTCATGCATATACAAAATAAAACTACATTAAAAGCACGATGAACTAACCTTAGTTCCTTCCAACCGGCCAACATGTTCAATCATGGTGAGGGCATCAGCAATTATTTGGCAAGGATGGTTATAGTCAGTCAGGCCATTAATAACAGGCACTGTTGCATGTTTTGCCAGATCAAGAATGTCCTGAAAAAGAACAAGCAGCTGCATTTGCAAATATCCTCATGCATGGAAAAATCTTAAAAACTAACTTAAAAACAACACAAAATCCCTGACCACTTGCTTGTTCTCAAGCCACAAACCTTTACCAAATTCTGCACAATTCAGCTTATGCAACCCCACATACATGAAAGGAATTAACCATAGATTAACTATCAGAAGGAATTTACCATAAACATAAGAAACTCACCAGCATACCTGATGCGCAAAAACACGTGCCATAATTATATCGTTATAGCGTGACAAAACACGAGCAACATCACGAGTTTCCTCTCGTTTACCCATCTGGATATCATCAGGCCCTAAATATATAGCATGGCCTCCAAGTAGGAAAAATCCAGTCTCAAATGAAACTCGTGTCCTCATGGACGGTTTCGCAAAGATCATAGCCATTGTCTTCCCTTTAAATGGAAGGAATGCCCTGTCTCCAGATTTTATCACTGCCTTGACTTCTGCAGCCCGGTCTAAGATCTTCATAATAGTCGCTTTGTCAAAATCACTGATGTGCAGAAAATCCTTCATCCCTGCTTTTGCTGTAAAATATGGAACAAAATATGACAAGACATAAAAGCTGTAAAATATCTTGCTGCAGACTTCGAATTGCAGGACGTGGTATTTGAGCTCGAGTACGATAGACATTGAAATATTCTAGTAATTAGATTAAAAAAAACCTTTGCGGCTTCAAAAAAGGTCCTCCAATCTAATCCAAACATTTCTTGGAACGTATCAAGAATCTAGTGCGAATCCAAATACCTAATCTATCAACAACCTAAAAACATTTCTTCATCTATCAATACTTTCCAAGTCCAAACCCTAATTCCTGCATTCTCCTTATCAAACAATGCCTAAAACCTAATTCCAACTAAACATACAACTGATTAAACAAATAGCTGCACACGAAATGACATTTGGACGACAATAAGTAAAGAACATCACATCACAGACTCAAACGGACCTGGACCGTTGACGGAAGATGGAGGAGGAGGAGGAGAAGTAGCTGAGGATGAGGAAATCTGGCACGAGATTCTTCCACGACTAGCTCGAGACGGCACCGACACGGCTGAGAAGCGGGAGTGTCGAGAGAGAGGATTGGTGAACAAAGCAGAAGATGAAGAGGAGAGAGAGACCTTATTCGATGGAACTGCGCAATGACAGGAAATCGCCGCCATTGTTTTTGGTTTTCCTCTGAGTGAGTCAGTCGGAGACTAGAGAGTGGGTGCAGTTTAGGGGAGTGTCGGTTTATAAATTTATATATGATCAGCTTACGTAAATGCCCCTGGGTTGCCTAGACACGGCGTCGTTTCTTTTCCCCGTCTTAACAAGTTAACTGGGCCTAGATGCTGTTATTTGGACCTTAGGAGTTTTATTTTGAGCTATGGGCTCCGTACTTTGGCACTTCATGCTGGTTCAATTATGAAACTACACCGTTTTAAGGCATGTTAAAATTTATATTTTCCATGGAATATAGCTTAATAAATTTGATAAAAAATTTCAGCAAGCAAGAATAGTGCATGAGCAGTTGGACAAAAGTGCATGAAACTGGCAATCAACTGGGCAATAATATAGCCTTGCACTACAAGCATGGCACAGAAAAGCCCTCCGAGGCAACTCAAATTGAAAGGCAGAACATGGACACATCAAAATTATTGCAGAGTGCATAGCTTGTGCCATTGACAATCATCTAATTAATAAACTAAGGGGCCTCAGAATGGGCAGGGACCCCTCCGTTTTCTTTGCTTTCCTCAACGGCTTGTTTTTCATGAGAAAGGGGAATTGGTCCCTTTTCTCTGCATGTTTCCACAGCACCTGCGAGCTTGTCCTCGGGGGCTTGTTTTTCATGGGAAAGGGGAATTAGTCCCTTTTCTCTGCAGGTCTCCACGGCACCTGCGAACATTTCCTCCAAGCTGTATTTGAACTCAAAGCCCAAGTCCAGCAGCTTTTTGGACGAGAAGACAACACTCGCCAAATCCTCGTCGATGTCTTTGATCCTGATCACAACAGTGCTTTGATTAACTATCCCAGATATAGAAATTAAATTACTATAAAGATCTATGGTTGTGTTAGGTGAGAGGCTAACTTAGCAGGAACGTTATATTCTGGGTATTTTTCTCTGAGTAATTTGGCAAGATCATGAATGGTGGCTTCATGCGAGGAACAGATGTAGCGGCCCTCTGCTTTTGGATTCTCAAACAAAACTATATGAGCTCTGCAGAGATCATCCAAGTGTACATAATTCCCCTGCTTTATGATTCCATAATGGGCTTCGTTTCCTGTCGTCACAAGAGCAATATTACCCTCTGTGTCACATTTAAGAACAGTAAAATAATAATAATTAGAAAAAAATGGGAAGGAGATATCAGATATACCAGTAATCAGAGATAGGGCGGTTATAAGACTTGGTGGCATTGAATGCATGATAAATGGGCCAACAACAAGAGGTGGTATGACGCTGATAAAATCCAGGTTATTCTCTTTAGCATACTTCCATGCAGCTTGCTCAGCAAGGGTCTTGGACACAAAGTACATCTGGTCACCAAGGTAAATTTTTTTAAAAAAATTATCTTGTTAGAATTTGAGAGTTGAATTTATGCAGCAAAGGAAAGAAAGGGGAAATTAAATTGTTTGATAGTACTAACCCATCCAGTCATTTTTATGGTCTGGACAAATTCCAAATCACTCCAGCAGCTTTCATCATACACTGGTTTTTTGTGTTCTTCAACATCCACAGTTCCTGCTGACGATGTGAATACAATCCTTCTAATAGTTTTTGCTTTGGCACATGCTTTCATGATGTCCAGCACCCCATTGATTGTAGGCTTGATCACCTCATTCTGCCAAAGAGGAAATATATCTTAGAACATGATGATTCTGTATATTGATGTTAATTAAAGCAATAGCTGGATGATTTCCAGTTTAATTCCAGTAACCTTTTCTAGCAATAGTAATGTTTCCACGAAATTAGCTTAATGATGAAAAATACAATCGTCAAAACATGCTTAAGCTATCGGCTATCGAGCCATCGCTGCCACAAGGAATTTGCATGTGATTAATTATTACAGGAAAGAACTTTCAGCGCTATAATACACACAAAAACACATTAGTGACATGACCGTGAAAGAAATTTCCAGTTAATTTTTTTATATGAAAAATACTAAGAAAAAGCTAAGATTTAAAAGTGTTAGGTTTTTTTGCAAAACTACATCAAAAAATCTTGGATTTGGCTGTAATGCCTGAACCAAAAGTAATATTTATAATATTAATAATAACATTAAACTTGCATGATCTAGTAGGTCTAGCTGCAATACCAGATTCAATAGCCTTGGATGCGGGTCTGACTGCAAGGTCATGTTATAAAAGTGTGATAATTAAATAAATTAATTAAAAAAACAATAGAAAGAAAAAAACTAATGAAGAAAAAGAAAAAAAAAATCTGAATTAACCCTTTAAATCAGGTTAACCCGTCAAACCTTAGATTCGTGTCTTAAAAGTTTGATAATTAAATAGAAAAAAAATTGATGGGTTAACCTAGAATTAACTGGGTTAACCCGTCAAATCAGGTTACCTATCAATCCCGGGATCCATATCATAAAAATTTGATAACTAAATAGAAAAAAATTGAATATTAACAACCTAAATTAAATGAAAAAAAATTAATTAAAAAGAAAAAAAAACAAACAAAAGACATAAGCATGTTACTAATGAGAAAAAAAAAAAAAAATTGAATCAACTGAGTTAACCTGTCAAATCAGGTTAACCCGTCAAACCTAGGATTCGCGTCATGAAAGTTTGATAACTAAATAGAAAAAAATTTGACGGATTAAACGAAAAAAATTAACAAACTAAACTAAATAAATAAAATTAATTAAAAAGCAAAAAATAATAATTCTGGGTTAGCTCGTCAAATCATATTAACCCGTCAAACCCGAGATCCATGTCATGAAAGTCTGAGAACTAAATAAATTTTTTTTTTCACATTATCAAACTAAATTAAACAAAAAAAAATTCATTAAAAGAAAAAAAAACACATTAAGAAAACAAAAAAAAAACCTATAAAGACATAAAAAACAAAAATAAATAAATAAATACAAAAAAAAACTAAAAAAATTTTAAAAAAAAAAACAATCAGGAGTTTTACTGTACACTGTGTGCACAGTGAAACACTAATGCATAAAAAATATGGGAAAAACTACAGTAATTTCCCACACATTTTAAAAAATTTTATAATATATCCTTCACGACCATCCTTAACAACCATCATTAGTCTAGAAATTGAAATGCTGCCGTCGCCATTGGCAGACAGCTACGACCATTTCCCAAGCTTGCAAAGTTAGAAATCATACCTCAGGGTCCTTGGACTCAAAATCCATGGGAGTGGCAACATGGAACACACCCGTGCACCCTTGAACTGCTTCACCAAAACTCCCTTCTACAGAGAGATCAGCTTTCCATAAAGTCAAGTGGGTGTCAGCCTTGGGCAACTCCAGCAAATGCTTCACCTTCCTTGTGTTACCTATCAACGAGCAATTGTTGAGAAAATATCATAAACCATAGCTGTAAAAGAAACAATTATTTATAAGATGGTTGAACGAGGCTAACCAGGGTCTCGGACGGTGGCTCGGACCGTATAACCTTTCTCTAGGAGTCTCATAACGAGCCATGATCCGATGAAACCAGAAGCACCGGTTACACAAACAGTTTCAACTTCTACTCCCATGTTTAACTCTCAAGCTGATGATGAGTAGTGACGGGGTCAGCTAGAAAGCAAGTTACGGTGTGTAGTAAATTAATAATGCTAATCTAGAGATCCATATGTGACAAATCTGCTCAGCGTTGATTTGGTTTTTTATAGACACACTCTGCTTCCTGGCCCACCTCTTTCTTTGTCCTATACATCCTACCTATCAAATTTCTGTTTCCCAGCGCGATCAGCTAGGCTAACGGTCTTGCCTCGTGTAGAATGGGGGTTGCAGCTGCCTCCTTTGTGTCTTTCGCAGTTCTAACATAATTTAATAATATCTCAACCAATCCATATTAATCAAATATTAAAAAATATCAAGCATGATGGTAATTTATTAAAGATTTTATTCTGCATCAATTTAGAGTTAATTATAATCTTATCTAGTAATTTATTAAGATATAATTAGAATCATTTTATAGAGATTTTTTTAATAATATCAAGTATGTTCAAAACAAATTTTTAATATGTCCTCGATGAATTATTTTTCTTCTCTTATTTCTCTCTCATACTACATCATCTTATCTCTTTACTCATTGAATTTTGAATTTTATCTTTTAGTTATTAAATATTCATAAAATTCTGAGTTTATTTTTTATAATATTAATTATTTTATAAAAGAGAAAACATCACTACATAACCATTATTTTTAATTGGAGTTATATATAGAATTGATATTTAAAAATATGGACATGTTTAACCGTTATTTTCAATAATAATTACATATAGAATCAATGTTAAAAATAATAATTATATTCAAACTGTTTTGTTTTCCAGATGATTTTTCAATTTATGTCATTATTCTAACATTTGTACTAGATTAGTGTATATTTGGTATTATGTTAGTTGTTGTGGTTGTGGTTTGAACAAAGTTGTTTTATAAAAAGTATTTTTGGTTGAGGTTGATTTGGTATTTATGTATATTTGGTTAAAACTATGGTTGAAATTGAGATTGAACAAAAAGTAGTTTAATGTGTTTAGTTAATAATGCTTTTGAAATTGAGGTTATAAAATAATTTTAAATTATATATTAATATTGATGGTTTTTAATTTAAATATTGTAGATTTAAATATTGTTATTACATCATGAAATAAATAATACTTTATATAAAATATTTTTTATTGTTGCATTAAATCATCTACAATTCCATTATATATGAAATACATCCGACAAGGACTATAGTTTTTTTTGTTTTTTAAACGCGCAATAACATCAGGTAAAATATAATCAGGAACAAAATTGGGATTGCAATCAAATTCTGCAAATGTTACGTCATCAAGCGATCTCTATCTAATTTATATAATGTCATTGAATAATATTATACACTAGTTTTTTAAATAAAACACAATTAAAAAATAAAAAATAATTTTATTTTTTATTTTACCAGGTTGGACCTGATTCAATGTATTTTAAGTTTTAAACCGAAATCGGTCGGACCGGAACAATAGAGCTGGCTATACTATTCATGCTAATTAATTAGCATACAAAGTGTATGCTAATTAATTAGCATGAATAGTATAGCCAGCTCTATTGTTCATGCGAACTGAGCATGAACAACTACACTAGCTACACTATTCACGTGAATAATATAGTATGCACTAATCATGCTAATTAATTAGCATGAACAATGAGCAAGAAGCAATATTTTGTTGTTTTTTCTTTCCCTGCATCTCAGACGTAAAATTATGCAGGATTCATATATAATAAACTATGTTTTTTTTTAACTAAACATATTGTATATGTGTTTCAAACAAAACACAGACATAACCTCGTTAAAAAACAGACCCATAGTGTCATTTTTCAAAAAGATCCCTAGTTTCTAGCTTATTTGAGTTTTACCTTGTCAGTCTCTACTTGCCACTTGCCACATGCCGTTTACGGGTTATAATGAACAAGTTCTTTAATTTAGCAAGCGAAGCGAAGGAATAATAATCAGGTTAATGATCACCTTATCGACCCTCGAATTTCACATTAAAATATTCCTCGCCCTTAATTATTGCAGGTTTTACTAAGGTTCCATTTCTTATCTTTGGTGTGAAATATTTTCTAACATCCCTAAAGCTTTTTAAAGTTTCAATGCTACCCTCATCGTTTAAGTAGTTAGTATATCTCAATTTCTTTTTTATTCTTTTTCATATGCTTTTTTACTTCTTCTATGTACTTTATCTCCTCAATTTTCTATGTACATTAATAATATTTCATAAAAAACTTGAAAACTAAAATTTAAAAAAGTTATCATTTAAAATCAGGAATTTAATTGAAAATTTTGACAAGCTATAAAGATGGGATTGAGAAACTTCAAATCATAAGGACAGGGGTCAAATATTGATACGATTGTTAACATTAATTGGTAGAGACTATTTATTTTTGCGTTTAAAATCATGTTTGAGTGTTTTTAAAATATGTTTAACTTGAAAAGTCATTAAATTGATTATTTTTAGTGATTTTATATAGTTTTGACGTATTGATGTCAAAAATAAAATAAAAAAATCTGAAAATAAAATATGTTAATGTATTTTTAAGTGAAAAATAATTTTGAAAAGCACTCAACATCATAATATCAAACACACACTAAATTATAAGTTGTTTTGATTCAGGTGTTTTGATTAACATTGTATATCCTATTCGTTTTCTGATAACTAATCTATTAGTTGCATATATATATATATATATATATATATATATATAAACAAAAAAAATCATATAAATATTATAGTAGTATCAATACATAGCTATCGGGCTAATAATAATAATAATAATAATAATAATTCAGATTAATTAGGCATAGATAATTATTCAAAATGATAGGTGGGTGGACAATTTAGGATTTTGTTGAAGAAAGATTGAAAATGATGCCAAAATTGGAAGAATTGATAGGTCTAGGGACTTAATTGAACTTTGAATTAGTTTAATTAATATAATAAGGGATTTAATTACAGAAGTATCAAAGTTCAAGGATCACTTTGGGTTAAAATTGCAAGAAATAAATTTTTAGGGACTGAAATGAATAGGTGTTGAGACTCTAAGGGGTTTATTGACTTTATCAGGGGTAAATTTAAAAGAATTAAAAGTTTTAAGAATCAATTAAGAATTTAATTAAAAAAATTGAAAATAATGACCATTTTGTAAATAACACAAAAATTCAAGGATCCAATTGCATAGCTCTTGGGGTGAAATTGAAAAAAAAAAGATTTTCAAAGATAAGGACAATTTTGGGCTTGATAATAACTTCAAAATTTCAGGGGGGCAAATTGAAGAATGACCATTTCAACCTGAAACGGCATCATTCAAAGGAACTGTTCATTCTTTTCTTCGTAAGAGTTCCCTGAATGACTTAGGAATGCTTCACCATGCCTAATTTCCATGGTGTTTTGACAGCCTTACATGAAGTAATTATAAAAGGAATGCTCGTGGAGGTTTGGTGGCTTCTAGGAACCTAAGCCAAGAAATTTGGTGTGATGCACTTGTAACACTCCAAATTAGTGTTGAGAAAATATTGAACAAATCAGAATTATAGAACACAAAACCTGAGACGTGCACAAACATTTTTCTTAAGAATATTCTCTCACATGAGGTTATCCCACGGGATTCATCATTTTCATCCTCAAAAGGAGGAATGCAGAAACATCAAGCAAAAGTACAAGAAGAAAATTCAGCAAGGCTGTTTAAGTCATGTTTTTTCTTTCTCTCCAAAAGTGCAGGTGTATATTTAGGCTTGTAGCCTATAACAACCCACGAGAAAATAAATAGGAGAATTAAAGTCTGCAAAAGCTAGTTGGAAAATAAATGGAAGAATTTTTAAAAAATAATTGCTAGAAATGTTAAAGAGCTTTTATGAAATATATAATTGTTAGAAAATTAAATTATAAGAGTTTTAAAAACTATGGTGTTAGCTTGATGGATAAAAAATAAATTATTAATAATAAAAAAAAACTAAAAAGTATAAGCATTGTTTCGTGTACAAGAAGACAAGAAAATGTTTTTATCTTGCGTAACCTAACTTTATATGTGTGAACCTATCTATTACTCTATTCTTGTTAGTTACTAGTCCATATTAAAGTTTATTATATAATACTAGAATTTTTTTTTTATTTTTTTAATATAAAATTAAAAGCTTATTAATATATATATATATTCTATGTTTATGTTTGAATAAAATTATATCTTTTAAAAAATGGGATAAAAGGCAAATGTGAGCACTTCCCTTGAAACTAGTCTCAGTTTTATAGTGAACCTGAAGGGATTACTCACAGGTGCAAGAAAGGTTAGAAAATTCTAAAGATTCAAACGATTCAGCTATCAATGAGTGCAAGAAATTAAAAAGAGGAAATGATCCCTATTAGGTAGTGTAAAAAAGTCAAAAGTCTCAGGCAATTGTATAAAAAAAACTTGAAATTTGAAATAGACTAATCCTATTAAATAGTATGTTAAAAAAAAACCATCTTAATTTTAAAATATAATTTATATTATTTTATAATACATATTTTAAAGTAAAAACTTGAAATTTATATAAATCTACTTTATACAACTAATTAATTTGAATAAAAAAATAAAAATATTAAGATACTTGTAATTATCAAAACTTTAATATTATATTAAAGAATCATTTCATTCTAAAAATTTAAAATTAAGATATAATTTTTATTATTTTTTAATATAGTCCAAGAAATTCAATAATGCTACCCACTTTATTTCGAGTTAAAAACTTATTATAGCTTATAATGAAAGATGACATAGATACCCAATTGCATTTGTGACGCATTGGTGCAGTATAACATTGGCAAGCCGGCACGTAATATTTTAAAAGTTAGACTTATCTTATAGAAATCTTTTTTATTTGAATGCTTTAACTTAATATATATATATATATATATATACATATAATATTTTTTTAAAAAATAATCTCTTAAATTTTATTATTTACAACAATTAAAATGAAAAACAGATAAAAGGATAAAAGGGAAGGAAATGTGGCAGCTGGGTTTGATGTTTGAAAATAGGTAGAATGGAAATTAGGGTGCTTCAAGGGAAGAAGGTGGGTGGAATAAGATGTCTAGTTTTTTTTGTTTATTATTATTATTCCATGGAAAATATATAATACTTAATATAATTTTTTTTAGTTATTAAATAGAAAATAATGACAACCTTGTAAACAATCAGATTTTTTTAGTTATTTTTTTTAAAAAAAATATTAAATGTTAGCACGAATACAAAGTTCAAGATGCAAATACTAATTTTTTAAACCATAGCGGGTAATTGCAATATGGACCAAACTATATAAAATATTAAGGGTAATTTTCCCTTTATAATACTCGTCTTAATTTTTTTATCATTCATGATAATCTAATAGTATAATGTTAATTTTATTTAATAAAATTAAAAAATTATCATGAAAATTTATATTGTTAACTCAAAAAATTATTTATATTAGATTTATAATAAAAAAAGTAAATTTGTGATAATAATAATAAACAAAAAAGACGTGTTCCTCTTTGTTCCTTCCTTGTTTTCGCTAGGTTTTTATTTATCTTCAGATCCGTGCCTTATCATCATTTAGCTATAATATGATTATTTTAAAAATATTTTTTATTTAAAAATATATTAAAAATAATTTTAATATTTTATATTGCTAAAAGATGATAGTACAAAAAAGAAAAGAAATAATTAAAAAAAAATTGCCTTTTCTTTTTCCCGACTCGAATTTTTCAAAAAATTGGCTTATTCCTTGGAAGTAGCAAAGATATAAAATTTTCATGATCTGTGGAAAATTAATAATCTTTCTAGTCTCACACAGTATTATTGTAAAAATAGAAGGCCTACTTCCCAGCCCCTTAAATGCACAAGACTAAATCTAATCTGTCTGGACTCGAAGTTCCTACCCAGTTAGAAAACCTCGAATCCCAAATGGATGATGCTCTGATAATACAGGTTGAAGATACGTAGCAGGCTGATCATATAAAATTTCTCGGCCCATTTTGGAGGCCCATTAATAGAAATTACCCTTTAACCCGGTAGCTGAATGGCCTTTGGTCCACGATGGACCCCTATCGATGGACGCCATCCCCCTCCTAATTAATAATATCTCTGTTTTAACTATATCTGACTAGCCACCGTTTGTTTTTATATTTGGAATTATATTCCTGTGTGCTTTAAGTAGAGGGAGAAAAAAAATTGATAAACTGATTAAATTAAAAAAATTAGAAAAAAAATTAAAAGAATAGAATCATGAAAAAAAAATCTATTAAATTTATTAGAATATTTTAAAAAAATTCAGTTCAGTTTGGTTTTGATTTTATAAGCCTGAAATCAAAAAACTGAACCAAACTAATTTAATTGATAAATAAATCAAACCAAACCGAACTGAAAAAACCAGATTGAACTGAAAAAAACCCATTAGCAAGTGCAAAAAACAATATAATTTTTAATTTTTAATATAAAATAATCAAACTAAACAGAATCAAATCGAACTGAACCGAAACTGATCGATTGAGGTTCGATTTTTAATTTAAAATAACCAAACTAAATCGAAACCGGTTTGTTGGAACGATTTTGATTTTTTTATATATTTTATAAAATTTTAATTTGATTGTTTTTATAGATAAAAACCAAACTGAATTGAACTTCTAGTTTTAAGAGTATTACTAGTGTAAAAAAATGAAAAATATTTATATATAAAAAATATTTTAATATATTTTTAAATAAAAATTGTTTTTGAAAATCACAACACTACACACATTTGTATTATTACTGTGTTTTTCAAGCAACGAGGAAGTGAAAAGGAAAGTTAGTCCAGAATGGAGATGCTAGATTATGGTTCACACGATAGGTAAATGTTTATGGCAAAAAAATTGTGGTCGTAGAGCCTTCTTTTACACGGGGTGGGACATGGAGTCTTCAAGTAAGAAATCCGTGACATACTGTTGGCTGTGAGCTCAAACTGTTCTGGTAGGAGGCCAGATATGTTATTTAAAATAATATTTTTTTATTTTTTTTATTTTTTTTTATATTCAGTATATTAAAACAGTTGAAAATACAAACAAATTAATTTTTTTTTTTTTTTTAATATCGGCTACCACCGCAATTCCAGACAAGTGCTTTAAAGACAGCAAAGAAGTACTATCAAAACTGTTTTTTAATGTTGTCTAGTGTATTTCAATGTGGAGTACATGAAATTTATTATCCAGATGCTCAGCACCGACTATTGTACTTCCCTTCAGCTTTTTTAAAAATTACCCCCCACCGCATCATCAAAACCCCTGCTATTTTTGGCACAAGCATGACGTCGAGATGGCCTGTCATGACATTACCGACGATAAAAAGTAAATAGGCCAAAGACAAGACGTGGAGCCACGACTAGTGGGGATAAAGAATCTTCTTTTCTTTACTTCGTTGTCTTGTGTTCCTCTTTTTTTTTTTTTTTTTTAATCATAGATATTTAAATTAATTTATATTTAGCTTGATTATTTTTTTAAAATTTTAAAATTAATAATTATATAAAATTTTAATAGTTTTGAAGCTAATAGCATTTAAATTGATAATTTTTAAAAAATAAATTTAAAATTTAACTAGTTGAGTTACATCTTCTTGTTACTAATGATAAAACATATTTTTTTTGTGTTCCTTTCTTGTTTTCATTGGCTTTTTATTTGCTTTTAAATCCGTATTTTATCATTATTTAGCTATAGTATAATTGTTTTTTAAAAATTTTATTTAAAAATATATATTTTTATTTTTTAAAATTTATTTTGATATTAACTTATTAAAACTATTTAAAATTATAAAGACATTAATTTTTTTAAAAAAATTAAACACAAAAATGAACTCGACTTGAAGCCAAGAGTTTCAATTTCACGGAGAGCATTTATGGTTGAACCTTCCTCCTACATCATCACCAGCCGTTGAATTCTCATGTTTAAACCACAGAGTCTCAAAGTAAAATGCCTCTCTTACCTACTTTTCAATGACACGTCGTTTCTCCTCGCAGTTTCCTTTGTGTTAATACCCCCTTTTTACCCTTGAACTATTCAAGCTGTGTCATATTGATGTTTATAATTTTTTTTTGTCAATTTCATTTTTTAATTATTATATTTCAAATAAAAATTATCAAACAAAAATTATCTCATACTTTATTTTTACTATTATCATTGGCCAAAAAACCTTTTCAAAAATCTGATTTTTGGCATTTCAAGGAAAAAAAAGTTTAACTTGCACTAATAAAAACTGAATCTACTTTCAAAAATAATTTTATTTTTTCAAGATCAAGAAAAGTTTTTAATATTTTTTTAAAATAAATATTAAAAAATTTAAAAAATACAAAATAATTTGAAATGATTTTGAATTTCACCTACAAAAACCTCGATAACCATATTAAAACCACCTATATAAATTCATATGATCTGAGAGATATATTAAATCGATAATGTAAACCGTTTCCCTAGTGTAGGGAGGCGCTTTATAAGGTTTCCTTGGCTTTTTGTTCGATGATGATGATGAAGGAACTAGAAACTGGTTGTTTTTACTATTTTAAAAAAAATATTTTTTAAAAAAATTAAAAAAATTTAATTTTTTTATTTTAAATTAATATTTTTAAATTATACTGAAGTTAAAAATAACTTTTTAAAAATAAAAAAAATATTATTTTAATATATTTCTAAATAAAAAATACCTGGAAAAATAACATCAATCACACTTTTAAATATACACTGTCCGAAACGTCGCCGTGATGTGCGCTTGATTTTGGAAAAAAGTTGGTACTCAGTGCTCACTTTCGGCCCTGGAGTCAACGTGGGGCAATCTGCCTTACTGAAACCGTTCAAGCAGTCAGAAAGAAAAAAAAGAAAAAATGGTGACGTGTCATTAATCTTGAACATAATTTTTGGAACATAAAAAGGAGCGAACAAGTCAAAAAAATTTCAGAAATAAAAGAAACACTGTAAATACTCTTAAAATGCTGAATTTTTATTTCTCTACTCGCTAAAAGATATAGAAAAAATAAATTATAAAAAATATTCTCCTTAAATAGAAAAAAATAAAACTAGAAAATATCATAAAAAATTAATTAAAAATATATACATATATATATATTTTTAAAAAAACTTTATCTTGGGCGTTATGGACCTCTTACGGTCCCATGAGAAATGTGTAAAAGCAGTGGGCATCAAGGCACTGTCAGCCACACACCTTTTGCTCCTACGGAGAAGGTAACATTAGGTATTTTAACCTACCTTATTTGAGAGAGAGGGCCGGAAAATTGTGCACCAGAAGAAACCCAAAACCTTAGTATTGAGATTGCTGGGACATATCACATATTCTTTGTCGCATCGAGAGAGTCAGGAGAGGGAGAGAAGAGAAATGAGGCACTGGGGTATAATTTTCTTAGTGATTCTGCTCTTTCAAGAACAGGGGATTTTTCTCCAGGTGGAAGCAGATGATGGGTTCATAAGAACCAAAGGCGTGCAATTGTTGTTGAATGGTAGCCCGTTTTATGCAAATGGCTTCAATGCCTACTGGCTCATGTACTTTGCAACAGACACTTCACAGAGAGACAAAGTGACATCTGTTTTCCAAGATGCTAAGCAGCATGGCCTTACACTGGCAAGAACTTGGGCTTTCAATGATGGTCAAGATAGAGCTCTACAGGTCTCACCTGGCTACTACAATGAACAAACTTTCCAGGTAATCATGATACACCTTGCCTTTTACTCTCTTTTTACTCTTTTGAAATTCTTCATCCTCATCCTCGTCCTCTCTGTGTTTGTTAATGATCTGGATTTTTCACTTTTGGCTCAAAGGGATTGGATTTTGTCATTTCCGAAGCTAAGAAGAATGGGATTAAGCTGATTTTGAGCTTGGTGAACAACTATGAGAACTTTGGAGGGAGAAAACAGTATGTGAACTGGGCATCCAGTCAAGGCCAGTCCATATCATCTCTTGATGATTTCTATACAAACTCTATAGTGAAAGGATACTACAAGAATCATATCAAGGTGAGGGTGACTCTCCATCTTTCTTTCTCCCTGCCATTATTGTCAATATTTCATACCACTATTGGTGACAGCTTGAGAGACAAATGATTCAACCACTGGAGTGACTCTCTCTCTCTCTCTCTCTTAGTGTCCTTCCTTTCCTTTTAAATCGAAGGATTTATTGGTTTTCTCATGTTTTACAATACCATAGTTAATTTTTTCTATTTTTTTTCTGTATATATAGACTGTTCTGACAAGACGTAACAGTATCACCGGAGTTGCTTACAAAGATGAGCCAACGATAATGGCTTGGGAGCTTATGAATGAACCCAGATGTGCCTCAGATCCATCAGGAAGGACCATTCAGGTTAGTTGGATAGACTTTTCCATCTGATCTTTCTGATTCTACATGTCTAGTTTCAAGCTACAATCTTTTCACAACCTGTCAATATTTCTGAACTCAAAAGTCTTGTGATTTTCATTTATTCGTTAATGTTGTTTTGCAACTCCACTCGGGATTGCCAAAATGGAGTCGGTCACAAGAACTGACATGCTCAAAACCTTGTTTGTTCAATTTCCTGCCTCCAAACTCTCGAAGTTGGGGCAATAATTTAAGAACCTATGCTACTATTATTGGCATAGGATTAGGTGAGGTTTTGGCAGTATTAGTTTCATTAACATAGTCGGATAAAAGGGTCACTGATAAGATTAACAAAAGTCTTACGCAAAAGGAATGATTATAACGTCCATTAAGAGCTATCAACTCCTCATGAGAAAATAATCTGGTTTGATCACTGACAAGAAAGCAAAATTATTAAATAGAAACAACTTTTTGATTTTACTTCTTTTTTTTATTATTAATACAAGCATCCAGGCTAGCTTGTGTATATTTCAACTAATTTCACAAACTCTGAAATTAATAACTATGTAAGCCTTCAGTGATCCCGAGGTTTGTAAGACTAGAATTGATAACTTTTAGGAAGTAAATTTAGGGTCTGACTTGTATCCTTTAAAATTAAAAAAATGTGATTTTACTTAATTGTGCTTTGTATGGCAGGCTTGGATTACAGAGATGGCTTCTTACTTGAAATCCATAGATGGAAATCACTTGTTAGAAGTAGGCTTGGAAGGGTTTTATGGACCATCTTCTTCTGAAAAGCAGCAATCCAATCCAAACTTTCAAGTAGGGACAGATTTCATTGCTAACAATCAGATACCTGACATTGACTTTGCCACAGTTCACTCCTATCCTGACCAATGGTAAAGTTTTAATTAAAAATTTCCACCTAAAACCGTCCCTGATTTGGTTCTGTGAATGGTTTTCCAGGCAATAAATGCATTCCTCACCAAAATGTGGTAATTTTCTTCATGAACAGGTTGCCTAATTCAGGTGAAGAAAGCCAAGAATCGTTTTTGAACAGTTGGCTCAACAATCATATCCAAGATTCACAGAACATCCTTCGGAAGCCAGTTCTGTTCGCTGAATTTGGAAAATCATTGAGAACGTCGAATGATAATCAAAGGGACCGGCTGTTCAATACAGTCTACTCGGCTATTTATTCATCAGCTAGCAGTGGAGGTGCTGCTGCAGGTGGAATGTTCTGGCAACTACTTACTGAAGGAATGGACTCATTCCGAGATGGGTACGAGGTAGTCTTCAGCCAGAATCCTTCGACAACTAGTGTCATTGTTGATCAGTCTCAAAAGCTCAATCGGATTCGAAAGATGTATGCAAGGCTGAGGAACATTGAGAAGTGGAAGAGAGCAAAAGATATTCGAAACAATGGCAATTAACCTAGAAGATTGAGAAGCAGAAAGGTCAAGCTCGAGTATTGATATTATTAAACTATTTTTATCTTTATAAAGGCAAAAAAATAGCGTATTCGGTGAAAGTTTCAGGGACTGAATTCTCCGTTGGAGATGAATCAGCTCATCCAATAGTACTTATTTCAGCGAAAAAGAAAAGGAAGCGATTACACTTGAATCAAAATCATCCCCTCCTCGACGACATCAATTTTATTCCAGCTCAGGATTAGCTCTGATATATAGCCAACAGGGTTGAAGTTGAAAAGTCAGAGAATAAACAGTATTATCAACCCCGTGGTTTGTGTTTTAAGCAATGAACCTATCCATATTGCTAAATGGACTTCATGCCCTTCAATTTATTCAAGTTAAAATACTTCCTCTTCTCGGCTGTTCTTTCACATATGGAAGGAGTACGTAATTTACATATACAGCAGTTACTTCGTCGTGATCACAGCAGCCAAGTGCAAAGATGTGGATCGATTGCTCCGTCAGCTTCATCACTAGGATTAGGCACTTCTAGATAAGGGTCCCATCTTTGATTGTTGCATTCTTCAGTACGGCTGTGATCCCTGATCTAATGTAGAACCCTTCACTTGGCCTGTCTGCTTCTTGAACACCCTGATAAGTCGAAGCAAACATATGCCAATCAAATACAGGACACTTGTAATTGGTTTCTTGAACATTTTAAGTTGATATGAAGTTCAAAGAGAACAGAAAGCTATACTTACATCAGCATTTGTGATGATCACATCTTTTCCTATCTTGGCATTCTTATCGATAATACAGTTCCTGGGAGAGAGAGAGAGAAGCCATGCACATGTTCCACCATCAAGCAAAAGAATCCAATATGAATATTTAAATTGCTATAAGCAATTATGATTGGATACATGCGCCCCTAATACTTTATTTACAAATTACCAAGATTCGAATTTCTAACATTTAACATTCAATTTGACCTTTTTTATTTTTTATGATACTACAAGAAAGAATCTATAAAGAAACATAAACTTTAGAAACAACATGCTGGTCTCATCTTGTACCCCGCAAGTTTCTGCATGTGTGCCTGTGCATGAGAAAGAGGAGTTGCAGCTTAAATCTTACCTGATTTTGGTATTTTGACCAACACCAATTGGGACCTTTCCTTCTGCTAGCAGAGAGGCAATTTCAGATTCAGTTTGATAGTAGTCAGCACCCATCATCATAGTATCCTGCAGATGTAAGTACAATCCCGTTAGGCTATTACTATAACCAGTCGGCACTCCAGAATTGAAAGAAAAACCGGCCAGGCTTCTACATGATGGCATCTTGGCATCAATAACAATCACCATTTATCTTAAAAAATTCATGTTCATAAAGTCACATGTATTTATGGGATTTCGATGGGAAAAAAAGAATCAAGTGCATTTTGATCCTTTTCAGATTACAGAAATATGCAATTCGAGTGGAGGTTTCATAACATTTGATGCCTTGAAGGCATCGCAAACACAATGCCTCATGGAATGCACTGTCTTTTACAGAATGGCTTACAACTTTCCACCAACTTAATGTCACAATATCAATCCGTAAGATCAACATTTACTGAGCTTAATAGTTTTTTTTTTTTTACAAAGAAAAATGTAATGTGATATTATGAAGGCAAACATTCCATAAAAAGACGATAAAATTCACAATCTGCAGCTGATTAGACACAGGTCTTAAGAGGCACAGCGTGCAGCATCATAGGATTGTCATGTGTACTAAATATAAACCAAAGCACTATCTGGAACGGTATAGGTTCCCAAAAGCATGTTGTTTCCAGTGGAATTCCTTCAATAATGTGCATTCCAAAATAACTAGCCCCTGCTGGTGTCAATTTCCTAGCATACCAGCATGCTTAATTTAATCTACTGCCGTCTATGAGCCTATTTTTGTTGAATTAATCAAATCTAGATGGGGTAAGAATGTGATGCCCGTGAATCCAGAAGCCTGCCTCTGTAAATCAATTAATTTATCACCAAAGAATGTCTTCTTAATTCAGTACCAGCTTTAAACAAGAAGGGAAGAGAAGCGATGGGGCAGGGAAAGACTAGGAAAAGAAAGCTAGCTTACTGTAAGTTCAACGCCACTCTCTAAACGTGAGCGAACTCCTACAATAGAATGTTGCACACTACATTCTCGTAGAAAGCAGCCATGTGAGATTATTGCATCAACAATCTGCAATAAAAGAAAGTGTCATGAGGTGCACCAAGCACATTAGAAATTGTAATCTCATTTGAGCTTAAAGTCATACCCTGCATCTATCAACTTTAGTTGGCGGCAAGAATCTAGGAGAGGTGAAGAAAGGTGTCTGCGGATCATAAAATTCAAACTTCGGTGGCTGCATTAAAGAAAACCAACTGATCAATTTACAAATCACGACCTTTTTTTCCTTCACTGCAGTGCTACCAGGTTAAGTAGCTTGGTCATTTCCATAATCAGAAAAATGAAATTACAAAAATGTTTATGATTTGGAATAGGTCAAGTGCCACTTCACTGCTAGATGATCTAAGTCCATAAAGTAAACATGCAATTCGGAGATCGCATAGGATTTTGAATTCATTGGAAATGACAAGATACTTCTACCCCATCCACAATATTGTTCGCTCTTTTTTCAAAGCATTACCAAAACAATATGAACAGATTTTTTGCAGCAATGACTTTCTGATTTCACAATATCTGATAACCCAGCAGAGAGAAAAAATGCTTTCATCAATTAGCTTAGAGTGTAAAGGTAGATACTGCAGAAACGAAAGGGATGGCAGTAACACCAACCTGCTTCGTGAGGCCCAAATTGGCATCAAAAAATGACTTTATTGTTCCAATGTCCTCCCAGTAGTCATTGAATAAGTAAGCCTAGAAAAAATTAAAAGAAATAAGAAATTCAATTACTAGAATAAAGCTAACCTATACAAATTAACTAGAAATAAAAAAGGACATGTGGATGAATCTATGTTTGAAGGGCAGTCTCACCTGGACATTATGATCCCTCACAGCAGATGGAATGATTTCGGAACCGAAGTCATTGCATGAGGGATAGCTCCACCTCAGAAGCTTGAGCAGGACATCGGTTCTAAACACATAAACGCCCATTGAAGCAATATAGGGAAATTGCATGGCTTCTTGTCTGGAGAGTCCAAGAAGAGTGGTATCAACTTGCTGCAGCAAGAAGAGGATATCACCAAGAGCTAAATTTAGATATAAAAACTGAAAGCATATCAACTGAGAGAAGACCAAAAGGGATCTTAATTAAGTATAAAATTAAGATATTGGAGCTCATGAAAAATAAGATGATTATAGGACTAGCTACCATTGCTTTCAGATCAGGGCCCTTGGGTTTCTCGGCAAATTGAACGATACGTCCAGTGTTGTCAATCTTCATCAGTCCATAATCTGTTGCACGACTGCAACATATCTAATTTCAATGAATTTCCAAATGCAAAACAACATTTATCTACAATAAATGTTCTGAATGATGGCAAATTGAATGACAACAATTACAGTTTTATAGTTGCAGGGCAAGCAGACACTGCCACAAGACACCATGCCATTTGACATAAAAGGACAATAGAGATACCTGGCATCCATGGGTACACATGAAACTGTAACATCTGCATTTGTGTCGATATGCTTCTGTAAATACATTTAGACATCGAAAAGCAGAACTTAAGTCAAATTCCAGGAATCAGGAAAGCAAGAAAACTGTATTTGATGCAATATCCCACCAGTGAACGCATAAAAATAGTACCTGGACAAATTCCATGTAGTTCATTCGATAAAAATGATCACCAGACAAGATCAATACATGCTCCACGTTCTTGTTCTTTGCATCCTGAACAGACCAAGTGAAACCCATTTAGTCTAATTTACAGTTTCAAGTCTTCAACAGAAAACAAAATTATGAGTTCTCACCTCAAACACCCATATAAACTGCCTCACAGCATCTGCGGTTCCTTGAAACCACTTCTTTCCTGTTTCCCCTGGAGTTTGAGTAGCTGCCAAAACCTGTCCAAGGTATCTCTTTTAAGAACTTTCACACCAGTAGTTTACAAAAACACTCAATTTAACAACAACACAACTCTAAAGACGTATGACGATACCGTAATAAGCACTTAACAAGCGATCATTCTTTGATGATACACTTCTGGTGGTTTTGTACATAATTTAGCAGATTCAAATTCCTTCTTCTGCACAAAAACCATCTTACCTCCACAAATCCATCTCCAAAACTAACACCATTCCCAAGGTTATACGTGCGAGCAATATGCCGATTGAGCGAGAAGGAGTTAAACTGTGTTAGGATGAAAATCTTCTTTATTCCACTGTTGATGCAATTACTCATAGGAATATCAATCAGCCTGTAACAGCCTCCAATTGGAACCTGTATGGAAGGACACAAACATAAATTCTACAGTTTTCTTCTCACAAAAATGCAAAAGACCAAATTAACCAAGCCCCGTGATCTCAAAGTTGTAACAAAAATTCGATAATTATTTCTAGAAACCATAAGCTAATTAAATCTTACCGCGGGCTTGGCTCTTTTGCTGGTAAGAGGAAAGAGGCGTGTCCCAGCACCTCCACCTAATATGATCGAAGCTACATTACCTGGGTCTGCTTGTTGAGTCTCAAACACAGGTGCTTCAAACGTCTGAAATCAAAATTAATAAAAAAAAAAACTTAAGCGTCGCAGTCAGACAGAATCAGATGTTAATATATCAACATTAGACGTTGAACACTTTTTGTACTCACCACAATTTCTTTGTTAACTTCTGATGTAAGAACAGAGTAGGCAACTCCAGGCTTAGCCTTTTTCACACCGCTTCTCAGATTTTTCCACAACAGGGCACTCAAATCCCTGCTCTTCGGGTTCTTCTTAATCCTCTCACCCCAAAAGTGAGTCCCTTCATTTCTAATACTTCCCTTATTAACATTAACCACATTGGCACCAGCACTTGCCTTCGATGCTCCACAGAAAGAATCCATCTTTGAATCAAAGCAAGAAACAGCAACCCCAAATATATTCTTAATTTAAGATCCAAGAAATTGAGATTCCTAAAACATTAATAACATGACAATACAAGGATGGCCTAAATGTAAAATTTTTGTTGATAGCCCCTAAACAGTCAGAAACCAGAGCAGATGCAACAATGATGATAAATAAAAGCCACCCTGATAAATCTAAAGTTTTGAATGTCCGAGTACAAAAGGCTCAGATAAAAAAAAAAAAAAAAACTAAAAAGATCGAGTTTGTTTCAATGACTGATAACAATTTAGGAGGAGAAAAAGATGTGAAAATATGCGAACTTAGAGTGGATTGCTGTTGAAGGCAGAAGAGAAGATTGAATGCGAATGCAAGAGTGATGATTATTGTGATTAGTTTTGAAAGTGATGTGAACCAGAAGTCACGAGAAACTAAAGAAGTAAGGGTGGGTTTGAATATCCTAAAGAAAGATTTGCAGGAGAGAATCACTTGTGATCACTATGCATAGCACTCCTAACTCCTGAGTCTGCGGCTGCCAGTCTTCTATGGTACTTGAAAGTTGAAACAGTCCTTCTGCACGTATGTGTGGTTGTTACGGTGTTAACTTTTACCGTCACGGTTAAAAAAAATATTTTTTATTATAACTTTTAAAATTCAACTTTAAAAAAATATTTATTTGATTAAAATTAATATAAAATAAAATTTTACATATGAAATAAATAAATAATAAATTTTTATTAATAAAAATCATGTTATTTTTTTAAAAAAATTATTTTTATTTTTATTTTAATATATTAATATCAAAAATAATTTTTTAAATAAAATATAAACTTAATTTATTATTAAACAAAACACATTTTAAAAAACAATATCTATCTCATCTACTATCTACTGCACTCTTAAGCAATACTAACTGTACCCTTTATCTAACTCTCCTATTTTAATCCTAAGAAGAGTTTAATATAATATTTCTACCAAATTAAATATTTATTTTCAAAGAAAAGAGCTTAAATTGAACTAAATAGATCTGATTAAAAATTTATTAAAGTGATGATTTGAACATTAAAAAGAATTAATATCATCAAAAGATCTTAAAAGGAATGTATGACAACATCAAAGATTTTATAGTACAGAATGATTAATTATTAATTCTTACTCTATCGAGAGATAGAAACAAAGAATAAAATAATAAATAAAATAAAAATCAATTTATTTAAAAATATATATTTTATTATTTTTTATAGTTTTTCAATTTAATTTTTTCTTTTATCATCTATCTATGTTTTTTTAATCTTTCTTTTATTATCTATCTATGTTTTTTTAACAAACACAGAAAGCAATGGAACTACAAGCTGGTTTGGTTTAGATTTTCTACATAAAATATTTTAAAATTCATGCTCATATAGATACAAACAAAATCCCCATAATTACCAAAAAAAAATTTTTTCCCGATTTCATAGGGAGAGATTTTCACTATTTACTTTGCTACCAAATCTCAAGAAAGATTCTTATAGCTATCAATATATAAATGCATTTCTTTTTTTTTTCTTTTTAAATTCATAAATTGGAATGCTACATTCTCACACAAAATAATTTACTCAACTAACAAAAGCTGAAAAGGGCACATTCCTTCTTCTTTTTTTCAAGCAAGAAGAGTTCACAATCATTCAACGCATTCTTAATTAATCAGGATAGACTATTTAATTA
Organism: Populus tomentosa; assembly: GCA_018804465.1. Lineage (NCBI taxonomy): Eukaryota > Viridiplantae > Streptophyta > Magnoliopsida > Malpighiales > Salicaceae > Populus > Populus tomentosa. Next base: position 18,453,186 of record CM031977.1, read on the forward strand.
CTGATTAAAATCATCATTAAATTAGCATTTATTATTAGTATGTGTTTGCCATGATTCATGGATTTCTCTAGCTCATAGGTAGTGTTATATATATATATATATATATATATATATATATATATATATATATATCACCAAATTCCGAGCAAAATCTATCAAAAATATGTAGATCATCAGCAACTAGTCACTTGAATCCACATGGGTAGAGAAACACGGCGAGAGTCATCAACTTTGACAGTGTATTCGAAGGGTGGCAGGTGAGCCAACAATTCACATACAGAGTCATACATCTTTCAACCACAGGCAACAGTGATCTCCATGCATTAATCAGGAGAAAATTTAAAAATGTTAGACACAAGTAATAAAAATGTTAGTGAAAAATGTAAACTCAAGCATTGAGATTCTTAGAGGGTGTTGAATGCGTTTGAAATGCTTTTAAAAAGTGCATTTAAGAAAATAAAATAAAATTTGTGTTTTTTTAGTGTTTTTCAATGATTTTGATGTGTTAATACCTTAAATGAAAATAATCTAAAAAAAAATAATTTTGATATATTTTTAAATAAAAAAACTATTTTGAAACATACTATTACTAGAAATTCGCTTAACAGCAATGACATTACCGACGAAATAATATTGTCGGTAAATTACAGAAATAATTACCGATAAATATTGGCAGGTGAGCCAGCAATTCACATTCACAGTCATACATCTTTCAACCACAGGCAACAATGATCTCCATGCATTGATCAGGAGAAAATGTAAAAATGTTAGACACAAGTAATAAAAATGTTAGTGAAAAATGTAAACTCAAGCATTGAGATTCTTAGAGGGTGTTGAATGCGTTTGAAATGCTTTTAAAAAGTGCATTTAAGAAAATAAAATAAAATTTGTGTTTTTTTAGTGTTTTTCAATGATTTTGATGTGTTAATACCTTAAATGAAAATAATCTAAAAAAAATAATTTTGATATATTTTTAAATAAAAAACTATTTTGAAACATACTACTACTAGAAATTCGCTTAACAGCAACGACATTATCGACGAAATAATATTATCGGTAAATTACGGAAATAATTACCGATAAATATTGGCAGGTGAGCCAGCAATTCACATTCACAGTCATACATCTTTCAACCACAGGCAACAATGATCTCCATGCATTGATCAGGAGAAAATGTAAAAATGTTAGACACAAGTAATAAAAATGTTAGTGAAAAATGTAAACTCAAGCATTGAGATTCTTAGAGGGTGTTGAATGCGTTTGAAATGCTTTTAAAAAGTGCATTTAAGAAAATAAAATAAAATTTGTGTTTTTTTAGTGTTTTTTAATGATTTTGATGTGTTAATATCTTAAATGAAAATAATCTAAAAAAACTAATTTTGATATACTTTTAAATAAAAAAACTATTTTGAAACGTACCACTACTAGAAATTCGCTTAACAGCAACGACATTACCGACGAATTAATATTGTTGGTAAATTACGGAGATAATTACCGACGAATATTATTCAATCTATAATTCAATCGGTATATACCGATAAAATATTACAGTCGGTATATATTGACAGAATATTCACAATTAAAAAAAATATATAGTTTGTTGATGTTGAAGTTTTTACTAATAATTTTACTGATAGAATCATCAAGAGATATAAATTGAGATCTCTGTACAATAACAAGACTAATTAAACTCTTACAAAATGTTTTAACAGCTAAGACTGAGTTTAAAATATTTAATATCTTTTGAAATTGATTATTTATATACACAATTTTGATAATTAATTTTAACTGGATAGACTTTTTTTTTTAAAAAAAATTTAACACATAACTTTTTGGTTTTAAAAGGATCTAATTTTTTTTTTAAATAAATAAATTCATTTTAAATTCAATTTCTCATTCATCCTTAATGCCATCGTTTTCACTCTTCACGCCACCATATAGAATTTAGATTCAAAATCAAATATTATTTCGTTACGAGAGGCCTAATTTAAGTATAGCCGACAAAAATGGATTTTTTTTTTTAATTGTCAAACAAGCAACATGTACGGTCGGTATTGATTCACATGAATGAGCAGATTCTCTGGGTTCGGGCTACGAGAAATATCACGTTGGCGCTGAAAATGTAGAGCTTCTTGAGTGCCATGTTTGGTTGTGGTGTGACAGGTGGACAGGGACGTGAGGCTGATATTTACTTTAGAAAGCCGTAAGCAATGGTACGACCCCACGTGGATGGCACCTTCGTTGTCTCCGTCTTGTCACGCTGACTCTGGTCCCCTGAGCCTGAGGTGGCGTTGGGAGTCCATTGCCTGCGATTTGAATTGATACGGGTTTTGGCTCCCTTTTTACGGTGACGGGAGAGGCAATTGAAATTGTGTTTTTCTTCTTCTACAGTTTTTAAAGTATCTGATTTCTGGTGATTTTATACGAGTTTTATTGAATTTTTTTTATTAAAACCTTGATGATAAAAAAACTATAATTTATAATTTTTTTTAAATATATATTTTTAAATCATAACTATAAAAATTATTACAATATTACAATGCAGAAATTTTTATAAAATTAATTTTCACTTAAATATATATTAAAATAATATTTTTAAAATGTTTTTATTTTTATTTTTCACACCAACATATTAAAAATATTAAAAAACACTCATCATATAAAAGAACAGATTTAAAAACATTTTATAATTGTCACTGTATTTGTTAGTAAGGTGATTTTGTATGTGAATTGAATGGACACAGATCAAATATTACACGCAAAATAGAACCAAGTTGATGATAAGTTTTATACTTTAATATTGTTCGTCGTTAAAGGCAGAAAGGACTGAGAGAATTATAGACAAGAGGAAAGGGATTAAAAAAGAGAGAGGTTAGATGTATTTTTCATTTAGGAAAAATATAAAATAAAATTCAATAGAGATTGGAGAGATTTATATAATTAATAATATGATGGTTATTAAAAACTTATATGATTGTTAATTTTAGTATCTTTAGAATTAGTTGAAGTATGTATAAACTGATCCAAACATCCATATTAATAATAATAAAATATTAAAAATATATTTTTATCATGAATTTTTATTATTTTTATGTATTTGAATATGATTTTTCTTAATCTTCATTTCTGTTTCTCTCCCCAACACAACTCATGGGATAACAACTAGTAGCTACTCGACGAGTGTTCGTTTTTTTTTTTTTTTCAAATTGAGGGCACTACACGAGTCAACATGCATAAAAATAATAATTATAATAATGGGATTTGGACACTGGATACATGAATTCCAAGGTAGATAGATATTTGTTCTTATGGAAGAGAAATGTCTGTCCACTTCTAATTTTTAAGTATTTCTTATGAATTGAACGAGCCGACATCTTTCGTGAGCTTGGCATAACGGTATGGAATCATTCTCTCAACAAAATCCCATATGTCGTCTTGTAAGAGTACAATATCGAGCAAGGCGTCTCCTCAACATGTGTTCATGCAGACAAGTGCTCCGTTTCATGACTGTGCTTGCTGCATTGGTGACCGTTCACGTTGCGGTCTCTTACTATTTATATGTCTCCACCACACACCGGTTGATCGCCGTTTTCCTCCTTGCACGCCTTGCTCGGAATATATTTGTGGTCTAGGAAGGAAAGGAAAAGGAAGAAAAAACAGCTTGCTGTGAGCGATGAATTTTGTTTTGTGTAACAATGTCTTATTTTTTAAATCTTGATTTGAATAAATTGGTTAGAATAACTTTTAATTTCCATCAATAACTTATAAATATACTTATAACTTAAAGTTGTTTCAATTTATTTCTCTTGTAGATCAAATTATATATTATTTATAAAATATAGTTTTTGAATTATAAATTAAAGTAAAAAGACATGATTTAAAAGTCGCGTGAAGAGATATTTTAATCTCCTTAATTTATCAATCTTAACTAATAATAAGCTTGGAGTAAGGTAAGATATAAAAGTCTTAAAAGCTATGACGATTGAATGACCCGTCTATTTTGGTTACTCATGAATTTTGATCATATAATTAAGTTGGTAAGAACGTCTTAAACACATAAAAATCCTGGCCAAATCAAGAAATCATGATTGCGTGGGCCAAAGAATCTGAAAATGCAGCTGGAAAGATATTACTGTTTGGCAAAGTATGTATGCAGACGAAAATACTCGAGAAAACCCCACTTCAAATTCAGTGTCACTGTTTACAAGTTCCACAACGGATGTTTCACTAGATATCTTTCTTTGTTTTTAGGTAATTTTGATTTTTTAAAAAAATATTAAATTGATATTTTAAATTTTTTTTTGATATTTTCTAGTAATTTTAATGTTAAAAATAAAAAAAGTTAAAAAATATTTTAATATAATTTTTTAAAAAATTTATTTAAAAAAATATATTGTATTACAATTTCAAATATACTTTATGAGACATCAAGCCCAAGATATCACTCAGCTTGCCAAAAGTAGAAAAACCCAAGAACAAAAACAAATGATTACATGACAAATTCTCATGCGATTGGCTATTCGACGTTACTGCACGCACCCTTTCTTTGTTCAAACACTTTTTTTTTATTTTTATTTATATAAAATATTAAAATTTTTAATATTTTTAAGTTAATTCGAGTTTATCTTACTATGACTTAAACACAAATACGTAGTAGCGGCCACTGTGTGGACTCATCGCCTCGTCCACCAATTCATGAGTATGTGGCCATTTATGGCTCAAAACACTTGATAATTAAAAGTCTGTTGAAATTCTTATTGTCGAGAGAGATAATAGGGGTGATAGTGATTCTATTGCTCACACTGATGTGGACGAGGATATCAAGTGATAAGAAACAAAAACCATAAATATAAATCTTGATCCGCCAGGCAGTAATCTGGACACGAATGACTCGTGATTTTGATCGGATTTTAAACAATTTAAATCTAGATATGTAAGTAGCCCAATAAATTTGGGATGACTTGATGTAATCCTGAGATTCGATTTCTTTTAATAAACTTTAAAAATATAAAATTAATTTATAAATACTTAGTCTTGCTTATTATTATTTTTTATATAGTTTATATCCCCATTAAATGTTTCCTAACTTTTCCATAAGGCTGAGTTTTAAATATTTTAAATCTAGGCTTGCAATTAGCCCAATAAAACCCGGGTGACTTGATGGTTCAACAAAAACCCGGGTGGAATTTAGTATTTTTTTTTAATATTTTTTAAAAAAATCCAAAAAAATATAAAGTTAATTTATGAATATTTGACCCTATAAATTTTTTTATAACCTATATTTCTATAAAATATTTTTTAATTTTTTTATATAAAATAGCTATATCTATAGCCTACATCTCTATTAAATATTTCCTAACATTTATGCATGGAATAACTATATTTATAACGTACATTCATATATATATATATATATATATATATATGTGGAATGTTTTTTTTTTTTTTTTTTTTTACATGAGATAGCTATATATAGCTTGTATCTAGATGATATGTTTCTTAACTTTTTTGAATGGAATATTAAAACTTCAAATAGTTTTTTAAATTTTTTATAGGTTGATCCAAATTGATCCGAGTCAACTCATGTGACCTGATACTCAGGATCCAAACTCTTGGTCGGGTCAACTTTCTAATCGAGTTTAATAGCTATGAAAATAAAATTCCCCCCCCCTCTATTTTATTCAAATTACAGAAAAGAATGTTTTTTTTTTTTTTTTAACAATAATGGTTGAATGGACAATTAAATTAAAACAAAATTTCTTACTATCCAAAACAATAAAAAGTTCCTACAACTCGATACATGATAAATAACAAAAGAAAAATTCACGTTACTTAAGTTATAATTAATGGTATATTTACAGTATATGAGAAAAATAGATATAAAAATGAGAGAAAGGAGAGGATTAAGAAAATAATTTGTTTAATAGGAGAGACATTTTTTTTAATGTTTTTGGTGGAATCGATTTTCTCTCTCTGTTATTTTTTTTTTTGTATTTATTTCTCTTATTATATTATATGAATCCAGTAGCTTGAGTATCATAATAATTTTTCTAAATAACAATATTGTAATTTATTGATACATCAATTATTTATCCAATAAAATAGGCTATAATAATTAAAAAATAAGAAAATTTTGTAATGAAAAAGGAAAAAAAGAAAAGAGACATGATATTTAATAGAAAATGATATTTCTTGACATTTCTAACACTAGGTTGAAAGAACTCTTGGACGGTAAACAAATTCTGCTCGTAAATGATGGATAATGGATTTTTTCTTTTACTTTCCATTTTTTAACTTTCAAATTAATTTATACTAAAATATGATTAGTGATTTAACAACTTAACCTTTATTAACCCTTATGATTACGTGTGAAATTTCTTCATAATTATTTTTTTCCTTAGATTCTTCGAAGGACTAGAGGACTTGAACCCAATATCTTATTTACGAATTTTTTTTCTCATTGAATGGCATGAATATAAAAATCAAATCCTATACCTCACCTCCATAACGCAGCTAAAAGCCCAGTAGAAAATTTATCTATGATTTTTAAACATTTTCAAGATATAAAAGATAATCAAGAGAAGATAATAATAATAATAAAAAAAGAGTTCTTAACTTCTTCGAATTACTTACCCTAACATTTTGATGCGTTACAGCTGCATGGCCCAAAAAAGATCATAAATACTGACCCAAATTGACAAATCAACGCCAAAAAGCCCATGACCACAAATAGCCTTATCTTCAACAAATAGACCATCACCATCCCATTTTCTCTCTTCTTCGCACAAAAAAATGGCGCCTAGTCTAGCCATCACATCCTGATCCCTCCAAATCAAATCGATCGCTCCTCCTCTCCTACCTATCAAAGAGGTATAATGAGCTCAAACCCACTCATATAATCATTAATGTTTGTTCTTTAAATTTTAAGTGAAGGTGAGTGGGGCGGGGGGTTATGGGCTGCATCTGACGTGCAGGAAGAGAGATATACGCCTAGAATTCTATGAAGACGCAACGGTGTATTGCATTGGAGAGTTAGTGATGGCAACAAGTGGGACCAAGCAGGAGTACATGGTGGATGTGTGGTCAGGCAACCATCCGTTTTACCTCGGGAACCGATTTGGTGTTCTTGTAGATGCTGACCAGGTGGAGAAGTTTCGTAAGAAACTCGGAGAGCTCTCGCAGATTATGGGAATTCCTGTACTTAAAGGTGAGTTTATTTTGCCCGCCAGGGAAAAATCTGTTGCTGGTAAAGCGGGCAAGAAGAAGTAGATTCTTAAGGCGTGGATAATTGTTTGGGTTATCTGGGGGGGGGGGGGGGGGGTGGGGGTGGTTTGCTAATAGTAAAAAATTGATGCACAAATGTTTGATGAAATGCCTTTTTTTTTTTGGGCTGATGCAATACTGGAATGCCGCCTTCTGGTGCTTAATTTTGGATTAGTTGCTGGATTCATAGCAGAATAGAAGTTATTGAATTGGAATCTACCTGGCTGGATAACTATAAGTTAGGATTCTTTTTTAGGGTTGTGACATATTTAGGCAAATCGTACAAGGTTTATGAGAGATTTAAGGAAAATATGACTTCTGCATTGTTGCATGATCCGCTGTTTAGATGGAAACATGTGTAGAAATTATTCTCGTTGGATACATCATACATGGAGCATGTTATGGAATTCCTTTCAAATGTTAACAGTGAGTGCTAATCTCTCGTAGATTGTAAGTTGTTGATGTTCTAGAAAAGAGTAAGGGTGGTGGAACTTTTATTTTCCTCTTGCAAAGGACTATCACAGATAAAAGAAAGGGATGCTCGTAAGAACAATTTATTACATTGATGGGACGGTTTAGATTGACTTGAAGGACATAAATGAAACCTTAGTGGCCGTAGATGGCTTATTTGATAGACATGTAAGCCCGTTTGGCTCTGCGTTTCAACCTGTATTTTATTAAATTTCAATTTTTTTTTGCTAAAATTGAGTGCGATTTGTACCTTTTCGATCGTTTTGATGTGCTGATGTCAAAAATAATTTTTTAAAAATAAAAAAAATCATTGGCATGTATTTCGGCACGAAAAGCTATTTGAAAAGCTACCACTACCATACTGCCAAACACACTCTAAGCACACAGTAGGGATGATCATCGTCCAACCATAGTGCTCAATACTTAATTACCAGTTGAAGTAACAGAAACACGCAAATCCTGGGAACTGTGCAAGCCAAGCTCCGTGAACAGCCTTTTGCGATGCTTTGCATTCTCATTTTGAACCAAATGAAGTTGGGTTTGATATCTTACCAGACTTACGAATGCTTGGGATTGACGCATAATCGAGTCTAATGGAGCTGAGTCTAGCATCTTGCTAGATTCTCAGGCACTTGGGCCAAGCTTGTAATCGAGCTCAAAGGAGTTTGGCCTAGCATTTCGCTAGATTCACATGCGTTCGGGCTTAGCGCGTAACCGAGTACAATCACATGCACTTGGACCTGACTCATAGTCAAGTCTAAGAGAGTTGAGTCTTGCATCTTGCTAGACCCTCAAACGCTTAGGCCTCGCGCGTAGTTGATCCCAAGAGAGTTGGGTTTAACATCTTGCCAGACCCATAGACATCCGGACCTGGTGTGTAGTCGAGCACGATGAAGTTGGGTTTGATATATTGCCAGACCCACGGGTGCTTAGGCTTAGCGTATAGCCAAGCTAAAAAGAGTTAGGTCTAACATCTTGCTAGATCTACAAGTCCTTGGGCTTAACGTATAATAGAACCCAAGGGAATTTGATTTGGCGGATCCTTTTCTCATGGATTTTGACTTTTATCAATCTTTTATAACGAGTCATTTTTTTCTTCGCTTCTTTAGCCATAAGTCTCATGAGGAAATGAATTTTAGTATGAAATATACCGTTCCATCACCTATAAAATCAAGATTGAGGTGTAGCTACATTGATCAAGTCTTGGATTTGCTCCCCAAAGATCACTAGCTCGAGTTCCACAAATTTTAGAGCTACTGGAGGCTTATGTGGTTGTTAACTTCAAGATCTTGGGAGATTAGTTGGAGTGTGCGTAAACTGGCCCGGACACCTACAGTTACCAAAAAAAAAAAAAAAGATTGAGGGAAGATATGCAGCGACTAAAAATCTACATGTGTTGGCTATCATTGAGGTTGAGTGCCGTTCCCGAGAGAGAACCTATAAGAGATTCATTAAGAATATAAAGGGAAATTTTAAGGAAAAAAAATTAAGGGAACAATTAGTAATGAATTGCTGTTTTATTTTTTTAATAATGAAGAAACCCGTCTCATTAGTAGCAAAACATACATGTATATATATTGACGGTCACGAAAAAAAATTGAATTAATTAAATTTGAAGGGTATGATCTTCACTTGTTTATTATGCTTACGGGGCATTGAAAATAAATTTGCTACTGTATTAGTATTAAGTGTGTGTTTTGTATTCTGATACATAATGTTTTTTAGAAGTATTTTTTTTATTTAAAAATACATCAAAATTTGTTTTTTTATTTTATTTTTACACCAGCAAATCAAATCTATATATAAAAAAATACTAAAAAAATTATTTATTTGACATTTCCTTCTTCTCTTACGAAATTAATAGTTAGAGGCGTGACCTATTCTATTATACAGGAATTGCCTCTGGGCCATCGAGACCCTCTAAACGATCACACATGCAAGAAGATTGGGACAGAGAGATCGCTCATTCACACAGAGTCGAGCTTTTGTAACGAGTCACAAAGAGTCTTCAAAAAGGAGTTCTCGATCGTCTCTTCTGAGCGATCAGCCTCACCACGAGCCATTCGGGCGCCTTTTGCCTTCTTCTCTTTTTTCTTTTTATTACATCCTTCGGAGGAGAGAAAGGATTGGTCGAGCGTCTTCAAATTTTTCATGCCAAACAAACTGTTAAGACATGCTCAAACACATGTAAAAATGCAATGTCAAACAGCCTCCAAGTGATGTGTCGGTGCTCATTTGCTTGGATCAAGGAAATTTATATAGCCTGTATCGCCAAAGTAGTGCTACTTTTTCTTGGGTCATGGGCTTTGTTGGTAGTGAATAATTGCTTACTTATTCTGTGCCTCGTTTCTCTATGGAATTTTATAAAATAAAATTAAAAGAGATTAGATATAAAAAAATATAGCAATGTATTCAATTGAAGTGTGGACAAAGATATAAAAATCTTAGCAGTCAGATTCGAAGTTTATTATGGATTATCTGGCAGAGTATGTTTCACTCCTTCGGCTAGAAGAAAACATGTTAATCTGACAAATCGTAGAGCACAAGGTTCATGATTTTGACACATAGCACATCCAAGGAACACAAGATTTGACTGCAATTATTATTGCTGCGCCTTCTTCACTCTAGCACTTCAGCTCACGGCAAAGTGGAATCTTCTTTGCGACTAGACTTTTATTTCCACTCTGTCAGTTCTCAAATAAAAGTAAAAAACTCGATGAACCGCGTAATATCATGAAATTATACCCATTTTCAAGTCATATTTCTTCATTTAATTGTGAAAAAGAAAGAAATTGTAGTTAATTCTCTGCTGGATCTTCCATCATTGAGCAGTAAAATATTGAGAGAACAGGTAAATCTTGCAAAAACCTACACGATGGATAGTTTCTTTATCAGAAAAGATACGAGAATCGTAGAAATACTTGTGTTCTTATCCAATATCTACCATTATAGTCTATCTAGTCTCAAGTTAACAAAAGCAATGACCTTTTCATCTCATCCGAGTTATTTCAAAAAGACTTGACTCCACCCTCTCCACCTTCTTTCTTTATTTTTTTCTTCTTGAAGGGGGCAAGCTCCTAAGAATGCCACGAGTTAGGACATTCAAGATAAGATTTTATCCAAACAATCACATGATATCTTCAAATTCCTTGCTAGCTTCATATTTTAACTTAATTGTAACCGACCAGGTTTTTCACAACCAACAAAAACGACTGGGACAGCTTATTTCATTACAAGAATGTGAAGAAAATAAGAATATCTAATATAATTTTCCACGAAATCTCTTGCTTGTCAAAACTAAGATGTAGAGGATACCTCGACTCTTTTTTATTCGTTCTCTAATCTATGTAAGACTTGTGTTACCGAACCGTTGGCTGTTTTCTACCTAGTCAAAGTTTATTACGCAAACAAAAAGTAGGCATGACTGTGACTAATGATCTTATAATGCATATACTTTCAGAACCCATGAATTAGTTAATCCAAACATGCAGGGTTGGTGAATATTTTCTACATGCCTTGCTAGTCTTGATCACTCTTAGAAGCTTAGTCCAAGATTGCAAGTGGACATGTCAAGTTTGAGAAATTAGTAGGTATACTGAATTATCATATTATTGTTCATTAACTTTATACAATTGTAAAAGAAAATCTAACATCTTAAGAAACTAACCACTAAATTAAACAAGTGTTAAATTTAAAGGGCATGTGTGAATTAATTATCCCTGCATAATTACAAATAATATTATTAAAACTGGCTTAACAGTCCTATCTCATGGCTCGTGCCGGTTGTAAAAAAATTTAACTTGAAATTAATTTATCTTAACCCAATCGACCTCGTAGATTGATTTTGGATCTAGTCAAAATAATCAAAATCCAAATTAACTTTAGAAAAAAAATTTAAGTTAATATTATTTTAATTTTAAAATGGTTATCTATACAAATCAACTTAGATTAATTTATTTAATTTATAATTCAAATTTTATACTATTTGACCTCTAAACTGAAATTAATAACTATAATTACGTAACTAACTTAAGAGGAAAATGTTTTTTTTTGTTCCAATAGTGTTTTGGTAACAAAGATAACTATTGCAACTTCAAGTGGCAGGCAATATGATTTCAAGGGACATTATTAAGACTAGAAATCTCTAGAATTGCTGGTGGCTTTGGAAAAAGGCTCACATGTAATTGAATGAGATAGGTTCTCCAAATAAACCCTAGAGATGTATTATTAACTCTTTTTTTTTTTTTATTTCCCTGGGCCCCAATGACTTAACCTTTTACTTTCGCAAAACAAATAATTCTATCAACCATTTTCTTGTCTCTCTCTCTCTCTCTCTAAAATATCAATCAAACATAGCCTTCACACCCTTTTTTTAATCAGGATGCCAAAAGTTGGTATCGACAAAGAGATATATATCAAGTAATTTTAATTTTCCTAGATTTCCGGAGTTACCAAGATCTCTGTCACTTGCACTTGCAACGTGCCATCGTGCTGTTTCTAGAAGCTCCTCTCTCCACCGCCAACCCGTGCCACGGTGCTTTTTGAAGACTAAAATATTTCAATTGAAACAAGCCACCGTGATTTTATTTTGCTTTTTTTTTTTCCTGACTCATTGCCATTCTCCTTCTTTAACATAATGGTAGATTAGATGTGTGGGTTCTTTATATATATAAAAAATTGTTTTGAATTTCATAGATGTAAAAGTGTTTTGAATAGTTTGGGTAAAATCTTTTTCTACAGGTGGTTTTTCGTAATTATCCCAGGTTTTCCCCCTAATTTATTAACGTTTTCCTTTATTTAAAAGTTTGGTTACCTCCATTAGAAAGAAGAAGAAGAAGAAAAGCAAAAAAAAGAAAAGAAAAGAAAGTAATTCTAATATATACCTAACGGGAAGTTGTTGAATCTGAACTCCAAAAAAAAAAAAGAAGGCTGTCAAGGATGTATAAATTCCATGGAATCAAGAAAAAAAAAAAACTATTTGATAGGTGGTCTAGAAATAATAATTTGGGATCAAAGAGTTTATTTTTCATGTGATCTCAAATTTAAGTTATATAGTTACTAATATGATGGCCATTGAAAGTTTATATAATTATTAATTTCAAAGCCTGTGAAATTATTTGAGATGCACGCAAATTGATTTGGATATTTATATTAATAATAATAATAATAATAAAATAACATAAATGAAGGAATGGTATGTGTTGCTTGTGCATGTGGCTAGCAACATCCAAATTTCTTTCTCTCGACTCGTCTGAACAACCTGACTGTCAAATTGAATCTCGTTTCCCATTGGAGAAATACTTTTTTACTTTCAGCAGGTTCCAGGGAGTCATGTGATAGTTCCCTCCCTTCTCTACCTGCACAGCTGCTGGTCCTGGTCACTTCCCGAGCCCTCAAAAGTGTTGCAGCGCTCAACTCAGCAAGTGGTGTGTGATCACTGGCCATTAAAGCATAGTTTTCATACTCATGTTAGATGTCCGACCCAGTTGAGTCCGAGTTACAAGATTAATTTAAGTTAATTTTAATATAATTTTATTTTAATTTTTTGAATTAAAAGTACAGGTCTCACCTGAATTTGATCTGGTCAACCAGGTTATAAATTAATTACATATTATGTCACTCATATAAACAAGTCAACATTCTATAATGATTCTAAAGCAAACTCCGCCTAGATTCTAGATAGAATAATTATCTGGTTAATATATTGGGACGGGAAGGGTTTAACAGCTATACATTAAATACCTTTCCAGCTAACTGGGTAATATCTGGATTAGTGAATCAATATTTCATGGGTTTCATCATCTCCCTCGACAAAACCACGAGTTCATGAGGTCCCATGACCTTATATGCATCTACTTTGTGTCCTTTTCTTAGAGCTCATGAATTTCCCATGCATGGAAGCCCAGCGCTCAACTATTCACTTTTATCACGAACCCAATTGCTTTTTTCTTTCTAGTTAATATATATTTTCTATCTGCTCCTCTTTTTTTATCATTTAATTTACTCCACAACCAAACAGACAAAAGTAAAGCTAGCACGCCGATTGAATTTGAATCTTCGGGAAATCATCTGCATTAGAACATGTGATGCATTGCATTTAGCATCCCGGTAAAGATTTATTTTTATGGCAGAGACGTCATTGGCTGAATATTATGATATTGAAGGAATTTCTAATAATATTAATTATGGCATGAATTCACATGGAGTTATGGAATTCATTATCCTCCGAATCATGCATCTGAATACTTTAATCCCACTAAATTATGATATTTTTTAAATGAGTATAAAAATAAATCAATCATTCATCAATATTACATATGCAAGTATAAATTTGAGGATATTTGAAATTATGATGCATAGTACTTTTTAAAATAGCTTTTATGTTGAAAATATATTAAAAAAAAATATCAGATTTTTTTTATATTAACATATCAAGATCATTAAAAAATACTTTAAAAAATATATTTTAATAATTTCCAAGTCAAAAACACTTTTAAAAAATACCAAAATATCATAAAAAAAAATTGTGCTAAATATCAAGTTTTTATGAATTTGGTTCTTCAATCTATAATATATTTAGGGGTTTTTCATCTGTGTCCCGAGGCTAAAGGCAAAAATTTAATGATGAAATTAAAAGGTTTTACTCACATGATTGTAGATTTATTTATATTTAATAAAATTCATAATTCAATAGTACTGGTTATAAAAAATAAACTATTTTATTTGTATCATTTAATTCACGCCATAAAGTCACTAGTCTATTATTTATTCAAAAGACATTGCAACTTTTCAACGAATCATGAGATTGTAAATTTTACCGCAGTATTGCACAGATTCTTACGTTAATTTTTTATTCCGTAAAATGTCGGAGTGCATAAACAAATGTAAAAATCTTACTACCTACTTAGAGCAGCAAAGTTGGAGATCTAATCCAATTTCAATGATTTTCTGCTTCTTTTTTTTTTAATTGATCGGAAAAAGTTTTCTCTCTCTCCAAATATTAATTAATCTACAGGCTTGTTTAACATTTGATTTTTAATTATTAATCTATCATATGATTGTTTGGTTCATTGCAGGGCCAATAGCTTTGAAGTTTGTTTGGTATTGTCATATTTATAAATAAAGCAGTTTTTTTTTATATCAAACTTTGATCATAAGAACAATTATTGACTTACAAAACGGGGATAGTCCGCTTCCATTCTTAATTTCCACCCACTTTTCTTAGAATCCTGAAGACGATACTTTCAAGTGGAGTTTCAAGTAAGAGATTAATAAAATGCAAAATAATTTGATAAACTCAGATAAGAATCTTCAAGGTGAGTGTATGTATGCATATTGCATAGTAATTAAATATAATGGTAGTTGGATTAGTTGTTTGATTTAACTCGGATTAATTATCTTTCTTTTTAAAAAATTAAAATTTATATTGGAGTTAATTTTACTAGATTAATAGAATCATGAATTAACTAATCTGATTAACCTGATCAAACTAAATAATTTATAAGTTTAATTTTTTATCACTTGATTCAAATTAGTCTAGTTTTGAGTTGACTGCTAAGCAAATTGAAGTTTAATAAAATGCATTGCATGGAGGGAGTATCTTGTTGGTGTTCCAAATGTAGTTGTTGAATAATTAACCATAAGGAAACCCTAAATAAGTTCATTGCACATTATTATTCACCAAAAAAAATTCACTACACATTATATTAAGGGAAGCAATCTCCGGAAAAGATAACAGGAAAGGAAATGTCGATAATATTCCAAGATCCAGTAACAAAAAAGCTTGTGAAGAGAGGAGTCTTCAACTCTAATAAACTCCCGGAATGTGCCGAGCACAGAATACCATGTCCACGCTTCATTGATCTGGATTGAAATTTCTATATATTTCCTTCTATCAAAATGGGGAATGGAAACATTGCAATTTATATTTATATAAGAGTACTAAATATATCCACGCTTCAATGATTTTGAGAATGATAAGATTGCTGATTGCAATCCGAGAAAGTAAAATGATATGCAAATTGATGAATCGGTAGTTTTCGTGCTTTATGAAAAAGCCAAAGTGTTTGTTCAAAAGCTACAAATACAAGGTGGTAATCCTATAACATGTGAATGGGGTTTGATTTCATGTCCAACATCTCTAGTTTTGATATGAGTCTAACTTATTTGTGGGTTCAATGTTCTTAGGTTTTGTTATGTATTGATCCCAAATAGACATGAATTTGACGAGTTGTCAAACCTAATATTTTTTAATTCAGCTATGTGTTGAATCCAAATAGATATTGATTTGACAAGCTATCAAACCCAACATTCTTAAGTTCAACAACGTGCTGAGCCCAAACGAACATGGATCTGGTGAGCTACCAGACCTACCGCTCGTGAGCTTGGCACCATGTTGAGTCCAAATGAGTACGAGTCTAGCAAATAACGAGACCAAGAGCTCTCAGGCTTGGCTACGCACTAAACCCAATTAGGCATAGGTCTAGCACATTGCTAGATCCTTCGTCCCAAGACTTGGCCGCGTGTCAAGCCCTATTAGACATGAGTTTGGTGTGTTGCTTGACCCGATGTCCTTAGGTTAACTAAGTGCCAAGTAGTGGGCATGAGTTTGGTTCACTATCATACCCAATGACCGTAAGTTTGGTAGTTTGCCACACACAAAGGACTAAAAGGTTTGGAGATCATTATAGGCTTCATGTTGGGTTATTAGGTTCCGTTTGTTTGTTCTTATGACTTTTAATATAAAATATTAATGTTAGGGATATTTGTCTCCTTACACCCAAAGGTGTATAAAAAATATCCTAAGAGCCTACCGTATTTTCATCTCATTAATATCGTGTAGGAGATATTTGTTTCTCATTAATGTTATTAGAAAAAAATATGACTCTCTAACCCCTCTACTCTAGTCAAACGATAAGATTCAGGAGTTGTAAACACCCCTTGAACTACTTAGGTAAATGCCTTATATTTTTTATTCTCTAAACACTAATACTTCTAAATCCTAGGGTATTTATCATATCAAAATAAAAACAAACACTCTTGTTCTTGAAATTTAATGTTCATTCTTTTATTTATTGCATTCTATTTTTTTAAAAGCTATTAACTTTATTATATAAGGATCTTTAAACCCCATTAAAATAGACTGTTTTACTGCTGTTAAACCTTCTACTATTAATTATCTATTTCTTAAACTTCAAAGGATGAAATATTGGTATGAATATATGATTATTCATTGTCTAAACACCAAAACACTTCCCTGAGTATACTAGATTTTGAAACATCATCACATATAATTTTTTATATCAAAATCACATACTAATTGGTCAAAAAGTACATATGCCCTAATAATAAATTATTAGTTTCCATAAGAAAAAAACAATTATTGCATGTATCTGTATTAAAAAATTTCAAGTTTGTTTGTCTATATAACATTATTGTTTAAGAAATTCTCCAGCACTCTAATAGAAACCAGCAATAGTTAAGTATAATTTTATTCCTATATAAAACAAGTACAATTTTATGGCCATTCTTAAGAGAGGAAAATACAAATAGAGGAAAAAATATATACTTATGAAAAGTGATTTTTTTATTTATTCAGGAAACTAGAACTTAAAGTACCTACACTAGGACAACATCTATTTTAATTGAACTGTATAAATATGATTTTCATTTCTATTTATGAACTTTGATTCTATTTTATCAATGTTAAAAAAAGATATTACTTTATATTCATTCTCATAAATCACATCAATCTATTCACTGAATCAATTTAGTTTGTGAAGGATCTTGCCCTTTGCAATTAATTAAAGGATTAAAATGGTAAGATTGCAATTATTTATATCCACCAGCCAAAATGGAAAATGGCAAGATCGCAATCCACGTGTCCTCTATCAAAAGGAGAAACTATGAAAAAAAGTAAAAGAAATAATAATAATAATAAAAAAAAAAAAAAAAAAAAAAAAAACAGACAGCCCACCATTAGGAAGGAGTAATATTAAATATGGAGAGATTATAGGCCACGACACAAGAGTTGATGGAGACCTTCCGTGCCACTTGTCCATGCCATGCATCGCTGCACATACTTGCCCATGGACCCTCTTCTGGTCGAAGTTTCGGCCCTCGTTGTTCAGACTCTCTCCCCTTTATTAATTAATTTTTGTTCGCATTTATAAATCTCTGAATCATAGAATGGGAAGACCAATTATTCTCTATAAAAGCCTCCATCCCCTCCCACCTCCCGAGAGATCCATCTGTATTTCAATTTCAACTTTCCTCTAAGAACTTCAACAAGAACCAGACCAACAAGGCAATACTGTACCAAGAAAGAGTTAGCTATCTCAGTCAGAATCCCTGCTATCCCTCTCTGTATCCCTATTTTCTCTCACTTTCCTTCTCTGCAAGAACCCTTTTCTCCGAGCAACGCCAAAGCCCCTTACAAGCTCTCTTTACTCTCTCGCTCTCTCTATATCTATGTCTCTTTAATTCATAGCCTCCGATTGCCGTTCCTTATCAACTGGCTTCTTTCAGATCAAAACCCCACAAACCAAAAATGTCTAGTTCCTTTGAAATATTTGACAAAGTGAAGGCTGGGAAAGCCGATGCTATGAGAAGGTACAACAGAAAGAGAAACCTTTACTGCTTCTTGGAAACTGTGTGTGCTTTAGTCTTGCTTTGGTGCTCCTTCTCTTGCTTCCCTGTCATAACACCTACAGCCTCTCGTTATCTCTCCTTTTCTAACCAGAAAATCTATGCTTTTGTGCTTGCAAACGTTTTTATTCTAATCGTCGTCTACCTTTCATCTACAACACCCAGCAACAATGAACAAAGCGACACTCCAATCCAAACCGATATCTATGACGAGTACGTTTCCTTCTCCACCTCCTCTCCTAGGTGGAAAACAGGAGAGGAGAAACAGTTTGTTGTTTCATCGCTGCAAGAGGAACCAGTTCAAGCAGAAGAGAAGAATCCAGTTCGTGAGAAAGATACACTCGACGACGAAAAACAAATTGTTTGCTGCGAGAAAACTAACGATGCTGCCAATGTTGATGAAATGGGAAAAAATCCAGTTCGTGATCTTACAGTGTTGAAAGAGGAGAAGTTTTTCAGGAGGACGCGATCAGAGAAACATGGGAAAGAGAAAAGGGAATATCCACGAGAGTTTCGAAGATCGGAGACGGAGATTGGAAGGGAGACGTTGACTGGAGTCCGTACTGGTGGCCTTAATTACAATACTCCGGGCGCCGCGAGAAAGTCGATGCTGGAGATGAATAATGACGAGTTTAGGCTTACAATTGAGAGATTTATTGCTACTAGGAAGAAGATTTTGAGAGAGGAAAGTATTGTTTTGTCAAGTGAGGAAAAGGAAGAATATTTAGCTATTAATTATAGATAATTAATTAATATTTAGCAGTATTAGTGGAAAAATGAATAAAAATAATTAGGTACCATAAAATCGAGATGGTTTTTATGATTCATGATGCATAATTCGCTTAGTTCATCCTTGGATTGCCCGAAATAAATATCTTTAATATTGAAGAATCCCATGAATCCTTAATTTTATTGTCTTGTTTTTTTCCTAGTCTTTATATCCATAATACTACAAATAAGATTTAAATGTTTATTTGGAATTGTAACTCTGAAATGACTTTCTTGTATTTCATAAAAATTAGGAGCAGTAATCTTTACGTAAAGACCACTCTATCTAACTTTCCAGTTACTTTTTCTTTGTTTTTTTTTTAATCTTGAAATTATGTTAATTCTGGAATTTTCAAGCTGATGGGAAATCTTCAGTTTGAATTGTGCTTGATTTTCTTGTGGTCAGAAATGCAATTCACATGGAAGGAGACAGGGTTGAACTCCAGAGTTTATAGACTAATTTTTTTTTTTTGGCATGTTGATGACTCTAGCTCCCATGTTCCTATCTCTTCAGCTTTTTTAGGTGCACAGAGCATGACAGTGATGGCTGCTCCCTGCTCAGCGTAGTTGATTATTACCAGTTAAAAGAGGAGGGTGTTTGCAATTTCCATACCATATATGTGTAAGAAATTAGAACGACATCTTGTATTCGGAAACATAAAACTTTAACTTCTTCTCAGATGTTCAGATTTCACTTCAGAAACCTTAATTTGTAGTCTGGACAGCCATTGATTGAAAAACCATTAGGTTGTCAGATTTTGCTTTTGTCTATTTCCTGTTCTCCTAAAAAAAAAGCATCTTTTACCCTCAAAAGTTTGGGATCTTCACGAGTGAAAAATCTCCCTTTCTCTAATTAAAGGGCAGATTAGGTTTTAGAACGTATTTAGAGAGATTAAGACCTTAATTTCAATGAATTATCTCATAATTAATTGTAGAATTATTGAATTAGTGGGTGATTCATCTATAGAGGAGATATAAATTCTTAATGATAACGAAGGCGAAGTTACAGCCATCTCCTTCCTCTACATTTTCCCTTCGGGAAATGTCATCGTCATTCCTATTCTACCTCTTTTCCCGGTGTTTTCTATTCTTGAATCTACTTTATGTTTCATAATCACTGGTCCTCGGGGGGTTGAGTCATTATTTTGTTTGCGTTTGTGTTAAAAAATACCATTGACGTGGGGTTGGGGAGATTTTATTTTCAATTTCTTGTATTCAAAGGTCTCTTTATGAAGCAGCTTTGCTCTCATCCACTTGTTGTGGAAATTCTGCAACATGTTCAAGGGATGCAAGAGGTCTCTTGTTTTTATTATAATCAGCATTTGTGATCTTTCAATGTTTACATAAGAAGTTATTTAAAAGGGATTTTTAAAATATTTTTTATTTGAAAATATATTAATATATTTTTTTTATTTTTAAAAATTTATTTTTAATATCAATACATCAAAACAATTTATAATTATAAAAAATAAAAAAAATAAATAAAAAAAAATAATTTTAACATGTTTTTAAACAAAATTTTAGTTAACACTTGAGACACCGTATCTAATATTCTACCGTTGGAATATTCATCTCAATTCAAAACCATGATTCCCCGGGTCATTGATAATTGACACACCATTTGCATCGTACCTATGACCTGATCTAAGGGGTTGACTTGGGGTCAATAGAAAATACATTATTTTAATTTTTTAAGAAAATTAAAACAAAATTTTTTGCAAAGTTTTTTTCTAAATTAAATTAGATTTTAATTACATTATGAGTTAACTAAATTAATTATAAATTAATTTTTTTAACTCAAACCCGAGCTAGAAATGAATCGGTTAGGTTTCCTGAGTCAACCCTTTAGACTAAATTAAATTTAGGAACTGTGATTTCTTATTAATTTGTTATTCATGTTTATCTTATATTGTGGGAAAACATTGTTTGAAGGAATTTTTTTTTTCATTTGAGATACAAATTTTGGCAATTGAAACAGCAGGGGAAATGATCAATATGGATGAAATATTACTCATTTTATTTTATTGTATTTTCATCAATGTTTGCCCGATTATGTAGTGGACCGTAGTCTCTGTGGAAATGAGAAGTCCGTGTTTCTGAAAGGAAGCTGATAACAGGTAATAACGAACTCATGAAATGAACATAAGAGGAAAGTAAAGTAATGCGAACAGAAACGATGTATTACTTAGATTATAGCGGATTAAATTTTAAAAAAATTTAAAAACATATTTGTGCATTACTACCGTATTTTCTAATTAAAAAATAATTATGACCATAAAATATAATACATATTAGATGATTTTTAAATATAAATACAATAATATGTTAGATCAACTTGAATTAATATATCAAACATGTGATCCAAATTATGAGATTGTAATAACCCTATAGAAAATAAATTAAAATAAATTATGAAGGTTAATTTCCAATCAATTCAATATTAAAGGATAAAATTGAAAAAAAATAATTAAAAATAACAAAAAAAAAACTACAATTCAATATTAAAGGTTGAAATTTAAAGAAAAAATCCATGAAACCGATAAGAAAATTGAAAAGAAAACTAAAAAGAAAATAATAAAATTAAAAAAACAATTAAAAAATTATTAAAAAACAAAAGCGAGTCAACCCGGGTTAAAAAAAAAGACCGCTGTTAAACTGAGATAATCTTTGAAATTAGTGACTCAAGTTATGAGATCAATCCTGGTATAAGAACTAAATCAAAGAAAATAATTAGAGAGTAAATTAGAAAATTAAAAAAATTAAAAATAAATTTAAAAAATGACAATAAAAAATATGAGGACCAAGATTGAATAAAAAAATTAAATGAAATAAAATGTTTATGGATGAAGTTGAAACAAAAAACAATTCAAGAAAAGGATTAAAAAAGAATCAATGGTGATCAAATTGAATAAAAAAAATAAAATAAAATGAAATGTCCAGGAATGAAATCGAAAATAAAAAACTTCAAAAAGTATTAAAAACAAATCAAATAGTAATAAAAAAAATAACGATCAAAATTGAAATAAACAACAACCGCTAGACATATATTTTTTTAACAGGGCCGGGGTGAAAACCAAGATATGAAAAGAGAAAAGAGGCAAGAAAAGAAAAAAACATTCACTAGAGATCAACTCATCTCCGTCGTTGACAGGCGTCAAGTCACCGTGTAAAAGACAACTTTCCACTTCCATCATCATTGCTGACTCACTACATTTGAACATCGGGAGGCGCTTTAAGTGCTGCCCAAACAACACGGGTGCCTTCCACCTACTAGCACGTAAATTTTTTTTATTTTTTTATTATTTTTATATCTATTCAAAGACTTAATTGTCCCTTATTTCAATTCACAATATCAAAAAATATGAAAAAGACTCTAATAGCCCTAATTGTTAGTTTTATTTTTAAGAAATACAAGGGCAACACAATTATTTAACTGTGCATTTGAAGGTGAAAATACCAAAAAGCCTTTACCCCCAACTTTAATTTTTTTTTTTTTTTTTTAACTTCTAAAGGTATGTTAGTTATTACATTGTTCACGTAAAATGCAGCATCTCTTTAACCCCCAATTAATATGACAATGACAATTAAATCCCAATGATACGACCATGTGTTTTGAGTTTTTTAAGTATGAGCAAAACAATATTTTTAAAGCTACAACCCACTACGTTTTTTTTTTTTGTATATTTATTTTATACTCAAGTTTTCTTTTCGAAGCACACACAACCTTGTCTCTTTGGTTTGTCACTTCCTTTGCTTGCACTCCTTACTTGCTGTTATGTGAGTCATGTAAGTGATATAAGAAAGATGTCCCATTTTCTCTTTTAGAATTATAAAATGGACTCTCTCTCTCTCTCTCCCCCCCTCCCCCTCTCTCTCCTGGCCACACCTGCTGGCATTTTAAAGCAGTAGATTACATTAAGCTGGTGACAATTAAAGCAGACCTTAAACACATGAAAAAGGTATATGATAAGGTTAAGTCAACATCATCAACTGTACAACAAGTGTTAAGGATGAGAAATTCAATCCATGTTGCAACCTGAAATTGCAGCAAATCTTGAGCAAAACATATAGCGACAATTTCCCCCCATTATTGTTTCAAAGATACTCAACTGCCGAGTCTATACTTTCCAATTGTCTTTAACATATCTGTATTTGTTAGGTTATTCTTAAATATTTATAGTCTGGTCGTATTTGGATGGTGGGAAAAAAAGCAAAAACTGATCGTACTGCCATTGTTTGAATTGAAGAAACATATATATATATATATATATATATATATATATATATATATGGAAATCTAGGCAGCTTATTAATTATTGAAAAGTAACTCAGCAAGTGATGATGGGGTAGATGATAAATTGAATGATAGGACAGCTCCCCCAAGTATTTAGTATTTAACATCTTAAGAAATTAAAAAGAAAAAAAAATGGTATAACTTTAGGAAAAGCCACTAAAGAACGATCACTTAATTGCAGACCATGATGGCATGGCACCCATGGATTTGCACACAGAGATCTTACTTTCTCAATCTTCTAGACAACTTTAGTCGAAATGTCCATTTCTATTTAGTTAATGCCATGAGTATTGTGACAAAGAAAGTAGTGTGTGCGTAAGTAAAGGAGCTTAACCTTTGTGTTCTTGCCTTTATATATAGGTATGTATTTTATTTTATCCCACGTCAAGAAAATCATAGAGGAGCATTACTTAACAACAAAGTAGTGGTCGGCAGAGACGAGTGGACTTGATCCAAACTGGATCATGATATTGCGAAAAGGAGCTTGTTGATGATGAATAATTTGTTAGAATCAACACAGTGCTCCCTATAATGACTCATTCCTAAAGCTTAATAAAGTTTGGGGTAAATGACTCATTCCTTCAATTTTATGAAAAAAATTGGAATGAAAACTCTAATTTTGGTGGAAAACATGATTAAATAACATACAGGATAGAGCAAACACAACGAAAATATAGGAGCACATTAGAGGTTTATCCAATTATATAAAAATAGATGAGCTATTCATCCTAAATTTTGTCTTTAAATTTTGTTCTGTTTTTGACAATGAGAGAACACCACACACGGTAAGATCTTCTAGTGTAAGAAGTGTCCCAAGTGAATTTTTTTTCTGCAAGGTGAAGTTTCTCTGCCTGCTCCTATTAAACAAGAAGCACAATGTCATTTAACGAGTTGCACAAAATTACCCCCGGTATATATATATATATATATAGAGCCTTGAAGCTTGAAGGTGAAAAGGAATACAAATTACCCCTAGTGTAATTTGTTGTATCCTGACCTACATATACAAACTATGATGCCTTAATTTTAACATGTAAGGCTTCATAGATTTACATTTCTAAGCATATAAGATATTAAAAGGAAATGGTGCAACAGCAGATCTGGGTATGATAAAATTTTCGAGGCGTGTAGAAAAGCCATCTTCTGACCTGCAATAATCATGGTCAAGATGTTATTTAATAGAAAAGAGATAAGCACAAGATAAAGAAAGAAACAAGGGAGAGAATTAAAGAAATAAATTTTGAGCTGGTAGGAATATAAATTAATATTAAGCTAACTAACCTCGAGTGCCTGGCCAAGTATGGTGATTATGCCAACATTTTCCCAAGTGTCAAGATTCTTCACAATCAGTTCATCAAACTATTTGACGAAAACAGATATTGAACTTGTGGTGTTCACGAGAAGCACGTGCTTTGATCCCCCACAAGCTCTGCAGCAATTCATTTTATACATCTTTTCGTGAATTTCCCCGAATTGTCATGTAAGTTTTGTCATGTGAGATTGTCTTAGCTGATCATGGCACCTTAATTAGCAGCTTCACAAGTAGAATATACAAAAATGGAAAGGCACCGAGAAGAAGCACAGCGCGCGTAGAAACAAAGGGAAGAATTCGTAGACGGAAGAAGAGGCAGCATTTTGTTCTACTTTCGGAAGTGAAACATGAAACTATGTTGGTATGGCCGTCTTATTTCCTTTCTGGCATAAATATTTGCAATTGGATAGTGTACGGCCGAGAAAATGGGTGTCGGCATTTTGGCTATTGCTGGCCGGAAATGCAAACATCCCCGTTGGCGTAAAGAGCGTAGCTTTTTTTATAAAAAAAAACATATAGCTTTTGTTTTTTTTTTTCCTAGATCCAGTAAATCTTCATGTTTTAAATCTTGATTTTATAAAAATTAATTGGGACAATTAAAAGTCGCTATAACATGGACACAAGCAAACCTTGTGCCAATTATTGTTCAAATCCAAGATTTCGAACCAAGTATCCTAAATATACGATAAACAACCACGCATTTAAAAGACATAATGACTTGAAGCCCTTATTACTCGAGTAATCTTGTACAAGTAATACTCTGCATCCTAGCCCTTAATTTCTAACCATTGAAATGACCAAGTTGGTGTACTTGGTTCTAGTCTTTGACAAGTAACCCTCCACCATCTCTCCATACCTTCGAAATAATTCGTCCATTATGTCCTTCCCGAAATGAGATTCCAGCATCGACTCCACGACGGCTCTGATTGTCTTGGCCACCCTCTGTCCACGTGGTGCTGCACCAGATGTGGTGTCCACATCGTCGACACCTCCATCCCAGTCAATTTCAAAGGTTTCGAGCCGATTGACACTGAAAGAACCATCCTTTTCAATCTCTGATCTCATTTCTTCCACGCTTGGACCATAGTAGGGGGCGTTAAAGGAATCGACCTTTTCTTCCTCGACGAGCCCCTGTAGCGTTAGTCAACACCAAAATTAAAACAAAAGCTAGCTTGAAGTTTATATATATATATAAGAATGTTGTGGTTCCATTCCCAAGTTGGTTATCCATTTTGTGCTGGCATAAATAAACTGTTTTACACCGAGTTTATTCGTTTAATTAGATGCTTATCCCAAATGGAAAACATCACGGCAACAAGAATTTAGATCAACTTAAACATAAAGTTAGGCCGCTTGGTATCTATAAAGCCATTTTCTCTTGAGCTACGAATATATGAGAAAAGTCTTGGGAGGCATTATCCTCTAATACTTGGATTTCTATAGAAAACGTCTTCAGCTAAATAATCACAATTTAAAATTTCTATCGAAGTCAACATAATGAAAGCGATATGTTAAGGGGTAAAAGTAAAACTATTCTATATCTGTACTTTTAATAAAGTAGTACTTATTCTATTTGTTTTTTTTTTTTAAAAAAAGAAGAATACTATTATTAATATTTTATGCTTTCTTATATATTCGCTTGTAACTTAGCCCTTGTGTAGTTTTTTCATCACAATTAAGTTTTTTTTTCTAAATTATACTTATCTGTCAGTAAATTTTCTAATTTTACCTACCACATATAAAATTAAAAATGCATTTAAAAAAAAATTAACAAAAGAACATTTAATTTTGGTCGAGGAACTAACTAACTAACTTATGCTTTTAAATATATAGAGTTATTAATTTATAAAATTATCAAAAATACAAGGACTAACCTATAATTTACTCCGTTAAGTGAAATAAATTTAAAATTATTGAATAAACTATTTTCGATAAAGGTATGAAATGAAATCAAGCTAGGTTGAAAATGTGCAGATTTACTCAAGGAATTACTGGAATGTAAAATTGTAAGCAAATACACAAGATCAAATTAAAGCATTTCGAAATTAATCACCTCAGAAACCATGCTCATTAGTGCCTGTGCTAAGAGCTCCCAATGGTAGCAACTCTCGTCCGTGGTGGGGTCGGTAGATCTCCTGCCCATGAATGACAAGAGCACGCAGCCTCCGGGAACTATTTCCTTCGAACGTGATTTTAGAAACGACGACAAGTCCTTTTGAAACTGCAATGAATATGCTTCTAACACACAAAGCGAGCTTGACTTTGATATATAAATCTTTCCCTTGTTCATGGCCGTCCTCGCGTTGCTCTCTAGACCAGCTGGAACCTGTTCATATATTAATTGCTATCTTTTTTTTAATTAAGCATTCTTTGGTAAGAAGGGAAACTAGAAGATTAATTGATTTATTTAGTACCTTAAAAGATATTGTCTCACGTTAAAATATTAAGATTTACAGTTTTATAATAAATTTAAGATTTAGAATCTTATATAAATTTTGTCGAATGAGACTATGATTTTATCATGACCAATTAAATTATGGGATGAAGAAATCAATAAGTATGTGGTCCCTGTGTACCACGTGTTTTCATATGTGTTTGATTTTGTTTTAAAAATATATTTACCTTACAAAAATATTAAATCTATATATTTTTTAGCATTTTTAATAATTTTTATGTACTGAAATAAAAAAATTAAAAAAAATTTAATGTATTTTCAAACAATTTATTTTTAAAAAATACCATACACCATAATAGCAAATATACTTATTTTTAACAAAGAATTCATGCCGTCTTTTTTTTAAGCTAGCAATGAGAGCATCCTATCTCTCCTATAAAACATGCGCTCATTATGTTTTTATATTTATAGATGGTTTTTAATTATATAAAAAAACAAATAACAAACATATTTAATTAAAAAATAAAAAATATTATTTTTATAAAATAATTTTAAAATGAATTTTTATTTTCGAAACAAGGATATGTCCCTTCTTTCTAATTGTCTTGATCTTTCCTTTCTCGAAAACTACTTACTTTCATAGCTTTTCATTAAAAAATAACTTGCAATAATTGCACTTGCAATTATTCTCTAAGCCACCGAAAAAGCTCACATGCAATAAAGAAGGGAAATCAGTGGACTGCTTAGTCCTTCGCAGTTTCTTTTCAGAGAAAAATTATGACAAGAGGGAAGGGAAGGGATGGGGAAAATTATACCCTCGAGATATAATATATATATTTTTTTGTTTGGGTACGTAGAAAAGTGAATGAAAGATAATAAATATTGAATATAATTAATTAAGTTCATATCATAAATATTATAAAGCTATTTTCTTCCCCGCAATCACCGCCCTCTCTCTTCACTTCTCCTCCATTCACCTCTTTTCTAAACAAACGGCAAGCACAAATTAAGACAAACAATAAAATGCAAGACCATGCGATGCGAGCCTAATTGTTAGCTGATTGTTCCTGCATGCACTTGATTATGATGATATAGTTTACATGTCTGTCATACAAACCTGCGAGAGCCAGTGAAGACTAGAAGAAGAGTGCACACAGTGCAAGCTCCTGCTAGGAAACAATCTGCCATAGAAAGAACCCGGCGTTGCTGATACAAAGCATGGCCCGAACTCGGAACCTTTTTCTTTCTTTAATCCGTCATAGAATGCTGGCAAGGATCCGAAAATAAAATTGAAGTCATTACAAGGAAGATCATTCAGGAAAACCTTAAGTTCTGGTGTTGGACGCCCCAACTCTCTGCATTTGGCAGAGATGATATCAGTCATTTCGGAGATCACCGACAACGAGTTAGGTCCAGAGGAGCAACCCAGGTCTGCAATACCCATGATGTCTGGGATATTGCTGCACAACATTTGCGTTATAGCCTCCTCATTGATTCGCTTTCCCAGAGATATTATCTTGCTCTGCAAAATTAAACAAGTATAAGAGCCCCGAGGGTAGCACATATTGACTGCACTTTTGTGATCGTCAAGACTAAAAAGAAAAAAAGCAGCTTCGTGTCATGGATAAACCTCGAGAAATTGTTCCAAACCATGTGAATATATATTAAAACCTTTTTTCTTTTCTTTTTTTGCTTCTTTTATAGATGTATATTAACATGGCATCGGTTACATCTAGACTATGGGAGCGAGCAAACATGTATACGTGCACATATTGTTAAATATAAGAATAAATAAAAGGAAAAGGGAATGCAAACCTGCACTTTCGAGTTTTTTGCATAACTATTTTCATCATCTCCTTTGTTCATGTGAAGCACTTGCATTACTTCCATCTTTCTGCTCTCTCTTCAGCTAAAACTGCAAGTGATGAAGTGTTTCAGACATTCATGGTGTACATATAGAGGCAGGCAAGGAATCTAGAGCTGAAAAGCTAACGGTTCACAATAAATAAATTTTACCCGACCTCCATTTCAAACATATGTCAAACAGTACCTAGTAAAAAAAAGGGACCACTTTTAAAAAGATATCCAACCGGATGTCGAATTGGAGCCACTAAAAACATATCTAGAGTAAATTATACTAGTACGCAACTTCTTACAATCCACAAGGCTTTATATCTGAATGAATAGTGGCTTGGTAAACAATATTTTCACCACGCTTTTAGTTTTTTTTTTTTAATTATCATTTAGTCCCTTTGTTTTTAGAGAAATAATTATTAATTAGTTAATCCTTTTGGTTTAAAAAACCTCCTAATGTACCCTTGTACTTTTATATATATATATATATATTTATAACTTGGGTATTTATGAGTATGGTAGAAATTATATTTTAAAGTGTTTTTTATTTAGAAATGCATTAAGATAATATTATTTTTATTTTTTAAAATTTATTTTTAACATCAGCGTATCAAAACGATTCAAAAACACTAAAATAATAATTTAAAATAAAACAATTTAAATTTTAACAAAAAAACATATCGAACTTCAATGTTAAACAGGCAATAAATAGGGGTTAAGTTATCGTCAATTTAGTTGTTTCTCTTTCTAAAATACCCTTTTGACTATATATTTATGGAAACTTATTGAAACAGGCCCCTAAAAAACTAAGAGGGTTTTTCATGAATTAACAATTATACATGGTCAAGGGCTTTTGAAACCAAAAAAATAAGTTATTATATCATTAAAAACATGGCAATTGGATTATTATTTAATCTAAAATTTTTATAATATGCTTATGAGACCAATAAAATTGCATTATATTCCGATATCTTACAAGTGGACGTAGAATCATGAAGTGGTTAAGAGAAATTGTTTTTTCATTGACATAATGAATTTGAATTTTTGGCATTAATAAATTCCTTCCTCCAAATGCATTAGACTAAAGTGGAGGATATGCGTTGAATATCGTCTAAAAAAATTTTAACTTTTATGGTACCACAAAATAATCTGAAAATATTGTTAATAATATTAACCAGATTATTTATTTATTTATATTATTAATTTTTCCTTGATAATTTTAAATATATTTTAAATAAAATACCATCTTATCCTTTATTATTATTATCATGGAATGAATTCTGATCGATTGGTACAATCGAGTGCTAATAGAATTTTCAAAGAAAAATATGTATACTATAGGGATCTTTAAAAATCTCCAATAAATACCTTAATAGAATAATAAATTAGCGATATATAGCTAGATCATAATACTAAGAACCACTAAAACAATTGTATATGTAGAATTGTTCATAACCTAAAATTTTAAATAAAATTGGCTCATTTTAAAAAAAAAAAATAATATTATGTTTCAAAATTAGTCTTTCTAGAATGGTTAATTTTTTATATGATAATTTAATTTCATTTTTGAAATATATTGTAAACAATGAGGAGATATTTATAACAATATCAAACTTTATTTTCCTAGCATATTAAATTTACCTTTGTTGAGCGTTTGTAATTTGTATGTAAATGGATTGTTTAGCATTTATTTATAATTTAAATAAACAATATCGATTGTTTAGTGAACTTAATTAGCTTTTTTAAACTATCTTTGGATAAACTTTATTATATTGAAACCATTTTTTTTATAGAAAATCTTGAGACCTATAGGCTTTCACAAGAAATTTATACCGCCCAAAAATCTGGATATGTGGAATCCTAGGTGGAACTTTCGAAGAGAACGTAGTTTGCTGAAGCCATTTCGTTCCACACAAATTCAAGTGGAGGCCACTTTGTAACTTTGAATCATGTGGATTTAATTAACTACGTTGGCGTTAAATGCAAACCGACAACGTGGGGACTACCTTCGGTAATCGT
Organism: Populus tomentosa; assembly: GCA_018804465.1. Taxonomy (NCBI): domain Eukaryota; kingdom Viridiplantae; phylum Streptophyta; class Magnoliopsida; order Malpighiales; family Salicaceae; genus Populus; species Populus tomentosa. The sequence goes on from CM031977.1 coordinate 18,484,209, forward strand.
GTTTCATGATTGACCTCAAATCGTGTTCCATGATTGAACTCAATGATTTACAGTTGAAGAGGTTAAAGGTACGGACGAATAAAAATGTATTTGGAATGGTAATACATATTAAAAGATAAAATTGTAAAATAACAAAAACAAAATAGTATAACTATCTACTAAAATTATATTTAATTAATTTAATTTATAATTTAACATAAATCAACACCAACATTTCAAACACATAATTTTATTAATTCACAATCAATAACAACCTAAAATAATTAATTATTTAACAAAATAACATAATTATATCTAATTAACAACTTGAATTACATCTAGTTAGCCTAATTTCTAATTTAAAATCCTAATATTCAATTAAATCAAATTAACACTAATTAAACATAAATTACATCAAATTAATTAAGAAAAAGTATTCAATATACATTTAGAAAGTGAAATGTAGGTGGTGAATGTGACAGGTGGTAGTTGTTTTAGCCGGAATATATGGCCACCACAGGTAGAGAGAGAAACAGAGAGGTTGCCGTTGGTTAATCTACAGAAAGATGGGTATTTTATGTTTGCTTGAGGTGTTTTTGATAATGAAAAGAGAGAGATGTAGTCCATGGTGAGAGGGGATGGGGGAAGAGAGAAAAAGGATGAAATGAAGTCTCAGGACTTAAAATTCAAAATGATAATTCGCATATGTTATTTACGACTCGTGAAAGCGTACTAGTTTTCAATTGTGTGGCTTTACTTTTTTTTTTTTTGTGTAAAAAAAAGAACTCAAATAAATGATCCTTAATATTAATTTATAGTAGAGGAAATAATGGTAACGAGAACCATGTATATTTATATGTTTGGTTTAGAGGTGTGGTTGTTTATTTTTAAGATATAATTCTTTTAAAACACAAGCCATATTTTATAAAAATAAAAAATATATTTTTTTTATGTTAATTTCATTTAAAAAAAAGTCAACCATATCTCTATCTCAAAGAATCTCTCGTAATCAAGACTCATGACTGCACTTTAACCTCGGTGCCGACCATGCAATATTTCTCTCTTTCAAACTTCCAAGTTAATGAGACAAAATATTCCATTTAGACCTTGTTGTCTGAGTGATGGAAATCAAACCAGCGTTTAGTGCAAGCATAATCTTAGTCGTGCCTCTATATATATATATATATTGAAAAACACACGTGTGAATAGTAAGGTACCTCTCAATATGTTTATTTTATGTGATAAGTTCTACATCACATATATTTTTTTTATTCATGTTGGGTGTTTGGATCAATTTGCACGCATCTCAACTAATCTTTACGAATTTTAAAATTAACGATCATATAAACCTCCAATAAATATTAATATTAATAATTATAAAATTTAAATATAAAATTACAGAAAAAATAAATTTTTTAATTATAAATCATAACCACAATCACATATTCTTTGAGGGGGTGTCTTTCATTCTCTCAATCTTCTTCAGAAGCCTGAAATTTCAAAGTCATGAGCCTTTCGCAATGCAAGTTGTGCTTCGCATGTCTTTCACAAGGCTCTTATTTTTTGGGAAAAAAAATGTTTTTATTTTTTTGTTCATGTGAAAAATAAGAACATAGTTCTTAATTAGTATATCTAAGAATTTCAACTTACATTTTCTTGTGGTTAACATTCATCAATTTTGTTCTTTAACCGTACCAGTACTATGTTTAACAGCATTTTTTTAACCTACTTTCAATATTTTTTTGGGTTAGATGATTGAATAAAAAACCATAAAACTTGAAATTCTCGATCTTTATATTTTTATTGAGTTTAAATGGAATTCAAAATTTTCTTCTTTATTTTTATTTCTTCAACTACTTTCTTGACCTTTTTCATATTCTTGAATTTTGAATCTGAATGGGATTCATTTTTTCTTAAAAAAAAAGTTTTTATCATTAAATTTTATATTCCACTCTCCATCATTATACGAATTTTTGCCCTAAAAAGTTTTGGACATTTTTCACATTCAAGAATAGCCGCTGGATGGACTCTTGTGGGCAAGTAATTAATGAGACCATGAGCCTGCGTGTTCCACTCCAGAGAAACTGGACACACTCATTTATGGCGTTGAAAAACAGCCAAGGAGCAAAAGGTGTTGCTGGACTTTAATTATGTTCGAATTTTCAAAGAAAACAGAAAAGAAAAATCAATTTCAGACTCAATTTGTGGAGAATGGGATATATCCAGTGCCCATGTGTGATAAGTGTATCTGTAATCAGCCTCCACATGCTAGGGGCGGAATCGGACCACTGGCTTATGCGTAGATAATTCTTGCTTTAAGAGAAAAATGCTATGATCGTATATATAATCGGAGCATCATTAGTTATTCTAAGAACGTGTTATTCTTCTCCATTATTTTAGATAGGTTTCTGTTCTTGAGATGCTACTCCATGATCCAGAGAGGAAATCTGACACTCCATTATGTACGCGCATATATCACATTTAATTCTGTAATGTCCTTATCTTTCAGATATACACACACACACACACACACACTTCCCTGGTCGTTCCTCAACCCTTGATTTTTTAGAAGTTAAACTAGCATGTTTTTTATTAGGTAATGTTTGATATTATAATAACTTTTATTTACATAGCGTTTGATAAAGATACTCAACTGAAGAGAAAGAATTATTTAGCTAATTGAATAGTTTTTATTTTTTGCGCTAGATTTTATATATAATTACGTTTCATACTTTAATTTTTTAGAAATTAAGCTATCATGCTTTTCATTTATATAAATTAATTTTTTATTTATTTTATATGCAAAAATTTATGTCATGTATTTTTTTTAATACACACACACACACACACATCAACTCTACAAGGGAAGTCATATTTAGATCCATAAATGATAAAATAACTATCTTTTATATATTTTTAAAATCTGTTCCACCCGATATTATATATATATATATATATATATATATATATATATATATATAGGCATTTACTGATATTGTACAGTGCTGTGGGCTTAAGTTTATTACTATGTAAAGTTTGTTGATCCAGGTGCATTAAATTAACAGCATCGTTTTATTAAATTCACTTCTTTGAAAAATTATTAAATATGTCAAAAATTATAAAAGAACTTATCGACGGCCCCTTCTAGTCTCTGAAAAGCTTATGACAACAAAACTATTGAATTTTGGTTATTAGCTAATCGGAGAGGCCGCCCATTCGCGCGGGGTCCATTTTGTTCATTTGTTTTTTTCGGTCTATCCATCTGCAGTTCACGTTGATGGGTCTTTTCTGTGGCTCTTTTTATTAAGGACATTGGGCCATATTCAAAAGAGAGATGGCTTTTACCTTGCAGGAAATACATTTCTAAGAAAAACATATTTTAAAAAACAATAAATATGTTTTGCCTGTGAGCAGAAAATGCAAAGCAAGCATTGCCTTCTGATAGACACTCCCTCCAAAAGCATAGTGTGATTCCTCGTCAAGATTTACCGCCATTATTATCAACTAATCTAAGCCATTGTTTGGGAGTGCTGCCCTAACAAAAGTTTGTTAAATTTATTTTTTTATTTGAAAATATTTTTTATATGCTTTTTTATTGTTTTGATATTAAAAATAAAATTTTAAAAATAATATAATATTATTTTAATACATTTCTAATCAAAATATATTTTAAAAAACAATTACAATTACATTATCAGCATCTAAGCAATGATTCATGCATAAAAAATATTCTAAAAGAGAAGAATCATGGACCATTGTGATTATCTATCAAGAGAACATATAGAAACATATAGAGGAGGCAATATTAAAATTATATTAAAAAGAGAGAGAAAAATGAGTATGGGGAATTGCAAATATCAAAGTTATTTTCATTAATCATATAAATTTTAATATTAATTAGTAAGTATTTTGATTACCTACAGCATGAGATAGAGAATCTAAATAATTAAATCAAATCATGTTTATTTGAATATTTTTTTTCCTTCTAACTTGTAGTTATTGCATTTCCTACCTTAATATATGCATTTATTAACATTTAAAACTTCACTTTCTTATGCTTAAATTAAGAAATTACTATGTTTAAATTAACTTGAGATGGGCTCATATAAAATTCTTATTTGGGTCCTGATACCAAATCGATCGTGTCTATCCACTCACGTGCAGAACCACGTGGATGACGTCTATGTTTCCACAAAAACCTCGCCGATTCACGTAGCATTAACGTGTACTCGGCTTAGCTTTTCGATGTTCATTAAGGGCTGGCTTTCCAATGTAAAAAAAAAACACTGAAAAGTCAAGGCCACGCTTTAATTCTAAAAAATTTTAAGGATTTTTTATATTTTATTTTTTAATATTAAATTTACTATATATAGAATTTTATAGTATTTTTTTATTATTTTTTTATAGAATTATCTTAATTTCATGATTCAGGTTAATAATATTGACTTGTATTTTTTTATGATTTTTAAATTAATTTTTGTTTACTTTATCTTTCAATATTAAATTAGTTAAACATTAGGTTTATTATTGTTTTATTATTTATTTTTTATGAGGTTATCATAATTTAATAACATTGAGTCGCGAGTTAGCCATGTTATCTAGGGTTTTTTCTTTGATTTTTTTTTAATTGAATATATATATATATATATATATATATATATATATATATATATATATATTTCATCATTTAACATTGAGTTGATTGTAAATTAGATTTTATAATTTGTTTTGATTTTTTTTCTATAAAGTTAAACTGGTCTTCTTATCAGGATTTGATAAATTAATTCAAATTGACTTATGTTACTTTTTTATTTTTTATTTGATTTTTTTTTTAATTTAATCCTTTAATACCGTGTTAATTAGTAATTAAAAATTATATTTTTAATAATTTTATCTTAATATTATAGACCAGGTAAATGGTTATCATCATGGAAAGGGCAATTAATTCAATTTTTTTTTTCCCCCTGCAAAGAAAAGGGCCGGGAAAAGTTTGGGTGCTGGTAATGAAGACTAGACATTGCTAGAAGTGTCAAGTTGTTCAAGCTCTTATAAGAAGGTAACTCTTGGTTAGACGTTTGTGGCATGTGTTCACATTGAAGTTGTTGGAGTCTTCCTTTTGTTTCTTTTCTGTGAGGGTGTGTTGAAATATAGTAGTAATTGTTCTTTTTATTTTAAAATATATTAAAATAATATATTTTTTTATTTTTTAAAAATTATTTTTAATATCAACACATTAAAATAATATCAAAACATCAAAAATATATTAATTTAAAAATAAATTAAATTTTTTAAATAACACTGTCCCACCACTAAATATTACCTGTACCTGTAGCAAGGGATTTTAATTTCTTGCAAGTGAAAGGCCCTCTGAACGTGGAACAAGTCAGAACTCATGTGAAGTCCTTGTCGAGAAACCCCACATGATCAGAGCGCGCTCGCCCGCTCTCCTTTCTCTACCCCATTTCTTATTCTATACGCCTTGTGGGGTGGCCCCGCCTTTGCTTGAAGGGTACGTCCGATTATGAATAGAGAACTATATCAAGAATCGACCATCTAACAGGACACAATCAGACAAAAATTCTTTTTTTTTTTGGTAAGCGATCAGACAAAATTTCAGAAATAAAGAAATTGAGCGATCAATCAGACGTGACGACAGTTTAACACGTTAATTCAAGAGAATCTGAAATTTAGTGGCTCAGAATCTTATCAATCTGAAAGTCTTTTTAAAAGCAAAATATACCTATCCATTTACTTCAAAAGGGACTCGGAATTCCAAGAGAACAGTCTCTAACATAATTTTTTTCTGGAACACTCACCACCTCACTGTAGAAAGGGTGTCATGACGATTCCAACGTCGTCAGTGAAGGCAGCTTTCGGTTGCTAAATAACTAGCATGTGTCCCCGCACGTGTGCCAATAAGAATTTTTTTAAAAGTATTTAATATTTATTAAAGTATAAAAATATAGCTGAATTAACTTAATATATTACAAAACAAACTATGGTAAAAAGATCAACAAGCCTAGTAAAAGAATTTGTTTGATTTTGTTTTAAGAGGTAATAAAGTATTTATACTATTTTGAAAATTAAAAAAATCAAAATGTTCCTTATTGAAAGATGATCTATTTTTATTATTATAAAGTTAAATTAGTAATTTCTTTGTGTAATAAAAAATAAAATAACTAATCTTATTTCCTTCGGTTTGTAAAGAATAATTGGTTCTGGTGAGAAGATCACTTTATCTTTAATTTCAAGTTTAAACATTTTATGAATCAAGAGTAAAATCCCTTCCTCTTTAGGTTTTTGCTGATGGGGGATTCAACTGTAAGTTTGTTTTGATGGACCTAAATGATACTCTAATTTTTATAGAATTAACTATCATCCAATTACTCACTTTTTTATTTTTATGATTTGTTTGGGAATATAGCTTAACATGTTTTCAAAAATACTAGTTTTTTTAATTTTAAATTAATACTTTTTAGTATTTTTAAATTATTTTAATATATTAATATAAACATTAAATTTTAAAAAATAACAAATATTATTTTAATATATTTTTAAATAAATATTACTTTAAAAAACAGCACTATCAGTAACGGTATTTTCTATCGATTTGAATCATTCTCTGCGATTCTTCCGAATTTATCTCGGTTTGGACGTTCGCCTGTTAGGGTTAAATTATCATCAACACTTTGCAGCAACAGCAGATATTTTCCTCTCATTTTCTGGTACATATCTTTTCAGTTTTTTCTTTTTTTTTTAGAAATATGATGGTGCAATGAATTCATCACAGTGAGCACATCAAACTCAGTAATGGTGGTCAAACTAGAGCGAAAGGACGCAGCTGATTGGTCGTACAGAGGTGAAGGTGCTGCTAATATAGTCCTCGCTTACGCTGGATCATCTCCCGCTTTTGTAAGTTCCGTTACAATTAGAGAAAAAATGCTGATAAAAAGTTCTAATCACTTTACATCTGTTGCAAAATTTGTGCTTAATATTTATTTATTTTTTGTTAATTATCGCTAAACGCATGTTAGATTGGGAAAGTAATGAGGATAGCAAAAAAAGAAAGGAACGGGTCACCGAAGTGTGACTCTAACCAATCAGTATTAACAGAGGAAGAACGGTTGTTATGGCGAGACGTGCAAGAGTTGGTTGCCTCTCCTACGAAAGAAATTGCAGAGCAGATTTATACTCAGCTAGTCATGAGTCCTTTGTTAGGTCCCAAACATGTCGATGCCGGGGTATGATACCTCTATTTCTATATAAACGTGTTGATAATTATTAGTGTGTGGTTTAGGTTTTTGATATTGGCTTGTTGTGCATTTGGTAGATGCGTGTGCCAGTGGCAAGGGAATTTCTTGAGTGTGTTGAAAAGAATGTAATTAAGCAGCGTCCGCCTTGGCGAGTTGATGTTTCCACGTTTGATATGGAACGCGATTCTGTGATTATAATGTCTGATCATTCTCTATTTCCTGGAGGTAATTGCTGTCATTCAAAGTGTTGTTATATAGTTTGATTTTCTAGCCTGTGATATGTTCTATTCCTTGCCTGGCCGAAAAATTTTTCTTTTGTTCTCTTTAGATGCTTTATGTGGTAGCTACCACTGTAAGAAATCACTTCCCCAGTTACCTTTGAGGCAGTGTTATGCAATAGTGTAGGTGCTACTTTTCTATGGCATGGGTGGAGAGGGTATGAACTTACCTTGCACGAAAGCCAAAACTTGCAATAGCTCGCCCTTGGTGGATATTCTGTTGGGAAATCATGCTCTTTGACCTGAAGATTTTGATGGCAAGCAATACTCGCATCATAATCCTACGTGCCCCTCTATTTTCCCTTAAATTGCAATAAAATTCATTTTGATTTGTAGTATCAAGGACCAAAGTTTATGTCACTTATGACTGGAAAGTGGATTGAGCTGTTTTATGTGGTACTTGTAATCATGGATGCTTTCTTTAATTTCTTCATCTCCAGGTGTTCTTGGAGATGGACCTTGCATATCAGTTGAGATAAAGGTACTTTGCTTTTTCGTTGTGTTTTCTTCTCTTATTGGTATTAATTTATTTTCGTCTGTGAGTGATATCTTGTCCTACTAGGCTTTGTAACTTCTGTTTGTTTCCATCAAGTAGCCCAAATGTGGATTTCTTCCTTTATCAAAATTCATGGCTGAAGGAAATTCTGTTAAAAGGAGTACTACTCGTTTTCGAATGCACCAAATCCTGAAGTTGCGTGAACAAGAGGTGATTTTTCTTCCATTTATTATGCTGCTCTTCTTAAGCCATGTTTTCCAGCAAAGATTTGAATTGGTCGAGCGTATTGGTGCACATATATGGTTTGTCCCAGTGAAGTTCTTCCATTTATCTGCTACTACTTTTTGTAAGAGCTAGTGCAGTTTAGCATTAAACTACACCTTCCTAGTGAAGGCTTCTTCTTCTTTTTTAATTATTGTCATGTGTTCAATAATTCACTGTGTTTTGAATAATTTAACTTTTTAGATATCAGAGTTAAGCGAGTATGATCCTCTGGATCTGTTTTCTGGTTCCAAGGAAAGAATACATAAAGCCATCAAGGATCTGTACAACACTCCTCAGAACAATTTCCGTGTATTCTTGAATGGTTCTCTTATATTCGGGGGCTCGGGTGGTGGCACAGAGAAAACTAATGCTGTGGTTGGAAAAGCTTTCGAAGACATGCTTGAGGGCATCATCCAGGCAAAAGATGGCTTGCGCACGATGAGTTTTATACAGCTTGTTGGTGAGACAGTTTACTGCTCTAGAGTGCTGGATGAGCTTCTTGAAGTTCAAAAGTTTGACAATTTTGACATTGAAGGGGCCATCCATGCGTATTACAACATTGTTTCTCAGCCTTGTGCAGTATGCCAACAGTTGGATGAAGCAGGACTACCACATAGATGTTCCTCTTTGCATTCCATTCATATGGATGAGAGTTTGAAGATTGTGAAAGATTATCTGATAGCTGCTACTGCAAAGGACTGTAGTTTGATGATCAGTTTTAGACCAACAGGAGACGGGGAGTTTGGATCTCCATATAGTCATGCATACCTACAATCAACTAACCAAAGTTTTAATTACAAGGTACTTTGATACATTTTGTATGTATTTTGATATGCATGGTAAATGTCATATTATTAGGAGAACTACAATGTCATCATTCTTTCAGTTTTATGAAAATGGAAACAAAATTAGCACATGCCATGTTCAGCAAACTCTTTTCATGATTTGTTTTTTTATTTCACGTTCATGGCTACGTTTTGATTCCACATTGAGCCCCTTAGTACCTCTTAACTGCAGCCAGAACATGTTAAAGCTCACTGTTTAAGTTCTTCTGGCAAGGTGCCTTCCCTCGTTATTTTTTTCTTTTATCTCATACGGGTTTCATTTGCCTAGGTGAACTTCATTGACTTGGATTTGAGACCTTTAAAGAAGATGGAAGACTATTATGAATTGGACAAGAAGATATTGAACAGCTACTCTCGAACTTTGTAAAGGGAGCATAAAGATGGCAATGCTGGGAGTATGGATGCTTATGAAACATAAATTGAGTTTCAACAAGACTAAAGATTGTTGATGTAATGCTTGTAACTTGTAAGAGTGCAGCTGGAAACTGTTAATATTTTGGTTCACAAACTCTTCGCTCTTTAGCTTTTACGGAGATTGAATCTCCCTTAAAAATGTAAACTTCAGCTGACCCAAAGTAGTTTGGGATTGAGACTTTGTTGTTGTTGCTGTTGTTTTCTAAAATTTATTTGTCTTTTCTTACCTCTTTTATGGGAATTGGGGTAGTACACGAAATTAGTCTTGCTTTTTGCGTTTTGGCTTTGATTGCTAGCACGCTAATTGACCATCATATAATGCCCCATTGAATAATCAACGAAGACATCAGCCTCTTGATTCTGATTATTATAAATTTCTCTTCAAATTCTGCCTCCAACTTCTCATTGTTAAATGTTTAGAGTGCATAGAAATTTTGAGTATATACATTGACAATGTGATCATATAGAAATATAGTCAATATTTTATCCTCTGTTGTTAATTAAGAGGAGTTTAATGAGGAAGAAGGGTTGAAAGGGACAAGCACCCTTGGGCTCAACAGGGAAAGTGATGCATCGACTACAATACTGCCATTCCATTCCCAAGCCCACACGGGCTATAAATTTGTACAGCTGGATTTAAATTTATTGTGGCGTATGGGAACCAAAATAGCAGGTATGATCACCCTTTACTTTTCGCATTTGAAAGTTCAAGGCAGTTTCCTTTGTCAAAACTATTGCATCGATTTTTCCTTCATCTTTTCTCTTTGCTGTGTATGGATATTTGAGTTCTTTGTCAATATTTGAATATACGCAATGGTTAAATGTGTCATCCAAAAGCATGAAAAAAAAATCTATTTTCTCAGTTTTTCCCTGGACTGGTTGACATATTTAGTTAGAGTGATTTTCTATTTTTGAATCTGGATTTGATCTGTGTGGTTTGGAAGCTCCTTTTCCTAACTAGCTTCTGAATATCAAATTTTACAGAACGATGATATTGGAAATCAGCTTGCGTGTTGCCTGCAGCCGGTAAGGAAGACTTGACCAGTGTATGGCCAGGTAGAACAATCATGCATGGGTTGATTGGTAGACTGTGGCTGCTCCATGCACTCAACAATGAGCTGCCAAGTTGTTGAAGGCATCTGTGTGCTTAGATCAGGATCCATTTTCGACATCTTGAAATTTGAGGGCAGCAAAAAAGGACAAATTGGCAGAAGTGGGAACAAGTAGCTCCCATTCATCTGACCCAGTTCCAAATAAGCTAAACTGAGAAATTGAAGGACACTACAACATTCTAGATTAAAAGCCACATCGGTACGCCTTTAAAACACCACAGCTTGCACCTGATGGGGCCATTAACACTACACCAAATGTTAATCACACTCACTTTTGGAGAGATATATAGTGCCATTAATGCTTGTAGATTGTTCATAGTTCTACCTCGTTCATCTCTTTCTCACAACGAAAGACACGCATCTGCAAGCACATGTTGATCCGTGTTTGTCATCTGCATATTTTTTCTTCTATATGCTTGGCAATATATTGCTTGAAGATCTGTTGCACTGGTGTGTGAAATGGCAAGATTAACTGCATCGATGATCTGAGATAGGCGGAATCTCAAGGCATGCTGTAGATGTAAAGTGTTGGAGGGAGGAGGGTGAGTAAATTCTGCAATAAATGCATTGATGACTTAACAGTTGAAACCAATCAAGTACCTTCTGACAGGCATTTACTTATCACCGACTTGAAAGTAATATACTTTCGTTTAATTATTATTACATGATTGAGGTAAAATAAGTGTACCAAACAATCTATTTATATCAACGCTGAATCCTTCCTGTATCCATTGCATAATTTATTTTAACTCTGTCAAACCATGTCAAAGGTTGTCCTTCCTGCACTCTTAAAACACTATATGTGCTTTTTAGTTAATGTGAATTCTTTTACTTATCGTTGTCCTGAGTCATTTCTCTGCTCACACTGACACTCTGCAGTACCTTTTCAGCATGCCTATCGTGGCTTAAATCTTTATCTGTTTTGAGCTCAGAGAAGGTACGGAGGACACTGACTTTATTTTTCTGTGCAGAAAACAGTTGTGTCAGTGCAACTGCTCTGTTCGAAATGCAGGCAGAGGGTGATGAAGTTAATTGCAACAATAGAAGGGATAACTTCTATTGTCCTCGACCCGTCAAAGAATACGGTCACAGTGATTGGTGAAGCTGATCCACTGAAGATCATTTGCAAGGTGAGGAAATTTAGAAAATCTGCGTCGATTATGAGCGTAGGGCCTCCCAAGGAAGAGAAGAAAGACATGGTTATCCCTTGCACTCCAAAGGCATGTCAGAGATGCGATGTGTGGTATGTCGTTAGTGATGATTTTTACGGTTATTGCACCATTATGTAAATAAGAAATCTCTTGCTGCACCGAGCATTTGCAATGCTTAATATGTTCTGTTTCATGTCCTATGATCCACTCATGGGTTTTCGTCAAAAACTGATATTTTGGTTGAATCATTGCTTTATTTGCTCTAGAAATTATGCATATTGTTCACTGGAAGCATTATCATTCTCATGCTTTCACCAGTCTGCTATACAAGTAATTATAATAGAACTATCTACTTAATTTTTTAACTAATGGAAGTCTCTTGGCCTTTTATTTTCCATGCAACTCCAAGATAAAGCATGTCAATCAAAGTTTTGTTTGTGTTTACAACCAACCAACCTCAACTCAACTCTTTGATCCCGCAATGTCCATAAGCTGTTGGTAGTTTAGATTTCCCTTGTTGATAGAATTTGTATAATCTAGTCCTTATCTATAGACGTCTTGTAAGAAGACTCATTGCACTTCCACTGAATGATGATCGAGTTTCTGGAAGAGCACCATGTCCTGTTGGAGCCTCGTCAAGGATGTGTAAGCTTCGGACATAGGATTTATTATACAGCTACTGCAGTAGCTACCTGTTGCCTCCCCCCATAGGAGTCGGGACCGCATGATAGTAAAAAAGAAGAGGAAGCAGCTTGACTAATCTTCCTTGAAAATTTACTGCTAACATTTAAGGAGGAGGCAAGAAATGGCCATCCAAGTTATTACTAGCCATATTACATATTATATCCTAGTGCTTATCTATATTATCTCCTATGGTGGATGGATTGTAGATAGAAAGAAAATGAACATGAACTGCAAATGACCTTAGGTTAATGACCTTAGGTTAATGACCTGGCCCATGAATGAAAATCTTAACAATATGGTAATGCAGTCTGCTTGGATTTCATGTAACAATTGGTTCATAATGTCTACGTTTTTCCTTTAATTTTAAAGAAAATTAAAGACCTCTGAAGGTGTGCCGTTGGGTTGACAAAAACTTGATGGAGTGTTGTTTCTCCGACACGGGATTTCTCTTGGTATTCGGACATGGAATTACTAAAAAGGATAGAAGATAATTGAGTGATGTGTCTATTTTTTTTAATGAAAGAATCAAACTTGGAAGCTCATTTTGTGGAAAAAGACTTGATGTGGGGACACACACCTTAATTTCTTCACGTTTAGACTTTACACAACTATCCATTAATAGATAGAATTTAACATGAACCCGAGATACCAACATGAATGAATAAATAAATATTTTTTGAATAACTATTTTACCTAATAAAGAATAAATAAGGTATAGATATTGTGAAACTCAACATGAAATTCATCTGAATATAACTGGAATATATATTTATATTATATAAAAATATTTGTGGAACATTTAGTTTTTTTAATACAATATATATATTAGCTATTTTATTTTTTATTAAATAATAATGAATACTAAATACTTATATAAATATCCAAAAACCAATAAATTATTAATGAATATATAAATTTTTTATCAAATATAAATATTAAGAAATTCGATCCACAGGTGCCATTCCCATCCATATCCATTAATCAAACGCATAATTTTTTCTTACAGTGTCGCTCAATTGTTACCATTAATTTTTTTGGCATTGAATAATTTAGTAACTGTACAATGATGGAGTGAAGTTCATTGGGCTGAGAACCCATTTTCTGTTGGATATATGGGCTGTATTTAGCCAATAGCCCAATTAACAGGACCCCTCATATTGGGCCTACAACTTAATTCTCAACTAAGAAATATTAGCCCACAGTGTGTGTGGTGAGCAGGCCATTTAGACGATACCGTTTTCCGAACATGACAAACACATTGAAGATATGGAAAGGCTTCAAGAAACAGATCGATAAAATAAAAAATTAAAAAAAGAGTCTTAACATGTGGCTTCACAAGTGTAGAATAAGGGGTTCCCCAAACGAGTATTGTTGAACTCTTTCTCTACGGCGTCGTATGCTTCACCCTGAGCATTTGATTACATAGAACAGGAAACAAAAAAAATTTCAAATCAACAGCAAGTGAGGACATTTCACTTGCGCAGTTGTCGAATCACTAACAAGCCACAAAAGCACTATCTGTTAATTAGATGAAAATCACAACATCATGGACACCAGATGAAAAGCAGCCGATGATTGATATCATAGCAAAGAAACAAATGAAATCTGATATTATTGTCATCCAAAAAGACATGCTGTGATTGATAAGCTCTTAGGATTCTTGTTACCTTGGTTGCAAGAAGTCGAAGAGATTAAGCACACGAGCAGCCATCAGAAAAACGAAGACGTGAAAAAGAAAACCAGAAGGATACATTGAAGGTGGTTAAGATTTGACAGGGTAACCATCCTGCCTTGTCATCTGCCACTTGAGATAATTTCTTCAGCCAGTCTTACATACATTTCTTTTTTATGAACGAAGTAGTTTCATTAATCAAACCAATCAGCAGTCAAACTATCCTGCTTGAAGACAAAAGGTGTTTGCAAAGAAGAAACCACTATCAACTGCAACAAAACATTAATATCTTCAAAATATTACAGCTGACATATCTCAGAGAACCTGGAACTTTAATATAGCTTCCTGCAATAAATTGGATCTGTAAACAAACTATTTTGTACTGCTTGAATGATGCATGTACTCATCACGTTTCTCAAAAATCATCTTCGGAAGAAATGAGAAATCCTTTACCTCAAACTTATTAGAATTCGATTTAACGTCATTACACTTTCCACCAGTCTTTCCAGCAATAGTTTCATTCTCAGAGTTCCTCACATGAACATAAGTTACAAAAGAATATCGAATGCCATTTTCAGCCAATGGTGGAGACGAATACCAAGGCTGAAACTTAGAAAAATCAATGCTTGGAATGAACGTATCACACTCAACACTCGACTCAATCTCCGTAACATGGATGGCATCACATCCTGGACCATTAAGTGTTTCCCTGCATCAAAAAACCAAAATATTCTGTGTAGCACAGTTGAGACTAGCACGGAAAGTAAAGCATTCATTTACTAGCAAAATTACCTCAATATCTGGCCACCTCCTATGACAAAAACCTTATCAATTGAGAAACAATAGGGAGCTTCAGCTAACAATTCCAAAGCTGAGGAAATGCTCCCACATGTAATAACATTTTCTTCATCTCCAATCTCAAAACTCCGAGTCAGGACAACATTCAATCGACCCGGAAGAGGTCGGTACTTGATAGGAATACTTTCCCATGTTTTCCTACCCATCAAAACTGCATTTTGTTTCCCAGGATCCGATGTGGCCAGTGTAATCTCCTTGAAAAACTTGACATCAGAGGGCAATCTCCAAGGTAACTTTCCATCCTTTCCAATCCCCATATCTCGAGTAGCAGCCACCACAACCTGGTAACTCCTCATTGGAATCTCACCCGCCATAGCAGTAAATCGTCTGTAATTTGAAGTTAAGATTTGAAATTTAAACAGCGGTGAGATTGCAGCCAAAGAAGCTGAATTGCAGAAGCTGGTTTTGCTAGAATTCAGTAAAACCTAAAAAAAAAAAATTAGGCATGCAATTAGGGTAACTATATTAATTGGAGAATAAAAAAAATCCAAGATAAAAACAAAATCTTTTGTGAAAAGTGAAAAACCTTTGACAGGAATAGAGTCTTTTGAGTACAATAATGCAACATCATCTGAATTATCTCCTGAAATTATGATGACAGAGAAATTCTTATGAGAAAAAGGACTTCAATTTACTGTTCAAACGCCAGATCTTCGTATTGTAGGAAGTGCTGGCGCTGACCGCCGGCGAGATTTCGAAACTGGAGCTGCGGTGGCTCTATTCCAGCAGCCAAGCGAGGGTCGCATGGGCTGCATGTTGTTTATTTAGGAGGGCTATACCATGGGCTGGTACTCTGTGACTATGGTTTCGACCCATTATTCTTTTAATTGATGATTATGTTTGAGTGCGATATAATACAATGAATGTAATTAATTGTGTAAATATTTATTTGTTTTATTGTTAACATTTTAGTAATGTAATGGAGGTTTTTTATATATATTCTTATTTCAGTTTCTTTCTTTCTTTCTTTCTTTTTGAATCTTTGTATTTTATTTTTATTCACAAACTTATCCTTATTGGAAATTTTCTAGGCCCTTACATTTTTTTAAAAGTACAATTTAGTCCTAACAAAAATTTGTTGATAATTTATGTTTTCACATAATTATTATTAATCGTGTAATAGTACATTATATGGCTTTATATATATATAATGTAATGAATCATCATAGTTGTAATGGTTTATTACATTATAATTTTAAAAGTTACAAAATCAAATATAGAAATATAATTAATAATTATATTATATGATTTATTAAATTCAATTAAACATGAAGTAATAGGTTAATTAATGGGTAAATTGATCAGCAGCCAGACCAAACAAATTATTTGCTGCACCTATTTTATTGGTCTACTATATCAAGTATATATTAAAATTTTAGCGCGCGCGCGCGCACACAATGCTTCACTCCTAGGGCTAGTGCGCTGTGTTCAGCTCGTGGTTCGAGTTATTAAATAACTGTAAGTTGACCTTAATTATACTCCATTTTTATTTGGAAAAATTACTCCATCCTTCATCTTAAGAAAAAACTTCTCTCGTAAATGTACAAATAGTCAACAGAACTGCAAATGGCAATAGCATATTAATTACCAACAACCTTCAAAAATACGCACCTCATAACCATTCTTAAATCTTAGGCGCTGGTTAATAATGTAAAAAGAAAAACTCATTAACCAAACCTCTAAAATATAATATGGCAGCTACAAATTCAAAGCAAGGGATCGGTCTCTTTTCACTGTTTATACTTCCTCTTGGTAAATGTTCACATCCTTTTCAGTGCCCACACTCTTGTACAAAATGACTTTCGGGATATCTATTTACATGGAAAATACGACATCATGCCAACTTAACGAGATAAAGGTATGTTCCTTGCCTCTTGGTGCAGATAATAAAAAAAAACTACTTCTCATGACTAATTCTGTCGGGCTTACATTTCAATTTCATGTAGAATGGACAATGCTACGAAAACGCTTCCCTCTTCTTTTATTTTTTCGGTTCTCTCTCTTCTTAGTCTGCAGTGAAAGACAAGCCCGAGCACAAGGGGCATGGGAACACCAACATGCCAATTAAAGCCACAAATTTATTGGGTCTCCTCCTCTGTTTATTCAATGTACATCATCCAAGTGCTATATCTCCACACACAAGGAACTTCCTGACAATAATCATCTTCGCCCGAGAAGACAAACTACCACAGGAGCAACTACTCCCGCCCTCTTTTTTTTTTTTATGGACACCAAATTCTCAACCAATGTAAATTGGAATAGTACCTTGTATGTATCTGGAAGATTAATTATGGAAATTAATGGAGCGGTATCAAGACCACACTAATATATTCCTCCTGTACAGAAACCTCTTGACCAGCAAAACTTCTTTTTCTGCATCAGGCAGATCAAATCTTAATCCCAATAAATGAAACATGGTGATTTCGGTCTGTGCTTTAAAATGCATGTGTAAGATTATAACCTTACCGGAAAACTTGCTTGTTCGCGACCATCTACATACGCAAGAAGTTCTTCTAGCCTGATCAAAGCTTCGTGCAAAGCCTTTAAATGAGAAGCATGATGGTTAGAGATATGTCATGTGGACCACAACAACTACAAAATTCATTTCCATCCAAAGGAACATATTACCAGTTTCAAGAAAAGAAAACCAAAAGCAAGTGGTTTGTTACAGTCATCAACTTCGATAAAAGACTAAACCTTTATCAGAAAATACAAATTTCATGGACACATGACTCTTGCGAGATGAGAATCCAGCGCCCACTTCATTGTCCAGCTCATTTTATCTAAGTTTTTTTTCCTTCCAGATCAGAATGAAAAGGCATGCATTCCTCGAGAAATCCTAGTGGCATCACATGTTTGATTTTCTTCTCGTTTTTTCCCACCAAACACAGTGATTAGTCTCATGACTCCTTAAAGATGATAATCAGATACCTAGTAGTTCATCATGTAATCCATACAAAACATGGTCCGTGGAGATGTCATTTAGCTCTAACAATATAGGTTTTACATTTCTTATGTTCTGGTTAAACAAGAACTCCTAAAAGTTCTAGTTATTTGTTAAATGCAGAAAAAACAGTGGCGAAGAGCCATCAGGAAAAAATGAGGTGTTGGCATATAAACCTATTTAGCATGTCCAACACTCAGAGATCCAACCCCACCCCAACACACATGGAGATTCATGTATCTAATAGCTTCATGTTTGGTAAAGGCTTATTTCTCCTAGCAGAATATCTAAGCAGGATAGACAGTTACCTTTTTCGTTGCAATTAGCTCTGCTTCTAATGCATCCACACGATAAACTGCAGCATTAAGCAGCTCCTCCTTTTCACAAGGCATCTGAAAAGGCTTTGTCTGCAATGTACCAACCTTCTCCTCAAGTTCACCCAGCCTTTTCATGACAGATGAAAGGAGGTCTGCCTCTGTAAAGCCTGGAGCAGGAGAAGGGGGTCTGAATTCCTCCTTTGGTGCTGTTTCAAAAGTCAGGTCAGTAATGTCACTGGCAGAATCAGATGCTGAGCGTTTCTTAGTATTCCAAAATGCCATTGAACGAAAGAAGGCAAGCAAGGTTATGAATAAGGCCACAAGCAAAGCCCAGACACGAGCAGGGATCCCTTCTGATGTCTTCTCTACACTTAACAGAGAAGGTGTGCCTGCAACCAATTTCATTAATTTTATTCAGCGCATGATATAATGTCATATCAAATAACATTGACTCCAATTTAAACTAGTGAAGTCTTTGTGAAATCCAACTAGCCATGTGGATGCCCCTATCAGAAAAGATAATAGAGCATAAACCTAAATCCAGGCAAAAAAAGATCTGGGACTGTCAATTAATTTTCTCCCAAAACAATAGGAGTCTTTAGGACCTCCATATCAAGGCAATCAAAGATTAAGCTTTTATATTAAAGTATCATACATACAACCTACTACGATTGGTGCTCTTTTGACTTCTCCAAAGGAAACACAAGGAAAATGGAACTCTTAAGAGTGAAACTACAATAAAAGGGTTTTTACATTTAACTTCATTTCAAAGTTCAGTTCTCAAGGTTGCCACAATCCTATGCCTTCGTATGTTGGAACTCCTCCCAAGCGTTGACTGCTTCACAAGAGTACAGCTAACCTAAGCGGGAAGAGCATATTGAATTAACAGACAGGGATACCACTATCTTCTTACAGCAACGTTCTTCTACACAAATTTTGTTAACTTGTTTTTCATCAAATGATACCATCTTATTCAAAGGTTCTAAAAATCTATGTCAGTCGTTAACTATTACCAATTAGAATTTCTCCATATGATAGAGTTGGTAGCAAATAAGAATGGTGCAGAAACTTGCTAACCTCTGGAAGTACATAAATCTTGAAATTCAGCATCCACCGTCTTGTCAATCATAGGTATGTATTCATCATATTCAGAGACACTGGCAGTACTCATCTTACCAGCCATCCTGGCCTGTATAAAACATCCAAGCATGGCCTATGAGATCAATTAATTTCAGATATTAGCATTACACACACTGCATTTCATGCAAAGAAATGGATTCTGTTGGAAGATACGTTAATGTATCAGTCTTCTAGACTGAAAGTCTGAAACAACTTTAACTGAACTTCACATAGACTCGTACATTTAAACTTTGAGAAAAGCTTACTTCTTCAGAGACAGGAGCCAGCCTTGGCAGCAAATAGCTCCCAGTTGGCTTAGGAGAGACAACATCTTCCACTTCAGATCCTGACTCTGCAGTGGATGTATCACTTGTTTTTACCTGGCTTAGCCAAAAATAAAACCAAATTTAGAGAGCAAGCAGTCGAAATACTATGTTACAAGACAAAAGCTGTACTGAGAGAATTTACCTTCACTGGATAGAATGGCTTATCAAGAGCAATTACCCTGCCCCCACTATTTGAAATAGTTACTATTTGTCTGGAATATAGTGCTTCGCCACTATGAACCATCTGGACACAGGCAAATAATCATATAGCATGAGTATATAAGAAAAAAGCTTAATAAAAAAAAAGAGTGAAAAAGGGTTTCAAAATAGAGCAGCACTGATGATAATTTCAAGTAACTACCAACCTTTAAAATGTTTGGATCTTTCCATGGCCCCCTATCAGATCTCATACAACCTCCCTGATCAGCACAAGTACAGCTACCCCCAAGAAACTCAGGCAACTCACTGAACAAATTCCAAGATATTTTAAGAGGTTTTAGACATTATGTATAATTGAAATGGATGCTGATTAGCAAGGAAATAATCATAGAATTGGCTACCTTGAGTCTATTAATTCAAGTAGCTTGTTCTGGTACTTGTTACCAAGAACCTGTTAAAATTTTCCAAAATCAGCTAATATACTTCTGTTAACTGTAAATTTTTGGCAATTCAACAAATTAAAGGGAAGGACTACTCACATGAATCTTGGAAGCTGTGTGGGAATCAATAAAAGATTTCACTGTTTTCCAGAGCAGCTTAAAACCAGGACCAGCGTTAATGACAAACATTCTGCAAAGTGTCTGCACAATTTGTTGTTTTAGCTCTTGTAATAAAATGACATCCCAGCTTGATTTTGAAAGAAGATTTAGTGTTAAAAAAAAGCTTCTATGAAAATTGCAAGAAAAATCACATGCCTCAGGATAGTTGTCACCATCAATCTTCTGAAGCTGGATGATGAGTTCTCGTGCAGACTTGGTGAAGTTTTTCAAACCCTAAAGAACAATTTTTTTGAACAAGAATGCAGAAGGTAACAATCTTAATGAGTTACTAAACAAAAATTTGATTATTAACAAGGAAAAAAAGCAGCTACCATACAATTCCTTGAACATCCAAAATAGTTGTACTTGAATCAATATGTCTCTTTGCAGCAATGGTGCAAGCTGGAAACTTAATCGCAAAAGTCCTTTCAAACTCCTGCACATGATATCTCAAATATCTTTCTAAAGTGGTCACTTCCATAAGTTTGCTGGAATCAACTTTTCCTAGTCTTTCGATGTAAACAGGTCTGCCATCCTTGTCTACACCATGATAACCCTGAGGGTAGTACTTTCGAACTTCTTTCAACTCACTGAACTCAAAATCCTGAACAATAAAGTTGTCAACATCTCTTAATTAACAACACGTTACACTTTACATCAGGAAAAAAAAAAAAAAGGAAAAACAGCAAGATTGTGTGATACTAACTACTAAACTCAAGAACAGCCCGAATGGAAGGAAGAATTAAGCATACAGAAACAGAGAAGGATTGAATCGGTGTTACCTCCAAAATAGTGTCAGCACCAAAATCTTTTCTCCACTGTAGCATGTTGGTCCACATCTGTTTTGCTTTCTCGACATCAAACTTCCTTGCTTTTAAGAACCTGCAAAGTGAAACTCTTGGGTACTGAAGCTGCACAGAAGTTCTGGTAACTATGCCTCATTTTAAGCATCAACAAATATGTGACTATAGAAACATTAATAAAAGCTAGCACTTCCATATGTACAATAAAACTGAATATGAAACAGCCACTATAGAGGCTCATATCAAAAGCCTATTTTTAATTGACTTTAAACCAATATGAACAGTGCAACTAACAATGTTAATCATCCTCCCTCTCATTACTTCTGCAACCGAAATAGAAATTCTGGAAAAGGACAAAAAGAACTAATGAATTACATGACAACGTATACCAGGTGAGATCAAAGTGGAGATTCAAAAAGAAATCAGGAACACAATAACTTACATCTTAACATTGAAGACTTTGACCAGCCAATCATTTTCCTTCTTTTTTTACAGGCCAATCTTAATTTATTTTTTGACAGCAAGTGGCAAATTACAGAGTCAGCCTCTTGAATATTATTCGGAAAAGGATGTAACAGCTAAAACACAACAAAATCCATTCAGAGTTTAAGGAAACAAGCAATCATTTAAGCAATCAATAAATGATAATACAGAGTCTAACAAGAAATCAATAAGAGAACATGTCAAGAATTAAAAACCTGCAGCAGCCCCGAGTATCACCGCTTCAAAATAACAAAAAGCACAGAAAGCAAGCAAGATATTTTATCAAAACAATAATAAGCACAACAAGCGAGCAAGGAAAAAACAAAAAGAACCTCAATAACATGTGATAATCATCATGCCTGGGAGGAAGCAAATCCTCCGAAATAAGTGCCTGTTTAAATGCATCTACAAGCCGAAGCTCCTCGACATCTCGAACATCCTCAATTGCAGCAGAAACCCCTCCACCACCACCTCTACTGCCCCCATTGTTTTTCTTGCTCTTCTTGAGAGAACGCCTGAATTTACTAGATGCCTTTATGGCTTTCTTTTTCAAACTCCCAATTCTAGTCTTCCTATCTTCCTCCGAGTTATCAAAATCCGATTTCCGCTCCCTTTTCTCATCATTACTAGAGAATCCCTCAAAACCTAAAAGCCACAAATAAGATTAAAAAAAAAAACTAATAAGAAATTTAATTTCAAGGTATTATAAAAATTCATTACAAATTAAACCACTATTACATTTCCAAAATATCAAAGAAATGATAGAGAATTTTGGTACGGAATTCATGAGAGAAAAAAATAACAGGAAATAACAATAATCGACAATTCAAATCCCTAGAATCCATTAAAAAATTAAATTATCAAATCAAAATCAATAGAAAATCATAGATTGAAGATGTTAAAGAAACAGAACTTACAAGGCCGAGCTAAGAGATCCAACGGACTCGACATGACGATAACTTAGAGATCAAGATTACAAAAAGATATCAAAAACCAATTCGATTAAGAACTGCAACTGTTGAATCGCTTATTTGGATCTGATTTTGACGAAATTAAGTATCTTTATGATCTTTCATGGACTCCTTGCTGCTGCTTATGCTTGTAGAGGAAAAAAGTAGTCGTAACGGAAGGAGAAGGAGAGTTACGATTTGGAAATTGATAAACTGAAGAAAACAAGATAGTGGTAATAAATAATAATTATTTGTGAAGCAAATTCAAGTTTAATATTTTAACTGAAGAAGAGTGGAAGGTGGAAAGGTAGAGAAACGGCGCGTATAGATGCGGAATCGCCTGGTTAAACTTGATTTTGTTTGTGGGTCCTATAGCCACGCGGCCGTAAGAGGTGGAGCCAAGTGGGGTTTCATCTTTGGCGGGAATTTTACTAGCCGACACCCCTGGGTCATAGCAGTTTCGTATCGTTTTTTTCTTGAATTTGCAACTTGCAAGAATTATCTTTTGATTTTAATTGCAAAACTTGAGAGTTATTTTCCTACAATTTTGTAAATTGCTTTAAGAATTAATGAACCTTGTTATTTTGCTTTATATTGTGTCACATACATCATATTTTCTTTAAATTTTATATATATTTCTATATTTTTTAATCAAAATAAATAATGAGCTGGACTTGTTTTTTTTTTTTTGGTATAACCACGTGTATCCTAGGTGTTGGTCCAGACTAGTCACATTCACACCGGGTGAAAAGTGCTCCCCAAGGAACCTGCTGCAAACAAGAAGAGGGGTCGAACCCCTGACCTCGTAAGCGACGAGAGCTACCTTTAATGAGTTCGACTTGTTTGAGTATATCTAAATAATTTTTTTAAAAAAAA
Organism: Populus tomentosa; assembly: GCA_018804465.1. Classification (NCBI taxonomy): domain Eukaryota; kingdom Viridiplantae; phylum Streptophyta; class Magnoliopsida; order Malpighiales; family Salicaceae; genus Populus; species Populus tomentosa. The sequence continues at coordinate 18,507,791 of CM031977.1, forward strand.
ATTGTTTTTTATATTAATACATCAAAATTATAGTAAAACATTAAAAAAATATTAAATTAATAATTTCTTATGCCAAACTTTTTTAAAAAAAATATTTAAAAAATATAATAATTATTATTTTTTAAAATATTTTTCATTCCAAAACACATCAAAATTAGTTCACAAAACACCTTCGAGAACATGCATAAACACAGTTTTTACCACAAAGCTCACCGAAAACAGGGTCGGTTCAGAAGTTTAACGGTGTATTGGAGATCGACTGCATTTTCATTTATCATTTTTTATCGACAACTAGATTCTCTCGGACCTTCGTTTACATAAAGAATAAAAAAATCAGCTGGGATAAAAGAAACTCAATTTTCAGCTTCCGAGCCACCAAGATAGACTCTTTAATAAGAAGCAAAGTCTGGTTCAAAGGAAGAGAACCACCCGGTCCCTTGCTGATTCTGTAATTTACACTTGCGTGTTTCGAAAAATTCTGGGCACGAATTTTCTAACCTAATTACAGTAAACGCCTTCCGTAGTCAAGAATCCTTACAGACCTGAAGTCACTCTTATCATCTGCCATTTGGTCTAATCCTAGGATTTCCTTCGAGAAGATTTGAATTTTCTCTTCGGGTGGAAGTATGATGAGTCGTGTCGGCATAACTCTTGGCAAAGAGAGAACCTACCAAAGAAAAAAATCCCAGAAATCATTTTCGGGTTGCCTCTCTCTCACGCATGGCTATGGTCCGAGGTAGATGGAGAACGACATCCAATTCCACCGTGTCAAACCAGGCTTAGCATAAGCACAAAATAAACATAAACACGGCAACACAGAAATGCAGGCAACGCCCTTTGAGAGGAGGCACTAGGGAAATCTAGCATGGGTAAAGCTGGAAATGCCCTCACCAATCAGGCAATCACCATGCAGAGTTTTGACAGGCATCGAATCTGAAAGAGACATTCGGACCTTGGAATGACGAGTATTAAATAAAACACACACATACAAGAGGAAGTCATCTTCAATATCATTTAGTGGATTTCAAACATTTATAGGGTGCTGTGATTTTAGATACCCTTAAGACATGCTTTGGCAAAAGCTGTAAAGCATAAAGCAGTGAAACGTTTGATGCCAAGGCTATCTCTTGCGTGATTAAATAGCTAGTGAGCATTGCCTTCCATACAAGTAATATGCAGAAATGAACTGTAGTCAATTGCTTCCAACATTACATTAGCCAAGTTTATCTATACATATATTCACAAACTTGCTACGTACATACTGATAAATGGGAACGTGACATAATCCCGCCATCCTCTTCAGCTTCCAGCAATGGTTTATATGCACAAGTTTAAGCTGTGAGAACTGAAACAGCCAAGAATAAACAACCTGTTAGTTAATCTTTTTCAATTGAATCAAATCCAGGAAAATTTTCATTTGGAATTAATCACTGATTAGATTTCCACCTTTTACGTATATTTCTTCAAGTTCCTCTTAGCTCGAAATTGACCAAGTTTGTCTCTCCATTGGGCTGTAGAAAGCACGGACATTATTAAGATTGCAGCAGTGAAAATAACTAATCAGCATGCTAAAAGTATGGGGGACACAGTGCAGTTTTAATAGACAAAGGGCAACTTAGGAAAATTTTGGAACCAGACCTTTCACAATGATGAACAGCAGGGAGTTGTAAAGTTTAAACCCGCAAGTTATTATTACATTTGACTTCGTGTTCAATCACAGTTATTTATGTAGACTGGCATGTGCAGTGCAACGATACAAGCAAAACCAATCTGGTTTGTTTCAAATTGATGATGGCTATTGGCTAAATAGACAAAGGAGGCCACAGGGGGGGGGAAAGAGTGCAGGAAACATGCACCCAAAAGGCAATGGGTGAAAGAGATTGAAATGAAACATACCAGCATCTCCATAACGCTCCTCAATGGCAGCAGTCAACATGTTGCGCACAAGATCAAACTCCTTGGTATCAAGACAAGGTTGAGCAGTGGGCCTGAACCATATTAATTCCAATTACACCTTTCTTTCTCAAAGCATAGGCATAATTTAGATAGATTCGATTACTTACTGTGCACATTACTAATTCAGTTATCAATCTGAAAAGGATGCCAAACTATTGACAGTTAACTTTAGAGTCACACACAGTAGCTATATTCTTGAATCTAGAAAAGGCCACATTAATCCCTGAACATGAACTACAAAACACTTGCACATATAAAATGTCGTGACTTCACATATCTTGACTGGTGAACACCTGCTATCTAAAGATTTTGAGGCTCACCGATCTAGTTCAGTGAATAACAAGCCATTTGAAGCATGGGACTGAATTGGCTTTCCAGATTCAATGACTCTCATCCCATCACTGTATGCCAGGTACTTATTGACTTGAATAGGAACCTGCACAGAATTAGAAAAGATGCACCTCTACAAATCAGCAAACCATGGACAAGTTTGTGAGGGGTTCAATTTAAACACATGAAAGAATGCTAAAATTCCAACAGGCTGCAAAGTGAAAACTCGAGAAACCAGCTGGCCACTTCAGCAGTTGGCCTCTAACAAGATTTATTTCAGTTTACTAAAGTGACTCCACTGCAAATCTTGAATCAAACTTTCTTCTCATTCCTAGTAGACAAGCAATTATCAGAAAGTTTCTCTCTCTTTCCACTAAAAGGAAAGGGAAAATGATGCAGGAAAAAAAGAGAAACAACTAACATCTTAATGATTGGAAGTACTAACTAGCATGTAGGTGTCAAAGTCTGCATCATGATTTGACATACTTCACCAAGATAAAGATTTAAGGATTTCACCATTACATGCACCAGATATGAAACAGACATGAAAAACCATCTGACTCAACATTCCGCAACAAAGATGTACGCATTAGCATTTCACATTCACATATACCAGATACAAAAAGCCATCCATGAATACCATTTCAGTCAACATTTTAGGACCTTTCTCAACAGGAAATTTCAATAGGGCTTGTGCCTTCACCCAGTCAAAAAAACTTTGGCTTAGAATATATTTGGAACACAGCCAACAAAAAGATAGGAATTCTGTCCACAATTCCAAATGAGATTTTACTTGAATGTCCTCCATCATGTAACTAACATGCTACTATTCTTCAAAATTTTCACATAAATGCGGGGGACGGGGGCAAGAAACGGAGTACCTTGCATCTAACTGCTATATTGATAGCATCTGATGGACGAAGATCAAAGCTGACACATTCTGTTTCATTACCAATCTGCAACAATGTCAAGGAGTGTAAACCCTTTGTACCTGTAATTATACAAGTTAGTCAAATCAAATGAGAAAAACAAGGGGTATACCTTAGTGAGGTACAACTGAGCAAAGTATGCTTCATGCACTCTCTTAGTAACTCTTACAAGTTTGACCTGAGTATCACAATCAAAACATCGGAGTAAATTTATTTATTTTTTGGATAAGAAACATCAGAGTAAATTGGTAATATTTCAATTGCAGTGGCAAACAATAAGGAAAGAAGATTTCATATCTCCATAGATTTTCTACGTTGTAAGCTGTAATCTGCCATATGACATTAAGCTATTTGTACACTTCCATGTTCTCAAGCCTAGCCTCTCTCTCTCTTATGAAAAGAAAAGATGAAACACCAACTTACTTCGTAACCCATCTTTTCAACCATCTCCTTCACCACTTGATACATAGTTGGCCTTGCCTGGAAACCGACAGCCAAATTCCTCAGCATTGCTATATATGAAACAAATCCAAGTAGTTGCCAAAGTCCAAATTTGACAACTCAATTATTCTGAAATAAAAATCCTACCACAATAAGGAAACTAAATACATACAATTTGGACATTGCGCACTGCTGCCATGAGCAACACACTTGGCATCTCCACTGCAATCAAATGTAAATCATCACTTCCAAATGACATAGGAAGGAATAGTCTTCGAAGTATTTCAAAGAATCAAATGCTATACATTCAAAACTATCAAGTATAACAGTGAACATACAAACAATAATTGGGAGAAGAAGACCAGTCCCGTCTTCCATCTTCAATACAATTGCTGGATGCGGAGCGTTGTCTGGTAGATGCCCACCTTGAGGGTTGTTATGGATACATCGTAAGTGCCTCCCATCCCTCATTTTGATCACAAAACCATCCGATCCACTCTTCACCTCAACTACATGAAAAGGCCAATTCAAATTAACAATTCACGTTTCACCATAAACAAACCATATTACACAGAAAACTTATTGATTACTCAAATAGCGCTAAGCTGAGTTTGGTTAGTGTCCGGAACAGAAGCAAGAGATTCAGGAAAGACAAAAACATGTTTGGTTTACGAGACAATGACAGTAAAAAAGTGAATTTTTATACTTTCAGAACATGAACATGAAGGGCAAAAGCATGTCCCTCTGTCATAAATGTCTCCGTCTTTTCTATTCTAGACAATAAAAAAGGCTACGCTAATAAAATTCAAAGGCAAGCCATACCAGCCTCAACTACACTAGAGTTGACATAATCTCCATGATTTTCATTGAAATTCTCTGCTGTACTCCCATTACCATCTGATGATGAGCTCAAACTACACTGCACTACACTGCATCTTCGCGGTTTTAATTGCCGAGAAGTAAGAACCACCTTAGATTTGCAACCACTTAAGCCCTTAAACCCCCGCAATTCACTTCTAACAAGCCAACCCTTCACCAAAGGACCAGTCATTGGGAAACTGTAAGTTCCCGCTTGTTTTGCACGCACAGCAGGATAAATTACTGGTCCTTGCAGCGACCCCATGTCTCCTCCTCCAAAAAAACAAATCAACTGAAACAAACATATACACGAGGTTAAAACTGTAATTAACAGCAAAACCGTGGTGAAATTGAAGATGTATACACAGATATATATTTTTAAAATTTACAATTTATGATCAAAGGAAGAAACCGTATCTTTTCCAAAATTAAAAACAAAAAACATAATAATTAAATAATTTTAAATTTTCACACTGTTCAAAATTTTATATGATCATCTTCTCCACAAATCAAACGAAGAATCACGAAACTGAAAATCAAAAAATATCCAGAACGGGAACGCACCTGAAAAACAACGGGTCACGTATAAATAGTAAAACTTCAGTTTCTCGATCTAGTAATTACAGTTCTCTGTAGAAACGATCGAAGCAAATTAAAGAAAAGAAAGGATCAAAGGAGATGAAGTGGGTTAGTTGTCGAAGGAGGCTTAAGGAATTGAGAGCATTTAGAGATGGGAGAAGCGACAGTAGGCATCAGATAAAAGGAGGAATGAGAGATGGGGGGCGAGTAGATAAAGAAATTCTGTTTTTTTGGCTTAGCTAAGAGAGCGTGTATGAGAGAGAGAGAGAGAAGGGCGGGAGAGAGAGTGAATGATATAACTGGAGAGAGGTAAGCTGGGATTTTCTTATCGATATTTTTAGCAAATGACAATTTTAGCCTTGCTAGTCTGTTTTATAGCATACGGGTGGTATTTTAGCTGTGTCCGAATGACAGGACACCTTGATATGTGAAATTATAATTGCGGTGAAGATTTTATAAATACTCTCAATTATTTAACTGGATGTTCGACAAGCGTGCTAGAGCACTGCTTGTACTTTTTTCTAATTGAAAATCACTACTCTAAATTTAAAAAATAAAAATAAAAATCTTTTTCCAACTTCGCAAATTAGGTTGCAATCTGAAATCATTTTTATTTTTATATATTATTTTTATTTTAAAAAAATTACTGAATCAAATCAATTTCAACATAATTATTAATTGATATATGTATATGATAAAATTAATCGATAAAATCAAATTATTTAATAATAATAGGAAAAAAAAAATCAATATAAACATGTCATAAAAACTTATGTTACCAGCTTAAATATAATCACATTAAAAATAAAAATTCATGCTTGAAATATGAAATATAATTCTTTTTTTCCCAAGTGAATGACTGATAATGACTATTAGAGTGTCATGGTATTTTCTGTCTCTATCCGGACAGGTTTAAAAAAAAGTTGTCACCGAGAATATATCACTGTAATATTTAGTGAGTATAAGGGTATTGTTGCTATTAATCAAGTGGATAAAACATAAGGCCTGGGACTGGAGCCGAAGTTCTGCGAGGTCGCATCATTGTTGGCTTGAGTAGCAGAATCACGTTGCCGGCGGCCGAGAATATCAAGATGCCCATATGACTGCCGCGTGTATAATGATTGGACGGGTCGATATGGATAAGAGCTTATTTGATGGGTTATAGTTGCTATTCAAATAATATTTTATATGTTAATAATTTATTTTATTTTAAAAAAATTATTTTTAATATTAATATATCAAAATAATTTGACAATATTAAAAATATATTAATTTAAAATTAATAAAAAAATAAAAAAAAATTAAATCTTTTTAAAAATATTTTTAATACAGAAGTCAGAGTCTCTCTGCCTCCTAAGATATCAAATTTCTTGCTTTTTTCTTCAAACATCAAGTATTCAGATTCACTGGGTCACTGCCCTCGTTTATCGACACACTGTTATTATGATCAACTAGTATTCTTCGACATTTACCAAAATTATATAATGAGTGGATAATTATCGTAGCACTGGATACCATAAATTGCGAGAGTGAAATTATTTTTTTATTCTTCATAAAATAATAAAAAAAACCCCTTTGAAATGAAGGTATTTTAATCTTTTCCGCCATTAAAAGATTATTAGGAGAATATTGATTTTTTTTATTTTTTTTACAATAAAAATATGTTTTTATTTTCAAGATCAATAAAATTTAAAATTATTAACCAAGGTTTTTTTACTTTTCATGGACTTTTAAACAATAAATATACTCTTTAACCCTGTGATTAAAAAAATATTAGGTTATTAACCAAGGGTTTTTTAGGTTTTTTTCTTCTTCATATATAGTTAAAATACATTATTTACCATTAAAAAGATAAAAAATAAGTTTCGCATTAAGAGGTGCTTTTATACTTTTACTTTTTATATATATATAATTATCAAGACCATGAGAAGCATTTAAATATTTTTCACTTTGACTTTTTAATTTTTTATTTAAATAATTTGCCAGCACTTACTTATTAGCCACTAGTAAGTAAATGGCATCCGCACTATTTATATAATGCATGCAACACTATCTAGTGTCCAAACATGACCTGTCGTCATGTCTTTGAAAGTGTCACCTTATTATTTTTTTCATGGTGTGATGTTTGATGACATGGGATGGTCTTGCCGGTGATAATTTTTTTCTTTTCTCTCTTCTCCATGATAATAGGCCCAGTTATCCTTTTTGTTTTTTGCCTTTTCAATCCCAATTCTTATTTTTTTTATTCCTTGTTCTATTTTTATCCTTTTATAAAAGTTTGTTTGTTTTTATTTAATCATTCAATTAAAAATTTTCTTATGTTTTCTAAAATTTAATTTGTTTTCAATTTTATCATTCAACTAAGTTATTTGTTTTTGTTTTTTCCATTTCAACCCTTATTTTTTTATATAAATATATTCCCTTGGCTTTTTTGTTAAAGTTTAACTTGTTTTCAATTTCATCATTAAACTAAAGTTATTTATTTTTGCTTTTTTAATTTTAACCCTTATTTTTTTATCTCTTGTTTTGTTCTTATTTATTTTTATAAATGTTTTGTTTGTTTTCAATTTAGTTCTTTAATTATAATTTATCATATGTTTTTTTATTTTATTTTGATCATTATTTATTTTAATTTTTAATTTTTTTCTTGATCTTTTTGCTAAAGTTTTACTACCTTTCAATTTCATCTTTTAGTTAAAGTTTATGTTTTTTTAATTTGATATTTGTTATTATTTGTTTCTTCTTCTAATAAAGTTATCTTTCAATACAATACACTTCAATTGTATTTTTTTTTGTTTTCCCTCTAGTTATATTTTTACTGCCTTTCAATTACTTTATTTTCAAACCTTTATTTTTATTTGTTTCTTCTTTTATTATAATTTAAAATATTTTTTGTTGGAAAATGTATTAAAATAATATATATTTTTATTTTTAAAAAAAATTATTTTTGATATTAGAATGTTAAAATAATCTAAAAATATAAAAAATTAATTTTAAATATAGTTTTTTAACTATTTATTAAAAATATAATTTTAATCACATCCGGGCCAAGCAAACGCAATAGCCTTGCCGTATATTGAAAATTAGCACACAGCTGGCGTGTCATTGTCAGACATGCATTACTGTGGGCTTCGCCTCGTGGCATTATTAATTAATAATATTACTGCGAGGGAAGATTCGGAAGTCGGAAGTCGGAACTAAGGCATCGTTCTTATAAATTAATATTATATTTTAGAATAAAATAAATTGAATATATATTTGCTCATAACGTCCGTTCCAAGCTTTATTAAAATAATCTAAAACATAAAAAAATTAATTAACTTGAAACTTAAAAATTCTATATTTTTTTAAAATGTGGTCCTCATTACAAACACGCTGACATTAAAATCAAAGAATAACCATTATAAAATTGCAATTTTCTTTTTCTTATTTTAGAGCTTTCCTTGTTGCTTTATTAAATCGCCTGTGAAAGCACTGTTTTATTATCATTGTTCGAGTAGAAGAATACTAAGACTTTTCAAATATCAAGGACTTTTCAAATATCAAGGAGTAGATGGTAAATAACATAATGTTTAGAAATAAGATTGTTTCCCAGTTTTTTTAAAAATATTATTTTATAAAAAATATATTTTAAAAATATTTTAGATTATTTTGATGTATTAACTTTAAAAAATAATTCTTTAAAAATAAAAAAATATATTATTTTGATATATTTTTAAATAAAAAATATTTAAAAAAATAATCATAATTATACTCTCAAGTGATACAATATGGTATTGCTTCACTTTATATTATACTTATCAACATAATTACTTTAATTTAAATAATCAATACAATACAATTACAGAATAATAACAAATTGTATATTAAATACTTTTCGAAAGTTTCAAAATAGTTATATTTTAGAGAAAGTTTGGTGTCGCAGTCACTTTTTTTTTTTGCTCAACCAAGAAAAGAAAAAAATTGTTCAGTGAACCAAGTAAATTTTACTTTTTAAATAATAACTAATATAATTATGTTTTAAATTTTGATAATATAAAAGCTAAAATAATATTTTTTTTAATTAATGAAGACATACTTTTTATTTATTTTACATACAAAATTCTATCTTACAGTAATTTTAACTAAATAGTAATAACGAATTGTATATTAAATACTTTTCGAAACTTCAAAATAGTTATATTTTAGAGAAAGTTTGGCGTCCCAGTCGCTTTTATTTTTTGTTCAACCAAGAAAAGAAAAAAATTGTTCATTGAACCAAATAAATTTTACTTTTTAAATAAAATACTAATATAATTATGTTTTAAATTTTGATCATGTAAAAGCTAAAATAATATATTTTTTATTAACAAAGACATGCTTTTCAAATTTGGTCATGTAAAAGCTAAAAATAATATATTAGGAAAAGAGAAAAAGGAAGAGAGCTAGAACTTGTTTAATATTTTATTTTTCATCAAAAGAAAAGAGTGATCGATATCTATATATGGAGGTCAACATCATGCTTTCCCCTGTGAAGTTCGAAATAAAGCTTTCAATTATCTGAATTATCAAGATATTTTTCATCAAAAGAAAGGAGTGATTTTTCAATATTTTTTTCCATTAGAGCATAGGAGTTGAAGGCGATCGATGTATGATAGCTCAGTGAGCTGCACGTCAAAATCCGACCCATCGTCTTCCAGACGAAAGGTAAGTAGAACAAAGCCCAACCATTCCGAGAGGGCAAGAGGGTTATCTCTCCAGAGAATCCTTTATCAGACCTGGCCCACATGGCGGAGACTCGCCGGTTCTCCTGCAATCACATGGGCGTCCTATCTAATTCCAACCCCTTTCATTTTACTACCACTTCTGCTTTTAAGTTTTAACTATACAAATTTTTCTCATGGCAGCAGCTATAAGAGATTTACCAGGTGTTTTAAATTACGCTAATAATTGTTTTTAAAATGTTTTTTATTGAAAATAAATTAAAATATTATTTTTTTTATTTTTTAAAAATTATTTTTAATATTACCACACAATAACAATTCAAAAAAACATAAAAAACTATTTAAAAAAAACAAATTCTTTTTTTTTTGAAAAACATGATTGAAACAGTGTTTTCAAAAGCTATCTTAGAAAAATTACGACCTAGATTAGCTTTTTTAATCAAAATAACAATGCCTTTTTTTTTTTTTTTTTTTTCATATAAGATAATTTTCAACCCATCATTTCATTATTTTCAACCCATCATTTCATTTCCATATAAGATAATTTTCAACCCATTATTTATTGGGATGCAGTCGATCTTGTCAAGTTTTGGCAAAGTCCATTGCTTGTAAAGCAGGCAATACAATGAAGTTCATGAAAAAAATCAAACACAAGTGTTTAGATATTTTTAATACTGACAAGAATTTATAGTTTATAGCTCATTAATTAGGTCGTTTTCAGGAGATATTTGTAAATATTCACTTTCAGCTAGCTATCAACATGACCTGCAAAACGTTTTTGCTTAATTTGACGTGAAATTTCAGAAACTCGGCCAAGCCCCACAATGTTTATGTATTTGTGGCTTTAATTCGTCAGTATAGAAGAGAGGGCAAGTCCTCTTTCAAAATGCTTTGATTTGCCACCGACAGCTTCAAACCAGCCCGACTTTTGTCCTCAATAATTGATCGGACTGACTTGTTATTGTGGGCTCTTTAAGGACTTATGGTGCTTCAAGCACTCGCCAAAACATTCTAAGAACCAAAAGCAAGGATGAATAAGTTGCCGGAGAAGAAAAACGGAAAAAACATGAACAGATTACTGATTAATCAACAGCACAAATTTGGTGTTGATTCGTGTTGAATAAAACGAGGCCAAGGTGCTCGAATTTTTCATAAAAAGCAGCAGTTCCTTAAACATTACACATGAATTTGTTACCTGAATTGTTAATGGATCAAATTTGGTCCGCCCCAGATCCTTACTTTTGGCAGGATGACCAAATTTGCTCCACTAAACAAACTGGAGAAAGATGTGCTAAATCAGAATTAATCTTTGCTCAAAAGTGTTAAACATAATTGCTTAAAATCCACATGGTTATGTCCCTCCACCAAAATTAGGTGGTGGCCAGATGCCTCCACCCCCACCATCAGGCGCTACGTAAGACATGCAAGATAGGGGCACCAGGCAGAGTCCTCGGCTTCTCAGGTCCCTCTTTGATTCTTCACCCCCCGAATTTGATGCCTAAAACAATTCAAATATACAAAAAAATTTAGAAATTTATTGTGTTTCAATAACTAATTAACTCAATATAAATGCCTAAACCTAATCACTCTAATAACGGCCCAGAAAATAATTCATTTCCTTAATTTTGTCATTGTTTTTGACGAACAGATCGATAATGTAATAGTAATAAGGAAAAATCAACATGCTCGTGATTTATGACAATATTATTTCGGCATAGGCAAGATCCAAGCACTAGCTAGCTATCATGCATGGTATAAAAACTAAGTATGTCCATGCGTATTTAATGAAGTCATGCTTAGAATTAACAATGGTCCAGTAGTGGGGACTTCAAAATTAAGCAAAAGATGGGTTCTCCTTCGACTTCCACTATATCTATTTTGTTCTTGTTCTAGGAAAGTCAACGAAACAGCATCTTGATGCTTCTGTTTAAACTTCCAATCAAACTATAAGAAGGACATCAAGTGCATTCGCATTCTTTTGTATTGCCAGGTGTTAGAAAACCACTTTCATACCGCTTGAATGCTTCTACTGGTCTTGTTGCGGGATGACTTCATATATGGAACACTCAATGTCTGCAAAAATAGCACGTATATATGTGATCTTACAAGCACTTCTATAAAAGAGTGTTAATGGGTTTTCATTACAAAAAGAAAAACAAAAAACAAAAGAGGTTTAATGGGTTTTGATTCTTTTGAGCTATATATATAGACACACGCACTAAGGAGAAGATTTTACCAATCTGTATTCTTACTCAAGTAATTAAACAAAACACATTACTATTTTATCATCAAACTGATCAGGTGTAATGCGATCACCAGGTGTTGATCTCTCTTGTAGTACCTTTGCATATCATAATTAGGAAGATGCCAAAGCAAAAGGAACGGAAGAAAAATGAAACCATAATGGAAACCCTAGCTAGCCATTTGGGCTAAGCATATATATATATACTCATAGACGACTTTAATTTCTTCTAGAGGGATGTGGGTTCTTTAGTCTTTGCCCTATTTTTTACCAAGTTGCACTCTAGCTAACACTGAAACATCCTAGGGCATATTTTAAGAAAAAATATGTGTGTCAGAGGAGATAATTTATTATATGACAAACTCTAAGAAGAATGTCGGGAAAGCGGAAAATACCTCGACCTGGTTTTGAAGGAACTTGATGTATCCGATAGCCTCCATCAGCACAGATGCTGTGTCTGTCTGCAATATTCTCCCAAACCCAACCCACATGCAAAATTACACGTTACTTTCCCTTTCGCAAAACAGCAACAAAATTATTATTTTATTTTTTTAAATTAGACGAGCATATCTTGATGAGCCCGCTAAGTATAAAGTTTTTTCCTTTAATTAAATCAAAGAGTTTGATTTCAAATTAAGTTAGAATTTGCAACTTAAGTTTTAATCATCCTCTAGATTAGAGGCACAGAGAATTTAGATTACCTTGCCAAAGGGTGCAACCAACTGCTGCAAAGCTGCAATTCTATCTCCTAATTTCTCTTTTCTAACCTGATAAAATGCCAAAGGTAAAAAATCCGAGCCAAAATATTACACCACAAAAAATAAATAGTAAAAAGAAAAAACCATAGCCCTTGTGGTCCGCAAAATGCGATTCAAATAGTTTAGTTTTCGAACCTTAAAAGGAGGGCAGGGAGAGCGTGACTCGAGTCTCGATTTCTTGGGTGCGGCTGCTTGGGTTGCCTTTGGCTCCATCATGCTGTTGTTGGGCCTTTTAGCCTCTGTTATTTCATTGGTGGAGGATATCTTTGAAATACAAAGAGCACGTACTAATAAAAATCAGTTCAATGATCGCTCAAAAGTCATTTTAAGAAAAGAAGATAGTAAAGAGCGATTCTCCTGATAAAGAGATTCACACAATGTTTAAAGCTGAAAGTAAGTATCGCTCATGTAGCAAAAAGAGAAGGGTACTTATCTAGCTAGCTAAATGGCTAATCTTTTGGTGCCATGGCTTGCTAAAGCCGGAAAAAAAAAAATATAATAAAGGGTTAATTTTAACTTTTCAATTTTACTATTAACTTGGGGAGAAAACATAATTGAAATTTGTTTTATCTTTTAATCTTGTCAGTTAATTCATAAGATTTACTATTTTTGATAGTACACAATTAGGGTTTCTTGATGAGCATAATAAGCTAGCTAGCTAGCCTAGCTGCTGCACTAGTACAAGTTCAATTGGTAAATGATTATTTTGTCTGATAAATTTGAATTTGCCAATCCATTTACTGAACTAGCAAATTCAAGGACGTATAGCTGCAGATATACATGATGCACATACAATACTAAATAATCGCAGAAAAAGCTACAATCTAGTATGCAATCATAGCCATTCAGCCATGCCATGGTTACAGAAACTGCTTGCTGCTGGTACAAAGACGAAGAAAAAGAAAAGGATATTGAGGGAAGAAGAAACCTTACTTTTCTTGGGCTACATGATGGCCTCTGATTTGATTGCTGAATACTATCGAGACCAAAAGAAAGACTGTCTTTAAACATGTCTAGAGGATCAAGAGAAGCTGGTTGGGGAAAACTTCCACTAAATCTAGTAGAGGTTAAGAGATCCAAGGCCTGTAAGTTCATGTCGAAGGAACCTGAGATCAGCGGTGAAGATGGCTGATTCAAGTTTGAAATATTTATACTAGGATATATCTGACTAAAGCTCCCTCTGCTGGGTATAGCACTTCCAAAGCTGGAACAGTTGTGATGGCAAGAGGAAATCTGCCGGGGTGAAAACTGATCGTGGCCATTGATTGGAAAGCCGGATGAAATAGTCTCGAGAAGGAGCTTTTCACTAAGACTCAGATCCTTTAGCTCATCTTTAATGTAACTCAATGAAGATACATGTGGATCTTCAATAGTACTTGAAGGGCTATTTAACATCTCGTTGAATTTGGGAAATGAATCTGATGATGAGAGCCCTTCTTTGATTTTTGAAAGTTGTAGGTCATAAGCTGAATGGCTACTGAAGTTGCCAGCATTGTTATTCCAGTAATGAAAGCCTAGGTCCTGAAACATGGTGCTATTGAGAGAAGAGATTGGACTCTCATTTTTCTGTCTTTGGTTTAAGATTACTCCATTATAGCTTGGACTTGAGTTGTCAGAATTCCTGCATAAAGAGTAAGATATAAAAATAAATATTAACATATCAAAGAAAACCCAACAAGCCCTAAAAATCACCTATCCAAACATGAAAATTAGTAGCGTGAAACAATGATATTACTCTCTACAAATGAAAAGGAGAAAACAAACTTAACCCAACATACTGCTAGTTTTCATTTCTAGGCAGTTTGATTGATGTACATCAAATCACGAGTAAAGAAAGGAAAGAAAGAAAGAAAGAAAGCTAAAATAGAAAAAGGAGATTCCAAAATCTAAAGTTAATCTATGCTGGCACTGTAAAATATACTAAACATCCATTGTGGAAAGCTTATAGTTTAGGGAGAAAGAAAAGAGAGAGAGAAAGAGCTGAGAATAAGCACTCACAAAGTGATGGTTTGGGTCCAAGCATGGGCGCTTCCAGCTTCTGCATAGCTAGATGGGGTAGCAGTAGTTAGAGAAGAAGACCCAACAAACTGGTCTTGAAGCTGATGCTGGTGATGGAGATTTGCAGACTCCATAATAATGACAGTTTATTTTTTAAAAGGCTTGAAAATCCCAAGATGAGTAATTAAAATTTAACTATCTATGGCTCGCTAGCTAGCTCCAGGAATCTCTCACTCTATTCGAAGAAACAGTTCAGGTGACACCCACACACCTTCTTGCTTTTGGAGAGACACTTTTCTCAGTTTGGTCTTTACTCTTTCAAGTTCCATCTAAAGTAGCCTTGAAAGAAAAGTAAGAGAGCACGAATAACCCATCGCCATACCTCTCTCTGGCTTTAATTATTATTTTGCATTCCTTTTCTTTTCTCTCCCTGCAGCTTCTCAATATATAGTATCAGCCCCCCCCCCCCCCTCTCTGTGCTCTCTGAATTACAGGGAGATGATTATACTTCCCCTACGTTATGATTACGATCCTGCCTTCGATCCCAAGGCTTTCAACAAAGGTCTGAGGAGAGAAATGATAACAACCATGCCCTCTCTCTTTTTCACACGCACACACACAAACGCTTACACACAAGACACTCATCGCCACATGTCTAAGTGAGCTCATATATATATATATATATATATATACAAACATTTCATTAAGCAAACACCCAACAATATGCTTAAGCAATTAAAGGTTTTATGCTTCTACAGTATGTTTTTATGATGTGACTTTAAATGAAAGTCATGGATTCAAATTCTATTGGGAAGGGGTAAAAGTAAATTAAATATATAATATATATACCTCGCCCATGCATTAATTCAAGGGGGTAATTACTTAAATAAATAGAGATGAACGAAACTTAGAATTTTTTTTATCACATGGATATGTGAAAACAGTTTAATGACTTGATTAATCAGCAATTAAATGATTAGAGCTATAAAACCACTCCATATATAATGGAAAAACATGCTTTCTTATTGGTAAAATTAAATTTATGTAATCGGCTTTACTGCAAATACAATATAGTTTTACATGGCTAGTTATTTATAGTTTTACCCTTTTGGAGGTTCATTAATCATCATACTGAATTAGAGCATATTGTTGACTTCTACTATCAAAACATAATAAAAGCTTCTAATTAGACCCTTCTAAAAGTTCTTCTTCTTCTTTGCTCAATCCATGTAGAGTTGTACAAGGAATTGATGTTGGGATGTTCTCATTTAATGGGCAACATCATTAGCAACCTACTCTAGGAGAGGGTTGTCATTGTCAAAATGCTATAATAGTAGTTGCACCAACCATTAACAAAATGGTGCAACTTATGGCCATATGCAACCACTATTATTGAAGATGAGCCGGAGCTGGTTGCACCATTCTTGCCTATAAATAGACACCAAGAGACAAAGCAAAGTGAGAGTTGAGAAAGTGTGAAGAGAAGACAGGATGAGAGAAAGAGGAGTGGTTGCCAAGGGCAGCAGCCCTGCTGCCATGTGTAGCAATGTGTGAGAGCAATGAGAGTTGAGTTTGAGTGAAGTGATCCTCCTCCTTCATATACATTGTAACTTTTTCTCTATATCTCTAATAATATTAGCTCTTCTCTCGTGGATGTAGGCGATTTATCAAACCACGTTAAATATTATATCAGTGTGCTTAGCTTCGAATGGATACCTATCAGAACATTACCAGTCGGATAACCCAACAACTGATACATTGAATTAGACTTGAAAAATGCATCCGGGTCATAGGCAAACCATTACATCGGCAAGTCATCAAATAAATCCACAACACACTCTTGAATCGCCCTTTTTCTTTTTTGAATTCAATTTCTTTTTTAGAATGTTATAGTTATAGTTTCTGTTTCTATATGTTTTTTAAAAAATATGTTTTGTTAGAACATCAAAATAATATTTTTTGATAATTTTAATATGTTTATATAAAAAATAATTATATATATAACAACTATTTTAATATATAGAAATTAGGCCTTTTCATGATCTATTGAATTTTAGACTTAAATCCAATTTGGGATTTATAATTAATTTTTCATGACGTTAAAATTGTCAGTTGCATATATATAATTAATCTCAATACATGTTAATTAGCTAGCCCTGTGGCATTAGCACCACCCCATAACAGAGAAAGCTACTAAAAAATATCAAGGGAAAAGATTGTATATATCTTCGATCTCTGATATTGCAGTGTCGAAGGGCTATTTGTAGAGAGTCGGCAAGCACACACAGCTCTCCTCGCTTGTTGATCAGCTTTCATTGGCGTTGTCTGTTGGGAAGAAAGGAGGGACTGATCGGGACTTATCAGAGGCCTCCATTCATCCATGTTGTAGCCAAATATAGATTTTCTTTTAATAAATAAATAAATTAAAAAAAAAACAAGGACAACTATGGTTTGGTGTGTGTGTGTGTGTGTGTGTGTGTGTATATATATATATATATATATATATATATAAACACTGTAAATTTTTCCTCCAAATGGTCATCATGATGCTTTGGAAGAATGATCAATTATAATCTAATTTCAATCATATCCCCTAGTGGCAAACAAAAAGAAGCCAACCCTAGCCTTGTAGTCCTTTATTATACAAATATTGTGATGTCCACCTTTATGTACATCGCTTTTATTCTGTTTCAAGTGGTGTATATACCATAATACTATTTTAAAGATACTTAACTAAGACCAAAACCTTATATTAAAAATCTAATACTCCAATTACCGATGGAACTCAGGAGCGTCCAGATAATGGGAAAGTGCATATTATAAGAAATTTTTAACTTCTATGTGATTGGATGGTCATTAATCTGAAATATTTAATGAATATTGACCCGGCTTGAATAAATTAGTTGTTTAAATAATTATTTTATAAATGAGTAATTGATAAATTATAGATATTATAAATTTTAATTTGAAACCTAACCCAAACCTAACACTATATATATATATATATATATATATATATATATATATATATATATAATCCAATATAATATTTACTTATCTCAATATTGACATAATATATATACATATAATATTTAATTTGTAATTTAATTTATATAATTTATATATATATAATTAAATTAAATTTTTATTACTAGATACACTATAAATGGGATATAAATATATATACATATAATATTTAATTTGTAATTTAATTTATATAATTTATATATATATATAATTAAATTAAATTAAATTTGTATTACTAGATACACTATAAATGGGATATAGGACTCCTAATTATAATGGCTGTATACCATTGCCAGAGAATCACTCATTCATACTCAGAAAACTTAAATTAATTATGATCAACATGGTAAAGCTAAATAAATAAATAAATATATATATATATATATATATAATGCTTTTGTTAATTTGTTTATAGAGAGAGATCAATTAATTAATATTCATAGATTAAGTATGATTAAGCTGTCAATCCATTAAAGAAGGCCTATAATAATTAGTTCAGCCCCACAAAGGTTCACATCAGTCGAAAAGTAGATGGGAGAATGTGAGATGAGAGTATGGGCAAAGCTTAACTTTGCTTTTTGCCCTTTCGATCTCCTTTTACCCTCTTGTAGCTGCTAGCATGCCCCCCTTTTGTTTGCTTGCTTGTTTATTTATTTTTAGTTGCTTTTTTTCCATTTCTTCTTCGAGGCAATTATTCTTTTATTAATTAATGAAAGTTTGCTTCCTTATTCTTGCAGGTCCCCTTTTGCGAACTTCCTAGTCTCGCTACCTTCCAAGATTCTATTCACAACAAAGAAAAAACTGTTCCTCCATTTTTCACTTTCATGAATCTTCAAAGATTCGTTCAAGAAAATTCGAAGTTGTAATTAAGTGTACTTCCCCTTTGATAATAATTCCACCAAAAACATTCCACTTCGGCATGATGAAAGCAAAGGAGATTTGGAACACATAAATTAGAAATATCAAGATAAAATAGAATAATATTATAAAAGAATGTTCATTAGTATTAGTTAGTCTTTGAGGAGATGTACCTGTTCGTATTGGATTCACACACACACATAAAAGGATTAAATATTATTTTTTTAATCTAAAAATTTAAATTATTAGGATTAAGTTCATTTGTTTATATAAAAATTCAATTATTAGCTTGTGAACCATGTAAAATAATAATTGTTCATCGCTTTATATTTTCCACTAAATAGTAAAAGAAAGGCTATGATAGATCATTAGTTAAAAAAGCCCAATCAATTAGGGAGATTATAAAATGATTAATAACAAATACAAGAGTTCACATGATCTACTAGAAGACTATATTCTATTCAGAATAAGAGTTCTTAGCACATTAACTAGTAAATATTATAAATTAATTAGGATTTATATGATTATATAAAAAAATGTTCTGATAAAAATATAGATTGTATTATAAACTAAGGAGACCAAGTACTATTTAGAATAAAAGTTCTAAGCATATAATTAAATTAGCAAATACCATAGATTGATTATGATATAATACAAATTGTATTATAAATTAAGGAGACCATGTCCTATTTAGAATAAAAGTTCTAAGCATATTAAATTAGCTAATTACGATATAATACAAATTGTATTATAAACTTTGTATTTTATACAATTTGTATATAGAACTAGGAATTGTAGTTTATATAAAATTCTTGGAGTGATGACTAGCTCCACACATATAATTTCATTATTTTGCTGCAATTTATTATAAATTATTTTCAACCCTTTATATATATATATATATATATATATATATATATATATTTCTTTATGTTTTTATGTAGTTTAATCTTTAGCATTACTTTTCTATTCCTTTAAATTTGGTAAAGTAAAGTTAAGAATGTTATATTTCTTGTTTTCATTTTTTAAAATATTTTTTTCTTGTTGGAAGACAAAAACAAAGGACATATAGCTTATTGATTAAGAAATAAATGATTGATCAACAAATTAACATGTAATGGATCATCGGATTATCTATGAATTTTTGGGTAGAAAAAATCACCTTTATCATATAGTTTAGTTTATTTTATATTTACTAAGGATGCAAACTGTAATTTTTAAAAGTTAGCAGATAAATATAATTTCAACTAAACTATAAGATGTTAGTGTTGATATTTTTAGTTTGTTTATAATTATCTGGTCTTTTTCACTTTTACTCAAATATGAGATATTTCACTCATATATACACCACCATAAATTTAAGAACTGAATCATTCTTTCTTTCTTTTTTATAATAATCGAGATATATTAATGAAACCAGTTTACCATTAAAGCTATGATAAATTAGAATTTAAAATATCGAGGGATGTAAAAAAAAAAAGACACTGACAAGCTTTTAAATAAAAAACACTTTACTTATTGGTTCATGGTAAAATGATATCAGTGTCTGTAATTAAATCATTCCTTATGTATGTAAGGTTATTGTTCCAAGCCTTAATTAACCAAAGCGTAAGACAATAGAGAATGAGTTGAAACCATGCATTTCAAATTGACCATCTTATCTTTAAATATCAGTTTGTTCTTTGCAGTCCAAATATTTTATAAAATGACATAAGATAGCATCATTACGGCACTTCACTAGAATTACTTATTCTTTGTCATGTCTTATTATAAACTAATGATTTGATCTATTATATTTAGTATGTATTTAGAAATACCAAATTAATTCTGAAATTGTTGCCATGGCCTCCACTTATGATAGCAATGGAGGAAAAAATGATTATTATGTTTTGTTTTATATTCATAAAAAGGATATATTGCTTGGATAGGATGTATCAAAAGAGCTGAACCATCCAGTTCAAGATTAACATTCTCAGCATTTTCACCACGTTGTTTAATTATTTTGTTAGGACCGGTTGGTTAGGGTGCCACAGGTAGATGTAATAATATCTTCAACAAGAAGAGATGATGCAAAGCTATCTAATTTCCATGCTACATTATAGCATAGAGAAATTCGTTTATTCATTCTTCTTTATCGATCTTACTTGGCCTGCTATTATAGATTTGTGCATTTGGCCAGTATATAGCATATTATTATTAAGGTACTTATTCTTGCCAGAAAATGAGCAAACATGGGCAGAAATATTTTCAGCAGAACAACGCAACGGCCGGAATAAATAAATAAATTTATTATCATATAACCAAAATATATATATCTAAACACATAGCGTATAAATGAGCTCTCTTTTGCTTCCGAACATTATTCTTTTATATTTATTGACTTTAAGTGTAAGAAATTCTTCTACTCTGATATAAAATTCGTGTTTTTACAGGAGAGTATGAATCTATCGACCAACAATCAAGCCCAGTCACCCTATCAGCCGCTGTGCGTGAGAAATTGAAAGCTCAGTTAAGGGCAATAATTTTATTCGATCTCTTATAGAGACAAGTCAGACAACAATTACTTAGAGAACTAGTTAAAGCAGTGTTGAAGTGAAAGATAATGGCCTGGTTTGGTCCCTACAGGGGCTCAAAACTGGGGAATTTCTGTCGAACGTGATTATCTTTTTATTCAAAAGTAGTAATCATATCAAAAGTTAGGGTTAGTGATTGCATAAAAAGGGCATATGATTTCCATTTGAAAAATAACAACCTTTTATTCCTGTTTTTTTTCCCACCCTCTAAACACTTTAATTATTTGCAATACTCACTGTGGAAAATATAAAAGATTTTAAAGAGTAAGGAATTGCAGAAGGGTACAAAGAACACAAGAGGATGGAGGAGTGCCCTAGTTGCTCTGCCCTCCACAGTGATTTTTTTTTATATAAATAAGTGCATATATATATATATATATATATATATATATATATTTTTTTTTTTCCTTAGCCCTCCAAAAGCATTTGGTATCATCGATGGCTTTAAGGGTCCATCAAAATCATAAAAAGAAAAAAAGCAGCCCTTTTTTCAGTCTTAGCCAGTCAACACTAGGGTCAAACACCTACCATAAAGATATTTTATTTTTATTGAAAAGTTGCAGTCTTTTTCAAATAATTGTATTATATATAGATAGATACATATTAATTAAGCAAGACGTCCGTGCATTTCGTAAAGCCGATGCTTTCTCTAGTTCATGATAAATGAGCTATAATATTAATAAGTGATTAAGCAGGTTAATATATAGTCGATATTCCGAGTAATAAAGGAATCTCTTCCTGGCCTTGCCGGCACTGTGCCTGCAGCCGCCTCCTATACTGTAGTTTTGGACATGAGTGATGAACTGTACCCTATAAACATATTTTTTTCGTTTTGTTTGTGGATTTACGGCAAGCAGGGAATGGTTTAAGGGGCCAAGGTTTTATAATCTCTCAAAATCCTCCTAATTTTGCAAATAATTTTTAAATAAGATATATTAAATAGCCCCACCAAATTCACAATCATACATCTGACCTCCCTATTTGAACCATCATGGTTAAGAAAAAAATACATATTTTTTAAACCATTAAATTAATCTCTTCATATCGCATTTAAATGCGCGCCCACAATAAATCACAAGAATATGAGAGATGTAAATGATTTTAATTTTAGATTTCATCTATGTTATTTCAATCAAACATATACACATATTATCATGATAAATATATATATATATATATATATATATATATATATATATATTTTTAATTAATATAAGTATTTGGACCAGTTTGCACGTACCTCAACTAATCCCACAGACCCTGAAGTTAACGACTGTGTAAGTCTTTAGTGACTTTGAGGTTTTTTGAGACTTGAACTAATGATCTCTAGAGAACAAATTTAGAGTCTGATCAGTTGAGTTATACATTTCAGAATTATTATAATGAATATTGTAGTTATAACAAGTATCCATCATCAATAATTCAAGAAATTCTCATTCAACGTCAACAAAGCAATTTGTTTTATAGAAGGTGTAGAAAAAGAAGGCAATATCAAAGTAACAATCAGTCTTCCAACAATAAAGTTTGCCATCAACCTGCAATTAATTACATGTGCAGTTTCTCATTCTTCTCAATCATACAGGGACGTCGGTCATGCATTTCCCTCAACTTTCAACTTTGAGTCAAGAACTTGGCAAAGCCCTTAAAGAGAGGTGGTCTAAAGCAAGCAGGATTTAAAGGAGCCGGGAAGAAGACAAGGCATTGGAACCGGAGAATATATGATTTGTCAAGCTCAGGGCATGAAAATCCAACAGAAGGAGGGCCATGCTTCTCTTTTCTTTCCATGCCCACTGAGCCATTAATTAATTATAAATATCTCCTTATTCTCTATGATTCCTCTCATCTTTCTATAATCCATAGGGGTAGTTGTTGCATATCTCGTGCACAGCTCAGGTCGTCCAACATAAAGCAAAGGTTTTCTTGTCCATGTCTTTGGATGTAATCCAGTGATGCTGGGCCTTTCGCATCGATCGTGTGTTGCTATCTTGATTTGCTGAACCTTGTTCTAATTGGATGGTAAGAATCATAGATGATGGAAAGTGAAATGCATCAGCACTTTGTTTGGTACGGATAAAAGAGGATTGCCAAAGTGCAAAAGGGCCTGGAAAGTGAAGCTGGAAAGGAAAAGAGACTGATAAATAATCTTTTTCTCATCAATTTCACTACCATTTTCTAAGACAAAAAGAAAGGAATCGACTAGTTCAGGATGACTAGCCATTAATGGATCATTCTTTTCTTCTTTGACCATCACATCATTGGCATAAATGTTGTTTCTTTTTTCTTTAAGCATTAGCCTTGTCCTCTGAGAAATTAATTAGAAATATATGAAAAAACACAACACAAAGTGTAGTCAATATAATATAGCTATTAATTTTGACCTAAGTTAATTATACCTAGTAATTATCGATCTGAAGTACCAGTATAATGTATCTAGTTCATTAGTAGAAAAAAAGAAAGAAAAGAAATCAGATCTCTATATATATGATTAAGATTTTATTACTTCTATTTGAGAATGATAATATGTAATTAGGCTGATCTCTAGGCTATAATCTATGTAACTAAAGTTAAAGCTCGGTCATATTATTTATGCTTTTTCTTTTTATTATATATCTATTCTTGATTTCATTAAAAAAAAAAATGATCTAATATGTCATAAATAAATACTAGTTTAAATCTGGAAAAGGAAAACAAATTGTCATAATGATGTAAAGCCTTCCTCTATTCTTTGAAGTTTAATTTGAACATCAAAGATAAATTTTATGATACTCAAAAAATAACTAATATTTATTTTAAATAAAAAAACATAAACATAAAAAAAAGAAAAAAAAAGAACAAATTATTTTTCAGCATAAATAGAAATATCTTTGATGGAGTTAAAGCAATGTTTTGTGCTAATTAGGAGCTTACACAATAAGGTGGCCACCTCTTTTATTTATATAATTAGGGCAATATATATGGAATACTCTATAGCATACTATATAGGATAAATTTATACATATAAAGCACAACAATTTCTATATTAAAATACATTTCATAATACACTCCCTCAAGCTAGTACACAAGGGCACTACCATCTTTTCAAATCCTTTTTATTATTATTTGGTTTTGTTTTTATTTATTTTATGGTATTTTAGTTGTTCCTCTATTTACCAACTTGCTCCTCACTTTATCAATTTATCTTTGTTCTTTAATTTACCAATTTATCTATAGTTTCATGTCACACATGCTTATTTTTTGTTATATCTTCAACCATAAATATTTTTTGTTATTTTTTGGTTAAGTATACTTATTCACCATGGGGTTTAAATTTTGGGTCGGGATTTACAATATCCTTTTTATTTTTGGCAAATATTAAAGTTTTCTTTCAATGATATAAGTAGTTTCAATGTTTACACTAAACAACTTTTTATATTAATTTTATCCTTAAACTTTGAAAAAATCTCAATTAATAAATTTGACAAATTTTAAAGCTTTCCACTCAATAATTCATTCAAATTGTACTTGTCATAAACAATTTTTCATTTTTTTTTATAAAAGTAATAAAAAAATGATGATGAAAAAAATAAAAAAATTAATGAAATGAATGAAGAATAAATTGAAATTTGGGTCAAGATAACATAAATTGAAAGTTTTGGGACTTAATTAAACTTTGAATTAATTTAATTAATCAAATAAAGAGCTTAATTGAAGAATTGATAAGTTTATGGACTTAATTAAACTTTGATTTATTTAATTAATGCAATCAAGGGCTTAATTGAAGAAATACCAAAGTTTAGAGCCAATTAAGGACTGAATTGATTAAATGGGAAATCAAGGACTGTTTTGTAAATTTCGCATAACTCCAGGGCTTCAATTACAATTGATCCAGGGGGGAAGTAAAAAAAAAAGGATTTTCCATGAATAGGGGCCCAATCGATAAATGTCAGACGTTCAGGGGGGCAATTGAAAATAGCCATTTCCATGGATAAAACGGCGCCGTTGTAATTAACTGTTCATTGTCTTCTTTCCACTGACTCAGCAGAAGCTTGTCGTGGGTCTCGTCTTCTACCAGCTGCCCACTATCCCTCACCCACACGATGTATCTCTAAATGCCAGAATGGGTGAAGCAATGACAGGACTTTTAGCCCCCGACTTCCTCAAACAAGGGCGAACGTGCAGGTCGCCACTCGCGCAGGTCGCTCATGATCATGCATCCTCTGGCTTTATAAAAGCCAGAGAAGGGGGGAGCAAAAAAAAAAACAGAGGAGAAGAAACCATAAGGCAGAACACGGACGAACAGAGGAGAACGAGCAGGGGGGGAACGAGCAGAGAAGAACGAAAGCACATGGACAGGGGGGACCAGAGGACAGAAACGAAAAGGAAGACCAGGGGAAGCGAGCACAAAAAAAGAGGCAGGAACACCGAGAACAGAACGGAGAAAACGAGAAAAACACAGGGGAGAACGAACGGACAGGCAGACGCGAAGGAGAACAAGAGGACGAACAAAAAACCCAGGAAATAGAGGAGATGGGGGGAAACCAGAGACAGAACCCATCAGGAGAACAAAAGACCAGAAGAGGCTAGCCGACCAGTCCTCCATCGTCTTCGTCCAGTTACCAGGTAAGCTTCTCCCCCTTTGCAATATAACTCACTAACACTGTGCACTTGTAAATATAATTACTTGTGACTGTAGCAAACGCGTGTGTACAATTCAAGCAGAATTGCGGGTAAAAGCCGGTCGGGTTACTGGGTTGGGCCAGTGATCAGACCAGGCCGGATAGGCCCATACCGTAAGATTGGGCTAACCCAACCCAAAAAAGAGAGAACATGCCATGCTGGGCCTCAGACCCATCTGGACTAAACACGTAGCCTATTGCTTTTATACCTGGAAGGGCAAAGTTCGAGGCCAGTTGTTTGAGCCAATTCGGTCCAGTTTTAAATTGGATCCAACATTATTAATTCCTTCTGCTGCTTTGCCTAGTTCTCTGTGGAGCCTCGGAAGAATACGAAGACAAGCAACTTCATAATGTTGACACATAAGGATTTTAGAGAAACAAATAAATGCAGAAGACTTTGTGGAACCTAAATACGATTGTAAACTTGATTTGAGCACACAGGCTTTCAAGAAATCCACAGGAAAATGGTTTTAGAGATTTCATTAATGGAACTATAAAGGTGTTCATTGCCAAGTTGCTATCATAAAAGGAATAATAAATTTTTCTGGTTTGAATAAAC
Source organism: Populus tomentosa (assembly GCA_018804465.1). Taxonomy (NCBI): domain Eukaryota; kingdom Viridiplantae; phylum Streptophyta; class Magnoliopsida; order Malpighiales; family Salicaceae; genus Populus; species Populus tomentosa. The sequence continues at coordinate 18,534,257 of CM031977.1, forward strand.
ATACAGAATTAATTAAAAGTTGTTTAGAGGCGATATGAAGATATAAAATTACAAAAAAATTGAACATACGGTAGAGAAGATTAGTCATGTTTTTTATTCATCAAGACTAGTACTCAAGCTATTATCTTACTCATGCCAGAAGACACATCCAAGTGATCACCTGCCCTAGCTAGATCGATTCTGCAAATATTTGTCTCCACGAAACCCCAATATCTCTGCAATTCTTCCAGAAATATACACATATTTTTCTCATTGTTCTTGATTATCTACAGTTTTACCGATCAAATTCATCAAAAAGAGAGACAGAGAGAGAGTTTTACTGATCATGAACCAAGTGATAACATCAACATGAATTGTTTAGTCCAGCTATTATCTTCTTTTTTGTTATGGTATTTTATTATCATTTCGAAGATAATCTCTAAAACTAAGAATATTAATTAAGGATGCAGAAACCATCAAGTCAATGGGGCACGGTAAAAAAAAAAATATGAGCAAGCTTCAAAATACATTATCCATTTAGGGCTTTGGGAATTGATATTGTATTTTTATACCATTTTAATTATAATGTTTTTACTTCACATGACCATCAATCGTCACTCTTCTTTTCGAGCTTCTTCTGATAGGGCACGATTAAGCTCTACCACGTGGATCTCCAATATGCTTAATGGACTTCACAAAAAAGTCAATCAAGATCCCACCATAGGTCAACCGAATCATGACTCATGAGGACGTGTGTCTTATACTCTTATTAATTACTTAATGCTAGATAAGACTAGTATTAATCACTCCTTTAATTAAAGAAACAAAGTAAACCGTGCACACAACATAAATTAATTAATCTGAGACAATTAGCATAAGGTTTACATGGTAAAGTTTGGAATCAAGATCTATTATATGTAGCACTATCTCTCTTGAGGATCTATAAAGTAGTCTAGTAGTGGCCTGGCCTAGTTGCCTTATTATTAATTAAGAAAATGCTTAGCAAAAAATTAAAAAAAAAACCTTTGTATTGATTTGTTTATAATTTGATATTGGCTGCTATATTTAGTTTTGTAGTGAAATGAGTTTTTTAAAATTGTTTGTTATTTGGAAATATATTAAAATAATTTTTATTTTATTTTTAATATTGGTATATTAAAACTATAAAAAAATACTAAAAATACATCAAATTAATATTTTTTTCAAAGTAAAATATATTTTTAAAATATATAAAAAAGTATAAATTATTACATTTCCAAATACTCTTTTAATATTCTAATGAGTTAAATACAGTTTTAATCAAGTGATCACTACAAAATGTTTTTAAAATAAGTTCTAGAGATTTTATTTTTTTATGATAGAAGTAAAAATTCTGACAAGTGCCTACTTCACACTTGTCTAGTGTAATGATACTTTATTTGACCTAATTAACAATTAATACAATTTCCGTGACATACAGAGACATTAAAAAATGAAATCTTGCGGATATATTTAATCAATCGAAAGAAAGTGGAATCGAACAAGTGTAATAATTTTATCTCATCTCTCTGCCTTTTTAAGTTATTGGAACTCTCCCTACCATATCAGATGTTTGCATCAGTCAGATTATTAAAATCAAATATAATCTGCTCTGTCCATGGTGTGGCAGAGCTGTGACTCCTCCATTATCATGATGATCACGCCGATCAATTTTTTTTTAAAAAAATAATATAAATATTTAAGTTATATCTATTTTAATTAATTTTACAAGTTTTAAAATTAATAACTATATAAATTTTTAATGATTTTAAGATTTATAAAATTTAAATTAATAATTTTTAAAAAATAAATTTAAAATCTAATTAAAATCAGAGCAGTTAAGATAATTCAATACAATAACTATTCTTTACCTGAATGTGATATGGATCTCAGTGACATAGCAATCATACATAGTACTCTCTGTAATTGTAATGTAATGGTTTTCTCGAAACCCAGCTTGTCCTCCACGAATGGCCCTTGTATTGTTCAAACACTCAACAAATCATCATTAAAATTATCTAATAATTTGTTTCAAGAACATGATTAATTAGAAGGGTAATGCTTGAAATGGACAGCATAACCTCCATTGAAATTGAAACACAAAATTCTCTATAAGTTAAAAAAGGTGGTTGCATAGCGATGATTATTTTATGTTTTAGAATAAAGGAAAGGAAAGAGATACCAACTCTCAAATTCTTGGAAGAGTTTGTATACTTATTCCACCCGATATACCTAATATATCCCATATACTACTTAATTAGCATCCCTCCAAGATATGCTATGGCACTGCTTTCTTTTCTTTTCTTTTATTTCTTAATCTGAAAATTAATATTATAATCCTAAAACCATAAACAATGGTTGCCAATTATTAGTGTTCTTGGTTTCCTAATAATATTAAGATGAATTGGGCACTTGGCTTTTCTTCTTCCAGGCACTGGAGAATCGAATTGAATTTGTTTAGAATATTTCTCAACCCATGAATTAATTCTCAAGGCTATAAATTAATTAGACTCTCTCTCTCTCTCTCTCTCTCTCTCTCTATATATATATATATATAGATATATATATATATCATCATCGTTATCATGATTATTATCTATGTTTTTCAGGCAAGTCTCCATTATAATGTTTCCCTAGTGTGCCTTTCTAATGAATCAGATTGTGATTGACAGTACAAGTGATCACACCCACATAAATTTCTGCAAGAAAAGGCAAAAAATTAAAATTAAATGCTACCCATCTATATTTATTAACAAACTCCATTATTAACCCAAAACTTCATTATTAACTTAGGATAACTCAATTGATAAAATTTTAAATTTATTTTTTAATAATTATAAATTTAAATATTTTGAAGACTATTAAAAATTTACATGGTCATTAATTTTAAGGTTTGTAAAATTAATTTAGATACACGCAAGCTAATTAAATATTTAATTTATAAAAAATAAAAAATTAATAAAAAAGAGAAACAACCGTCATCGAAAGTTAAGAATCACTGCAATAATTTGAGGCCTAATACGCCACCCTATAAAAGGCTGCCAAGAGGACTTTTGGACTGATCTGATCTGCAAAAATCACGTAGCTAGGAACACTCGAAATACAAGCCAAGGAACATGACAAACTTGTATTCAGGCAACCGACTTTGTAGGCAAAATTAATGTTACCTCACGTCTCCATAAGGGAGCCGGGAGCCAGAGTTTTGGCTTTCTTGAAGAAAAGAAAAGAAGAATATTCTTCTCATCCCTGACATTTTACCTTGATTTATTAAACAATCATCGGTAGAAGCCAAAATTGTAAGAGAAATTAATGCATCGATCATTCTAGTCCCACTTGCAGTAAATCAGCCACAGATTGAGAAAATTATTGCAGCAATTGTTAATAATATTAGAATTTACTGTATTAATTTTCTGATTTGTATAATAAATTTTCTAGTTTAACAAACACAAGGCAGAAGCGGGCAAAATTATTGAAAGTGATACTTATATTTTGATAACAAAATTTTAATAAATAAATATTATATTTGGGGTCTCGCTCCCATCAAGATAAAAGACAAAAGTACAATTTTGTTTATTATAGTGAAACAAACAGGCGCATCTCCCCGTGAAGGCTACTAATATTGTTATTAAACTCAGTACTGCTCCGTAAATTAATTTAATTATACATTGATTATGATTTGGTTTAAATTAAATTTTAAGTTAATCCAGATGAAAATTAATTTAAAGTAATATCATTTTAATATTAAAAAATAAAAACTTCTACGTACATGCACATATCCTCATCAAGCTATCAATGTTAATAAACGTGATCGGTGAATCAACTTAATTACTCATTAATTAGAATTTAGTTTAGATTAGATTTCAAGTTAAACTAAATAAAAATTAATATGATCAAACCTATTTAAAATCCTGTTTAATATTTTTTTTGAAAAAAATCCAAAACCATGCAATTTTATAATATTTTTTTAAAATAATTTTGAATTTACCTATATCAACTTAAATTAATCATTTTAACGTGTAACTCGAAACAAATTTAATAACTTTGTTAGCTAGTTATTCACACTATCAGTCAGATTTCATAATCAAACACTCAAATTACATTAACTTGATCTCATTTCACATGGTTTTATTAATTAAAGGTTAAAAACAAGAAAGAAAGAAATTGCACAAGCTTCTTTTAACAGAATCCATTTCCTTCTATATGATATACCCAATATTAGCATCCCCGTTTGCTTCCTTGCCCAAGCATTCCTTCATGTAATACTCAAACTTCTCATGCACACTCTCTGGCACTGATACCTGCACTCTCACAGCTTCAGAATCACCAATAACAGGTAAAAACAAGCAGTAAATATCACTTGATAGAGGACCCATATGCAGCGGCTTCCCTTCTCCGAAATCTACATCCTCTAACCCTAGCTTGGACCATTGTGATATAACCAAGCTCGTCGAAAGGTCCGTTTTTACTGATTTATCCTCCAACAAATCAATCATTGACCTCACATAATCGTCAGTTAAACTTGATTTAGCTTGCTGAACCAACTTGACCCCGTGGCACATGTTACTAGCGACCAGATCCTTGGCACTAGTTTGCGCGCATCCTAGCACAAATCCATTCCCATAATACCCTTGTGGTATTTCTGGGATTAACCTTTTCCTGACATTAACAGAGAAAAGAAGCTTGACATTGAGCGAAGGCGACAAGTCCAGTGCCCTAACCCAAGAACGCCATGTGTGAGATGCCAAGGCTTCAAAGGCGGTGCACTTCAGTGATGGCACGCACTGCCTCTTGAGGTGGATTATATGGGAGGTGGTGAAGGTTAGGGATGATGGCACTAGTGGCTGAGATTGTAAATAATGGTTAATGTCGATGTCTAAGTGGCCATTCTCCCTAGGGGTATTTCTGACATATTCGGGGTGAGTGAAGGTTATTTCTGATGGATTTCGGGGTTTTAACACGTGGCGGGTATGCAATGGCGCGATTGCCAGATCCAGATTCGGTTTTGCGGTGATCTGGGCCCATGCATGTAAGAACTGTGATGTGCCGATGCCGTCACATACACAGTGATTGATCGCGGTGCACATAATCATCCCTCCACACCTGAGATTCGTCACCTGAAAAACTAAAATGTGAAGGTAAATTTTTGAAAAACAATCGGTAATATAAGTTTGTTAAAATTATCTTCTTCCTCTGTTTTTTTCAAATAATAAAGTAGAGATAAATCTGTAAACTAGGGACATTTTTGTAATTTACAAAAAAAAGGAGAGGTGTCCGGCCCTCCAAACTCACCAACCAAGCCAAGTGGAAGGACCAAAAGAGAGAGAAGCCATACTATGATCAGAGAGTAGGGACATCTACTTTTTGGGGAACCATTATACCGACTCCAGGTGGCAGGTACAAAGCTAAACGGCGTCGTTAGCCATAGAATTTTTTTGCTGGTTGCTTTGGCTCCATCATGTGTAAGTGAAAGAGAAAGATCATACTGAACAACTTGATACCAAATTTTTTTTATTTATCTATGATTTCCAAACTCAAGAGGATTTTGGAGCACTAAAGCAAATTGGCAGTCTGGCAAAATTCTCCAAGAACTTAATTGGTTAACGAAGGAACAAAATCACATTAAGCATTGGTAGGTAATTACTAATTAATTAAGAAATTAAGCTACAATTAACTCAGTAAACATCCTGATCGCTCATGATCATGTCCGATAAGTTGATCGGTTTACAAAATATATTAATTAATCATGAATTATTCAGGGTCTAGGGAAGTGAGAAAAATCAAGAACCCTGAAGGAGTAGATGGCGGCTCTAGCTAGGAAAATAAAAGAAAATAGGAGGGCATTCATTTCAAGAAAGTCCCAGAAAAATAGGAAAAGAAGAGAGCAGACAAACTAGGAAATATGAAAAAGCTGACCTGAATTACAAGAGGAGGAATATCCAAGAAACTCTGAGCTTCCACTTTATACATCAGTTTTCTCCAGGACTTGTTTGGTTTCTTAGAAAGTTCAAGGAACCCTTCAGCAGTGATATCCATGAAAGCTTCAGCAAAGACAGCACCTTCTCCATTGCAATCAATCTCAAGCTTTTGATCAACTTCTGTGCTGGCTCTCAACCTCCCAGCTAAAGGGTAGTAATGCACAAGAACGTTGGAGAGTGAGTATTTCAAGATATCTAGGCTTATAGATTTCTTGAAGAGGTAGAGATATTTAATGGAGAATCTTAAGAACTTTTGGTCATCAAGATTGGAAAGATACAGAGAATGCTTTGGTGTTGGGCTGCTTGGACAGATTAAGGATGGCTGGTTTTGATAGAAACAATCTGGAAGTTCTGGTAATTTTAACATGTTTTCCAGCTAGGTTTTCCTCCTGTAATCTTCAGGTGCTTGGAGAAGCTTGAGGGAGAGGGAGAGAGAGTGGGTTGCAGACAAGATCACAAGAGAAGCAGAGATCTATGGTTAGATATATATGGTGAAGGTCTATCAGATTCTTTTTATAAGAGTGAGTCTAGAAAGAGTGCTTGTGCTTGTATACATCTGTCTTTTATAAGCTAGCCTTCTCATTAATCACCAGACATTACAAGCACATGTCCGTACACAATCTTTTTTTTAAAAGCTACAAGAAAGATCGAAATTCCAAAATTGAGACGGAGCATATATTTCTTGTGGGGATCATCTAAAAATATGTAGGATCGCGGAATTAATTTAAAGATTCAGAGCCCACCAATACTATATATAGTTCTTCTTTATTTTTTATTAATTAAATGAATATGTATATATCATCAATATTTAATTAATAGTCTCCTATTTTACTGGTAGATTAGATAAATTGCTTTTAGGTCAGAAATATTCAAGAAAATTAAGGAATTGAACAACCAATGATTAAGATAACCACGAGATTTTTCAATCATCTAAGTAAAAAGAATATCAAGCAGTTTATATAATTTGTTTTATTATACTTATTAGTTATCTTATTCATTGATTTTATAAACTTTATTAAGTTAAATGCAATTAATCAAATTATTAAATGATGAACATTAATCTCCTCTATTTTAAACTTTTATGTATTGAGGATCGTACACAAAAATTTAAAATCTATACAGATATAATTATTTAGTAGATAGTTTGGTGGTAAGAGTTTAGAATTAAAGATTTTGTTTCTCATGGGATTTCAAATTCAAGTTTTATAGTTTTAATATAATTACTATTGAAGATTTACATGATTATTAACTTCAGAATCCATGATATTAGTAAAGATATATACAAGCTAGCCTCATCATCTATTTTAATTAAATAAAAAAATGTAAAGATGTACTTAATTGTGATAAGATTTTTTCAGTCATATTTGAGGTAGATAGAATTACGATCATAGTGTAATCCAACTATAAACTTGGTGATGGCTGACAGCTGACAGGAGTGAGCAATGAACTTTCAATGGAAAAAACCTTTAACTAATTAAGCTCAGAGGAGATTCTAGATAGTCAATTGCAGGCAAAGGGTATTCTCTTGTTCATTTTAAAATTTCTGTCCTGAACGGAACCAGAGTAAGTAAGCTTGTAGGTGAGTGCATACACTTTTTTTTCGAGTCATGTTTCAATTTTGTGAGACACCTCTTAATTAGTGAAAGCAACATTTTTCATGAGAAAACAAGAACTTGTATGCAAACAAATTGAGAAAAACATTTCCAGACATAAATCTCCTAGCAATCATAGGGCAATCTTATGATATGGACATGGATGTTCGTTTTTTATAATATTAACATGTATCTTGTTATTTGAATACAATATTACCCTCTAAAACATGCTTAATAATTAATACAATTAGTCTTGTTAATTTAAACTGTTGTCCGAATAAATTAAACCAAATGACTTATGTTTTGATTTTCTAGCTTGGTTCCAGTGTTTCCGCGATCCGATCCTTTTCCAGGATTTTCCTAAATGGTCGACTGGAATTTGCTAAGAAACATGTCTGAACATAAGAGTTTTGATGGCTAGCATGCAGCGCATCAATTAATGGAGGTAAGTTAGTTAATTTGTCTATAAATTACTGCAAGAAAACTGAAGTATCCAAAAAAACTTAAGACCTCACGTGACTTCCACTTACCTGATTGTTTCTGTATTTTAAAAGTAATTTTTTAAAAAATTAATTTTTTTATATTTTTTTATTAATTTTAAATTAATATATTTTTAGTATTTTTAAATTATTTTGATGTACTAATGTTAATTAATTTTTAAAAAATAAAAAAATATTATTAATATATATTTTAATATAAAAATATTATTTAAAAAACAATTATATGAATTCTTTTTCTTGAAAATAAAAAAATATTAATTATTTACGGAAAAGTGTTACTATATATAGCTCCTTTGGAAACATGAATATTTATTATGATATTTTTGGTTTGAAAATACGAATATTAGCTACGTTGCCAAACAAGCATTAAGTAGCCTATTGTTTTTGTTTTTGTTTTTTTTTTTGACGGTAGGGGGGGGCCTCTTTTCTTCTTTTCTTCTTTCCATATCTCTGTAAATCTAAGAGCTTGACAGCTCCGCAGGAGGTGTGAGCTTTAGTCATCTCAACAAAGGCAGGGATGATGTGTTGCCAAAATGTTCCCGAAATAATTCATGTACCTTATTAAGCATACTTCTTTTTTAAGATTAACCTTATTAAGCATACTCAAGAATAAACACATGGTTATGTTGATTTGGACTTGTCCTTTATAAACTACATCTTTATGGATTATAATTAATTGAAAGCATACTGCTTTCCGGTACTACAGGGATCAAATTAGCTTTAGTTGATTTTCAGTTTCAACTAACCCTTAGTTGATTGAAATGATTAAGCATGATTCATGCTATCCACACACACACACATACACATACATATATGTCTACTAGCAGTCAAAATAAGTCTCTTGAAAACTTCATTATGCAGAAAAAGGAAAAGGGCTTTGACAGATAAAGCAATGGAACTAGAATCAAGTTCCTAAAGCAAGTATTAATTTCATAAATATCTCACATCAATGAAAATCCAAGAATTGACATAAATATTTGATATTATAAGCTTTTCTTGGCTATCTTTCAGTTGTGAAAAGTGGAATATTTCCATGTTATCATATAAAATTATCTCTTAAGATAGCCTTTTAGAATCTACTTTGTTGAGAGCAATTTTTTTCCTCCTGTCCCAAGCATAACCCCATAAACATTAAGCCGCCCAACTTTCATCTATGCACATTTTTTCTTGACTTGGGATAAAAAAAAGTAGAATCAAGTTCTTGTCAAACCCACCTTAATTATAGAGGCATATATGCCCTACCGAGAACTTGTAAACCCGAGACAATGTATACAGAGGATAGAGAGAGTTCCAATCAAAATCTCTCCAAGCAAGTGCTACTGTTATGGCATGTTCAACTAGTATGTGCTGCCGACATTCCACCACCACTACCTAGGACAAGCCACTCTTCTGAACTTTAATCAAAATTAAGAAGCTTCCAGCAGTATCTATTTGTTAACCACGGCAACAATACTAATAGCACCGCCGTGTTAAAAGGACATCTTCGAGACTCTTTAGCTATAGTAAGGTCGCCGGAAAAAACCAACTCATGGACACGAATCTAAATCGATATTCATCGTTTCACGAACTAATCCACCAAATAAAAGTGTATATTTATTTGTACAGCCATCCACGCGATTACCCCACAAATAAATAGACCGTAAATCAAAAGAAATAGAGCATGTTTAGCGTGCTTAAAAAGATAGTGCAGCCCTCTCCAACAATGGCAAGACCACAGAAAAATATCAGATTCTCAATAATCTTCTCTTTATCGGATTGGAAAGATGAATTTAATAGCAAGACTACGGCAGCATATCAGCCGTCAAAACTTGTGAAAATCACTACGGTATAGCATGGTCCGGTCCCTTAAAAACTTTTGGTCATAAAGTTTGATACCTGGGTTTGGGCCAAAGGTGACAGAATTTCCTCTCCGAGAAAACATCGTATGTTCGAGGCAAGCCCAAGTAAGACTTTTTGGGCTATTCTGAAATTAGGCTGATTCCTAGAATCGAGCCCTACAAAAGTCCCTTGGGCGTTTTTAATTTAACTTGGCGGCCTTTTAAGAAAAGCCCAAGAAAAAAATACAAAGATAGAAAGGTAGGAAAAAAGCAGGTTAAGCCTAAGAGCATCGCAAAGTCTCTCCGCTGCTCTCTTTTAACACGCCAACGGCGGCTCTGTATTTCTCAGGTTAGGCTCCTCCTCTTCGCGGCTTCTCTGTATAACTACACCAACCCTTTCTACTGCTGCGTCTGTATTTCTCTTTTCCGGTACCTCGTGTTAATATTTCTTACATGTTTTCTCGTTTTTTCTATCTCTTTATGCATAAAAAAGTGCTGACCTGTTGTTGTTCCATTCTAGGGTATTGAACAGAGAGATGGATACACAAAATGAGTACCAGGTTGACCTTGGAAATCTTATGGCTTTTGACCCCTTCCACCACTTTACCTCTATTCCTTCTTCTAGGTCTGTGGTCTTTTTTTGTAACCAATTTATTGTTTTATATTTTCATGTATATGCTTGTGGTACTTGTTATGGTTCTCACTAGAAACTGTATTTGAAATTACTTTCGGCGCTCAAGTTTGAAGTCTTTTATGTAGTTTAGCGATTGCCCAGCTTTTATTGGTTTATATTTTGTTCTTAGGAGACTGTATTCTGATTGTTTATATCTGGGTGCCTTTTCAATCTACTTAGGGAGGAGTTAGTTGCAGAATGTCTAAGTAATGGCACTGAGCTAGTTCAAGCCATTGTCAGTGGTGTTTTCAACTTGCCTTCAACTGAAGATATAGACGGTCCTCTTGTCAAGTTGCCGCCTCCAACAACAAAACTGCCAAGGGAGAAGCCTGTAAGCTGTTTGTTCTATTTGGAACACCGTGCCTGTTCTTTATCTTTATAATTGCTGCTTTTTTACTATCTAACTGATAGATTCTCTTTTTCACTTGTGAAATTTTATAATGCTCACTGTCTACCGTAGGCAAATAAGTTATCCTGTTGTTGTACCACCAGACATCCGTAGAGCTACTTGCTGAAATAAACAGTGTCTTGTTCTATGTTGAGAGACACGACCCTTAAACATAGTGTCTCGTTCTATGTTGAGAGACGCTACCCTTAAACATAGTGTCTTGTTCTATGTTGAGAGCCACTTCCCTCCATTTTGCTGGCGTGTTTGTTTTAGAACAAAAATCTAGGTTCATTTTCTGTCCCACCAAAACCTTCGCTTTTTTTTACCTCAACAGCTCAGGGTTTAAAGTGTAGTTGTAAATTCTTTTTTCTTTATGTTTAGCAGGAAACTTATTTGCATGTGATTTTTTGTTTTCAGCTGCCGAAGCCAAAACCTCCTACAAGATGGGAACAGTTTGCCAAAGCAAAAGGTTATCTTTCTTACTATCTGCATCCTAGATGGGAAATGAGAAATAGATTATGGGACAGCTTGCTGTTACAAAGTTCTAATTAAATTTAGTGGCATCTGGGTGGTTATTAATATAGTTGATCTATATTTTTTGGTGAATCTTGATTTCTTGAGATCAAAACTCAATGTGCTTGGTTATGTCATGTCAATATTTTTTCAGGAATAAGGAACCGCAAAAAAGACAAGGTTGTTTGGGACGAACAAACTGGTACTTGGAAACGTCGTTATGGATTTGATCGTGTCAATGATGATGCCGATGTTCCCATAATTGAGGCCAAGATGACTGATGGTAATTTGTCTAAAGAATTTTCTGTCTTACAAGAAAAACTTTTTTTTTTAAATTTATCTTAATTTATTCAAACTGGATTTGAAATCATAGATAACCAAGTTGGTATATTAGGTTCAGTTGGTAGAGTATAAGAGGCATCTAATCTATGTAATTGTCGATGCTTGTTGCAGAGCCAGGAGTGGATCCTTTTGCCAAGAGAGTAGCAGAGAAGAAGGAAAGGGTTCAAAAAAACCAGAAGAATCAGTTGCAAAACTTGAAAACTGCCGCCAAAGCTGGTGCTTTGCCCAGGTTTTGCCTTTGACTAACATTTTTGCCTATCTTCAATGTTTAATTTTTTTTCACTGTCCCCAACTTAATATTGACAAAAGCGTCAACTTTGGTCTGTCAAAAAATCCCTACTGCCGTTGTTTAACAGATGCATGCAATATTCATATTATGTTATATTTGATTTCAACCTTGCAGTTCCCTTTGCTTCTGAGATGGGTTTCTCTTAGATCTTAATGATCACTTCACATTATCGATGTTAAATGGATCCCCTAGGCATCCTTATAATACTTTGACCTAGCAGCAACAAAAACAGCATATGGGTTCGAGGGGTGTTGGGGGTACAAACCTTTCCAATGCATGTACTCGGCTTGTGTGTGACAGTAGGTTTTAGTATGCTACTTGGCTTATAGAAGTGCTCTAAACCCAAGCATCCATAACCTTACAATTAAAACTTAATTGGTGACCCAGACCGCGCTGTCTTGTTTACCTTTCCTGTTTTGCATTGTATTGATCTTGTCATTTACATTTTTGCCCTGTATGCTTGCTGAGGGCATGTTCTATAATAAAGAAGGGTTGATGGCCTTCTATTCTGACTCCCTCTTTTTCTTGATTTGGAATGCACTTTCCCATGTCCCGGGTATCATTTCTTGTGTAACCAAAAAGAAAACAAAGAACTTCAGACAAGTTTGAGACTTTTTGGTGCAACACCTTGATATATGTCAGTACATAACACCAGCTAAGAACAACTTTTGCTGCAGCCATGTTCAGCTAGCTGCCACAGCCTTGCCTATTACTGGAACCCAGGCTGCAAAAAAGAAATTTACCAAAGACGAGCTAGGAAATGTAGCTGGACTAGCTTCTACTGCAACTGCCAGTGGTGGAAAGTTTGACAAGAAGTTGCGAGGAGAAAAGCCTGTTAAAAATCAAGGAAAACATCGCAAGGTTTGAACCTACCCCATGTCTATGTGAATTTTGATTCAATTATTTCTTCATTTTTACTGTGCGTCCCCATGATTTTAGCTCCTTTGTTCTTGTACAGTTCCTACCAGTTGTAGAAGGTTCGGGGATTGGCAGTCAAGAAAAGGAGCAAACTGATAGAGTTCTAAGCAAACTAATCTCATCGAATTCACATGAGATTCTTAATGTGGATAAGGTATGCTCAAGTCTTTGGGTGATTAATTAGAGTGCTTTTGTTGATTAATGAGATACCTATAAAAAAAAAAACTTTTGGCTTCTAGTAGATTGCCATAGAAAATACGTTACCCTACTTTCATACTTCTACGAATCAAGGAACTGTGAATCAAACTTAAACTCAGTTATCTGCTGGAATCTAAAATAACCTCTCTTTTTTAATTCAAGTGAAAAGTGATTTCTAACCATACTTGCTTGTAGATTTTTTGAACCAAAAGTTAAAAACAACTTAAATTAACTATCAGAAGGCATGCTAAACGCACTCTTAACATTGTTTGCGTTCTCAAGTAGAACAGAATTTTCCTTGTTTTTTGACTTTTCTGTCTGGAAACAGGCTGTTACCATGTACAATGTCAATAAGGAGAGAAAACGAAGGAATCAATATGGGAAGCCTTCTTCAACAAGGAATGAGCAAGGGAAGTCTTCTTCAACGCCAAGCAAATTGAAACCAAATAACAAACCAATGAAGGCAAAGAGCTTTCCAAATAAAGGAAAGGGGAGTTTTTCGAAGAAAGGAAAGGGGAGTTTTTCAAAGAAAGGAAAGGCATAGTGAAATTGACGATGAAGTAAAGTGATGATTTTGATTTTATTTTGTTTCCCTTTCTGTACCCCAAGATTGTTAGTGACGGGGGAGAGAAATCTTCATGCAATTTTGTTGTATTTTTGCAGCCAAAGTTTATAACTTATTTAGTTAAATGGGTCCTGCTATCTCTGTCTCGTCTCTTTCGCCATCCATACTAGTTTTTCCATGTTAAATTGTGGCAGCTTCTTTGCATCCACATCACCATTTAGATTGGCACCCTTTGCACGATTCTCTCGGAATCTGGTACGATCCCCCTCCTGTTATTCTCCTCGGAATGTTAGCTGATAGCTCTGGAGGCGGCCTTTTTCGTTGGCCAACAACAGTAATAGTCGTTCAAATAAAGTTAAATATTACAAACAGAACTACTAATCTAGAAGAGTGTCACGCAAATAGACGAAAAATAACATGAAGAAAATTCTTATCTCTCTTGGGAAATGATAGTTTGTGATGCCAAGGTCCGAGGAGAATTTCTGAAGGTATTACGTAGAAGAAAGTCAAGGTTCTTGACCTGGTTAATAAATATTTATTGAAATATTTTTTTAAAAAAAATATATTGAAGGTTTGATTTAAAACAATTGTTTTCTTCCATCCCGTATACTGACTTGTCGAATAATTTAAGAGATTTTTCCTCATAGTATAAAGTTTATTCTTAAAAATTGAGGATCGATATGCAATTTTTCTATATACATAAAATGACCTAATTAAATAAATTTGCTCTCGAAATTAAAAATAAAATTATTATAACTTAGAATTCGTCACTGATCACACGACATGGCATTCGGAGTTTGGCTTAATGGCAAGCGTGTTTGCTAATCGTGACTCGATCTCCATGTTACATGACCAAACAGCCTCTTATTAATTAACATCTGTGTAGCTATGACAGTGAAATGCCAAGCCCTCTTGCAACTAGATCTTCAAGGTTAGTTTATTAATTTTTTTTTATATATAATTTTATATTTCAATGTTAAGTTTAATAGGTATTAAATTTTATAATTTATTTTAATTTATTTTTTATTAAATTTTTATAGTTTTATGACAGAAATTTGAGAAGTTCACCTGAATTAACTTGAGTTATTTTTTTAATTAAATTTTTTTTAATTTTATTATTTAATATTGTGTTGATTGAGATTTTAGCTTCATATTTTTTTTCTTTGTTTTTATGAGGTTATCACGGTTTTATGATCCAGTAGCAAGTTTTGTAAGTTGGCTAGACTCAAATTTTTTTTTTTGTTTTTTAATAGAATATATTTTTTTTTCAATTTTATTCTTTAATATTATATTGATTGAGGATTTGACTTCATAATTTTTTATTATTTCTATAGAATTATTCCGGTTTCATAAATCGAGTTTGTCAAATTAATCTAGGTTGACTCGGGATATATTTTTTTTAATCCTTTAACATTGGCTTAATTAGGGATTGTGCTTCATAGTTTTTCTTTTTTTCTATGAGTTTATTACAGTCTTATGACCTGGGTTATGGGTTAGCTTTGTTGCCTCTGGTTTATTTGGCCTTTTTCAAATTTAATTTGTTTTTTTAATCTCGTCTTTTAATTTTTTGTTGATTAAAAATTAAACTTCGTAATTTATTGTATCTTTATTTCTATAAAATTATTTTAGTCTCATAACTTAGTGCACGAGTTTGTCCTATTAACCCGGGTTAACTTTGATGGTTTTTATATGTCGTTTTTTTAATTGACTTTTTTTTTAATATTATCCTTCAACATTGGATTGACTGAGAATTAAACTTTATAATTTTTTTTATTTTTTTCTATATGTGAGTATCATGATCTCATGACTAAGGTTTGACGGATTAACCTAAGTTTATTCAACTCATTTTTCTAATTAAAATTTATTTTCAATTTCATCATTGAGAATTGAACTTAATATATTTTTTTTATTTGTTTTCTATAAGGTTATTAAGTTCTCATGACATAGATTAGAGATTTGGCAGGATAGGCTAAATTAATCCAAGTATATCTAATATGTTGTTGTCTCAGTATTTAAAAATAAATATTATATATATATATATATTAGTCAAATTATATTTTTATTAATTATTCAAGTTATCTTTGAACCTGTAAAATTAACTATATCACGTCGTATTAATCTTCACATAATTCTTTTTATAGGAAACATGTTAATAGTATCAAAAAAATATATATATACAATAAAAATTTGATCTACCTCACAGTATAATAGCGCAATCAATTATTTAGAATGTGTTTGGTATTGCGGTAGCTGTTATGGTTGTGGTTTGAAAAAAGTTGTTTTATAAAAAGTATTTTTAATTGAGGTTGGTTTGAAAAAATAAGTGTATGGTTAAAACTGTGGTTGAAATTGAGATTAAAGAAAAAATAGTTTAATGTGTTTGGTTAAAAAAATACTTTTCAAATTGAGGTTATAAAAAAATTAAAATATATATATATTAAAATAAAAATAAAAACTGAATTTTTTTTTAACTGGGCCGGGCCTAGCAATAACATAATTGGAATTGCGATCAAATTCACAAATGCTACGTCATCATGCGATATCCTTCTAATTTATGTAGTGTTATTAAATAATATTAAGTATTAGTTTTTCGAGTAAAACACAATTTTTTTAAAAAAAATCAACAATTTCATTACGTATAAAATTCATTCGACAATAACTACAGTTATCATGATTTATCCTGCATGCAATAAAATTAAGTAAAATATTATCAGGAATAAAATTGAGATTATAATACGAACAAATTTAATTTATCTTAAACTAATTTTTTAAAAAACAAAAAAAATATATTGTTCACGTTCACGTGAACAATAAGAGTGCAATTAATTAACTGTATTAGTTTTTCAAAAAAAAAAAAAAACTTTGTGCATTGGTTTTTTTTTTTTAAAAAAAACCTAACTGTACATGTGAACAGTGCGCAATGAAGCATGGCTCCACTGTTGACATTACTCTCTCATCACGAGAAGCAGCAAAATGCTGCTTCTCCGAACCTGTGGCGCAGCCGTTAAAATTGATGGGTCCCACCAATAAAAATTATTTTTTTTCTGTTACCAAACACTAAAATATATGGTTGCGGGTGAACCTCACCCGCAAACACAAAACTAAACACCCACTTAGTTCAAATAAAGTGAAGCATGAGTTTTTTTATGAATACATTATTCTGATATAAATGATCTACGGTTAAAATAATAATAATAAAAGAGAGTTTCGCCAAAAAAAAAAAAAAAAACAGTAATTAGATTTAACTTTCATAATTTTCTTATACTATTTTTTACTAAAATCAAATAATTTTATCAGAAATCCAACATTTACGTTTTTAATACTGTAGACTTATGAGGACGTTTTTGTTTTTTTGTGATTTAATTTGTGTTTTTTATATTATTTTTTGTTGAGAAAATGTTAAATTAATATTTTTTAATATATTTATATTAAAAAAATTAAAAACAAATATTATATCAATACATTTACAAATAAAAAATACTTTTACAAAACCAACCTACTTAAGAAATGCTTCAAACCCCCGAGCTCCCAAGGCGATATTATCTTATTAACTGCACAATAAGATTGAAGACAAGCTTCAGATTATAGATTATACTAAAAAAAAATGGTAAAACACGGTAAAAATAGTAATTTTGTAAATTTCTTCAATCATTTACTATAGCGGATGGTAAAATTATATTTTTCTAATCTTTTTTACTATAACGATGATAAATTTTTAATTTCTATTTTTTTTCCTTTACATTCGGCATATTTATTACTTTACACATAGCTTATTATCATTATCCTTTTTTGTTACTTTCTTCATTCATTTGTAATTTTTTTAAAGAAAAATTTTCTTTTTGTTTCTTAAAACTTTTTTTAAAATTCTTATTTCTTATTATTAACACCCACAATATTTATCACTATACTTGTAGGCTTGCTCACATGGACCCTTATTTTTTCTCCGCTGTTAATGGAATGGACGACACTCTACACTTGCTGGGTTGCAGTCGCAAACTAGACGTGCAGACCTTGATCGTCCGGTCTAGGATCACCTGATCTCTTTTTATTTTTATTTTTGTAATTGATACCTAATTTATAAAAAACATTTTTAATTTGTATTTAAATTAATATCTCTTATCTCATATATTGTTTTAAATTGTCTTTTAATTTTTAAAATAACCATTTTTTAATTATTTTATATTTATTTAATGTTTTGAAAAATTATTTTAATCCATCTATATTTTTTATGTTTTATATAAATAAAAATTATTTATTATTGGCAAGAAAAAATGACCTCTAAGGTAAAAAAAATAAAATAAAATTGTGTGCATCAAAGAAAAAAGTTATGATTAAATATCATACTTATTTATCTTATAATTTTTTGAGAATTATTATCCTTTTATTTTAAAATTTCATGATTAATAGTAATTCTTTATCAATATATATTTTAAAATTTATTTTGTTTTGTTTTGCATAAATAATATCTTTACAACTCTTGATTAAAAAAATCACAATATAGTGAAATGCACTCATAAATTATTTTATTTTTCTACTATGTTAAAAATAAACTTGAGATCTTATATGTTTTTATAGATGCACATGGTCATTGTTTACCGTTTTATTTTATTATATGTAAGTATCAACTTCTTAATTTACAATTATATTTTTTATTTAATGTTAAAAAATATTTTAATAACACCTACACATTTATTTTCTTGTTTTAGAAAAAAATATTATATGAACTAAAATGAGATAAGTCAAATAGAAGCGCTAATACTTTTTTTTTGTTGTATTTATTGGCATAAATAGTTCTTGATTTATTTAATTAAATACATGTATAAGCTTTTTAATTTATAATTATAATTTGTTATAATAAAAATATATATATATATATATATATATATATATATATATATATATATTTTTATTAAAAAATAATTTATCAACCCGCAACGAAAAATGATATCTCTAGATATTTTGTTTTCGGACAATTTTTTATTCTAGTTTTATCTTCATGTCTCATTGATATTTCCGTTATAATTCTACAACAATAATAATAATAATAAAAAACAAATTCTTACAAAATGATGTTATTTGTATTTTTTTGTTTTTCAATTTGAGTGGAATTCATAATCAAATAAGAACCGAAAAACTTAATTCAGAATTCTGAAATTCATTACTCAACAAATAAAATAATACACAAAATTGTTTCGGGATAAAATTGTAAATATTTATATAGTTCGAGGGCCTTATTCGAGGTTCGTGCAAGAAAAAATATCCGCCAAGGATGCAACGACGTCGCATCCTCAACTCCCTTATTCGAGGGAGTCTCACCGCCATAAAAATAAACAAATAAAAATATCCGTACCAGTCCGTTACAAAGTAAGAAAGAAACCGGGGGGGGGGGGGGGGGGGAGTGATGCTGTTAAAGTAATGATGACAATAGACCGAAACAAATAAATAAATAAATAAAGACATCCTAGTAGCCTGACATTTTTCACATTTTAAAATCTCTTACAATTATTGTCTTTCCCTTTCTCTTTACTGAGTCTGTCTGATTATGATCTCTACAAGATAACGAATCTTGATGCCCCGCAAAAAACTTATCATCGTTGTTGACAAAATCACCCACGCCTACCCGAGATCCAACACTCAAAGCTTGAGCCAACCCTGCAAGGATCCACATCCTTACAGATTATGGCGCCAAATTGACTGGTGATGGAGCTGGAAGTTGTCGAGATGGGAGGATTTTTAGTGATGTTCTGAGGGTCAATTTCGAAAGAAAATGGCTTTGGTTTCTTGCAGGAACTGATTGCTGTTTTGCGTGTTCTTGAGAGGGAATTCTAGCTTTGAGATTTTAACATGAGCTCTGGTGTGGCTTAGCGAATTGTGAAGAAAGTTTGTTTTTTTTGGATAAGGAAATCTCATAAAACGAAAAAAGGTCAGTTCTTTTTTTCATTTTTGGAAATGTTCCCTTTTTGTAACTTTTGAATAATTGCTAGTTAGAATTTAATGGCTACATTGCGTTTACGTTTCTAGTTAGAAAGTTAGAAACCCATCTTTCTTTGCAGGTGCTTTTGGACCGAAATGATAAAAAGTTGAGTTAATTTTTGGTGCGTTGAATGCTTAGCTTTGTAATCGATCTTTACGTGATATTGTGGCTATGTCAAGTGGCCTTGATTTTTGATGAAGACAGCCTAAATACTCACAAGTTGGATTAAAATATAATGGGCCATTATTGGCATTTGAAGGAATGTAAGTGGTTGAGAATGTTTTTGGTTTTTCTAAGCGACTCTGGTTGAATTGAATGAATGTTGCAGGGAATGGCAACTCCAGTTGAGCCTCCAAATGGGGTTCGGATTCAGGGGAAGCATTACTATTCCATGTGGCAAACTTTGTTTGAGATTGACACGAAATATGTGCCGATCAAGCCTATAGGTCGAGGGGCTTACGGTATTGTGTGCTCTTCTGTGAATAGAGAAACTAACGAGAAAGTTGCGATTAAAAAGATACACAATGCTTTCGAAAACCGTGTTGATGCGCTGAGAACTTTAAGGGAACTGAAGCTTCTTCGGCATCTTCGACATGAAAATGTGATTGCTTTGAAAGATGTGATGATGCCTACACAGAGACGAAGCTTTAATGATGTTTATCTGGTTTATGAACTCATGGATACGGATCTGCATCAAATTATCAAGTCTTCTCAAGCACTTTCTAATGATCACTGCCAATATTTCCTTTTTCAGGTATATACGTGCTGTCCATTAGTGGAGCACGTTCTTCTTTTAGACTTCTTGTTTTGGTATAGAGTTTGAAAGAAAAGGGTTAATCTGTGCAAGACAGTCTTTATTATTGGTAGTTTTTTCGGTAAGCAATGATTGAAATGTTTTGTAAATTGCTTGAGGTTGCTTGGATTTGGGTAAAACTTTCATGCAATTATTTAAGAGCTGCAGCAAATGTGGAGTTTCCAGATTTTTCTTTTATGGTCTCTCAATCTATTATTACTTGGCTTTGGCTAGTAGCAATTATCCCCGGTCAGATGTAAGCTTTGCATGTTACAACTGGGAAATATGTTAGTATGCTTTGATGCGTGTTGTTCTTGTACTAATAGCATACCTGTCAACATCATAATTGTCCTGTCTAGTTTATGATTTAGCTTATGAGGTAATGATTAACTCAGTGTTTAGATGTATGGTTCACTTGTCGCAACTGGGGTATGATATTGATATAGAGTTGTACTAGCATAATTCTTAACATTTCCTGAGTAGATGCTCTACATGCTCTTTTTTTTTTGTTACCCTTAAGTATTTCTTAACGCAAGTTGCTGGTTTGAGATTGGAATCAGTTTCCATTTCACTTGAATGAAGATTTGAAAGATCTTCATAGCGCCAGTTTAAATTTTTAGGATACCAATCTTCAGATTTTCTTGGACAGTACTTTAATCTTCTACATTGAGCATTCTTTTCAGGAGGCTTACGTTTTTAGTGATTAGGTTCCAACATTCATGATCTTAGGAGGTCCCACAAAATCGTTTCATTTTTCTCGTGGTATTATGATAAACTGCTTGTGTAGTTAGTCCTGTTCCTGCAGCGAGATATCTGGCAATAGAGTCCCGGGAATCTGGTTTCATGCTGTAAAAAGGTGGAATATTTGAACAATAGCATTTCGCATCACGTTTTGCCTTTGAAATTTTTTTCTACTTTTGACTTGGATTGCCATCCTTTTGTATTATTAATTTTTCACCATTTAAATATTTTCCTATTCTTTAGGCTTTCCATTTCCATTGCATGGTGACACGTTTTGTGGCATCCAAATGATATGTTTTCTAGGTCTAAGAGTCCTTACGATTCTTACTTCTTCATGCAGTTGCTTCGCGGTCTGAAATATCTTCACTCAGCAAATATTCTCCATCGTGACTTGAAGCCTGGAAACCTTCTCATCAATGCGAACTGTGACCTAAAAATCTGTGATTTTGGGCTGGCACGCACTAGCAATGGCAACAACCAGTTCATGACTGAGTATGTTGTCACTCGTTGGTATCGAGCTCCAGAGCTCCTTCTATGCTGTGATAATTATGGGACATCAATTGATGTCTGGTCTGTAGGATGCATCTTTGCAGAGCTTCTTGGTCGGAAGCCTATCTTCCCTGGCACAGAATGTCTCAATCAGCTTAAACTTATCATCAACATTCTCGGAAGTCAAAGTGAGGAGGATCTTGAATTTATTGATAACATGAAGGCAAAGAAATATATCAAGTCACTTCCTTATTCACTTGGGACTCCCTTGTCCCGCCTTTATCCTAATGCACATCCTTTGGCAATTGATCTGCTACAAAAAATGCTTATTTTTGACCCATCAAAGAGGATCACTGTTACTGGAGCACTGGAACACCCTTACATGTCTCCACTATATGATCCCAGCTGCAACCCTCCAGCTCAGGTTCCAATTGATCTTGACATAGATGAGGAAATGGGGGAAGATATGATACGAGAGATGATGTGGAAGGAGATGCTTCTTTACCATCCTGAGGTTGCAGTGGTCAATGGTGAGGTGTGTGCTCCTAATCTCGTCTGTTAATTCTGCTGGCCTAAGAGGGTTGCTATTTTGCTTAAACCAAGGAAGTTTTGGTTGGTGTTACTAGTTCTTTTGTTCATGCTCTATTTCCCTTCTTGTTTCAATAAGCTTAAAGAAGCATGCGCCAGTCAGCTACTCTGGCTGTGCATGATATGACTAATTTTTGTTTTAAGAGCGTGCTTATGAGCTTGAGCTCTGAAAATTAGGTGGCCCTTTCGGTTTGTATATAGGTGTGTTTTTGTAAGTTTCTGGGAAAACTTCCTTTGTAAATGTAGTGACTGAAGATGTGTGCCAAGACTATAATTATGACCTAGTTTCATGAGGAAAAAATCTCCCTTATGGGTGCCAGGCAGTGAGCTTCTAGTTCTAGCTTGCTTTTTATCCATGTAATAAGCAAACATGTACTGGTAATAAGGAGGTAAGTTATAGTACCTCTTAACGTATATTTCTCCTGTCTGCATATTTCCTTTTTGTACCTTTTTTTCTGGGTCATTTGGCTAGAACTGTAAGCCCATTAGTTGGTGCTCTCTTCCAGGTGAGGTGTCCAGTTTGAGTTCCATTTTTATCATCACTGAACGAGAAAAAAATATTCCACGAAGAAGATGTGATTATAGCAGGAGGTTGCTTGAACCTTGTTTCAGGCCCTTGACTTTTATTAGCTGGACAATATAAGTCGCAAGGCCTGAGCCTATTTTTGGCCTTTTGTTGTGAACCGGGCTGGTAGGAATCGGACCTTTTCTTCCTCTCCACTGGGTCGAGGCCTCAAAGGTTCAAGTTTTCAGGCTTGATCTTTAGGAGAAGTTAAGCCTCTGTACTGCTGCCATTGGGCTATTACGATCTTTTGTACATGGCACAAACACATGCAATAGAACGCCTTCGTCATATAGAGCGCGATAAATTGATTGATCTTCTGTTTTTAAGTTTTGAGCGCAAATTGGTGCTCTATTGATCCGGGTAGGATGGAGAAAATTAAGGCTTGGCTGCTACAAGAATGATATCCCTGATGATTCTTAGTTTCAAGCATGGTAATGAAACCTGGTGCTACCCATTAATTAGTTACTCGGCTCAAGGTTTGGACTAAAGGTTTGACGGAATCATGATTGATTCGAGTTACTTAACTCCGAATTGACTTCTCTTAAACACCATGCTCGGACCAGGAACGGGGACGGGGTGGCAGGTCCCGGGTCAGGCTGGGCTTAATAAGTGTGCTTTCAGGAAAGCCTAATACATACAAATATAAAACCAAGTTTCATTATAATGCCTTTCAAGGGCATCGCCAGCACTGTTCATCTGCTTGGCAGCTGCACTGGTTTTGCAATGTGTCAGGTTAGCTTGGCACCTTTCAAGTTTCAACTAACCACCGAACATTTTTTGTGAGGGGCCCACCTTTGTCGACCACTTAAACGAGAAGAACTTCATCTGAAGTGCTGCTGAAATTTTGAGCATGCCACAGAACAGTAACTAGACAATCATGCATCTGTTGATCAGTTCACGCGTGCTAGAGAGAGCATTTATTGATTATTGTACCACCATGCTGATAGTTTATGTAAATATCTAACATACTAGACTCGTATAAGTTTGCTGTGCCTGTGTGCCTGTGCTATGTGACCTTCTGTAGTATACTTGCAATTCTACTGTATGGCTCTTTAAATCTTGTCGAAGAAACATACTATGACAATTTCTGAATGAATTAGGTGATGAAAGTCTGAATTAATCAAAATGCTCATATGGTATACAGAAGTTACCAGTTATCTGTGCGTGTATGCATTTGTATATACAAGGTAAGAGCTATTCATGGTGGATATAACAAAACTTTCCAACGAATAAATCACAAATAGAAACAATGGCATCTGTTTCAATCCCATCCACCTTTTTTTGGTCATTAATTTTATATGTTTGTTCGGGATTTATATATTAGATTTTTTTTCTTGTTGTTAATCATTACTGGATAAGGTAAGCAAATGTATTAAAGATCAATAATTTAAATATTCTAATATCTCATCTAATGTTTAGATTATGATTTGACATAATGGTTAACCAGATTTCAATGGAGATTTTCACACAAGCTAGGCAATATAATTTATTTTTTTTGGTACTATTAGAATATTGAGAGCAGAGCCCCAAGAGATCAAAGAGAACTGGGTAATAAAATCAGTGAGGACTAATTGAGTTCGGATTCGAGTGGCGCAGAAGGGGAACCACCAATTGAATGGAAAAGAAAAGGAACGCGGCACTTAGTGTTTGACCTATTTTGTGTAGATACAGTACTGTGACAATATTTGAATTCCCAAAGAGATCACGTTTTGATACCCCATTCATTAAGAATCGTAGATAATCGAGAGAGATTTGGCACCATGAGAAGCTTCTTGGCTCTCACTGAAAAACAATGCTTTTATGCATAGTGGTTCAAGATGGTTGGAGTCTTTTGTCAGCTTCTAAAGCCTTTCTACTAGTAATTTAACAGTGGACAATTAATTAGACATGATTTTCGACATCGAGCGGCCAGTTTTGGACTAGCTTCGGCAAAGCTTTTAGGGTTCTCCGTTGCTTTGATTGACAGATTGCATGTACAATTAATGGAAAATGCATGCATCTTGAGTCATCGTTGAATTATTTTCTTCTTGTCTTCCACTCAACTGTTCATATGCTTTTAGACACTTTCAGCAGCTAGACGGAACCAGAAAACTAGTTTTCACACACTTGGAATGTGATTCTTAATTAAAATATTGAAATCTAACTTTCTTGGTAAGCACAGGAGAGTACAAATTGGAATCAAATCATGATCTTCAATAAACTAACCAACCAGAAAGAATTTGGAAAAGTCATTATCTTTTCTTTGATGAACTGTATTTCAAGTTTTTAATATACTGATCGATGTAGGTTCCTTTCACACCAGGGCTAGAGTTTTAAAGCAAATTTAGACATAAATTAATTATAGATTCCTTTTTCCTCTTATTTATGTTCTGTAAAAAAATTCGAGCAGCTTTTTTAAGGAAAAAAGAACTTTAAAGTAGCATTATAGAATCTGGCTTTGGTCGGGGCCTTGTTGGTTGGTGTTTCAATTATTAGAGAGACCAATATTTAATATTTCCTTGTTTCCAATTACAAAAGAAATAAAATACCATCTTCTTGCTTTCAGACTCTTAGTTGTCTGGAGCACTTCGCATTTAATTTAACTTCGCATATCGAATCAGCTTATTAAGGAAACTTCTGGCTAATCAAACCTACCATTCTCTTGATTGAGTTAATTAATGGTAATTCTGCCTTAATTCCAAATTCCAAGCCAATGTGCAAAGTTTTATTTAACCTTGATAGGTTTTTTTTTTTCAACAACGGATTGATTCAGTTATTAAGAAAGTTTCATTTTTTATTCTCGAGTTTAAAACTTAAAATCATTACTTAGAGAATTATCTAAATGCCCTGACGGAAGACTTTTTCTTTAAAATTCTCAATAATTTTTCAAATAAGTATATAATAATTTATTTAATTGAATAAACTTGAGTAGGATTAAGGTTATAGCATCTCAAAGCATCCCCTTATAAATCTTTATAAAGGAAATGAATATCTAAATTTATATAGATATATGAAGGCTATAATAATAATTTTACCGCTATCATATTTGTGGTGACTTAAGAGATAAAATCACCAACTTCAGGGACGGCCATAATATAATATCTTGGCTGATTAACATTACTTAGAGATACTTGTTTCCAAGTCATTGAACTCTGTGCGCCATTCACAAGAGTCCTCGGTAGTCTTAGCTATCCCTTCATATTTGAAACCTCTTGAAAAACATATTTATCCCTTTTTCCAACAGAAAAAGGTTGGGCACAATCCCTCTCAGATCTCGGAAGAAACCATGCTGATAGTTTATGTAAATATCAAACCATAAAGTTGCCTTCAAAGAGAAGGTTAATTGTATGAGGAATTAATATAGGTGATGCGACAGCTCTCTCTCATTGATACGAAGGTGGAGAGTGAGAAGGGAGATTCCCCACAAGATGATAAATCTCGATCAGGACAACAGCATTTACCTAATTAATGCAAATCTGAGACTGATGAACTGTAGCTAGTCATAGCTATGGTGTGGTGCTGCGCCCCAGCTCTCCCCTAATCTTGCGATGGCCACTTTAACACTGTTGCTCCACGTACAAGAAATTGTTTTAATGATATGTTTAGTATATTGATGCGGTTTAGATGGAGATACATCGTAACTTCAAAAATTATTTGATTTTTATTATTTGAATCTGTTTTTTCATTTTTAATTATGATAAAAAAAACTGAGTTTAAAACAACTACAAAAGCTGGTAGGGAAGCCAAAAACACAAGGGAGGAAAGGAACGCGCGATCTGCTTTTAAGATGATGTTATTTTTGAAGTTTTGAAAGCCTTAAAGAGGATAAAGGTGAAGACTGATGGGTGCTTTTACCATGGACTCTAAGGGCTAAGCTAAAGCAGCCTGTGGGTGTGCAAGATATTAATTTGATGACAGGAAGGAATAGATCACGAGTCATGATTTATAAAGTTGCATGATGCACAAATCACAGATGCTTGGCCTAGCTTCTTTCTTAATTTTGTTACTTTGATGAATAAATATCAACAATTTTGTTGCAGTAAACACCATTTTTGCCTAGTTTTTTTTTTCCCTGTTTTAAATGTTTTTGAAAAGTGAATTTATCTTAAAAATATATTAAATTAATTTTTTATATTATTTTTTAAGATGATTTTGATATGTTAATATGAAAATCAAAAGAAAATATAAAAAATATTATTTCAATATATTTTTTTAAAAATAACTATTTTAAAAAACAGATGATATTGTTTCAGCTCAAGTCGAAACGATGAACAAATGATTAGAGAAATAAGAGAAATGGTAAGTTCAAAAAGAAAGAGGAAAAGTAAAGGCTGGCAAAGGAAACTCATTGCTTCATGGATACAAAAAAAAAATCTCACTGGTCTGACGGCTGACCCTACCAGACCGACCATCATAAAAATTTGGCATGCTGTATATCTCCTGCCCCCAACCGCAGCAGCGTTCTTTGAAAAAATGGAGGAAAACTAAAAGCAAAAGCAGCGCGTTATTTTACGTACGTAGAATGCATGGTATTTTGGCATCTCAGGCAGCCTTTTCCCCCCCCCCCCCTTTAAACCACGAAACTCGCTGTAATTAATTTTGAACCATTACCAGTTGAATGAATATATGATGTGTATCATTGAAGTCTAGAACCAGCAGCAGCAGCTAGGAAAAGATAGAGGCTTCTATTTTGTGAGAGTGCGATAAAAAAAATGAAAAAAAAAGGAGGCAGAAGATAAAAGACAGGATAAGATAAGAAGCAGCACTGATGATAATGATAGAGAAAGAACAAGAGTAGAATCACCGAAGGATTTTTGTGGGGCTGTGATGAAATAAACAGTTTTCTGCTGAAATATGCATTCCATAAAGTTGGGATCGATGTAAGGGGTGACATCTAAAATGAGTGATGAGCAAGGTATTCATGGAAACGAGAATATTCGTTTGGCACCACAAGATTCTAGCCACGTATAACATGGTGGTCTAGCTCAGAGCCATTGTCATGGGTCATCAGGATTAGGCTCGTGGGGCTATTATGATGGATAGTTTCAGGGATAACTTGAGGAGAAAAAGTAACAAGTAGAAACGGGGAAAACATTAGTGGAGGCAAAAGCTCAAGTAGAAACGGGGAGGTAGAAACGGGGAAAACATTAGTGGAGGCAAAAGCTCAAGTAGAAACGGGGAGGTAGAAATGGGGAAAGCATTAGTGGAGGCAAAAGCTCAGTCAACCTCCATACCTGATGGAAAGACTAAAATGGCGTGCCAAGTGCCAACCAAAGGTGATCGATGTGTTAATTTTTCTGTGGTCTAGTCGCTGTGCTTTTCAGAAGTAAGTACAAGTAGGAGTTCTTTAACCTTTCTGAGACATCCCGAGCACTTGAGTTTGAACCAAGGTTGGAATCTAATCACACACACCCTTTAAAGGACTCTCTGCTTCGCCATAGCATTCACCAGTTAACCAGTTTTTTCAATTTGCAGTGAACATGATCAAGCAACTTAATTTCCCCTTGTAATATCAAATATAGCTTCATCAATCGGGATCTTTCAATTATGAAATCGCTTAACCAACAGAAAGAACACTTTTAAAAAGTTTCTGACCCCAGCAGGGAGACTTGCCAAAGTAACCTTAGTGCCTTAGCTCAGAACTAACCCATCAAGATCCACCCATGTGTGCCCTTTCGCACAGAACTGGCCTTTCCGGACCAACTTGCTAACACTTTGGCTTTACTTTCGGGCATAAACCTTGCAGTTCTTCTGTGATGTTCTATCTTAAAGGCTCCACATTCCATGTCACCACCAGCAATTCGTAGTAAAGCATATCCCTACTTTATGCCACTTCAACAATTATTAAGGTGATATTGATAATTTTAGTAACCCAATGTCTCCCTCAATTAAAATCAGTGGGACGTTCACATAATGCTATACGGTAAGATTTAATGCTGTATACTTCGTAGTTGCATCCGATTTTTGTTTTATTTGACCCTTCTTTAATATTGGGTCCCTTCCTTTTTGAACTTTCTGATAGGGAAGATGCTATTTCACCTTGCATGATTCAATTGGCGAGCCTAGTTGCCCAGGCCATGATCAGATCCTGGTGCTTAGAAGGGGCGGTGGACAGGTGGTCATTATCAAGATAAAAATGCTCCGGCGGGAGTTAAAATGAAACAATTAACGTGCAAGTTGTAAGAACAGACATGATATAATGTAAGTTACAAAAAAGAATCATAGGAAGATCAGATGAGATTCCTGTCATTGATGTCTTTTCTCCCTTTCCTTTTACTTTAGTGATGGGAGCTGGATGTCTATTGCCTAGCTCTTTTATTATATTGGAAGTGAAGAAAGAACTACCGGTATAAGTTAAAAAGTCAGGTCATCGCTCCATATCAAAAGCATGAAAGATGTCAATTTTGCCCAATAAAACACCTCCTCTCTTTAATTTGCTTATTTATGCTTTAACTTTATTGAGGTCACGCAGTTCATCACAAACCCACTAAATTTTCATTTCCACTTTTATGTTTTGATGTCTCTCTCTAATACAAAAATTCATTTTGATTTTGCCCCCAAAGCTTCATGTCAAGGATGTTAAAACCTTGTTAAAATTTTGTGAGAATTACGGTGAAGATTTTAGTATTGAAAAAGTCTTCAAAAACATCTAAAAAATACTAATTTAATATATTTTCAAATAAAAAAAATACTTTTAAAGACTAGAAATAAATCTCTTATGATAGATTACAAATCCCATTAAGCATCCTGTCGGAAAGAAAAATATTATCGAGACGGTACGAGGTTTTTTGATGCGTTAATGATTTCAGGTTGGCAATCTTGAAAGAGGTTGTAATTAAGTTTCATGTGTGGAGTTAGACCTACTATGCTTCAGCGACAGGAGTGCATTTAAGCTCAGTTGACAAGAGGCCCCATGCAAAATTCTGGGCACCCTTGAGGCAAGGCGAATGCCCCAGTTCGTAATTGAATAATATTCTTCAAGTACAGCATCAGAATTATAATCAAGTTACTTAGACAGATCGAAGAGCCTCATGCATTGACAATTTAGCCATGATTGCTTTGTCTCCCAGGGAATTATACAAAGCACCATAAGAGAGGCCAGTCAAGGGGAACAATCAAGATCGAAGGAATGTTGGTGCCCGAACATGAAGGAAAGATTGGAAAGTTGTGTTACCCTACTAGCTAATTCCACTCCTTTGATTAATTTAAACCTAGTTATTTTTTTTAAAAAAATTTTTGTTAAGAAATTATATAAATCATATGTTGGATTTCAATTAAAATTTTTAAATTTTTATATGGGATAGGTTTTTAATATATTATTAAAAGATTAAACGGTCACAAATTCAAATCTTACCACTCTTATTTTATCTGATAAAAATTAAATATAAAGTAACGTTAACATATGTTATGCAAATTTCAAGTTTAAAATTCTAACTTGAAGGGCTATATTAAATAATTATATTGGTGCCCTAGCCTCTAGTAAAGATTGGAAAGTTGTGTTACCCCCCACTAGATAATTCCACTCATTTAATTAATTTAAACCTAATTATTTAAAATAATAATAATTTAAATATGATTTAATTTGATTGAAAAATTATATAAATCATGTGTTATGGCATCACTTAAAAAAACTTAAGTTTTTAGATGAAATAGTTATTGGACATGGTATTAAGGTTTTGTTAGCGGTTACGAGTTCAGATCTTATTATTTTTATTTTATTTAATAAAAATTATGCATAAGCTAGTATTAATCTGTATTACATAAATTTGAAACCCAAAAAATTATTACTTAAAAAAATATATTAAAAATTATATAAATCATATTTTAAAAATTTTGTAAACATACATCACAGCTGAGGAGAACTACACCTCATACTTCTCGGTTCCGTTTTATGCCCTGTGGGGGCTTCTCTCTCTGTTTTTTTTTTTAATTTCCTTGAGTGGACTGGGTTCCAACTCCATTTACAACAGCTGTTTTTTTTTTTTTTTTTTTTTAAAAAAAAACATCCTTATTGTGAAAATAAAGATTCCACAAGCCAGCAATCAGATCTATTAAAGGAAAAATTAGGATATACATTTTGAAAAACTGAGATCTTCGAGAGAGAAAAAATTCACTCGTGATTGACATGTTGTGTGTTTGTTTAAAAGAAGTACCCCCAGATTACCTTGTCATCAAACGAATCATTAGTTAGTTAAAGAATCATGGGATAGTTTAAGGTTCTGTTTGTATTTATAATTTAAAATAATTTAGATTTTTTTATTTTTTTTAAAATTAATATTTTTAAATCATTTTAATTAGCTGATATTACAAATATTTTTTTATAATTAAGGAGTTATTTTCTAACTATGATGAAAAGAATCCTTATTGTGAAAATAAAGATGCTCGACAAGCCGACAATCAGATCCATTGCAGGAAAAAACGCGATGTACATTAAAAAAAAAAAAAAAGGAGAACCAAATAAAAAATCTTAATTTTCACTTGTGATTGAGCTTGATGCCATGACAATACTAGTGGCTGGCAGTGATCAAAACCATGGTTTCTTTGTTGAATGAAGGTGAGGAGAAGGGCTTCTTTGATCGGGAAATCCACGCGCTTCTTTCGTTGCCGTTTAAGGTCCCTTCCTCCTGGGTCCGAGAAGCTACGAGGAGTGGTGAACACCGGAAGGAAATATGGAAACATGGGAGTTGGCTGATAAAACGATGGCGTCTTTTAGCTGGCATAATCCACGGAAAAATTGTTCCGTCAATTTAAAGACAACAGAGGAATAAATAAATAAATAATGAATCTACGGATTAGGTACCACGTTCCTTTTTTTCTCTTCTTCCATGTATACTCACTTAATTAGTTCCTTCCTAGTTTTAACAATCAATAAATAATAATGCACACATCTACAAGTGAAAATAATAATAATAAATAGACGTTCACAAAACAAACAATAATTTCGTCACTGATAAAAATATATATATTAGTTAAAAATGCTTCCATTCGACTGTGAGTTTAATAATTGTATATTCAATAGTTTTTTTTTTTACTACCTTCCATTATATAACTTTATTACACTCGCTCAGATCTGAAATTTGATTAGGTGGGGCTAATATAAATTTACTCGAATAAATTATGATTTCACTTTAGTTTTTTAATAAAAAAAATATATTTTTTAAATCAAATCAAGTCTTAATTAAATTAATGAGATTAATTATCATTTAGTTTTTTTAAAACTCAATTCATATCATGTCTTGTTTTAACTTGCTAAACCAGTTATGTTTTAGTAACACTCATATAACTTAATATTTTTCATTCTTTCAAATAAATATGAAAGGATACAAATAGGATCATCGTGTTGCATGTTAGACGGATGAAATAGCTTAGATTTTGGATTTTTTAAAAAAATAAGAACATCTTTTTGTAAAAATTCATTAGTAAAATAATATAGTTTTAAAAAAATGAAATAATTTAATTTATAAATATCATGATTGTAAAATATAACATTTAATTTTATTGTTATTTAAAAATATAATATTTTTTTAAAAAAAATGAAATGAGTCGCTGCACATGAGAAGAAATGAAAAGTGAGAGAGAGAAAAAAAGAGAGATTTCGGTTATTTTAGCAAAAAAGTTTAAGAAACCATGTTGATAAGCTAAAATAGCTTAGATTTTGATAATAGTATGGTCAGGTCTACAACGAGGAAAGTTCTAAATAATCCTGGTAAAGTCAAACGAAATCTTGTCAATTAGATACAGTAGAATTACGCGTAAAAAAGGTAAATACATGCCTGCATGTAAGCATATTATTGGCCTCTGTACAATTGAGTGTGTAAGATTATTTTATCTAACAATTTCTTGGCATTGCGTGTCAATTTAGCGAGACCTGGGTAGGTATTCTCGACCATTTTAACCATTACAAGACAACGTCCGTCGAATAATACTATCCTAGCTATGAGAACCGCATAAAAAAATTGGAGTAGGAAAATAATATTCAAAATCATGTTTTAAAAATATCAAATTAAAAAAAGTAATATTAAATAATTAAAAAAACAGGCAAAATATAAATTTTTTTATTAAATGATAAAATTAAAAATTTACAAAAGAGATAAAAAAAAATACAATTGGGTCCAAGGCCCGGGTCCCAAGTTTTGATAGGATCACCTGGTTGTTCGAGTCAATTTTTTTTAAAAAAATCAAAACAACATCATTTTAGTAAAATAAAAAATAAAAAAAATAAAATTAACAGGTTGTAATTGAGTTTTTGACTAGGTCAATCAGGTCATAACATCATACTAAGTTTTTTTTTTTTTTTTTTAATTTAGTTGGACTCCAGCTTCAAATCAATTAAATTTAAAATCAACTCATCAAGCTAGATTAGGTTTAAAAATTATAATACAAACTACAAGTAAAAAGAACAAGGACTCGAATATCCTTACCTGAGAGCATTTTCAGGGGATGTGCATAGAAAGTTAAAAGACAGATTTTTTTATTCTTACAGCCCGAAAGCAAGGGATAAATTGGAGGAGTCAAAATAGCATTTTTATGTTGGAGATTAACCATTCTTACATATTGGTCAAGAGTGTTAAAAGTTTATTTAATATTTTTTTTAAAATGTACAAAAATGGTTCTGAATGGAGTTGTTTTAGTTAGTAATAATTAATAAATAATTTTATTAATATTAGACATGTTAAAATACAACATGCTCTTTTAAATGATTTTTTACCATTGAAGTATGCATAAACAAAAAAAATTATATTTACAATATTAAAAAATCTATATTATCAAGTTATCTTTTTTTAAATAGCATTTTTTTCTTGGAGATGCTATAAAACACTACCTTGAAATTTTAAATGTTAAGGCACCGTTTGGCATTGTGTTTGTACCTGTGTTTCATCAAATTTTAAATTTTTGTTTTTGCTAAAATTGAATGTGGTTTGTACTTTTTGGATCGTTTTGATTTGCTGATGTCAAAAATAATTTTTAAAAAATAAAAAAATATCATTGACATGTATTTTGGCATGAAAAGCTATTTAAAAAGTAATCACTACTACACTGTCAAACACGCTTTAAATGTAAGTTTTAAAGAAAAAAAAAGGGAAAAAATATTATTTACACCAAACCCAATGATCATTATCCACGAGCACCACCCTTTCAAGGAGGTAACGTCAAAATGAATCAAACCTCATTTTGTAAAACAGTATTTGACCACTAAGCAACCTTGCATATGTTAAAATTTTTTTAATTATTTATATTAGATTACATGATTGTTCTTAACTTAATCTAACAATTACAAAAAAAAATCGAGCATAAATATCAAAATTTCTCTCAACATAAATTATAGAAAATCCAAATTCAAGGGGATGTAAATAATTTTATTGTTCACAAGTAATTACAAAGATGAAAACAACCCTCATCATAAGCTTTAAGAAATTTTAAATATAATAGTACAAGGGTCACCTGCCTTTGCCTGTACAACATAAAACAAAAGGATATTATTGCCCTTTAAGTTTTGGAATGCCAAGTGGATCATTGTAAAGTTATTAAATTACCTCTAATATATTTTTTTTAAGGGCAGAATAGATATTTCACCCCTAAGTTAAAAAATACTTATTTTCTCTGTTTTCCATTTTAATTTTCAATCTTTCAATTTTAATATTTCTTAATAAAATAGCTTAAATTAACCTATAATTTGATCCGATAAAAAAAAAAAACTATAAACAACGTATCTCTAGTGTTTTATGAGGAATTTACAGTGTATTATACACAGTAAATTCCTTTATATTTTTTAGATTTATTTATAATTACTTACGGATCGATGCTCCTAGATTAATTAATTAATTGCACAATTATTGGGATTACAAGTATTTTACAAGCGTAGAACTTGTATAAGTTCAAAAAAAGCAAAGAATATTGTAATTGATGCTGACCGACCCGGAGGACAACTCACTGAGTCATCGACCTTAAAAAAATATCTTGAAACAAGCGAGTGCTTTGGTAATGATTGCTTGATAAGTTAAGGAGGGCTTTAGAAAACGAGGAACCAAAGGGAAGAGGCAATCATATATAGAAAGCGGCAGTAATAAAAGTTTGGAATTAAATTATATATATATATAATAATTATTAAAAATTTATATAATTATTTATTTTTAAATTTACAAAATTAGTTGAATTATATGTAAACTTATCTATATATATATATATAATAATAATAATAAAAAAATAAAAATAAAGCCACCTCGACGATGGACCCGTAGTAAATTACTTGTCCCGTGGCCCCCACATCTCACACTCTTTCTTGCTGCTGGTTCGATCTTTGAAATCCTATTTGCGAACAAAAAGGTAAAGTAACAGTAGTCTCTGTTTAAAGTAGAAGAATGGGCTCGTCCCATCTCGATTAATTATTCTGGCACTCCACTCTTAAAATCATCTCAAGGTAAAAGTTAGTTGGTCCCTGTGTTGTTAATCAATACATAAACAATAATGAAACAGATATATTCATAGTTTCTAGACAAAGTTTAGAGTAATCCTTATCTAGTTTTACTCATCTAAAAATAGTTTGTGTTTTAACTGAAAGTAAAATAGGTTCGATATATTTTATATTGAATTAACATAGCAAAGGAAAATGATATTTTGATTTAAGAATTCTAAAAGAAAACGGTCCTCTTTAAATGAATTTGAGTTGATATCTTTTACAGAAAAAAATGCAAATAAGTATGAAAAAGAGCATTAAATCCTTAAAATACTGTTGTTTGTTATTGTTTTGATATAAAATGAATGCTTCGAAAGAAAATGATTTTGTGTGTGTATTGAGAATGGAAAAAGTATGAACATTTTTCTTTTATGGTTCAAGGATACCTTGTCTTTTTACTTGAAGGTAAAGGTTGAAAAATCATTTCATTTTAATAGCATTAATGAAGGAAAAAAAAACCCTTTCACATGCATTAATAAAAGATGAATTATATAAATATTAATGAGGAATAAATATTTATGACACAAACATTGATACAGTATAAATGTTCTTTGACTGTATTAATAAAATAAAAATAAAATAAATTAATGAGAGATTACATATGTGGAGATAAAATAAAACAAATATTAAAAAAACTTTAGCCAGTAAAAAATCTTAGGGCCAAGCATTGAGTCCATGAAGTATGGATGTAAAAATCAGGCTCAGACGACGGGGTAAGGCTTAAGAGGCGCAAGGATGCTCTTGGATTTTTCAGAGAAGCTGAAGGGTAAATGGTTTGTGAGCTAGTGGGCGTCGCACCATGCATTTTAGGAGTCCAGGCAAGAGATCTGTTGATTTCTGTCACCAACTTTTAGCGGCTAAAAAGGAGTAAAGGCATGTTCGGTGTGGCTGGTGTTTACTGTCACTGTGTCCCCACCGGAAGATCCGGGAAATTCATTTCATAAGTTGCGTCACCATCCTAACAGGGTTAAAAAGTACTAGTTATATGTCAACTATTTAAATTTTAAATTTATTTTATAAAAATTATTGATTTAAATTTTATAAATTTTATAATTATTAAAAATATAATTATTAATTTCAGAATTAGTAAAATTAGTTAAGGTATGTGTAAACTAGTCCGAACACTCATATTAATAAAAAAATATCCTAATAGAATTATTTTTTTAAAAAAACCATAGCCCAAATAAAAATATATTTTAAAAAATAAAAATTGAAAATTATAATTTTAAAATCTCGTGTCATGCCTCTGATTTTTTGGCTGAATAGAGCGTGTTTGGGAGTGTGGTTGTTGTTGCTTTTCAAAGTGTTTTTCATTTAGAAAAGCATGATAATAATACTTTTTATTTTTTAAAAATTATTTTTGAGATCAGTACATTAAAATGATTTAAAAATATCAAAAATATATTAATTTAAAATAAAAAAAATAAAAAAAATTTAATTTTTTTTAAATACTTTTGAAAAGCACTTCCAAACATCCTATATATATCATTAGTAAAAAATCAAATGGAATATTTTTGGTAGTCAAGTTAGTCGAATAAATGCTGTTTTAAAGTTTTTTATTTAGAAAAAAGAAGAGAATATTTTTTATTTTTTTGAAAAGACAAGTTGGATTTTACAAAATCAAATTATTTGGATTCGAGATAATTAACTTCCATTTTTTTTTTACTCGGTACAGGCAGTCAGGTTTTAATATTGTGTGAGAATGAGTTTCAATTTATTTTTTTTTGTTAAAATTTATTTTTTTTTACTTCAAATTTTTTTTAGTATGTTTTAATTATTTAGATATGTTAAAAATAATTTTTTAAAATATTATTAAAATATTTTTTAAAATAAAAAATATTTTAAAAAACAATCACTACTATATATATTTATATTGATATATTTTTTTAACTCCATCCATGCTAGATTTTGGATCACCCGCTTACGGTTGCACAACAATGGTAAGTGTGGGGAAGGGCATGTAGGTTGTATTTGGAAATATGATGTAAATTATATTTTTAAAATTTTTATTTTAAATATATTTTTTTATATTTTTAAATTGTTTTAATTTATTAATATTAAAAATAATTTTTAAAATAAAAATAATTTATTTTAATATATTTTATTTAAAAAATATTTTAAATTATTATTGCTTCCACAATTCCAACCCCACTAGTAGAAAATTCATAAAGGCACTGGGCTTCGAGCGAAAGCCGATCTCATTCAGGGAAATGTCTATGTTACCCTTGGAAAAAACATGAATCCCACCTCCATCCCCAAGATTCTCTCGTGCATCTACTGTCCACTTGTCAAAAAGAAACTGTACTTGGGCGGTTAATTCAGGTAATAGCGGGAAAGGAAGTGAGGTAAGAATCAAGTAAAAAAAAAAAAGACCCAAAAGAAAACAAATAAATATACAGGTAATAAATTAAATAATAAATGGTGTCAGTCTTGCTCTCCAGCTGTAATTGGACGGTTGTGGACATTTCGTCTCCACCCCACATTTCTAATCAGCCTCACCCAACAACTATATGGAGATTCCAATGCTCATATGCCCCCCTTTTTTTTTTTTATTACTATTATTTTATTTTATTTTTCTTATTTTCCTCCTCCTGATCTATAAATTGACCTCCCAACTTCCTCAAACACCTCTTCTCTTCTCTTCTCTCCCCTCCCTTTAGATTTCAGGTTTTCTTGCTTTCTAGCTCTCTTAGGACTGAGGTTCTGCTGGTTTTGCATCAGTAGTTTAGATATTTAGCTATTTTCGCTCTCTTTTCTTGCTTCCCTCTTGTGGGGTTGTCTCGTTTTCGAGTTTTGATTTCTAAAGTCAAGATCTCGAAGATCCCGAGATTTTCTCTTCTTGTTTATTAAGCTGCTACTCTGCCAAAATCCTGTCAAAATCTTGATGCTGCTGGTTTGGATCTTAATGTTTGAGATTCATGTTTCCAGTTGTCAGTGAAATCATCCGGTCTGGGTTTATGATCAATTCCTCTTTCAGACGCAGAACCCATCTTGTTCAATCTTTCTCAGTCGTGTTCCTTTACTGGTTCTATGTTTTTTCAGAAATAATCTTTCAACTCTGCCTGGTTTATATTATATAATAAGTAGTAGAATATAATTGTTATCTTTAACATTTTGAAATCTGTACGGTTAGAACAATATTAAAGATCTCATTTTTATTGAGATTTGTTATTAGTGGTACTATTTTTGGTGTGTGTGTGTGTATAGTCTTTGTGTATCTATATGGCATCCTCCAGTGGGGATTCCTCAGGTTTCACTCAGCTCCAAAACTCAGGCTCTGAAGAGAATACGCAGATGATGTTGGTGGATCAAAGGAAAAGGAAGAGAATGCAATCAAACAGAGAATCTGCAAGGAGATCCAGGATGAAAAAACAGAAGCACTTGGATGATTTAATGGCTCAAGTGACACAGCTAAGGAAGGACAATAACCAAATCCTTACAACCATCAATGTCACAACACAGCACTACTTGAATGTTGAAGCCGAGAATTCTATTCTAAGGGCACAAATGATGGAACTGAACCATAGACTTGATTCTCTTAACGAGATCCTCAACTATATCAACACGAGTAATGGGATTTTTGAAAATGATCACCACGAGGATCTCCAAACAAGTGCTGATCATAGCTTCATGAATCCATTAAATCTGCTCTATCTTAACCAGCCCATCATGGCATCTCCAGATTTGTTTCAGTATTGATCATCATCATCCTCACCATCCCCATGGGTTGGGAATCGGTCAATCTAAGGCTGTCTTGTTCAGGGCGCAATAAGTGGAGTGCAAAAGGGAGGGCCTTTCTTTTTATGTTGAATATTAGTTTAACTAGGTCCCTAGGATGAAGTAATATTATGATTAATGAGAGTGGTGCATTGAGCAAAAAAAAAATGCTCCTAGAACAGGGGAAATTGATTGATGTTTTGGCAATTTGGCTCGTAAGTTGTAATGTGTCGCTATAAATATTGTGTGCAAGGCCCTGGATATATGTGTGTCATAAGGTCCTGTCTCTTCTGAATGGTAAATTAATGATATTATTTCTAATAATTGGTTTGGGCTACATCTATTCAATTCATTCTTCTCAAGAACAACGAGTTTTCAATATTTTCTCTTGGTTTGATTGTCCATGTGTTAATAAAAACACTGGCCAAGGTTGTATCTGGTTAGGTTCTTTGTTTTTGACACAATTCTGAGTAACTCTTTGTATTTTTCAAGTAAAAAGTATAGATGAACATGTATTTTTTTGTTTTTATATTAAAATAGTATTTAGTTTACTCTCATCTCAATTAATTTATAAATTTTAAAATTAACAATTATATTATTTTTTTTATTCAGAATCGGTGATTAAAAAAAAAAAAAAGTATGATTAACAATGCTATTTGAAGTTACCATATTTGCACGTAACACTAGCAAGTCAAGCACATTTTGATGGAAAAAGGAAAAACATCTAAAGACTGCTGATTGCTCCTCCTGTGCCTTGAAAAAACAGAAGCAAAAACCAAATTCGTTTGGGCTAACTGGCTTAGCAAGTCGACCACACTTGCTCATTTGTTTAAAAAGCTTAAACTTGATACAGTAAATCATGCTTCAACATTCACTTATAATTTATTTATTTTTGTATTTTAAAAATATTTTTTAAAAAAATTAATTCTTTTTTAAATAATATTTTTGATGTTTTCATATCATTTTAATATATTAACATTAAAAAATAAAAAATATATTATTTCAATATATTTCCAAACAAAATATATTTTAAAACACAAATATTATCTCATACCACACAAGCTTTCAGAATATAAGCAGGTTTTAATTCCGTGGCGAAGATTTTCAATCTTTTTGTTCAAGTTTAATGCGCGTCGTCTCTCCATCACATGGTCCCTTCTCTGTTTTGTTTTTTTAAAAAGAAATTAATTGTATTTTCTTACCTTGTTGGAAAGAAAAGAGAATATATAATTATATTTTTGAGATGAAATTCATGCCAAATCCTCTCAAGAGTCAACACGTTCATGTACACAGAAATATTAATACGAATTTTATACATGGTCGATTAGAATAATGGAAGCTAGGGAGCATGGGATCAAATTCCCATACGAATAATTCCAGCATAGAATTGTTTTCCAACCCTTTTAAATATTTAGGATATCGGCAAAATTCTGTCTTCACAGCCAAACACCCCATAACAATTCAGTCCCACTAAAATGTTGTCCAGATGCTGATAAGTTCAAATATTTTATAAAAGACAGAAAAAAATAGTAAGGAAATAATAATAATAATAATAAGTTGCCTCACGGAGCACTTTCTTGTCAAGAGATTTGTCTTCAATAAATTGGTTCAATGTATTTCGATTAAGGGACGTTTGACATATGATTGCATGTTTGAATTCCAAAGTTGCAACTACCACTGTAATAGTGACGTAGTGAAATTTTGCTGTAATGCAATGCATAGAGCACATTTGATGTAATTATTTCTCAAGCATCCCACATACACACGTGTGCTCACTCATGGACCTCACGTTTACAATTTCTTCCTCTAATTTGATTCTTAGAAAATAACTACTAATCGGTGGATGGCGTCGAGGGGTTTGTTTGCAATGTTAAAAAAAAGGAGTGTGAAATGGTGGACTCTGCAAATCAATGTCAAATCATGAATAATAAAGAAAAGAGGAAAATGCGTACCAAATTTAGCCACCAAGAGACATGACGAGTGTGAAAAGTGATGCTCATTAAAATTACGATTGCGAAAAGTGAGTAGATTAGGTTTTAAATTTCTTTATTAATAATTATAAGTTTGAAGTTTTTTAGAGTTATTAAAGTTTATATAATCATTAATTTTAGAATTTATAAAATTAATAGATATATATATATAAATTAATATGGATATCCATGATAATAATAATAAAAAGTGAAGCTCATTGTGGGCTGTCAAAGCCACTGCTAGCACGTTCAACCAATCCTCTTATTATATTGAGATTCTTCTTCTTCTTCTTTAAGCACAGCTTGTCCAAGTCGTAGCCACAGAAGTTCTTAATATACAAAGACATTACAGATTAAAGAATACAGTCTTGCTTAATGCTTACCGTTCGTTCAAGTCCAGCTTAGTGCGGTGACATATCTCTTTAATCAGTTCATGCCAGAAGTCTTGCTTGTGACCTGTGAGATGTTATTGCACTTATCTAAATTTTATGTTGTATAATTAATTAATAAATAAATAAATTTGAGTCTTCAAGCTACTTTTAACAAGAGGCTTGGACTTTAGTGTCGTAACCCGTAAACATTGAGGCAATAATTTATGAACACTTGTCCACAGATGAGTTCTTTAAGTAAGAAATGAGATTTAGATCCTGCTACTCACTATAAGTTTTGCTCCAACATCCAGATTTTTAATACTATTTTGTCTTGGGTGATGCTGAAAATAAATTGGATGTAAACAGAAAAAACAAATTTAATTTATTGAGTATTTGTTTTTACATTGAAACATGTTTTTAAAAGTGCTTTTCAAGTTGATTTTTATTTAAAAACACATTAAATCTATGCCTTCAAGATTATTCTATGGTTTTAAATATATTTTCAATTATATATCACTTTTAAAAAGCACAATACCAAACACAAGCCTCAAAGATAAAGATGTTCTTTGATTTTGATTTTTTTTTTCTCTGGTGGTAAAAAGGAACAAATTATGCATCAGTGGAGTAAAACCAATGCTCAAGAGATTCTGAAAAGATGGGCCGATCGAGGAAGTGGGTGGCTTTAGGTGGACAAATGGTTTTTTTGTATGAGAAAAAATCACTATCAGGAAGCAGAGGATGATGAATTCATCTGTCAAGCCTTTCGACGTTTTGCCCTTTGATTGCATGATAGGTAAAGAAATGGATAGAAAATGAGTTAAAATATATTTAGGAGGTGATTAATTAAAGCATGTGGGCATGCAGGGCAGCCACTAGCGAGGGCCTGGCCTGAGCATGAGCAGTCGACGTCGTTTTCCTTGTCTTGTAGATTAGTGGGGAGGCACTAGTTTTAAACGGCTTTATGCTGTGAGCAAAAGTTGGGGCGATGATACTTGCAAGTTGCAAGAGACTGAGGTTGAGGTTTTTTTTTTTTTTTTAATGGCTAAGTTGTACTTATTTTGAGTTTTTTTAATGGCTATGGTATTTTAAAATCATTTTTTTTTGAACCACATTCAATCAGTTTATTTCTAATTGTTTTAGAAAAGTCATCAACGTTTAAAATATATTCATATAAAGTCTCCTTTTCACGTTCCTTAATTAGATTCAAACCCAAAACTATAATGTAAAAAACAAATACATATAAGAAGTGCTAAGGGTGTGTTTTGTATTATTATCCTAATATTTTTAAAGTGTTTTTTAAATTATTATTTTTACTTTAAGGATATCAAATCGACGTTTTTATAGGTGTTTTATGTTTCTAAAAATTAGAAAAAACTATGTTTAATTTAAAGCACAACCAATCCAAACATAACCTTAATGCACATATTATTTGAATTATGCAAACAGAATTACTCGCTCTTTTCACTTGTGGGCATGCCAAAGACGAACGACTGGCTGAGCCAAACACTTCCTCTATTTAATTAAGCTTTTGCTTTATAAAATGGCCTGCAGCGTGAAAGGCAATATCCAGAATGATGTGAGATCACAATGACATGAGCGCGCCCATAAATGCCATCGAATAATCAAAAGGATTTCAGTGCAAAGAAGAACCACGCCAATCGATCCAAATCATAGTAGGTTGTGAATCGTCAGCTCAAATCATAGACACCGTAAGTCGGCTTCCATTGTCGAAGAACACTGCCTGAGTCGGCCATGCTCTCTATATTATTGGACAGTGGACGGTGCCCACTTGCATTCCCTGTTTGGGTTATTGGTTTGATAAATTACAAAATGTGACGCCTGAGAATGAGAGTGATGTGAGGCTCATGCATGGTCCAATCATGCAAAATGCCCAAGTCCTTGGCAGGACTTGTATTTGATTGAAACAATAATTTCCTCCTATCCGCTTAGCCCGTACCTTCTTCTGTCCATAGATATGATGTTCGGAGATAATAAGTATAAAAAATGCTTAAAGAAAAGTAATGAAAAATGAAAGCAAAAAAAATGATTTGTCAGGGGAAACAAATGGTGTGTTCATGCAAAGCAAGAGGGCCCAACACCCGGATTTGGGTTTTCCGGGACAATGGATGATTTGGCCACAATAATTGCCTTACATTCTTCCATCAATTTGACCCTGGTGGTCAACAAATTGATACTATGCTCAAGATTGTTGGGTTCAAGCAATGGGGGATCAGTCATAAAGAAAAGCGAAAATGGAGATTTCCCAGCAAAAATTGAGTCATGCCAAAGCTGTGTTTATAGATCAGCTGATATCAAATCAATAGGTGGGGTGGATTGGGTCACCCTCCACACAAAAAAATCAAGAAAGGTGTCCAAGTGGGAAAGGGATTGATTTTGGATGCCAGATATGCGCTAAAATGAGCATTGCTGATGGCCTTCATTATGCCAATATGTTTGTTTTGGTTTTTCGTAGAGTATTTAACCGGAAAATCTATCAATATAAAATACCATACAGTATTTTTAAATTTAATTCATTTAAAAAAAATTATATAAAATATTTTATATATAATAATTCATTAACAATATCATCTAACTATTTCAACCACTGCATCCATCTCCAATCATTACTACGACCACCTCCTCCACCACAACCACTTCGACAATCACCTCTTTCATCACCATCATCTCATCACCTCCTCC
The DNA here is from genome assembly GCA_018804465.1 of Populus tomentosa. Classification (NCBI taxonomy): domain Eukaryota; kingdom Viridiplantae; phylum Streptophyta; class Magnoliopsida; order Malpighiales; family Salicaceae; genus Populus; species Populus tomentosa. The sequence continues at coordinate 18,578,365 of CM031977.1, forward strand.
TTTACCATAACCATTATGTTACCACTATTACCATGACCACATCCTCCTCCTCCACCATTTCCACCACCACCATCTCATCACTATCTTTATCACTATAACCACCATCACCATCATGTCACCACCACCTCCTCCATAACCATCTTCATTATCTCACCACCACCACCACCATCACCATCATGTCACCACCACCTCCTCCATAACCATCTTCATTATCTCACCACCACCACCACCACCACCATTTAAAAATATTTACATGTAAAATATTTCATGAAAAAGTATTTTTCAAGGCAAACATTAAACAATATTTTATTTATCTGTAAAATAATTTATGCGAAACATATATACCCTCATCCTCAGTACCAAGTTAGTAGCATTCCAGGGTTGCTATGACCGCTGAGCTAATCCACAGGCAGTGATTTATGTAGAAGGATCGGGAAGAGTGAGGAAGATGTTATCAACGTTCAAAATCTATAAAATAAATTCATCCAACTAACAAGAAAGGGTAACGGCCCTTTGTCTGTGAATCCTGCTCTGCACAAAACCAAGTAATCCGATCACAGCATTTATACAAGGTTGTCTCAGATAAACTGATCTATTGCTGCTCGAAAAGCTTTTGATTCAAAAGGTATATAGAGAAAAAAAGCGAAAGGGGAGGAGAGCACACATTTCTGTTCTCAAGCTTTTCCAACTTAATCATACGGGATTTGAATGTATGCCGCATCACAGGCGAAAGGGACATCAGCATACATACCAGCAAGAGCACAACGTATGCACTCTAGGACTGTAAAAAGATAACCAAATGCCACGGCTGTCCAGAAGTGCATGCCCAGTTTACCCCAATAAACAGCAAGTGGCATCCATCGACTCACTGTACCTATAACCTGGAGAGCAATCTCCAACAGCATGCCCATTACCACATGGAATCTGAAAAAGTGAGGCCACTCCTTCCTCCTCACTACTCCAAGATATGCAACAAAGAAATATGCCATCAAGAACCAGCTTGGTAACCTCCCAATGGCTCCAAGGAATGGGTAGGTCAAAAATTCAAAGTCTTCAAGGAAGGGATGTAGATGGTATGCCGTCTCAGCATACATCCATGTTTCATGAAGAGGCATCAAATAGGGCAGGCATGCTAAAGTCCTCCACCACCATCCTGGCTTCTTGGTCATTGGAGGAAAGCGATAACTGTACGGGACATCTTTTGATGCTCGAGGGCATGAATAGGATCTGCGCTGCCGAGGATATGTGGGGATATTGTGTGAAAATCTACCATAATCTCCACTTAAGAGAGGCATTGATGCAGCTGAAAGAAGCAAAGAAGGCAAACCTACCATGTAAAAAGTACAAAATCAGTACAAATAAAACAGATTTTTGAGATGCAGTCAAAATGAGCAGATTAATTAAGGTGAGATTTCTCATATGTCTACTTGGTCAGAAGTTACCGCAAATTGTCGCCTTGACAAAATCCAACTCCGGTCCCCCCTTTCCCTTTCCTTCAAAAAACACACGATGAAAAAAATTGAGAAAGAATACATAAACATACCTCTAGATGACCAGGATTTAGAGTCCAATTGTCGTCCCAATGAAGCCCTGCTGTTCAACAATGCAGCCCTGGCAGTTGTGCAAGGAACACTTGCCGAAACCACAATACCAGGCATAGTTTTACATGCTCTGGTGTTAGTAAAACCAGACCCAGAGGACATGGTGCAGTCATTCAGAAGCATCACTGGGTACCTGGTTGAATACAGCAGTGACAATAGAACTTAGAAAAAGAAACAAAATGTCATCCATACACTCCGCCATCAAACATAGCAACAGAATCTAGATGACAAAATAAAGATAAATCCTCCAATTTTCAGAACCTTTCCGCTACAAAATTTAATGTTATAACCTTTTAAGGTCCTGCAAGATTCAATTGTATTAGAGAAAGCATGGTCAATTATTTTCAAACAATAATCAAGAAGATTTAGAGCAATAAGCAGTCGAAAGCAAAACATATAGCCCCCCCCCCCCCCAAAGTAACCAATCTGCCCCTTTATAAAAAAGTTACCCTCATAATCAACTCATCAGAACACATAAAATAAGTTACTAAACCTCGACAAGATCATTCTCCCCTTGTCCCAATAATTAGAACAACACATTGACATACCATCAAACAGATAAAGAGCGTTTCAAATTACAAAAACAAACTACATTACAGTTAATTAATAAACATGTCCACTTCTTCAACAAAGAAACAATATTGAAAAACAAAATCCCAGCTAAAATAATAGAGAAATTACAAAACTTTAATCTAACAAAAATGAGAAACGAGTAATAAAAAAACCATTTCTTTAATATCCCTTGCACCATTTCTCAATTCCTCAAAATCCAAGCAATTATTATGTTTTTTTTCCCATTTCCAGTAGTCACTAAGACTATATATATATAGATTTCAAAGCACGCTATTTGAGCTAATATAGGGAGGTAAGGAGTTAGATTTTAGAGAAATCTTTTACCTTGGGTTGAAATTTGAACTACTTGAAATAGAGCTGCGGTGTCAGTAGGATTTGGTGCTGTCCCTTGTTGGTTTCATCGTTGCCTGTCTTATCCTTCGTGAAGCAGCAGAAGAGTTATTTATTTGCCGGTTGTAAATTGTAATGATCCAATAATGGTAAGTGTTTACTTTATCCATTAACCGGATTACTCTAATGTTTTGGGCCAAGGCCTTCATCTTGGATCGGACCATTTATCTGATAAGCCCACGAGACTGTTACAAGTAACTGCAGTTTTGGGCAAATTTCTGGTCCTTTATTTTTGTGCTATACTTGTATGTAGATCAAGCCCAGCCCAGTGTGTTGAGAAAATATATATATTTTTAATAAATAAGAATATGCTGGGAACATGTCAGGAGTGTGAAAGATGGGATGGACCCATAAAAGTCTTTCATGGTGTTCTATCATTATTATCAGTACAATTACAAAAAGTTCAGATGAAAAATATATCCAGTGAAACCTAAACTTCGTTTATATATATACTAGACACATTACCCGTGCGATGTTGCGGGTTATTTTTTTTATATAAAAATATTTTAAAAAATATAAATTTAAAAATTTTGGGTTTTTTTGCAAGGCCATACCCAATAATCTTGGGTTTGGCTGCAACGCCTGACCTAAAAGTAATATTTATAATATTAATAATAAAATTAAACTTGAATGACTTAAGTTTAAGTGAGCCTGGCTGCAATACCAGACTCAAGAATATTGGATGTGGGTCTGACTATAAGGTCATGTCATAAAAGTGTGATAATTAAATAGACTAATTAAAAAAATAAAGAAAAAAAATCAACATGAAGAAAAAAACTAATGAAGAAAAAGAAAAAAATAAATTAATTGGGTTAACCCTTCAAACCAGGATATCCCGTAAAACCTGAGATTCGCGTCATGAAAGTTTGATAACTAAATAGAAAAAAAAATGACGGGTTTACCTAGAATTATCTGGGTTAACCCATCAAACCAAGTTAACCCGTTAAGCCAAGGATACGTGTCATGAAGGTATGAAAGTCTGATAATTAAATAGAAAGAAAATTAACTTTAACAAACTAAACTAAATGAAAAAAATAACTCGTCAAATCAGGTCAACCCATCAAACCCGAAATCTGTATCATGAAAATCTGATAACTAAATAAAAAAAATTTAATATTAACAAATTAAATCAAACAAAAAAAATCCATTAAAAAAAATTAATAAGGAAAAAACAGCTAATATTGTAGTAATCCATATATTTTTTTTTTGAAAAAAGCTATAAAGCTAAGTTTTCAACCAGATCAATATAAAAAAAAGACAAAGATTATTATTATTTTTTTTAAAAAAGTCAATTTTGGGTAAATGATTGAACTGATGCATAGGAGGCTTGGGTTTGGCTGCAACGCCTGATGATTAGTACTTAAAAGTGCATGTTTATCAAGGGTTTATATCATCATTTTGCACTTAAAGTATCAATAACTCCTTAACTAAAGCATGTTTTATAATAACAAGTCTAATATTATAAATTACCCTAATATATGGTAAATGTTCATCTTAAATGCAGGCATATCACATAAATCAAAGGATTGATTGATGAATTCAACTACTGAAATTTTGAAGATAAAGAAGGGTGAAGCTTAGAAAAGAGATGTTGGTGCAGTCCAAACTGGAACACTGTTCGGTAATTGGGTCATATCTCGAGTTCTAGATATCCAAATGATCTGAAATTTTTACAGAGATTTGATAAGACATAGGCCTACAACTTTCATTTGGACATCAAGATCTAAGAAGGCCGTTTTCAAGTCCAAATAATAGCAACAACGGAGAAGTCCGAAGCTGTCCTGCAGCCCAAATACTATTCAGTCTTCAGCCCATATCTTGAGTTCTAGAAGTCCAAATGACCTCATCTTTTTTTTGCTGGAAAGCTAAGAGAATTTCGCAGAACTTTCATTTGGACATCTGGACCCAGTTCTGATGCTAGCATTTTTGTTTTATTTAGACAAGATGATAAGGATTTTCACTAAGTCAAAAGTTGGCCACCCACTCAACAATGAGTCATCAAAGCAATAATTCCGAATTTTGGCCTATAAAAGGAGGCATTTGCCATGTATTTAGGGGCTTGGTTGTTCAGATCAAGTTCATGCTCTTTATTTCTCTCTTTATATTTTTTGTAATTCTTAAGCTTTGCTTTTATTAATTTCTTGTTTATGCTTTTCATTTCCTTTCCTTTCCTTAGTTAACTTGTATTTTATTTATGTTCTTGTTTTATTTATTTATGTTTTTCTTCTTCATTATGTTTAGCTAAGTTTATTATGTCAAGGTGAAAAGGTTACACTAATGGTGTAAGAACAAGTATGGTGTAAACTCAATATGGACCTTAATGTTTAATATTAACATGTCTTATCTTTTTATCTTACTAATTCTTAATACCTTGCTTGTTAAATGGTTAATCTAAATTTGTGTTGTATAATACTTGGTACAACAAATGCTTGGCACTCTCATAACCCAACCGTATGGTATTACCTACACTTGGGGCTATGAAAGGTACTTGATTTGTTGTTAACATCAGTTAACATCATGAATTCCTGACAATATTTAAAAGTTTGGTGTTATGAAGATAATTAATATGATCATGTTAATAATTTATAATGAGCTATTAATGACAAATCATCCGACTGGAACCTCCTTCGTGTGTGGTTTCCAAATTGAGTAATAAGAGTTTATACTATACTTGTTTGAAATACCATTGGTGGATCCTCTAACCTTGACATTTGTCTTTATTATTATTTAATCCTTACATTAATCTTCCATCTCAAAGTTCTCATTAATTTCTTCCTGCTTTTCTTATTTTTGTTATTATTGTTGTTGTTATTGTTATTATTGTTGTTGTTATTATTATTATTTTTGTTGTTATTATTGTCTCTTCCTCCTCCTCGTCTTTTTATTAGTATTATTATTATTATTAGTATTATTATTATTATTTATATTCTTGTTATATTTTATGTACGTTAAGTATGCTCTGTGTTTGATCAAGGATCCTGATATTGTTGATCTTGCCTTATTCATTCGCATCAGAAATCTGTTTATATTATATAATATATCTCTTTGATCTTTTCATAAACTCAGTATATAGGCTGGAAACCTGTGACCCGATCTTTTAGATCATTCTCAGGTATAACAACGCCACGTATTGAGTATTATTATTATTATTATTATTATTATTATTACTACTACTACTATTACTATTATTGTTATTATTATTGTTGTTGTTGTCTTGTTATTTATAATTTATACAATTAACCTCTCTGTGGTTCGACCCCGATCTTGCCGGGTTATTTATTACTTCGACACTCCTACACTTGGGAGAAGACATCAATCTTTTGGTCGTGTCAAGTTTTTGGCGCCGTTGCCGGGGAGGTAATTTCTTGTACAAATCATAGTATTTATTTTGTTTTCTCTTTTCACTTTTCTTGTATCTAACTTTGTTTCTTTTTCTTTCTTTTCTTTTTTGTTTCTTTTTCTTTTGTTTTCTTCTTCCTTTTATTCTCTTTCTACACGTGCATGAGTGTTTGGTCACGTACATTAAGTGGTAGACTTTCTAGGGTATCCTCATCATTTTCAGAAAATATGGCCGAAGAAGATAACCAGTCACTTCATAATGAGAATAATGAGAATAATGAGAATAACCGTGTTAGGACACTTAGAGACCACATGAATCCTACAAGAACAAGTGCACCCTCATGCATAGTTTTCCCTCCTGATGCATCCCATTTTAATTTTAAGCCAGGCATTATTCAACTTTTACCTTCTTTTCATGGCTTAGATCTAGAAAATCCATACTTGCATTTGAGAGAATTTGAAGAAGTTTGTAACACCTATAATGACTTAAATTGTAGCATGAACACCATTCGATTAAAGCTTTTTCCTTTTTCATTAAAAGATAAAGCTAAAACATGGCTACAAAATCTTAAGTCAGGATCCATTCGTGCTTGGGATGAAATGCAACAACAATTTTTAAAGAAGTTTTTTCCATCTCACAGAACCAACTCTTTCAAAAGACAAATCACCACTTTCACTCAAAAACCAAGTGAAACATTTTACCAATGTTGGGATAGGTATCGAGACTTGCTTAATACTTGCCCTCATCATGGTTTTGAAACATGGAGATTGGTTTCACAATTTTATGAAGGATTAACACCTAAAGATAGGCAAATGGTTGAATTGATGTGCAATGGAACTTTTGAAGATAAAGACCCTAATGAAGCAATGGAGTACTTAGACTTGCTAGCTGAAAATGCGCAAAATTGGGACACTAAGGGCACTTATGAGACACCAAGTAAAACCCAACCTCATACATCTAGTGGAGGTATGTATAACCTTAGGGAAGATCATGACCTCCAAGCCAAGTTTACATCTTTAGCTAGAAAAGTTGAGGCACTAGAATTGAAAAAGAGTGGTCAATTAAAATCTGTTCAAGACATTGTGTGTCAAATCTGTGAAACAAATGAACATGCAACTAATAACTGTCCAACTTTGCCTTCTTTCAAGGAATGTCTCCATGAACAAGCCCATGCCTTAAACAGTTTCCAAAGGCCCAATCATAACCCATACTCGCAAACATACAATCCTGGTTGGAGAAATCACCCAAATTTCAGTTGGAAGAGTGATAACAATAATGCACAAACTACACAGCCACCGTTTCAAGCACACCATAATTTCCAAAATTCTCATGGATATGCACCTTCTTATGCTCCACCTCCTAGAAGAAATCTTGAGGAAACATTGCATGCATTCATTGAAAAGCAAGAGACAATCAACACTCAACTTACTCAAAGCATGACAAATTTTAAAGATGCTCTTGCAAAATTCACATCTGCTCTCAGTTTTCAAGAGAAAGGTAAGTTTCCATCTCAACCACAGCAAAATCCAAAGGGGCAATACAATGCAAATGCAAGTAGTTCCGAAAGCCAACACATGGATCAAGTCAAATCAGTCATCACTCTTCGCAGCGGTAAGGTTATTGAAAAACCCACTCTTGAACCTTGTGAGAAAGATGAAGAGTCAATCTCTGAGGGTAAGGAAGGGGTTGAATTTGAACGTTGTGAAGAAAAGACTGATTCTCCACCAGCACTTCCATTTCCTCATGCCATGACCAAACAAAGGAAAGTCAATCACAATTCTGAAATCCTTGAAATTTTCAAACAGGTAAGGATCAATATACCTTTGTTGGATGCTATTAAACAGGTACCTTCCTATGCTAAATTTTTGAAAGATCTATGCACTGTGAAGAGAAAACTGAATGTGAAAAAGAAAGCCTTTTTAGCCGAACAAGTAAGTGCTATTATTCAGAACAATAATGCTTTGAAATATAAAGACCCTGGTTGTCCTACAATTTCTTGCTTTATTGGAGAACATAAAATTGAAAGAGCTTTACTTGATCTTGGAGCTAGTGTGAATTTACTTCCATATTCGGTTTTTCAAAGTCTCAATCTAGGTGAGTTAAAACCAACTTCTGTAACTCTTTTACTTGCTGATAGATCTGTAAAAGTGCCTAGAGGAATAGTTGAAGATGTGTTAGTACAAGTTGATAAATTCATTTACCCTGTAGATTTTATTGTCTTGGATACACAACCTGTTGAAGCATGTAATTCAATTCCTGTTATTTTAGGACGTCCATTTCTTGCAACTTCTAATGCATTGATTAATTGTAGGAATGGACTGATGAAACTATCATTTGGAAACATGACATTGGAGATGAATATTTTCAACATTTGCAAGCAACCTGGAGATGATAATGATTTACAGGAAGTGGACTTTATTGAAAAATTAGTTCATGATCAATTTCAAACCACTTCTAGTGAAACTAAGATTGATGAACCTGATGAGTTGCAAATGGTTTATTTTCAGGAAGAAGCAAAGGCATGTAATTGGAGACCACAAATTGAAGAATTGCCATCACGATCAATTGAGTCTATACCTTCAAGTGTTCAACCACCAAAACTTGATTTGAAGCCGTTACCAGTCAATCTTAAATACTCATTTTTGGGAGAAAATGAAACTTTTCCGGTAATAATCTCTTCCAAACTTAATGCACATCAGGAAGGTAAGTTACTACAGACTCTGAAAATGCACAAAAATGCATTAGGATGGACCATAGCTGACATAAAAGGAATTAGTCCTTTGATTTGCACACACAGGATTTATTTGGAGGAAAATGCTAAACCATCTAGAGAAATGCAACGAAGACTTAATCCTAATATGAAAGAAGTAGTGAAAAATGAAGTCATTAAACTTCTAGATAATGGAATCATTTATCCTATTTCTGACAGCAAATGGGTAAGTCCTACCCAAGTTGTACCCAAAAAGTCTGGAGTCACTGTGATAACAAATGAGAAAAATGAGTTAATTCCAACTCGGACTATTACTGGTTGGCGCATGTGCATTGACTATAGGAAACTTAATTTAATGACTAGAAAAGATCATTTTCCTTTACCTTTCATGGATCAAATCCTAGAAAGAGTTGCAGGTCATGAATTTTATTGTTTCCTAGATGGCTATTCAGGTTACAATCAAATTGAAATTGCATTGGAAGACCAAGAGAAGACTACTTTCACTTGTCCATTTGGTACTTTTGCATATCGAAGAATGCCTTTTGGGTTATGTAATGCACCAGCCACGTTTCAAAGATGCATGCTTAGCATATTCAGTGATATGGTTGAACGTTTTCTTGAGATTTTTATGGATGATTTTTCTGTTTTTGGTGATTCATTTGATGGTTGCTTAACTAACTTGGAAAAGGTTTTGAACAGGTGTGAAGAGAAGAATCTTGTACTGAATTGGGAAAAATGTCACTTTATGGTAACAAACGGCATTGTACTTGGTCACATTGTTTCATCGACAGGAATTGAAGTTGACAAATCTAAAATCGAGTTAATTGCCAACTTACCAACACCAAAATCTGTTAAAGATGTTAGATCATTCTTAGGACATGCTGGTTTTTACAGAAGGTTCATCAAAGATTTTAGTGTAATATCTAAACCATTGTGTAACCTTCTATCAAAGGAAACTGTTTTTGAATGGACTGAACAATGTGAAAAAGCCTTTGTTAAACTTAAAAGCTTGCTTACTTCTGCTCCTGTCATTCAACCTCCTGATTGGTCATTACCTTTTGAAATAATGTGTGACGCTAGTGATTATGCCGTGGGTGCTGTCTTGGGACAAAGAAAAGATAAGAAACCTTATGTGATTTCCTATGCAAGTAAAACTTTAAATAGTGCTCAAATGAATTACACTACCACTGAAAAAGAATTACTTGCAGTAGTATTTGCATGTGATAAATTCAGGTCTTATCTTGTTGGCTCACCTGTTGTTGTTTTTAGTGATCATGCAGCATTGAAATATCTTCTCTCTAAGAAAGATTCTAAGGCTAGATTGGTACGGTGGATTTTGTTACTTCAAGAATTTGATATCACAATCAAAGACAAGAAAGGCACCGAAAATGTTGTCGCAGATCATTTGTCAAGATTGACAATCGATTCGAGATCTGACATCACACCAATCGATGACTACTTTCCTGATGAATCTTTATTTTCTGTCTCTATGATGCCTTGGTTTGCTAATATTGTTAATTTTCTTGTTTCAGGACAATTGCCAGCTCATTGGAGTACCCAAGACAAAAGAAAGTTCTTGAACGAAGTGAAGAACTTTTATTGGGATGACCCTTATTTATTCAAATATTGTCCTGATCAAATATTTCGAAGATGCATTCCTGACAATGAGGTAAGTAGTGTCATTAAATTTTGTCATTCTGAGGCATGTGGGGGTCATTTCTCATCAAGAAAGACAACTGTAAAAATCTTACAAAGTGGATTTTACTGGCCCACCATGTTTAAAGACTCACATGCATTCTGCAAGACTTGTGAAAATTGTCAAAAGTTGGGATCTATTTCAAAACGTCACATGATGCCTTTAAATCCTATTCTTGTCATTGAGATCTTTGATTGTTGGGGTATAGATTTTATGGGTCCATTTCCTCCATCATTTGGTTTCTTGTATATATTGGTCGCAGTAGATTATGTTTCAAAATGGATAGAGGCAATTCCAAGTAGAACCAATGATCACAAAACAGTGATAAAATTTTTGAAAGAAAACATTTTAAGTCGATTCGGAATCCCTCGAGCCATGATAAGTGATGGTGGAACACATTTCTGCAACAAGCCATTTGAATCTTTAATGAAGAAATATGGAATCACACACAAAGTTGCCACCCCTTATCACCCTCAGACGAGTGGACAAGTAGAACTTGCTAATAGGGAGATCAAACAAATCTTGGAGAAAACGGTGAACCCTAATCGGAAAGACTGGTCTTTAAGACTTAATGATGCACTTTGGGCTTATCGAACTGCATATAAAACATCATTAGGTATGTCACCTTATAGACTAGTCTATGGAAAACCTTGTCACTTGCCTGTGGAAATTGAACATAAAGCTTATTGGGCTATCAAAGCTTTCAATTCAAACATTGATGATGCTAGTCAGCTGCGAAAATTGCAAATAAATGAGCTTGAGGAAATAAGAAATGATGCATATGACAATTCAAGAATTCATAAAGCAAGAATCAAAGAGTTTCATGATAAGAAAATTCTGCGAAAAACATTCAATGTTGGTCAAAAAGTCTTGCTTTATAATTCTCGACTCCATTTATTTCCTGGAAAACTAAGATCAAGATGGAGTGGTCCTTTTATTGTGAAATATGTGTATCCATATGGGGCCTGTGATATCGAAAATCCAAAGAATGGCAATGTTTTCAAGGTAAATGGGCATCGGTTGAAAGTTTATTTTGACAATTTTTCAGTTGAAAATGACTCTATTGAATTGAGTGATCCTGTATATAAAGATTGATTCTTTTTCTCACATTGTTTTGTGTTTGTTTTGGTATATCTTTTGTTTTGCTAGTTTCTCTCACCCCGGTCAAATGGCGGATAACGGTACTCCGTGACTTTTAAGTCGGTTCTTTCAGTTTCCCATGATAACTGATATCTGTGTATATAATTATGCAATTCTCTGCTCTTTCTTCTTTCTTTGAATCTCTCCCCCAATTCTCAGTTGAAAATGGACACCACTCTTGAAAAATTGAAAAAGTATTTTCCCGCTCTGCCTCAGAATGCGATTACAAAAATTTACCGTGCTAGATGTGCAAGATTGAGGTTGTTAATGAACCATGGAATTCCTGAAGATATTCGCTGGCTGATTGAAGCAAAGGTCCGATTATCAGGTGAGTCCTCTAATTCTTTCATTTCATACATGCCTGGAACAGGTAAAAGCACTTTTGCGAAGAAACGTCGTGCAAAACGACTGAAAGTCTGTCACCGATGTGCTAGATGGACTTGTAATGCGACATGTCGTTCTTTAGGAATGGTATCTATAAACCGTGAAGATAAAATACAATTCATTAAGGATGGCCTGAGTAAGGGGTCTTTAGATAATTTTCTATTGACTCTTGAGACGCACCCTAGTGGAGATGTGCATCGTGCAATTTATGATTTATGGCCCCAATTCCATAAAGAACATGCTCGACTTAGTCTTGGGAATCTGACTAAAAAAGACCCTGTTTGCCAGTTTTTAAGAAAACTGGATGGGAAGCCTATCCCCGACCCATAGAGGGCGTTTAAGCCGTTCTTGGACGTAAAACCAAGGGAAGATGTGAGCCATAATCACAACTACCTGTACATATATATGCTTTTTCAAAATAAATAATTAATAAAGAGAGAGAGAGAGTGTGTGTGTGTGTGTCTGTGTGTGTGTGCGACTACAGCTGGCCTACATATAGGTGGTATGATTGCATTTTCAATTTCTCATCTATAAATTCTTCTCTTCCTTCCTTTTATTTCTACTCAACCCATACATTCATCAAATACAGACGTGTGTAGAAATGGCAGGTTCCTCAAGTAATCACATAAACAAAATTTGTGTTTTTGGTGGATCCAGTCCCGGGAAAGAAAAAGAGTTTTTAGAATCAGCAAATCATCTTGGTCAGATACTAGCTGAGCGAAAGATTCATTTAGTGTATGGAGGAGGTAGCCTTGGGTTAATGGGGGGAGTGTCAATAGCTGCATCTGTAGGAGGTAGTCAAGTTTTGGGGATTGTCCCCAAAGCTTTAGCACAAGGGGACATCATTGGAAAAACAATTGGAGAGGAATTACAAGTCCCCACAATGTCTGATCGACTGAATGCAATGTTTAACCATGCTGATGCCTTCATTGCCTTACCAGGTGGTCTGGGCACATTGGAAGAGATCTTTCATATTTCCTCTTGGGCCCAACTGCACATTCACCATAAACCCATAGGTTTGTTAAATGTTAATGGTTTTTATGATAAGTTGTTGTCTTTTCTTGATCATGCTGTGGAACAGGAGTTTCTAACATCTTCAGCACGACAAATCATAATCTCTGCTGCTACTGCTGAACAATTGATTGACCAACTACAATCTTTCATCCCTGTAATTAATCCCTCCATGAGTCGCATAAATTGGTCAACTCAGGAAAGCCGTAAAAAGCTTAGATTGGATTTGAGCCTTTGTTTGTAAAAACTTTGTGTCTTTTGGTTTTATTATTGTGTTTTGTTGTTTCTTCTATTTGTTTAAGTGTGTTTCAGGTTTGTCAGTGTTCGTTATTTCAGGTGATGTCTTCTATACTCTATCTTTCTACCTTAAAACATTGAGGACAATGTCTCATTTTGGTTGGGGGGAAAGGGTAGTAGTAAAAAAAAAAAAAAAATTGTGTTTTCTATTTCATAAACTATTTGCAAAACTGTTGTTGCTAGGATGGCAGAGTAAAAGGAGTTCTTTTGTTAAAGTGACTCTTGAGACGCATCTTAGTAAACATTCTTAACAGGGTCTATCATAATACTTCTTGAAATATCTAAGTCTACAAACTCTCATATTGTTAACACTTGATTCTGCTCATATGCTCATTTAACAAGTATTCTTGAATCTTCATTTTCACACACACACGCTTTAACATATGATTGTGGGTTGCACATTGGATTATTACATTATTTATGTTCTTTTGTTAAAGGTAATAACTAAGGGAAAGGGATAGTACATAATTTGCATAAAAAAAAAACAAAAAAAAAAAAAAACAAAAAAAAAAATTGTGATAATAATGATGAATAAAAACGTAGATAAGTTTGGTTTCGTAGCCTCCTTAACCTAAGCAATTAAGCCCGAAGGGGTGTTTTAACACTTAATACCCTAAAGTCAATTGACTTGGGAGTTATTGGCCCAAAGCTTGTTACATGGGTTAAGGAGAAAAGCTTAAGGGAATCAAACATTGCACTATCTACGTATCAGTATCTGCAACCCGAGTTGCTAAGCTCGTAGAGGTGTCTCAACACCTAATGCCCTAAGACCAACTGGTCTGGGAGTCATTAGCCTAAAGCTCGTTACATGGGTTAAAGATGCATTGTGTTTTAAGTTGTATGTGTAAATAGAAAAAAAAGAAAAAAAAAAAAGAAGAAAAATGATCCCAACCCAAGGAAGTTAACCTTAAACATTAGAACATCATATTGTTTTCTTCCAACAATAGCCCCATCATATATGTTTTCATACATTGAGCACATAAAAAGAAGATTTATTAATATCTTGTTTAAGAAATATGAAGCAGAAATGAGAGTTTGTTTATCTGGATAGATTAATGGAAGTTGAATGATGAATGCCTTGCTTTGTGGAACTTGCAAATTGTTTTTCTATTTTAACGCTTTGATTACTAGGGACTAGTAATAAGCTGGTTGGGGAGTGTGATTAGTACTTAAAAGTGCATGTTTATCAAGGGTTTATATCATCATTTTGCACTTAAAGTATCAATAACTCCTTAACTAAAGCATGTTTTATAATAACAAGTCTAATATTATAAATTACCCTAATATATGGTAAATGTTCATCTTAAATGCAGGCATATCACATAAATCAAAGGATTGATTGATGAATTCAACTACTGAAATTTTGAAGATAAAGAAGGGTGAAGCTTAGAAAAGAGATGTTGGTGCAGTCCAAACTGGAACACTGTTCGGTAATTGGGTCATATCTCGAGTTCTAGATATCCAAATGATCTGAAATTTTTACAAAGATTTGATAAGACATAGGCCTACAACTTTCATTTGGACATCAAGATCTAAGAAGGCCGTTTTCAAGTCCAAATAATAGCAACAACGGAGAAGTCCGAAGCTGTCCTGCAGCCCAAACACTATTCAGTCTTCAGCCCATATCTTGAGTTCTAGAAGTCCAAATGACCTCATCTTTTTTTTGCTGGAAAGCTAAGAGAATTTCGCAGAACTTTCATTTGGACATCTGGACCCAGTTCTGATGCTAGCATTTTTGTTTTATTTAGACAAGATGATAAGGATTTTCACTAAGTCAAAAGTTGGCCACCCACTCAACAATGAGTCATCAAAGCAATAATTCCGAATTTTGGCCTATAAAAGGAGGCATTTGCCATGTATTTAGGGGCTTGGTTGTTCAGATCAAGTTCATGCTCTTTATTTCTCTCTTTATATTTTTTGTAATTCTTAAGCTTTGCTTTTATTAATTTCTTGTTTATGCTTTTCATTTCCTTTCCTTTCCTTAGTTAACTTGTATTTTATTTATGTTCTTGTTTTATTTATTTATGTTTTTCTTCTTCATTATGTTTAGCTAAGTTTATTATGTCAAGGTGAAAAGGTTACACTAATGGTGTAAGAACAAGTATGGTGTAAACTCAATATGGACCTTAATGTTTAATATTAACATGTCTTATCTTTTTATCTTACTAATTCTTAATACCTTGCTTGTTAAATGGTTAATCTAAATTTGTGTTGTATAATACTTGGTACAACAAATGCTTGGCACTCTCATAACCCAACCGTATGGTATTACCTACACTTGGGGCTATGAAAGGTACTTGATTTGTTGTTAACATCAGTTAACATCATGAATTCCTGACAATATTTAAAAGTTTGGTGTTATGAAGATAATTAATATGATCATGTTAATAATTTATAATGAGCTATTAATGACAAATCATCCGACTGGAACCTCCTTCGTGTGTGGTTTCCAAATTGAGTAATAAGAGTTTATACTATACTTGTTTGAAATACCATTGGTGGATCCTCTAACCTTGACATTTGTCTTTATTATTATTTAATCCTTACATTAATCTTCCATCTCAAAGTTCTCATTAATTTCTTCCTGCTTTTCTTATTTTTGTTATTATTGTTGTTGTTATTGTTATTATTGTTGTTGTTATTATTATTATTTTTGTTGTTATTATTGTCTCTTCCTCCTCCTCGTCTTTTTATTAGTATTATTATTATTAGTATTATTATTATTATTTATATTCTTGTTATATTTTATGTACGTTAAGTATGCTCTGTGTTTGATCAAGGATCCTGATATTGTTGATCTTGCCTTATTCATTCGCATCAGAAATCTGTTTATATTATATAATATATCTCTTTGATCTTTTCATAATACTCAGTATATAGGCTGGAAACCTGTGACCCGATCTTTTAGATCATTCTCAGGTATAACAACGCCACGTATTGAGTATTATTATTATTATTATTATTATTATTATTATTATTACTACTACTACTATTACTATTATTGTTATTATTATTGTTGTTGTTGTCTTGTTATTTATAATTTATACAATTAACCTCTCTGTGGTTCGACCCCGATCTTGCCGGGTTATTTATTACTTCGACACTCCTACACTTGGGAGAAGACATCAATCTTTTGGTCGTGTCACCTGACCTAAAAGTAATATTTATAATATTAATAATAAAATTAAACTTGAATGACTTAAGTTTAAGTGAGCCTGACTGCAACACCAGACTCAAGAATATTGGATGTGGGTCTGACTATAAGGTCATGTCATAAAAGCGTGATAATTAAATAGACTAATTAAAAAAAAATTAAAGAAAAAAATCAACATGAAGGAAAAAACTAATGAAGAAAAAGAAAAAAATAAATTAATTGGGTTAACCCTTCAAACCAGGTTATCCCGTAAAACCTGAGATTCGCGTCATGAAAGTTTGATAACTAAATAGAAAAAAAAATGACGGGTTTACCTAGAATTATCTGGGTTAACCCATCAAACCAAGTTAACCCGTTAAGCCAAGGATACGTGTCATGAAGGTATGAAAGTCTGATAATTAAATAGAAAGAAAATTAACTTTAACAAACTAAACTAAATGAAAAAAATAACTCGTCAAATCAGGTCAACCCATCAAACCCGAAATCTGTATCATGAAAATCTGATAACTAAATAAAAAAAATTTAATATTAACAAATTAAATCAAACAAAAAAAATTCATTAAAAAAAATTAATAAGGAAAAAACAGCTAATATTGTAGTAATCCATATATTTTTTTTTTGAAAAAAGCTATAAAGCTAAGTTTTCAACCAGATCAATATAAAAAAAACGACAAAGATTATTATTTTTTTAAAAAAAGTCAATTTTGGGTAAATGATTGAACTGATGCATAGGAGGCTTGGGTTTGGCTGCAACGCCTGACCTAAAAGTAATATTTATAATATTAATAATAAAATTAAACTTGAATGACTTAAGTTTAAGTGAGCCTGACTGCAACACCAGACTCAAGAATATTGGATGTGGGTCTGACTATAAGGTCATGTCATAAAAGCGTGATAATTAAATAGACTAATTAAAAAAAAAATAAAGAAAAAAATCAACATGAAGGAAAAAACTAATGAAGAAAAAGAAAAAAATAAATTAATTGGGTTAACCCTTCAAACCAGGTTATCCCGTAAAACCTGAGATTCGCGTCATGAAAGTTTGATAACTAAATAGAAAAAAAAATGACGGGTTTACCTAGAATTATCTGGGTTAACCCCTCAAACCAAGTTAACCCGTTAAACCAAGGATACGTGTCATGAAAGTATGAAAGTCTGATAATTAAATAGAAAGAAAATTAACTTTAACAAACTAAACTAAATGAAAAAAATAACTCGTCAAATCAGGTCAACCCATCAAACCCGAGATTTGTATCATGAAAATCTGATAACTAAATAAAAAAAATTTAATATTAACAAATTAAATCAAACAAAAAAAATCCATTAAAAAAAATTAATAAGGAAAAAACAGCTAATATTGTAGTAATCCATATTTTTTTTTTGAAAAAAGCTATAAAGCTAAGTTTTCAACCAGATCAATATAAAAAAAACGACAAAGATTATTATTTTTTTTAAAAAAATCAATTTTGAGTAAATGATTGAACTGATGCATAGGAGGCGTGGGAAAGCTACAGTGCTTTCCCCACTAAATCCAACAAAAAAAAATTCATTAAAAAAACAAAAAAAATTAAAAACAAAAAAAAAATAAGAATGTTAAATAATATAATATAATAATATATTAATAATGAGTAAAGTGACGTTTAAAAAAAAAAAAACAATTTTCGTTGAACTGATGCATAGGAATGAAGAAAAAGAAAAAAATAAATTAATTGGGTTAACCTTTCAAACCAGGTTATCCCGTAAAACCTGAGATTCGCGTCATGAAAGTTTGATAACTAAATAGAAAAAAAAATGACGGGTTTACCTAAAATTATCTGGGTTAACCCATCAAACCAAGTTAACCCGTTAAGCCAAGGATACGTGTCATGAAAGTATGAAAGTCTGATAATTAAATAGAAAGAAAATTAACTTTAACAAACTAAACTAAATGAAAAAAATAACTCGTCAAATCAGGTCAACCCATCAAACCCGAGATCTGTATCATGAAAATCTGATAACTAAATAAAAAAAATTTAATATTAACAAATTAAATCAAACAAAAAAAATCCATTAAAAAAAATTAATAAGGAAAAAACAGCTAATATTGTAGTAATCCATATATATTTTTTTTGAAAAAAGTTATAAAGCTAAGTTTTCAACCAGATCAATATTAAAAAAACGACAAAGATTATTATTTTTTTTAAAAAAATCAATTTTGAGTAAATGATTGAACTGATGCATAGGAGGCGTGGGAAAGCTACAGTGCTTTCCCCACTAAATCCAACAAAAAAAAATTCATTAAAAAAACAAAAAAAAAATAAGAATGTTAAATAATATAATATAATAATATATTAATAATGAGTAAAGTGACGTTTTTTTTAAAAAAAAACAATTTTCGTTGAACTGATGCATAGGAATGAAGAAAAAGAAAAAAAATAAATTAATTGGGTTAACCCTTCAAACCAGGTTATCTCGTAAAACCTGAGATTCGTGTCATGAAAGTTTGATAACTAAATAGAAAAAAAAATGACGGGTTTACCTAGAATTATCTGGGTTAACCCATCAAACCAAATTAACCCGTTAAGCCAAGGATACGTGTCATGAAAGTATGAAAGTCTGATAATTAAATAGAAAGAAAATTAACTTTAACAAACTAAATAAAATGAAAAAAATAACTCGTCAAATCAGGTCAACCCATCAAACCCGAGATCTGTATCATGAAAATCTGATAACTAAATAAAAAAAATTTAATATTAACAAATTAAATCAAACAAAAAAAATCCATTAAAAAAAATTAATAAGGAAAAAACAGCTAATATTGTAGTAATCCATATATTTTTTTTTTGAAAAAAGCTATAAAGCTAAGTTTTCAACCAGATCAATATAAAAAAAACGACAAAGATTATTATTTTTTTTAAAAAAGTCAATTTTGGGTAAATAATTGAACTGATGCATAGGAGGCGTGGGAAAGCTACAGTGCTTTCCCCACTAAATCCAACAAAAAAAATTCATTAAAAAAATAAAAAAAATAAAAAAAATAAAAATAAGAATGTTAAATAATATAATATAATAATATATTAATAATGAGTAAAGTGATTTTTTTTTAAAAAAAAAACAATTTTCGTTGAACTGATGCATAGAAGGCGTGGGGAAAGCTACAGTACTTTCCCCACGCGTTTTAGAGTTCTGTAATATATAATTAGCAATTCTTTTTATCAGTTATTTTATTTCTCATTTAACAATTTTAGTGTATTTTTTACATAATTAAAATTAAGTTTTAATTAGCAATTTATATAAGAATATCATGATATTAAAATTAAATTTTAAAATCGAGTTTAATATTTAATTTGAAAAAAAAAATTTGATTTTATTGATTTAAACTAATTAAAAATTTTAAAATTTAATTTTAAATTAAAATAGATATTTAACCTTATTTTTTAAAAAAATAACATTTTTTCCCAACTTTCAAATTCAATATTCAATACACAATTCTCAATTTTTTCTTACTGAACACCTGTATAAATTTTTTGATTAGAATTAAGAATTTTCTCTATAGAAAAAAAAAAACATTAATAATGCCGTTACCTTTATTTGCAATGAGAGGGGTAAAAAAGGAGGCTTCATCCCTCGATAGCGCAGGGAATAAACTGGTAAGAAAATGGGAACAGTTGACATCTCCTTGATTTAACCAGTTTTTACGTTGTTCTTGTCAGAATTGAAATCCCAAACTATAAAAAAATGGCTTCAGAAAAAAAAAAAAAAAAAAAGGAAAAGAAAGAAACAGTAGCTGCTGGGGTATGATCTCAAAAGTTAGATTAATGCCCCTCATTATTAGCTAAATTAATCAGTGATGCGATCTGGGATCTCCCCAACTCTTTCACCATTATTTCTCTAGCACAAGTACATGTGCTTCTCGACCACCTTAATCCAAACTAATGGATCAATAAAAGAACTTTCAGCTTCAATTACAACTTTACAAGTTGTTAGAATCAACACTCTTCGTGTACTTTGCATCAACACCCCCTCTCCCTCCTTGTCCAAATCTTTCCTATAACACCCCCTCTCTCTTTTAATGTGTATTTATTTCATCACATATATGAAGAATATCATGAATCCATACTCTCTATCACAACATAAAAGTAGATCCCACAAGTTGATTTGAGAAATTAAGATTTATAATGTGATTCGAGTTAAAGTTTATGATACCAAATATTAACTCAAGAAAACACAATCAACTCGATTAAGTTTTAAATAATTTAATTGTTTTGATTCAATCTAATCTAAATATTTTTTTAAAAATATATATATTAATACGGTCATTTTATGAATTGATAATATATTTTTATTTTTTTATATACTTCAGAGAAGTTTGAAAATTCATTGGAAGGTTGTCTTAAAGAAAAATAATTAAAACAACAACTGTCAAGTCCTTTTTTCCCCTGATAGAAGAAATCTGATGCCTGCAATATCTCATAAAATTTATAACGATTCAGTAAATTATTCTTAATATCAGTGAAATTACATGTGAATGAAAAGAAAGTTGAACACTCTCTTTCCATAAAGGCAAGGGAAACTAAAAGGAAAAGAGACGAGGACACGTAGTGCGCACTCCGCGTGGTAAAGAAGAAAGCAAAAGCACAGCAGTCTCTCTTTTTTTATATTTACTGTTTCGCCCTCCATAAGTAACCACACAAAAAGTGAAGATAACACACCCAAAAAAAGCAAAAACATCAGATGTGGCACAATTCCCCATACGGCCTTGGATAATTATTCAGTCACGCTCACACATCATTTCCATTTTAACACCGTTAGTCGCCTCTCTACACCTCCTCTCCGTCGTGTCCAGCGTGGTAGATATTATTTTTTATTTAAAAATATATTAAAACAATGTTTTATTAAATTTATTTTTTATATTAACCTTTTAAGACTTAAAAAAATGAAAAAAATACAGTTGTCTGGAATGCCAGAAAGCACTAATCCAAGCATTTCACGCAGGAGAGCACTATCTAACGCCGTTAAATTAATTAAATATATATTTAATACATCGTGTCTTATAAATCCTCTACCATTTTCTCTTTTCACCCTTTTTTTCCGTTGTCTTTTTCCCTCGTCACTCTCCCTCTCACCTGACCGACACTGTGGTGGAGAAAACGACGAAGCTTTTTCTGCATCGATAACTTTCGGTTAGAATTCCTTCCTGTAACTATTTAGCCTTGTTTTTTGATTTAGGGATTTTTCTTCTGAAACAAAAGAGTTCGTAAACCCTAGTTTCAATTTTTTCGTGGATTATTAGGTTTGTTTATTTAAGTTTCTGATTAAAGGAGTTGATATTTTATTGTTTATTTTATTCTCTTCTCTTTTTTACATTTAATCCATGTTCCTGCTTTCTTGCACAATGTGTTTTTTTCCCTTATTTTCCCCAAATAATGATGGAATTTTTCTGGCTTGCGGATTAATCGGAGATTGATGTGTTTGGTGAATATTTGGTTGTGTTGAATTGATTAACGTGCTTAATGGATCTCGAAGTGTTGGATTTAGAGATTTAATTTAATAAATGGAAGAAAAAGAACCCTTCATTTGTCTTTCTGGACAAAATATGTTTTTAGTCGATGATTGCTGTCGGTGAAGTGGGTTATAAGTTGCACATTTGAATGTTAGGTTGTAAGAAATTTATGTTCCGACATGTTTTTATTCAGGAAGGTAGATGGTATGGTAGCATAACTCTCCGCGTCGAGACATGGTTTGAGGCTGGTATTTGATTATTTATTTCTGCTTTTGAATTGCTTGGGGATTAGTAGATGCTGATGATGTGTACTTATATTTTTAACAGGAATTGGAGTGTTTCTTTTCTGCTTCAAGCTTCTACTCGCTGTTTGCTTTTTCTGTGGATTTAGATAGTCCCTGCAATACTTGAGTGAAGATGGGAGCAGCTTGTTGTGTAGCTGCAAGAGATAATGATTTTCCCACCAGGACTGGATGTCGAGCATTGCATGGGAATGCTGGATGTTCTCCAACATTGAGTTTTCGTTGGGACAACAGAAGGCGTGTGGCTGGTGAAATTGAGGACTCCTCATATCAAATGTCTCGTGGAGTCAGCAGAGATGTTAGTGTGGAGATGAAGGGGACTTTAGGTTCTGACAGAGGTAATCTTTCAGATGGGTTAAGCCCACTTGAGAGCTTTGGAACACCTATATCTTTGAAATCGCCGGTTCATGAAGGAATGGGTGTAAATTTGACAACTCAACCTTCAGGTAGAGGTTTGCAATTTTGTCTTTGTTTGGTTTAATCTTCTTTAATGTAAAAGTAAATTCTTTTGCAAAACTGAATTTCCATTGTAATCCATTCTAAATTCTTTCAGAAATCCACGTGTTCTTTCATTTGAACAGAAATAAGTGTCTTATTCCATTCACCAAGCAATAGTATCGAGAATTCTTAAGCACTTCCTCCTATCCATAGAGAAGGAAAAGAGTCTGCCAGAGATAGTCAAGTATGTCAAAAAGTGGAAAATTTATACACTCCATGTCTTGCTTGCAAATCATGTCATCATTTTTAACATGCTAGCAAGCTATTTGCATCTTATTCAAGTTTTAGATATTGATCTTCACAATGTACTTCTGACATTTATGGTTTCTCATCTTATCAAACATTTTCTTTGCTTCTAATTGCTCTGTAACACTTTCGCAGCATTCTCTTTAGCTGATTTTCAAAATCAAGTTTCTAGTCCATGTAAACTCTCATTCTGTTTTTTTTTTCCTGGTACATTGATATCTTACAAGTAGGGCACCTAAACTTTCAATTCATCCCTGGATTGGCAGAGGCCACCTGCTGTTTGCAGTTTAGAGGACTTCAGTTACAGTGATGCTGTGATGGAGTGTCCTCTACTTGCTTACTTCTGTTATCTTGCACATTGCTGCAAGTCCCGCAGTTTTTTGGACAGTATTCCTTTCCTGCTTGCCTTTGGGATGTTTTGCTTAACACTTTCCTTTTCTTGATGCAGATCTATCCATGGAAAGCAATTACCCTATGGAAGTGAGTTTGAACCGGTTGAGATGCAAAATTTGTTTGAGGAGGCTTTTGTTTGTGTATTCTTGCTGATTGCTTGATGTTTTAAATATATTTCAGGTGAAGAGCTTGGCAGAATCACCTGATATTGCAGACTTGCCATTACCAAAGATTGCTTATTCTGTACAATCATCATTTTCAACACCTACTGCTGATCCTTTACTGACTTGTGGCCATCCACTTCCTCCCAACTCAACCCCATCAAGACGGGCTCGTCGCTCACCTGGGCACCGGTTATTAAGACAGATTTCTGATAGTCGAATCCTGGGATTAAAATCACCAAATAACTATTCTTTGTCTGAAGGAAGGTCATCATTTGTGCTCTCCACTTGCAGCCATGACTTAGCAGTGGAATCCCATGGCGGATCTTCAGATGGGTGGTCCATGAGAACCTTTTCTGAGCTTGTGGCCTCTTCACAAAGAGGGAGGTGGTCTTTTGACAGTGAGAATTTTGGCGCTGGCTTTGGAAAAATAAGTGGATGTAGCAGTAGGTTCTCGTATTCCCCCTCCTTAGATCCGCAAGCTTGCGGAGCTTGCTCAAAGTTCTTGACTGAGAAATCTGTGTGGAGTAGCCAGAGAATTGCTGGCACCCATGAGTTCCCAGTGGTTGCTATGCTGGTATGTGGTCATGTATACCATGCAGAGTGCTTGGAGGCCACAACACCGGAGGTTGACAAGTATGATCCTGCATGCCCAATATGCGAGGGCGGAGAGAAGCAAGTCTTGAAGATGTCCAAAAAAGCTTTAAAAACAGAAGCAGAATTAAAAGCAAAAAGCCTTAAGATATCAAGAAACCGAGTCATTGATAGTTACCTTGATAGTGATTCTGATGATTTTTATCAACAGAAGAATGCCATACAAGACAGAGAAGCTGCAAAGATGGATCCCAGTTCTAGTGTAGCAAGCTCCTCCTTGAAGCCATTCTTGAGACGGCACTTTTCATTTAGGTCCAAATGGAGTAGAACCCTTTCAGAGAAAAAAGGGTTTTGGGCAAGACATCGCAAAGATTGACTTGACTAGCTTGAGGTGAAAATTTTTATCTCATTTTTTCAGTTGCCATGCTAGTATGTCATAGGTTTCTTCTATAACACAGTCCATGTTTGTTAACAAGCACAGTTTTCTATTTCCTGTTTATCCAACATATATTTTTTCCTTTTCCCAGTTTACTGGAAATGCTGGAGATGTGACATTCCTGTATGATTGAAGGAGAAGGCTGTGATTGAACTCAGGCTTTGAGCACATTCGTCCTATTCAAATCCTTGTCTTGCCTATTCGACAGTCATTGTCCCTCACTCGTCCTCTCTCCGGCTCAAGTTTTCTGAAAAAGAAACAGGAAAATAGGATTCAGATAATCCATTTACAGATGTAGTCTAGGATCATCCCATCTGATCTCTGAAGCCCTTGATTTTGCAATCCATGGGCTAGACTGAATTTTGATAATTTTCTGCACTTTCATATTCCATCAATCAATGCTAAGATAGTTTCTCATGTAATATGGATATTTGTCCCACTCTTGACCTATCGCCATGCCTCTGGTATGTGAGTTCTATTATGTGAAGTTGCTGCACAAAATTAGCCATGGGGTGTTTAGAATTGTAGCATCTATTTTTTATTTGGAAATATATTAAAATAATTATAAAAAATATAATATATATAAAAAATAATTTAAAAAAGTAATTTTTTTATATTAAAAAATGTGGGTTTAATTGTGTTCTCAAACGGTCAATAAGAGATCCATAAAAGCAATGCTCCTCCCAGCAATGAAATGTAATATCAATTTGGAAATGATGGAAACGAGTTGCCCAAGATGTTGATCACCCGTGACACTTTGAATTTAGGACACTTTCTTGAAAAAGTTAAAGAGAAAGTAATGCAACGAATAATTTTTAAGTAAGTCAACACAAATTCACACTCACAGGCGTTTAAAAAATTTATGCATACAAATCCTTGAAAGTAGCGAGAAATTGTCTGCTTGACCTACCCTTCAAAAATTTCCATATATATATATATATATATATATATATATATATATATATATGCGCTCGAGTTTCTTAATCTAAAATAAATGGTTAAGTTGATGATGTATAATATTCGAAGTCTGCACGCGTCTATATGACCGAGAGTATTAGTTTAGTATTTTAAAATCTTTTTTTTTTTTTAATTTTGGAGTTTTTAATAAAAGAGAAAATAATAAAATGACTTTTTTGTTATTTTTTAATTCATGTTACCATTTCATGATTTTAAGATCTTTAGCTAACTGTTTGTTTATTTATCATAGAAAAAGTGCTTTTTATTTTTGTAAATCTAAAAAAGAAGTGTTTATTTTTTTTACTTCATCAATGAAGGATAAAATTATAGATGGAACGTGATTCAATTTGTGTATTTTTTTCATAGATATGGTTTTTTAA
The DNA here is from genome assembly GCA_018804465.1 of Populus tomentosa. Taxonomy (NCBI): domain Eukaryota; kingdom Viridiplantae; phylum Streptophyta; class Magnoliopsida; order Malpighiales; family Salicaceae; genus Populus; species Populus tomentosa. Next base: position 18,604,110 of record CM031977.1, read on the forward strand.
CTTAAATTTTCATGAAAGTTTTGATTGATTTGCTTGAGATTTTATATTTTTTTCATGAAGCTTATCTTTTTCTAAAGGATTTCTTTGACTTTTAAAAACAAAATAAAAAATCATATAGAAAAATAAAAAAATCATAAATTAATAAAAAATCAATAAAAGATTAACATTTTTATTTATTTTTTTATCTTCTCAAGATAAATAAAAATATTACAATGTAAATGAAAAATAAATAAATAATTCTTGGAAATAATTAAATAAATAAGAATTTCATAAGAAAATCTAACAAATAGCACGCTTAATTGGTTTCTCAAGTTAAGAAACTCCAATGCAGGAGATTCTTATTATAAATTGGATATGAACCTATTTTACTTACTACCTGAAAGACTAGCAAATATGTATTTGTACTATATGAATATGTTAACGTCCAGGAAAATATATGATCACGCTAAACTATCTATTTTGATGGAAAAATTTATAATTTATAATTTTAATATTGAATCATACTCAAATTTAATTATAAGGTTTCTACATATCCAGTTTAAAAATACATCCAAATTAAATTTAAAAATTATTGATTTATCAGTTTTGTTATTTTTCATAATTAATTTTAGGGTTTTAGTTTTATTTTCGAGTTGATGTATTTTTTTATTTGAATTAAAAATATAATTATTTTTATTTTATAAAGTTCAGTCTAAAAAGTTATAATCTTTGTTTTTAAGGCATATTAGAAGAAGATTATTCCATAATAAATTTTGAATTCGAGTTTTTATATGATATTTTATTTGAAGAATTATTTCCTCATTGTTATTGGATTCATATTCCTTATATTTTCACTTTAAAGTGATAAAATCTTGTCCATTAATTTCAGTTTCAAAGACAAAACTAATAATCCTCCAACATTAGATTAGGTAGATTCTGCTACATGCAAGCCCTAATCAAAGACAAATAATTAATTATGAAGCCACGCGGAGGAGAAATTTTGCATTTTTTTCAGCAAAAAAATAAACAATTTAAAGAAATGTCAGAAGTGGGATTTGAACCCACGCCCTCTCACGAGGACCAGAACTTGAGTCTGGCGCCTTAGACCACTCGGCCATCCTGACCTTCGATGTTTACTTGGTTCAATTATTATTAACTTTAATATTCCCAAATTACGAACCTGCAGCCCCTGGTTAATTTTCCTTCATACAAAATTGATTCTGCAACAATTCTTCGTTCCACTGTTCCACAACATGAAGACAGAAGAGGCGGAGCCAACTTTTTCGTAATGAAGAACAGCTTGAGAGATGGATCTATTCTTTTCCACAAGAGATTAGGGGGAAGGAGTTCATGTTTCAATCCAAAACTCAAACGTTCTTTGCCACTGATTGGACCATGTTCGTCCCATGAATGCTATTCACTCATTATCTACACAAAACATGAGTTAATGCAGCTGCGAGAGAAACAAAGATACTTTCTCACACACAGTAAACCTGTTCTCCTTTCAGTCTTGGATATCAGCATCTGTGCATGGTTCAGAAACTTCATGAACTGCACTGAAATGGGTTTTCCATTGGACGAAGAATTCACTCCTAGTTCTCTCTTCATACGCATATTGGAAATTAACCCTTGATTAATTCTCTACAATTTAAATTTTTTTTATCACGATAAAAAAGAATTTAGATACATACGCGTATAAACTAGCAGGACAGCTAAATAACATGACATAATAAATATCAGGTTGCCCACCTATCCACTTCCCAACCTTGATTAATTCGTTCACCAACTTTCCGTTCCAAGCCGAACATGGCAAACGCGATACATACGCGTTTCATTACTATCCACAGATTTGGTTAATGTCTTGGCCTCTTTCCCATAAACAAGCTACCAACCTATCCAGCAGATGATGTAATAATAAAAACTTGAAATTAAAATATTTGTTTTTTTATAATTTCAAGTTTAAATCATATAATTGTTAATATAATAATTACTGAAAATTTATATATTTATTAACTTTAAAATTTATAGAATTAATTGATTTGAATACTTACGTTAATAATAAAAAAATTAAATCCAAACCATCATCAATATCATTTGATAAATTAAGTTCAACGTGAATCCGCCCTGGATCCACACACGCAATGGCAACTCACTGATTATTCTGGCAAGCAATGGCATCAATACCTAAGTAGATATCAACGTTAACTGTCACCAACCCACCTACACACCGTCAAAATTTAATTATTCAACTCAATAATGAGATAATTTACTCTCTGAAAGTCCTTGAACATTTATAGTTTGTGCTAAATTTGCTACCTGTCCTCTACTTCATTTAGCTTTGCCGAACTCTTCAGTTCCGTCTTCTTTGTCTTATCTTTGACCAGCTTCTGTTTACAAAGAGTAGGTTTTGAACTATCCTGTGTTGTTTTTGAGCGATTCTTGATAGAAAAGAAAGAGGGACAGCAAATGGAAGAGCGTATTTTGAGAATAATCACATTGGGAATCATTTCATGGACAACAGCATTTCATCTCTTTAGAAAGTTCTTGCCAAAGCGATCTTTTGAATTCTGCAATCGCCTTGTTTCTACGGTCCATGCAACTGTAGCTTTCACACTTGCTTCTCTCTCTGTTGAAGACTGGACATGTCCAGTTTGTCCTCTGGCTTCGAGACCTTCACCCAGTCAGGTAATTAATGCAGTTCTTTTACTTTCAAAATATGGGCTGTTGAGATTATTTCTTTTGCTTCAAATCCATTCAAGAATACTTTTGATATTCTTGCTGATGCTCTGAAACTGGGCAGATGCAAACCCTGGCAGTTTCCCTTTCTTATCTCATTTATGATCTGATATGCTGTCAATTCGACAAGCGAGTCACAATTGACAACACAATACACCATTTGGTTAGCATTGTTGGAATAGGAGCAGGCCTTGCCTATGGGAAGGTACTCATCTTCTCCCTCTAATGTTTTTGATTAGTTATAGTACTTAAGATGATGAACTAACCTTATTGTTACTGCCATGAAACTTGGAACTCTAACTGTGTTTTTATGCTCTTGAGACGATATTTGATTAGTTATAGTACTTAAGATGATGAACTAACCTTATTGTTACTGCCATGAAACTTGGAACTCTAACTGTGTTTTTATGCTCTTGAGACGATATTTGATTAGTTATAGTACTTAAGATGATGAACTAACCTTATTGTTACTGCCATGAAACTTGGAACTCTAACTGTGTTTTTATGCTCTTGAGACGATACAGATTTCCATCTTGAGCAATTCTCTAAGCTTTAAAAATCTTATTTATGTTAGATCTTTTAATCTCTATCTTTTCCCTGTTGTGTTTTGGGTCCTTGTGTATAGTGCGGATCGGAATTGACTGCAGCCCTATGCATAACAGAGATCTCTAGCCCTTTCCTTCACCTGAGAGAACTTCTCAAGGAGCTTGGTTACAGGGACACTGACCTTAATTTGGCTGCTGATGTAAGCTACTCTTCAAGCCTCGATTTAAAATTCAGCTGTGGCTGGTGACTTCTTCTGTATATCTTAATCTCATATCAGCTGTTAGAAGGACTTGGTAATTCTTTAATATCCAGACAATATAATTAAAAATCTTGATTGGTGTTGCAATGCTGCACAGATCTCATTTGCAGTTGTATTCTCGTTTGCAAGAATGGTTTTTGGGCCTTACCTTACTTGGGTGACTGTTACAGCCGCCAATCCTCTCGTTATCAAGGTACCAAAGGACAATACTTCTATGTTTTCACTTCTTTTTTCCGGACTGAATGAATACATAACATATCATGTTCGTCATTATCGATGCTTAAAATCACTTTAATGGTTGTTTAGGTAATGGCAGTGGGATTACAGCTGGTTAGTGCTTACTGGTTCTTCAAGATTGCCAGGATGATGAACTACAAGCTAACCAAAAGGGCTGCATCTAAAAACCTTGTCTACACTGAAAAGTTGTAAAATAAAGTTCAATGATTTTGTACAACAAAGTAAACCCACAACCATCTAGAGGTGATGGAATTTCTAAATCTGCGACGGCTTAGTCATTCAAATTACGATATCATCTCAAATAACCATGTAAACTTGTCGGGTGAAGTTCAAAACCAATATAAGAGACAAGATGTAATTGAAGAAGAAATTTGGCGTTGTGAGAAGATATCATGTCAAATAAAAATCCATGGCCTGTAAGGAAAGAATGAATCAGTCTTTGCCAAAATCAGCATTATAATGTGCGCTAGACTCGAGTTTCTTTGCTTCATTAAGCTTCCGTACAGCCTGCAATAAATTTCGACCAATATGAAACTGAGCACATAAATTGGACAAATCCATGCACAAGAACACATTTTTTAAACACTAAAAAATTTACCTTCATAAAATCTTCATGGATGACATAATCACGTTCTGCACGGATTGCTGACATCCCAGCTTCCGTGCAAACATTACGAAGATCCGCTCCATTGAAACCCTGATATAATCGCAACAATCATTTAAATGAACAGTCAATGTACAAAATAACCTAAGCCACCGCTAACTCACCTCTGCAAGTTTCACAACAGCCTCATAATCTATATCTCCATGCTTGGCAATTCCAGCAGCATGGATCTTTAGGATTTCCATTCTTGACTGTTCATTTGGTAGTGGGATCTCTATCTTTCTGTCTAATCTTCCCGGACGAAGAAGTGCAGGGTCAAGAACATCAGGGCGGTTCGTTGCCATTATCATTTTAACCTACAACATACAATTGAATACTCATTTCCCCCCTAATTGATTCAATACTTGTATGACTTAAACATCTAAACATGTATATAGATAACTAGTACATGAAAGTAACTGGTAAAGATGTGGATAGCAGGGATATGGTACAGATATAAATAGCTGCTAACACTTACATTTACAAGAGATTTATTTTGAAACTACAAGGCCCACAAATTTCAACAGGGAATTAGAGTGATTATTAAGGGTCATATGAATTGGATGCTGCAATGGCCTAGTGACATGCAAACCCAATGGTGATATCCACTCACTTCCTCAACAATAACAAGCTTACAACAAGAGTTTACCAAACCGGACAGGATACGAAAGAAGTGCAAGACGTAGAAGATCCCAAGCAAACCCATTATATGTGTTTGTAAATAATAATAAAAAAAAGACAAACCCCACCTATCTTTCCACAAAAACCTCCCAAAGGAAAGTTTCAGTTTATTGTCAAAATGCAAAGTTGAATCATATTATTAACCAAATTTACCTTCCCAAGCTGATCAAATCCATCAAGTTGGTTAAGCAATTCCATCAATGTTCTTTGGATTTCACGATCAGCACTTGTTCCCTCGCTAAAACGGCGTCCACCAATTGCATCGATCTCATCCATGAAAATGATGCAGGGCTTGAGAGACAAAAGCAATTTGTATATTTAATGGAGTTATAAATTAGTCAGAATAAAACAAATTCACAAAACTAAGACTCTTACTTGGTGATCACGTGCATATCCAAACATTTCTCGTATCAACCTAGCACTTTCTCCTATGTATTTGTCAATGATGGCACTTGAAACAACCTTAATCCAGTTTAAAAGTACAGCATGTTAACCACAGACAGCCAACTCCAAGCAACACAACACACACACACACACACATATATCTTTGTGTGTGTGTGTGTGCAAGCATGTAAAAGCTAGGTAACATGATCTGACCTTCAAAAAGTTGGCATCTATGTTGCTCGCAATAGCCCTAGCCAACAATGTCTTCCCAGTACCAGGAGGTCCATAAAGAAGGACACCCTGAAACAAAAAGGGTAAGAAATATGAGATAGAAATTAATCTAGCTTATTCACACAGGGCATAATACTGCCAATAGCTTATTTTACCACATCCCAGTTTTTACTGACTCGAGCAGTAAAGGAAAGTAGAGCAGAAAAGGAAAAGAGTAGCATGATCACCTTGGGAGGTTTAATCCCCACCCTAAGGAAAAGCTCAGGGTTCATCAGAGGTAACTCAATGGATTCCCTTAATTCCCTAATCTGATCAGATAAACCACCAACAGCCGAGTAACTCACATTACCAGGATCTTCGTGCAGCATGTTATAAACAACTGGATCAACCTGTCAGCCCAAAACACACACAACATCGGACACCATTCACGACACACTACGAAATCTGGCATTAAACTGTGTTCTGAAGAAGCCACAATGACTTACTTCACGCGGAAGAGCACGCATAATCGTAAGCGTAGTCATATCAAGAACCACTCTGGTTCCTGAAGTCAGTTTTTCCTTATCCACTTTACTACGGCAGCCTACCACATACCGAGGTCCACTGCTAGCTTTCACAATCACTAACAAATTAAAAAAAAAAAAAAAAAAGGCAATCAAGACTGGCATTATCGGGCACATGATGCAACCAATTATAAATATACACAGCAAGCAAAAGAAGATTGAGGAGGCAAACGTACAGCGTTCGTTGTCAAGAGGTCGAAGAACTTCTCCTATAATCTGACCAACACTTTGAAGAGACTTCAAATCATCTTCGGTTTTGTTAAATTCTTTCTTTGCAGCTTTCAAATTCTCCCTCGCTGCATTAACATAATCCCAAAACCAACATTTTCACACGTTACCCATACTATTATTAACTCGCGACTTGATCCTAAATCTACAAAAAGTCAATTTTTAATCTGAATTTCTACAGGCAAATTTGATAGAAAACAATAATAAAATCCTAAATTTGGTAATTAATAATAAGATATATGAGAGGAAAGGGGGGACAATTAAGAAATCAGATTAGATCTTCGATTAAGTAATTAAAGAAATGATTTGAAGTTTAAATGATTAAAGAGTGAGTGTAGTCTGACCAGATCGAACTCTGGATTCGAGCTCTTTGTGGTGGAGTAACTTTTTGCGGTACTCCGCCTCTGCATTGCGACGTCGTGCTGCGTCTTCTCCGTCGTTGTTTATGGTTGCCATTTTTTCTTCTTCTTGGTAATGGACGTCAGATAGTAACGTTCTCTTTTATCGAGGAAGGGAACCACCGCAGCTGACTTGAAGCCGGGGTCACTTCTTTCTTTTTAATTTAATTTTCCGTATCCTTGCTATTCAGCAGCCAAACGACGTCGTTGCAGTCTGCTCAGCCAGTAGACGGGGCTGGACTCACAGGCGACCCAGCCCAACTTAAAGATGGCAAGTCCTTTATGTTTCTTTATTTCTTTTTCTTTTTTAAAAGCAAATTAAGAATAGGTAAATGTATTTCTGTAGAAAATAAATTTAATAAAAAAAAAGTAAAGAGGGAGGTTAAACTTTATTTGAAATCCCCTTTTCAATTCATGCTTTTAATTAGGAGCATAATTATACAAAAACGACTCAAAATTTAAGTTAACAATTTTTGTTTCAAGATTTTTAGAAAATAAAATGATGTGGTTTTGTTTTTTTAAATAAAAACATATCATTTTGATAAAAAAAAAAAATCTGGTTTTAAATAAAACACCATATAAGTTAAAATTTAAATCATTAAATTGAATTGCCAAGCTAAACGAAATTTTATAACTATAATTAAGAGCTAATGAAGAGGTTACAAACTCAATTAACAACTAGCGAGGGAAAAAAATAATTTTTATCTTGAAAATAAAAATTAAGAATTGAATTTACTCAAAAATAAATAAATAAAAACAGCACTAAGTAGCATCTATTGCAGGTTGCAACACTTCAATTCATGAAAGAAATCAGATTCCACCGTTATTAAAGCTCAAATATAATACATTTACAATACAATATGTTCTCCACATGTTTACATGATTACTATTTTTTTTCTAATTAACAAGGCGACAATTCCTCCGAACTTCACCATTAAAACCTGTAAGAGGGCTAATGTTTCCCATCTTAACCATAGGCTTGGCAAAATGCTCGAAGAACAGGCCCTCATCTTCAGCATTTCTCTTAACCAACTGAATAGTCTTGCCATCCTTTCCTGTATAAAGCACTTCATCAGAAGTGAGAAGCCCTTTGCCCCAAAGTACGAGCTTGAAGCAAGAGTTGTCGAATTTTGCTGGAGAGGTCAAGTCCAAAGGAGAAATGTTATCGTCTCCACCTGATCTTGGACACGCTGACTTCAGATCTAAGAAATAGTTTTTCTCTGGAGTCTGATCTGGTTGGTTGTTTCCATTTTGGTTGTACAGTCTCTGCTTGTAGGTCACGCACCTTGCCACCCCAAGTGTATGCCCTCCTGAAACATGGCATTTTTCAAATTAATCAAAAGATTCAGAATAATTATTCATGTGTCTTTGTTCTGAAGGGATGGGAAACAGATACCAACGATAGCTGAAGGATGTGTCTATGTTCTAACCTGAGAGAGCAACAAGGTCGACCTCATAAAGGCCTTGACGCTTGAAAAATGGTATGAGGTTTTGCTGCTTCCAACTTAGCTTGATTTCACCAACCACTTCAAATCCTCTGAGGGAATTCTTGTTTGGTGCTGCATTCTTCTCACTCACGATCTTTGCACTATCCTCTAACAATAATGATGCATCACAGCCCTGCAAGATCAATAGCGTGACAATTTAATAAAGTAATAAAGTGCTTAAATTCGTCCAAGGACATATGATACGAAAATTTCAAAGAAAAGGTAACAGATTGTGTAAAACGAAGATAACATATAGGATAAGACAGCAGTCATGAAAATGAAGCCTTGGCAAAGAGGCAACCATCCGGGAGTCCTTCAATAGCTTTTCTTAACACTGACATGACATTGTCATTAGCTTGGGGGCATGAAAACTGATAAAACTCAGTGAACAGAACAAACGAGCCACCGACAAAAGGACCACCTCAGCCAAAACCGGGATGAGCTAGCAACGTTGTTGATGAGAGGAGAAAAATAGAGACAATGAAACTAAATTTCACAGAAAGCCATTGATATAAGAGGAATTACTAAAGTCAAGTGAAGACTGTCATGGCCTCTTTGTTTGCCATGTCTGCTACTTAAATGTGGAACTCAAAGGCGTCCCTCGCCACATCCTTCAACACCACCTAATATTGATAGCTATGAGTCTATGACCATGTCTTTCTTTTTTGCATGCCTCGTTTGGTATCGGAATCGGAGAGTGCATCCATGTGTTTGCTGATAGGTTTGGTTGAGTAAGTGTTTCTGGTAGTCCCTGCTCCTAGGCAAGACCATAATAAGAGTATTTCTGTGAGCTAGTTTGCCTCCCGACCTCACGATTTCACCATGTCATGAGCTTAACTAGTGACGCCACTCAAAAGACTCTTGCATATATTTGTTTTTCACTTTCCCTCTAGCTAACCGACTTGTTAAAGAAAGAAATCGAGCAAAGAAAAAAAGGTGACGCAGTGTTTTTTCCTTTCGGCTATTATGCTCAAGCGCTCATGGGCATGGCTATGTCCCTGGCGGCTGGCCCTTGGGTAGTTGGGTTACAGAAATACCATTAGTCCATTCCAGAAAAATGACAACCACAGGGATCTCAAATCCTCGAAGCTCATCAAATATTAGTAAGATGACTAATTAAAAAATTACTATTAGTCGATTAGCTGGTGCTTTATAGAACTACAATCTACAACGTTTTGACCCTTTCAGACGCAGCACCCCTTGATAATAACATTTTAATCTTTTCTCACGGCATGTCCACGTCATCCAACATGTTCTGCTTGTATGCTTAGCCCATGAGTTTAAGAGCTTATACAGCAACATGGAGACGCAGATTTCCATTTTGGAGTTGCAATACTACTCATTAAGGCAGCAGCCCAACGTGGCTTACGTGCAAAATTTACTGGGTCCACTCGGTTATCTAAATATTGCACATGCTTGTCTTGCAATGTCGAGTTCATAACACGAAGAAGCAAACTGCTCTCTTCGATCATCATGATTTGTTACCCTTGATAGTTTGTATGGTACAACAGACATCAGCCCTTGCCGACTACAAATCATAAAAACCTTGACAATTTCAGTTGTCAACAAGAAGAACTCTTCGTATACGCCACCGTTGCTTAACGAAAGGTCAGCTCAAAATACATTAGCTATATTAAGGAGCTATCTCAATCTAAAAATTTAAATTGTTAGATGAGGTTCTAATAAATAATTTATATTATTCTCTAAAATCCCCTTCAAGTGAAAGTTTTTTGAGCTTGAAACTTACACAGATTCACATTACCTTGTATTTAATTTTTATCAAATAAATAAAAATGGTAAGATTCAAACTCGTAATTGCTTGGTTATTAAAATTCTGATACTAATTTAAAGAACCATCTTAACCTAAAAATTTAAATTATTAGATGAAATTCAAGAAATAATTTATATTATTTTCTAATACAATAGTTAAACTTTCATGCCGAAACAGAAAACTATAGTCCTTTTCCAAATTTGTTATACTTGGGAAGATACTGAAACTTTCGTGATGGTATCATATGCTAGAAGCCTTCGTTGAGAGGATGAAGTGGAAAAGAAAGGCTATTTAAAACAATTGGTGGTCTCTTCCCCATAGAAACAGGAAAGAAATGACTGTCAGATGATTCATATGTACATGACAATGAACGGCATGGATAGTACTTGCCGTTCTACAAGAGCATCAAATAAGCTAAAGAGTTATGATTTACACAACTGTCTCTTAGGAGATAGCAACCTTGCAAAACGAAGAGGGACGTGAGCCTTTATCAATGTCCCACTTTCTGTATATTCCTAATCAAATGAGTAGAGAGAGAAAATTACGAGAAAAATAAAAAATAAGAGGATCAGTTCTCAGTAGAAGAAAATGAAAACAATCTAGAAAATACTCACAGTTCTCTCTACCATCCAACCTGATGTATGATACTGAGAGGCTTCCCTTTGTCAAATGGAACCAAAGCTTCTACTCATACCATGGAACCTACAACAAATGAAAATTGTTAAGGTTTTCAAGTGCAGTTGAAACTCCAGTCCAGGTAGCAAGAATGAACAGAACTATCCGTTTTCGAAAATCACCATAATGTTTTCACCAACTCAATGCCTTCAGTTTTTCCCGAACTGAATTGCAGAATTCTTGTAACCCATCGCCATTCATAGCAGACACGGAAACAACATCTTGTTTTCTCTCTGCTTCCTTTTTTAGTTTTTTCACATCACTGACCCTGTCAGGATGCCATAAGCAGCAGTGGCCATGGTGTTATCAATACAGAGTTAACATTGCAAGAACCAAAAGTTACCTACTTGTTTCAAGTGAAAAACCATTGGAAAAGATTCCACAGGGAAAAAACATTCCCGTTCTTCATCTGGAAGAAACCAAACAACACGAGCATCTCATGTGAGTAAATGCTGCCAGCTTCTGGAAGCCAGGTTGCCACAAACGTTTTGGTTTCATAAACACAAAAAGTCTACAGTACAAATTGGAAATCAATAATTGTTTGGTTCTGCAAGAACATAATTATGCAAGCCCTAAGCAAGTTGTAACGAAGACTTTTCTTTTCCTAACTTGTTGGACTGACCTGAACCCTTCTTGTAGCTGGACCCAGTGTCTCAAATAGCCGATCGTCAGCAAACAATCTGCTCCTGTTAATTGATTCAGAAGTAGTGTACTCTTTCCAGCATTTGTGTAACCAACCTAAATGAAGTCCAATGCATGACATACCTATAATGTTAGCGGTCGGTCTAAAGAACCGCCCCTGCACTCTCTGGTTTTCTTTCTGTTTTGAAAAAGAAAAGGAAGGATAGATAACAGGATGTTTTTTTGCGTTTACTTACCGAAGATACTATAGGGACAGGTAACAGGTACAGAGGCACGCCTATTCCTGTACTGCTTTCTACGTTTTCTAACAGAATCTAGCTTTTTTTCTAAGAACATCAATCTAGCAGGACAAAATGCGACAGATGATCATGTCAAATAAACTGCACGCGCATTGAAAGTGTTGATTACAAAGTCCATAAGACAAATTCAGCAAATCAATTGCCAGTTCTAAATTCAAATATCACAGAAAGTGAATCTCTTCATGTTGCACAATGAGATGTTATGTTTCTCTCCCATGCCCTTCACCCTGCCTCCTGCTTGGCGCTCAAGGTGAGTCCACATTCTAGTTAGCCGAAGTACCTGTTATTCCATTTGAGCCAATGCAACCTTGAACGACCACACAATTATCAGTGTTAGTGCCCACAGTTCTCTCTTTCCAAGCTATGGGGGAATGATTGTCATGTTGAACTTAATTTCTAGATTTATCATGAAAATCACAAAGCCACTTCATCTGATCTAATATTTTCAGGCCATTAGTTAAAGCTAGGCAAGTTCAAAACTGGGTTTTACAAGTTCTGCTTGTGGCAAGTTACATGGCCTAAACAATTGCTAATAAAGCTGACAGAATTTATCCTTTTGAATTTGCTGAAAAAAATTCAGAAAATGCAGACACTTTAATCTTATCAGTGTGGGCCTTTGAGTTCCAAGATAAACAACAAAGTTAGGGAACCAGAGAGTGACAACTGGAGGAGGCTAAAGGAACAAAGATGGAATCATTGCTAAAGCATCCAAAGGCCCGGCCCAAAAAAAACACCTAGAATCAGTCTTATCAGCACACAAAACCACATCGACAAGTCTGTAGCTTCACTCTTTCTTTGTTTGAGGGCACAAGATGGATTTTTTATTTTCTACTTGCGCTTGAAAGATCATGATATTCAGTGTCCTTTCAACATCTCTATGCATGATTACAGCACCTAGCAAGAAAAAGCTAGATATTCCCATATGGTCACAGTCTCAGAAACAGACAATCTTAAAACTGGGAGTGTGCAAAAGATAGCCAGCTTTTTCTCTACCTTTTGCAGATGACAGTAACACAATGAACAGAACAAATTTTACATATTAAAGAACTCTCCTTGTGACAAGCCAGGAGAGAGAGAGAGAATTACACTGTTTTTAGCTGGAAGTACTTTTGAGTCTCCCAAAGAAATGTAACTGCAAGCATTAAAGCTGAAAGATTGATGCTCTTGCTTGTAGGTTTTTACTCGGAGAAGTTGGGGGAGGGGGACCATCTCTTGCCCTCAGCTTCTGCATCTTTACTCAACCAACTAGCATCTCACATTTAATGAACTAGCAGAGGGTTGTCTCTTAGCATTATAGCTTTTAGGTGCTTACATTTTAGACTTGCGCATTATTTCCGAGAGAGAGTTATCACTTTCTTCAGGGAATTGTTATGCTCTAAACAAAAGTATATAGAATTCACAGACTGGTGGATTTGTAGCCTTAGACTTCTGTCATCCACTGTTTTTTATGCTTATTAAAGTTATCTGAATCCATCTTAGCTTTTAAAGGGTGGTTTGAAACTTTTACAACTAGTTCGATCAGGGCAGGAGTTGGTTGGCAAAGACTAATTAAGATGTTGGCTTGACTTGTTTTCTTCTGTTCTCACGGTCCTGTGCTGTACTTTCACCAGCTCTTTTTCTCTTCATCTATTTTAAGGGTTCCACATATTGGAACTCTTTGTTTCACCTCTCGCTCTCTCTCTCCCCATTCCGAATATGTTCTGATGTATTCTTTCAGAAATTTGTTTTACTTGCAGTTCTGGTTTCAATTCTGCTTCTACATATTTGCACTCAACTGGGTTTCATTTGGCTTGGTATTGTTGGATCTTTTTATTTGTCAATAGTTATTCTCTTTATAATTATGAACTTCATTTGGTTGTAATCTCTTGTCATGCCTAATAATGCAGTACCTCTTTCTGGCTCTTGATTCCAGTTGCTTTATATCCAAGTTAGGACAGAATGCCACTTTAGAGCTGTAAGCCAGATCTTGTGCGAGACTGTGACCTTCTACTTGATGATCCTTGTCTTTCTTCTTGTTATCATGAATGCATGAGAAGTTGATAACCCAATTTGTAGATCCTTCCAGGCTAGATATTGCCTTTTTTTGGCTTGCAAAGCCAATATTCTGGAATCAAACCTGGTATTTTGAGCTCTGATGCTTTCTTTGCTATACCATATTGACCATTAAGTTATACAACTCTTCTCTTGAGTTGCAAATCAATACTTCTAAGCCTTCCTACTTTACTGGTATTATGGTTTCACAAGATTCATCCTCAAATTCAGCTTCTAGCATGCTACACCAATTCATTATCTCGGACTCCGTTACTAGCCAAAACCATTTTCAAAACCAGAATTTTGATGCTTTCGGTTCAGATTTAGTTGGCAGCAACACATTTCCACAGTCTCATGGTGTGTTGCCTAGCATACAGTCTCTTGAGGAAAGAATGTCTAGGTCGATAGACCTTGTACAAGCTCCCTCAGTAGCGCAAGAATCCGAGATTAGCCACACAAGACACTTAATGAATCTTCTTGGAGCGGCAAATGAGACCAATCGTCAAGCTCAAAGGCTATCACTGTCTCTTGGTTCTCACATGCTTGTTCCTCATGTTCAGTACAGGCAGAGATCCTTTAACTCGGATCTCTTGAGTCCTAGTTACTTAATTCCTAGAGAAGAAGAAGCAAGGGAAGCTTATAATCCTGGAGGTGAACAAGTAAACAACGACTATTCTCTCATTGGTAGTGGATTTCCTTCATCATCAGCCTCGTTAAGTAGACGTTCTACTACTGCTTACGGAACAGAATCTTTTGCTGTTGCTATAGAGAATTCAAGGTATTTAAAGCCTGCTCAGTCCCTACTAGAAGAAACCGTGCGTGTAAGTTGCAAGGCAGTTGAAATTAGCAGTGAAAAATATGTCCGAAAGTTAATTCGTTGTAGAGGATCTCTTGGACTTTCTTCTGAATTAAAAGCAGAACTGTGGGGAAATGGGCTTGTGCAAGCTGAGAAACACGAAGTCCAGCTTAAAATTGCAAAGCTTATAGCATTGTTGGAGGAGGTGAGTCCAAACAGTATTGAGTGCATATTCTCTGTCAGCAGGTTAATAATGAGGTATCTTGTTGATTTCAGGTTGAGGGAAGATACGAGAAATACTACCATCAAATGGAAGAAGTGGTATCATCATTTGAGGAGATGGCAGGTTTAGGAGCGGCCAAATCTTACACAGCTCTAGCGCTCCAAGCCATGTCCAAGCACTTCTGCAACTTAAGAGATGCCATAGTGTCCCAGATCAATGAGACAATAAGAAAATTCTCTCAAGATTTACCAAAAACCAGCTCAGGATTGTCACAGCTTAGCTTTTTTGATAAAGAGACCAAACATAATCGGATGTCTCTTCAACAGCTTGGAATGACGCAAAGCCAAAGGCAAGCATGGAGACCCATCAGAGGATTGCCAGAGACTTCTGTAGCCATCCTTCGCTCTTGGCTTTTTGAACACTTCTTGCATCCGTAAGTGCTTTAAAATCAGTGATGAGTCCAAGGTGATCATCCTCTCATTAAAATTTAAATCTGTGACTTACCGACTTCGTTGTTCACACACAGGTATCCAAATGAATCTGAGAAGCTAATGTTAGCATCGCAGACAGGCTTGACAAAGAATCAAGTAGGTTTAATTTTGCTTTATCTTCCATTAAAATGTTGCTTTCTTTACGGTTTAGCTCGACACTGATAAAGTTGCGGGCAAACATTGTTGTTTTAGGTCGCAAACTGGTTCATAAATGCTCGAGTCCGGCTATGGAAGCCTATGATAGAAGAAATGTACAAAGTGGAGTTCGCAGATTCTTCTGAAGACTCGAACCCCTTACCAGGCAGTTCTTTCACGACAAGGGAAGGTGTAACAGATCATTCAGAGGACTGAAGGAATAGGTTAATAGCTAAATTAATTCCTTCTTCAAGTTGTGCTTCGTTGTTTCTTTCATGCAATAGACAATTAACATCTTTTGTAATCATTCATCCTAGGCAATTAAAACTGAAATATCTAAGAACAGCCTGGAGCTGTGATGTGATTTTCAGGGAAAGCACAAGCTGCCATGGGCCTGGAGCACATCTTGCACAACTAACATCCCGTGTTTAAGCTACTTCAACTTTTCATGTTTATTTTTTATCACTGTTTAGAGAAATTTGTAACAGTAACATGTTCAAGCAAGCAAATCCTAAACAGTTTGGTGCGCATTGATCACCGCATTACTTCTTCAATATTGGGGGTTGAAATGTTAAACAAAACACCTAGAAATCTTGAAACAGTAGCATACGAGATAGGGTTTCTAGTGGCTAAACCCAGCCCACAGACCAAATGCGAAAAAGGGCTAAAGGGTCCAAATGCCATGTCCTATTCTCCTACCGGCGCTCTCTTCACCCATTCGAAGCTGATGCCTCCAAGTATTACTATGGCGTTGGCGACATGTTTCCTATGTTGAAACCAAAGCGTAGCCCCGTCAAAGAGCTTAGAAAGTTCCCATTCATGCACGCATTGTATGGTGAAATTATTACATGGAATACAAGGTATATATATGAATTTTTTAGTCTACTGACCACCTAACTCATAACATAGAATACAAGGTAAAGCTTAAAAACACAAAATCATAATGAAACATGAAACTTATCTGACCATACATGACTTGAATATAAATTACAACCTTTGACCAAAACACTCATCTTCTAAAGAGATGAAATTTACCTCTCTTCTTTACTCTTTACCATGCAAACACCTTGCCATAATCTCGAAAATATGATTAGTTTTCTCAATCTTTCAGTTTATCCATTAGTCTCGGAAAAAAAAAACTTAATTCTTATATGATTCCACGAACCTCATCAGGCAATATTTGACAGAAACAAAAAAAAAGCAAATAATTATAGAAATGTTTTAAAAAATGTTCGGCCTAGAAATGGCACCAGGACAAAAAACATTAATAAAAGGATTAAACTAATACAAAATCCATCATCCGGGGACCAAATACAACATTACTCCCACTCCATAACGAGACAAGGTAGATTTTATGAATTTGGCCTGACATTTTATAAACGACAACACACACAGACAGACACTCCTCTCTCTCTCTCTCTCTCTCTCTCTGAGGAAAAACATGACAAGCAGCTCCGCTCTGTCACGCAAGGTCCTCTTCCTTTCTATAAATCTCTACCCACACGCAAATATCTATATATGCTTATTTTATGCCCTAATCTCGATTGTATCTTTTTTCTTTTGACTTTTCTTGCGTAGGCTTTAAGCAAGATCGCTTGCAACAGGCTGCAAAAAGAGCTCGCAGAATGGCAACTCAATCCTCCTTCAGGCTTCAAGCATAAAGTCACTGATAATCTCCAACGGTACCGTTTTAATCACGAATTTGATTGGTTTTGCTTTAATTGGGGTTTTTTATATATATATATATAATTCTGGTTAATTTGGGATTATTTCTGGTGTAAAAGATGGGTGATTGAAGTGAATGGAGCCGCAGGGACTCTGTATGCGAATGAAACTTATCAGCTTCAAGTTGATTTCCCTGAACATTACCCTATGGAAGCACCACAGGTTAGTGATTTGTTCCATTTCTTTTTAATTTTTAATTTTTCTATTTTATGTGAATTGGTTATTTGAGAATAATTGTGCTTAATTATTCATGATTTTATTTATGTATTTATTTTGTTAAATTGATGGAACAGGTGATTTTTGCCCCGCCGGCTCCTCTGCATCCTCACATCTACAGCAATGGACATATCTGTTTAGGTAATTGACTGCTTCATGGTAGAGTGATATTTATTTAGTTAAATTGCTTAACAGCATTCTCCTTTTTGCTTATTGTGTAAGTTTATTGTTATTTTTTGAGTGGATAATAGCCCTAAGGCTAGAGATTCTGACTCCGTTGCGTTGTGTATGAATAGAAGATAGATTGAATTGGATTCTCAAGGTTTTATAAATGAGCTTTCGCTCCAAGCTTTTAGAGTATACCTCCTTAGGTTTTGGCTCTGGTTGTAAGGTCTAGTAGGTGCTTCTGTACAAAGAAGTTTGTCGTGTTGTTCTTCGAAGATTCTTTTGTATTCCATGCTGTTGTTTTGATATTCTTTGAATAAGGGCTTTGTTTCAAGGAGATTTTGAAATGGTGGTGTTGTCTTAGGCTAGTAGGATTGAAGCATTGCTTCTTGCTTTATTTGGCAAATGAGTTTTGTTTGAAACAATGGTGTGCAATGGTAGCTTTTAAATCATTGATATGTGGAAGGTTGGTTGTGGAACTGGGAAACAAAATTTACTCTGTCTGCATCTTAATTTACTCAGTTTATTTGCATGTTATGTCGGACAATAGAAGCTGAAAACAAATGTGAAATATAAAGCAAATCTTCTATTTGTTTGGTTCTCTGCTGTATTGTTTTCAACTTGCAAAGAAGTTATAAATTGAACGATATATTTAACGTTATCTTATTAACCAAGTGGACTATATTTGGGGTTTGCTGGTTGTAAATATTATGCACATGGAGGGGTGGGGTTTGTGCATTACTTTCTGAAGACTCGTTATATTTTTCATCTTCAGAAGACACTCCATGAAAATAATATTACTAGTCTTTTCATTTGCTTCCCTTCTTCAACCAAGGGTACAGTGGTCAGTTCTGCCTTGAAAAGCTATTTGAAAAGCAACCGCTACCACACTGCCAAATACACCATTAATATTTTTGTTATTTGTTCTTGGTTCTTGCAGACATACTGTATGATTCATGGTCCCCGGCTATGACTGTTAGTTCTATCTGTATCAGCATTCTCTCTATGTTATCGAGCTCAACGGTGAAGGTTGGTTTCAAAATTGTTGAGATTTAAAAATTGTTTTGTTTGCTCTACCTGTTCTATCAAGCACTCATATATATACACTGTTATGGTTTGCAGCAACGTCCTGCTGACAACGATCGTTATGTGAAGAACTGTAGGAGTGGCCGATCTCCCAAGGAGACAAGATGGTGGTTCCATGATGACAAGGTTTAATTCCATTATGTATCTGTCATCTGTGTATAACAAGGCTGTAAGTTCCATTTATCATGGATGATGTGGAACGGGGCCTGGCAAGGCTTTGAGCTGCCATAGCTCTGGTAACCACCTTACTTTTTTCCTTGGCCGTGAATCACGTACCTGGTATTTTTTTCCTTTGTACCTTGATGCCACCCTTAGGGGATTGCAAGCAATATATATATATCAAGGAGAACAACTTATATGGCTTCTCCCTTTATTACTATCTTATTGGCATTTAAGACCAAGTCATAAGATGCCCAAAAGATACTGCATGTATTCTAATGGCGTCTGATGTACATCTTTTCCGGCAAAAACTATTAGAGATTCAATGGTAAGTATTTTTTTAAGCCAAAAATTCCATATTGCAGCTCTTTCAGAGTTTTTCAATCAAGTGCCAGATTGACACTGTATTCACCTACCAGGGAATAAATGGGTGGTTTTAAGCCTTCTATAAATGTATAAAAAAAGCGACGTTGAGCCTTCTGGCCGTGAACAGCCTCAGCCTTAGCTTAGCGACTTTTTTTTGCTTTTAATATGGCTCATCACTGGAAACAGACGGGTTACTCGTTGCCATGTTTTTTCTTTTTCGAGAATCTGCCATGCCCATCCATAAATCAGTAGCATACTGTAAGACGGTCAGATATATTTTGATCAAAAGCAGTCTTAATTTACTTTAATTCGAAATGAAATTAAACGAATGAGGTATCGCTGTCAAGGATCGATAGCTGATACGCGCTTGCCTAGGCAGAGTGTAAATTGCATGAATATTTTGAGGATTTTGGTTAGCTTGCATTGCTGCTTCCTCCGAAACTCCAAGCGGGGACAGAGTTTGGGAAGCCATCTTTTTCTCTCCTTCAGAGGGTGTTTGATTCGTTGAGGTTTAGTTATAGGATCAGGTAGGGACCAAAACCAAGTTGTGAAATGGACTGAATAAGCTTATTAACTTTTACGAAGTGGCACGAAATTGCTACATTCTAGCTTCCGAAGCTTACTTGCTGAACTGATGGAGGCACAAATGAGAAGCTTTTGGATGCTTTTCTTTATAGCAGTGGTAGCTGTGGAGTTTAGAAGTGAAAAGGGGAGAAACAGCACCGCTCATACCCAAGTCAACGCCACTAGTTCTTCAAATCCTGCCAAGCTACTAGGAAGACAAAACAAGACCTCTCATCCTGAAGTTGGGCTATGATATACTAGTTTGATTCTGGGTGCTTTGCCGTGGGATAGAGCTTCTTTTTTTCTTTTCTCAACACTACAAAAACATTTGAGCGTTATTACATATTTTATCATAAAAAAATTAACTATAAACTAAAAAATTTACATGGATGTAAATAAAATAAATCAAGTTTGAAAGATAAGATAAAATGTTATTTTTTAGAAGAAAAAAAAGATGAAATATTTATTTTTATTTGAAATTAAATCCCTAAAATTTTAATAGGTTTGAATCACTTATTTTATTTTATCAAATTAAGCATTAACTCATTGTTAAAATCTATTTTTAACATCATGCGAGAGCTCCATGTAAAACTAATCAAAATAAAAACATCAAACTCAATCTCAAGTCAATTTAATATGAAATGATTATGAATAAAAAAATTCAAGTAAGTTTCACAAGATCTCCGTTGTCGTCCAGCGGTTAGGATATCTGGCTTTCACCCAGGAGACCCGGGTTCGATTCCCGGCAACGGAATGTTTTTACATTTCTCCGCTGCTTAATGTGAAGTATGATTTAGGCCCTTACTTTAGTCAGATTCGTAATGCGGCCCACAGAATTTGGGCCATGAGACTAAACATCATAACGAAAAAACAATCACTCAGGCCCATATTATCGATGCTGCTAGAGGCTAGCAAGCATACTGTCGTCAGAACACCGCTCTCCCTCTCTTTTTTTCTCTTATCTCCTGCGAGTGACAATGAAGATGATGATGATGATACGACGGTTACCTCCAACTACGATTACTCTAACATCAGCATTTTCATGTCGTTTTACTTCTCCCAAATTCTTCCCTGAACAAATAATAATCTCCTCAAAATCAACTCCCTGTTACCCTAGAATTTCCCTCCTCGCCACTTTCTGCTCCGCCTCTCAAGTTCCTGACCCAATCATTGAACAAGACTCTTCAAAACGTGTAAGATATCACCATCACTTGATTTTCAACTCCTTTTACGACATCGTTTTTAATCAATTTTTTTGATTGCAGGGTCCTTTGAAACCTGGCTTGTATTTAGTTGGAACCCCCATTGGAAATCTCGAAGATATTACCTTGAGGTAGTTGCTGAACTTGACTAGCAGTTTTTTATTTTTATTTTTAAATTTTGTTTTATTACAGAATACAATTATATTTTCTTTATTAAATTATTTTAAAAAATCACCAATGCAGGGCTCTTCGTGTATTAAAATCTGCTGATGTGATACTGTCAGAAGACACAAGGCATTCCGGGAAGTTACTTCGTCATTACAACATCAGAACTCCACTGGTGAGTTTTCGGTTTTCTGCGTTGCTGCTTTTATTTTTTATTTTAGTTGTTAATTGTGTGGTTTATATTTGCAGCTGAGTTATCATAAATTTAACGAGTCTCAAAGAGAGCAACGGGTGTTAAGGAGGTTAAAAGAGGGTGAGATTGTGGTGCTGATTAGTGATGCAGGGACGCCAGGAATCAGTGATCCCGGTGCGGAATTGGTTAGCATTTTGTTAAAAAAAATTAAAAAAAAATTCAGCTCTTAGCCATGTTGTAAGATAATAGTAACTGTGAATTGTTTAGTCGATTGTGTAGGATATAATGAATGCGTGTTTGGAATGTGGTTGTAGGCGAAGCTGTGCGTCGATGAAAATATTCCTGTTATTCCAATTCCAGGGCCTTGTGCGGTTGTTGCTGCGCTCTCTGCTTCAGGCTTGGATACTGATGAGTTTACATTTGGTAATTTTGTTGTAAATTTGATGTTCGTATACGTTTCTGATGTTTTGCTAGCAACATTAGGATTGTCAAGAATTAATGATATAAAATATTTTTTTAGTTGGATTTCTTTCCAAGCATGGTCCTTCCAGGAGAGAGAGGCTGACAGCTTCTGCTAATGAAGCAAGAACACAAATATTCTATGTTCCTCCGCACAAGTTTTCTCAGTTTCTCGAAGAATCTTCATTGCTTTTTGGTGACTCGAGGTATATAAGGCTTATCATCTTCGTTGCTAGTACAGCACACGAGGTATATAAGGCTCATCATCGCAGTACAGCACTACCCGCATTTTATCAATTCTATATGGATTTGCAAGTTCTTACAAGCTCTCAGGGCAACACTAAAAAAAAATGTATTGGTTGTATGTTGCTGGCATTCCAGTTAGGCGTGCATTATTCAGATTAAGCAGATTTCTGCGTGCTACCCTTTCTTTGTGTGACTTCATACCTTTTGGATGCAGTGGTCCAAGTAATTGAAACCACACCCTGTTATGAGTTCACTTCATGAGGATGATGGAACTCATCTATATTCTGACCTCTGACCTTCATGGATCAAATTAATTCCATTTTTATGTTAGATAGATAAAGATAAAGGTATCGAAAACAATAGAAGGAAAATGTGAGCTGAAATGGCAGACTACAATCTACAGGTTTAAAAGTATATGAAACCTGACAAGAACTGGAAAAAGACCAAGTAAATTCCTTTATTCTGTTTAGATTCCATTTTTGACACCTACAAGACAATTTCGAGAAGCCCAGCTATAGTGAGTATCAAAACAGTCATGGTTTAGTAAGTTAAATGATTAATTAGTGCCGGTTGTGACAGTTAATTTAATTGCATTGCAGGCGGTGTGTCATGGCTCGAGAAATGACAAAAATACATGAAGAGGTGGCTTTTTATTCTTTACTTTTTACACGGTTTATTCTGTTCATATAGTTTTTAAGAATTTGGATGGTGATGCTGATTGTGGAAATTCGAGCTAAAGTTGCATATTTTTAACCATTTGTCATTAAAAATTATTATTAGGCCTCAAGTGATGATAATGCCCAATAAATTAGTTATCAGTTGACCTCCAGTTTTTTGTGTCATCCTTGTTCACTGATCAAGATGAGTGTGCCTAATCAGTTTTGGCGGGGCACTCTGGGGGAGGCCAAAGTACGTTTTTTGAATCAACAACCCAAGGGGGAGATGACACTGCTAATTGAAGGCAGGACAAATTGTTTGGTTGAAACTCCATCAGAAGATCAGCTTGAGCATGAATTGGGAGAATTGATCTCCCATGGGCATACTCTTTCTACGGTAATGACCTATTTGATGATAATTAAGTTTCTTCATGCAATCCATCATTGTTACATGAATTCATCTCGCACGTGAATGATTCTGAAGTTAACATGGTGGAATTCAGTTAGCTTTGATGTCTTAAAACCTGATGCACTTTTGAATTATGATTGGTTTTCATTTGGACATAGCTGATAGAAAAAAAGTTGATAAGCATTGTCTTTCTTGGTTCCCAAAAGCACCTTGCTATGACCACCCCTCTTCTTCCTTAATTACCCTGTGAGAAATTGTTATGGTGGGTCCCATTTTATGTGCGGGAACAAGCGCAATGCATCGGTTATATGTAGTAGTCTCTTTTATCATTTGCTCTTGCTTTGTTACACTGCAAGTCTGCAACCGTGGTTATGATTTGCTTTGATGTGCGTGTAGGCAGTCAAATTGGTGGCTGAAGGAGCATCAGTGAAGAGAAAAACATTATACTCTCTGGCATTGAAGAAGTTTGGGAAGCAACTTGAAGCGGATGATAATTCAAATTAGCTCATGTCACTTGCATTGAAGAGATTTTGCCATCGCCTTATTGACTTCTTGAGTAGGGATGCGAGTTATAATCAACCTCCGCATTTCCCCCTTGCTTACTGAAGTCAGCAAGCGTACTATTGTTGGAACAAATTGGAGAAAATATTTTTTTCCTCAAAGAAGTTGAGAGAGGGCAAAGTGAACTGCTCAGAGGTTATTGCAGGCATGATGTTGAGGTCCAGGAGCAAGACTTTTGTAGCCAAGAGAGTCAAGGGAGCCGTGAACAACTTATACATGAAGGTACTTCATATTGACCGACTTTTTTAGTGAGATTTCTTACATGTATCAGCACCTTTGTCCACCTTGCTGGCTTTTGTCTAGGTGGGAGACACTGTGCATTTTGTGGGTTCACCACCAGCTTGATTTTTTATGAACTTTTTGTTGAATAAAACTTGACCAAGACATTGATTACCAAATTGAATGAATCTGCTCTCGTGGGATAGGCCACCAGTCTATGAATTGCTAGATTGAGAAAGACCTGATTTTTCTTCCAATTTTACTCTATCCCAAAAATGATCCTACAATAATTTTCTTCCTCCATCATCCACCCTTGATTTGAACTGTTCGGTATACGGTCCTACCATCATTTTGTTTCTGTCCTTGCTGAGTTCTTGTAAGAGAGTGAGTCATAAATGTCAACAGAACCAAGATTCCGAGAGGTCAGAACAGTGACGAGATGTCTTTCACTGATTTCTATAGATGCAAAATATGATAGAACCATTGTGATGATGTTAAGAACGAAGTGGCCATTACTGGGTCAATAGGGTGAACCAATGAACTGGGCTGGATGTGACTGGAACCAGCTGTGAGCTTGTTTTTCGAAGCTCCAGACAAGGGGATCGGGATCCCTGGCGCTGCTAAATAGCATCACATGTGCGGTCCATGATCCCTGGACCCAATCTTTATCAGCTCAAATCTCGACCCTCGGATTTTCATTTCCTTGAAAATCAAATGAAAATCAAATCATTCAACATCAACACTGTAAAAAACCCTCTTCAAGAACCCACAATATTCTTCTTTTCTTGCTATTTACTTGATAAAAGGCGGACCGCTAATACTGCTAAAATGCTATTAATCTAGCATCATTGATGATTAAGCAAAAACTGTTTGTACAAGATTATAATTTCTAGAGGTTAGTATAGGATCCCGTGTAGTGTAAGTAGACTATCCTGTGCCGTCATCACCATGGAGACACCGTACTGGTAGAGGCAGAGGAGGGATTGAATATACGTTGGCCAGTCGCTAAAATACGCCGGGGATCAAATTCCATTTTCCTCTGATAAAATCGGTCCCATTTATCCCCGAAGTGGTCCATCCATTCCTCTCGTGTAGTGTAGTGAGGTAAATACTGTTTCACCTTGATCCCTGCATCATCACAGAATCTGAGGATCTTACGGTTTTGATCAGCCAAGTACTCCAAGGACTGAGTCTCTTCACCATTATCCAATGCCGATCTTAACAACGCAACCAGATAAAACACATCCTCATCTGGTGTCACAACTGAGCTCCTTTGGTCCCACCTACACAAGATTAAAAAAAAAACCCAACAGCAGTAACGTTAAGAAAGATCATCGGCATTTAGCAAACAAGAAATAATCAAGACAGGACATCGGATTTGGATCTTTCTCGAGTAAGAGTTCAGTTTACTTGTAATGATGTTGGTTGGGATTTGATGGTTTTGGACTAATCAATGGTTGATCCCATCAAGGCTAGGTTTTCGGAACTCAATAGACAAGAAAAATACTAAATACCCTTCACAGTTTCATGCCCTATCAATCATGTCAGGTCTTTGTTTAGCTCTATCTTTGCTCATCGAAGGCCTGGTAAGAGTTTGGAGGTGGACATGATACCATCTTCTCACGGGGGACCCATAACGAAGATCGCCTGACAAGAGAATCTGCCACTGGGACGATCACTACCGTCAATTTATTGGGTTCCAGTCAACAAAAGAGAAAAGGGTTTGTCGATCCTAGCTGGCCTTTAATACAAAATATTCATCTGTTGAGCTGGTTCTTTTGCATGTGGGCCACGTGTTTCGTTAGATACATATGCCACGTGTATCAGTGTGACTCAGAGGACCACCATAGTCATGGGTCTACCCGATTTTTTACCCTGTCTCTTTCCTTCCTCTTCGTCTTTTCCTCATCATCATCTTTTTCAAGTCCTCAAGAACTCGTCCGATTTGTAATTAACTAACAACATATTATTGACACAAGAAAGTATTATTGCTAAGAGTGATGGTAATGACAATGCCTTGTATTATTGAAGGAAGGCTGATAGCTACCCCCAACGTGAGGAGGTAATCTCTAGCTTGGCTCTAGCTAGCTAGCTAGCTAGCCGGCATTATTTGTTTTTGTCTCGTATGTATTATTGGCAGGCAAGAGGGTGGTTCAAAGCATGCTTTCTTGTGCACAAAACTTAAATGTACGTTTACATGTATTGAAAAAGTATATAGTTACATGTGCTTAATTACGTGCGCTGTTGGACGACGACAACAACATGAAGACACTTGATGAGAGACTTGTCGTGATGAGAGCAACACAATGATAGTCCCATGTTGCATGCATGCAGTGCTTGTGAAAAAGATAGAGATAAAAGATGAAATGCATGTTATGTAGCACTAAAGGGCCAAGAATCACTCACTTGTTTTTGTTCATGGGGTAAATGAGGATGGGCCCACTTGTCTTGTTGTTTCCCAAAATGCCCTTGAAGACACCCCTGTCAAGGTCGGCAATCCTTGATCTGGGAACAAATAGGTTGAGCCAAGGGTGCGGCACCTCCCACAAACCCTTGGCTCTCAGCTTTAACTCCGCCTTGTGGACGCGATCCAGAAAATCAGTGTAGGGCAGATCGGTTGTGAAGATTGTTGATGGTATGAAGTTCAGGTTCTTCATCAAAGCCTCTACTTCCTGCATCAAGTAACCACCATACAATACTTAATTATGATTTGTTGGTGTCATTAATTGTAAGAACATTAATAGAAAAATATGATCCAAGTACAAAAAAGAAAAGCTGCTGCTACTAGACATTGTTGCTTTTGTCAAGATAAGTTTGATTCCAATCAATTTTTAATAAGCTCAAGAAAGGAGACATTAATTAGAAGAGAATCATTTGGTGGGTGGCCGGCTAATTAATAATAGATTTATTAATATTCAATGCAGTAAAAAAAATAGAAAAGTAGCGTTCAATCTTAGGCTCAGACAGGACGATAGATTGCACTAGATCTCCCATGTTTTCTTGTACATGTTTTCTAGCATTTTTTATAGTAGCTAGTACGTATAAAAATACATACTCAGCAATCACAGTCATATAATCTAGCTAGGAATAGTGGGGGCAACCCTTGAGGGCAGCATATTGCTAAAAGTAGAGAAAATGTGTACAATAATACAATTGAATGACAGCGATGACAGTAGAAGGTTCTTTATCATTATAACAAGAGATGATTAAACAAATTATTGATAAGAAATTTAACTGGACATTCAATACGGACAGACTTGGTAGTTTTCTAAACCTGTTTTTTCAACTATTGTAACTAGTCTTGACAGCATGGTTAGCACCATGATATAAGGCATGTATCATGAGGGATAGGGGTGTCAAAAAAAAAAAAACGAATCTTGGGTAATATTTATATTAACTAACCCAAGTCAAGTTGTCGTCGACAAAATCATAATATCAGACATGTTTGTGTTTCCAAGGAAGATAATGAGTAAGAATTTTTAAAATCCGATCAGCATGATTTTTTTTACAATTCATTCTATTTGTTTTTCACAATTTATTCTCTGCTTCAATTGATCTAATTGATTTATTAAATTTAAATTAATTGTTACATTTTATAACAGGTTTTAAGCTAATTTATTAAGTCTAAATCTTAGTTACATTTAAGTCTACCTCATGAAGATTGATAATATACATTCAATCTATAGATACTTATAGTATCTATGAAAAATTCAGCTGAAAATCTAATATATTCAAAATTGGTAATATAAGTCCAATTTATAGATTCTTATAGCTAGTATCTATAAAAAATTTATCTGAAGGTATAATTAATATATTCAATCCGGTCAGGTTTAAAAAATAATTAAATGGATAAGTTTATAATTTATAAAAGAAACTGAGTTAAATACAATTATGAGTTAAATATATACTGATTGGAGATTGTCCAGCCACCAACTTAGGAGAAGAACATAATTATCAATATCTATTATTGTACTCTGCATTTAAATTAATAAGCCATGGTGCCAATTAAGACGAGCAGCAAGGCGACCGTATTATTATTAACTAGTCCTTGCTAATAATTTTACGGCAGTCCTATAGCCACAAAAATATGTACGCATTCTGTGGACGAATTAAAGGGATTTTACCTGATCAATGGCATCGCCAGCGGATTCATCGTAATTTTTGGTGATCTCTAAGCAGTAGAGCACACCCCCATTAGCCCCAACCGAGCTAATCTTGACAGGATTACGAGGGGAAAAGAAAGAGGACCTCCAATTGTTAATAAGCCCTTCATCAACAATAACAAATCCCTCGACATAATCGAATTTTAAGGTAGAAGGTTTTTCATGCATGGAAATGAGGTACTCTTGGTCCCCGGTAAAAGTCGAGAAGCTGGAGTACAGTACTCTTATCCACCTCACCTGCGATAAATAAAACAAAGAGAACGTGAAAAGGAAAGAAAAAGACCATGTTAGCGGCAAAAGCAAGACGTCAACAACATTGCCAGCTTTAGAACAGCCGTTTGAATGAGTTAAAAAGCTTACATGGACCCAATCTTAACACATCAGTCATGAATAATTATACTTGCTTCTTTCGTTTTATCTTCTACTAATACTAGGAAATTTATGCAAAGTTATGTGCCCCACCGTGGAACAAAACCAAAATCTGTAACCAAAGAGTGAAAAATATTGATGCTGTTCAAAGAGAGAGAGAGAGAGTTGTACCCTTTGAGGAGCTGGTTCAAGTGCAATTCTAGCCCTAGTGATGATTCCAAATTGCCCTAGACCACCAAGAACAGCATGGAACAGCTTTGAATTTTTTTCTTCGGAGCATGTCATGAGCTCACCTTTGCCTGATATCCAGTAGTGGAATATTAAGTACATCAACATGAAAACAATTAGAACCTGTCTCCCAAGATAAACAATTAAGGCAGCCAAGGAAAAACCCAGAATTAATTTGTGCAAAAAATAATTATCCAAAAACAGGAAGGCAACAAGAAGAAACCAGCCATGCAAGAAAGCCATGGATATTTTAAGGACCAACCTGTGACGACGTCAAGCTCATAGACATTGCTAATTTGAGGTCCATGGTTAAAAGCTTGCCCACTAATTCCACCATTAGACAAGGTACCACCTACTGAAAGATACAAATAATCTGTCCATGATTTTGGTGCTAGCCCATGCTCTAATGTACTCCTTAACACATCTATCCACAGCTCCCCTCCCCACACGTCTACATGCATCTCCTTCACAGCTACTTTTGGCTTTGCCAGGTTCCCCAACCCAAGGCGACTCCCTCTCGAGCCGCCACTCATTTCAATCACCACCCCGTTACTTGTCTGTGCCTGACCGTTTATGGAATGCCCATGACCCCTAGCCGAGACCGTGAAACCCTGAGACGAGAGGTACGCCGCTTGGACAAGCCGAGCTATGTCATCAGCGGAACCCGGGTGCAAGACTGCCATCGGTTCGGATCGGCTTATCAAGCCGAAATCAAGAGAAGCCGTTTCTACATCAAACGGATCAACGCTGAGCTGACCGTCAACCCCAAGAAGAAGTAGCTCCGATGGGTCAACAGTCAACCCTACAGTCACAATCAAACGACAGATAGCGAACGTTAAGAGAAGCTTAGTAGCCATTTCAAGGATTTCTTGTTTCTTTTCTTTGGTTTTCTTGTATATTACGAGTAAGAGTAATAATCCTTTATAAAGAAAAGGTCAAGAAGGTGGTGGCAATTAGAAGTAGGTGGCGGTGGCGGTGGCGGCGGCGGTAGAGGTGGTGGTTTCTCGATAAGGGTGAGAGGTAAAGAAAGAGAACAAAATTTGGTGCCCCTGTTTGTGGTGGTGGGGCTAACGGAAGCTGGATTGCGCTTTAAAGATTTTCTTGGCCGAACATGCAAAGTTCAGATTCCCCGCTAATCCTCTCTCTGCTCTTTTTGCACGTTGCACAAAGTATTACTTACACACACATGTAAGCATAAGGAGGTAATAATATAAGGTAATTCAACGACAGAAATATTAAATAATATTTTGATTTTAATCTCTTGTGTGTTTGTGGTAGTGCAGGGAGAGGGGGAGGGGGAGAGAGCCTGACTGATGTGTCCTTGGGACGTTTATGAGTTGTGCCTGGGATATAAGATACAGGCTCTCAATTTATAGGACAAAATGGGGCCGGGGAAGATGGAAGGGACACGTGGACGATCACGTGCGGGAGGTGAGGGGACACGTGTGGAGGAAGAGGGTGAGGCAGTATGTGGGGCCAGGTTTTTGAATAAGGGGCCCAAGTATGGATACGGAAGATCCATGTAGGGACGTAGGCAAGGGAAGGTTCACGTGGTTTCAGAGACTGGACGATGTATGCAGCCAATACAAAAGATTCTCTCAACGCATCTCCTCCCTTTCTCATCTCCACAGGGAGAAAAAAACTTATCAGCAAAATTCCTCCATACCAAGTATGAACAGTTAGAATTATTGGCTGAAAGGGTGGGAAAAGCCTTTAGGTTGCATGCACGAATAGACACGTTCTCTATCTTTATTGTATCTGTTTTTTTCTTCTGGAAATAATAACTAAATATTAAGGTAATATATATTTTAATTAAAATTCAATAGAAAAAGACCTTGAAGTGATCAACTGGGCCAAGAAATATTAGCTTATATGGTGATTATCAATAACAAAAGCATTCGCTGAAACCGGTCATGATCCTTGGATAATGTTTCAGCAAGTCAATTTTGAACTCCAGAGAAATGGCCGCATAAAAAATATATATATATTCCATCAAGACATGCGAGCCAAGTTGCAATGTGGGTTAGGGTTAATTAGGCTCTAGCTAGCTTGCCATTTATAGATATAAATATAAACAACAAGTGGATTTGGTGGGCAATTTATATTGCATGATGTTATGGTGATCAAGGATACTACTCCAAGGGACGGGGTCCCTTTTGTCAAGTGGATGTTTCGTGACAAAAATGTACTCTTGTAGTTTTAATTATTTTGAGTACGCTTTGAAATGTAACAAGCTAGGGATCAAATGAAGAATATTGAACCTTCAAAACCATGGTGTAAGGTGTTTTTCAAAAGTATTTTTAATTAAAATAATTTTTTATATTATTATATTAAAATTATTAAATATTATTAATTTAATATATTTTTAAGTAAAAAATACTTTAAAAAACACTAAAATATTCTATCTTGGGTTTCACAAAGAAATTTGCAATCGTTTTCTTATGCTGTGCTTCAATCAACATTTTCATTTTGGGAAACATCCGAGAGAATGGCTAGAGATTCCTGTGGTGATTATGGTTTTCGTGGATCATTTACGGAAAAATAAACTAGGATTTTTATAACTCTAAAATTAATGCTTAATTTAAGAGAAAATCTTTGAATTTATTAGATAATTTCGAATAAAATTATAAATTTAATAACAATAATCTCTCTTGACATACTACCTTTTAAATAAGAGTTTAAACTGATTTTTGAAAAAAAAAATCAATTAAAAATCTAACTAAAAAAAAATCCTAAAATTAATAACTAGAAATTAAATATCTTTAGTTGGCAAACATAATATATAACACTGGTATTACTGGGCCAAGATCAAATCTCTGGACTCATTAACTACAATGATTCTTTCCTTGATGTTATATTATTCTAGGTCATTACTAAATTAGAAGAAAAGATTATCGTTTTGAATAGTTATTTCCAAGTAATCAATAATTCAAAGTAACGTTCGGCGGTAACGCTGAAGTGCACCTTAGCTATTCAAACGCACAGTATATATACTAGAATCCGTCGATGATGTACCGAAGTAAAGTCTCGATCAAAGGGATTCGACAAATTTAAATGATGTTAAGCAGATTACTGTTTTCAATTGTGAAATTGGCTTTAACGAACCACATTCTCTAGACAGAGGAAGATGGGCTTGAGGGTGATGTTTTGGCATGCAATATTACAATGACTGGACAGACTGTAACAACTAACGAGAAACATGTGGGGTAAACCTAGGACGATATACCGGAGGTTGATTGGCACGGTTCGAGATTGACTAAATCCAAGTAAACACATTTACTTCCAGGAAACAAACCCATAATTTTCTTTTTGTCATATATATATATGCATTTACTCAGCTGGTGTGAATGGTTGGTTTTAGACCAGGTTTTGTTTCCTGTGTTTCTTGCTTAGAACTGGGTCCAAGCCTTTGGTCACTGGTCTAATCCATGTCTTACACGCGGAAAATGTTTCCAAATTATCATAACTCTAATGTTTTTTTGTTCGCTACAATGACAAAATATAATTAAAACTCTTATCTACCATTCTTGTGTCCTTTAGGCAGCCAAAACAGACAAATCAGATCCCAGTTGCGTACAGTAAGAGAGATGATACCTGGAAGCTTTCTTTGAACAATGTTCTTGACCAGAGCAGATAATGTCACAAATGACAGCTTTCATACCTTGGAAGCAACATGAGAATTATCTTCAGGAATCGTGTCTCTTGTCCTGCATTGAGCATACGATCCAATCGGTTGACAATTACCATCGAAATTGAGATTGATCACAGCAACATATTCTAGGAGATTAATCCACAAAGTTATTATATTATGTTTGAATATTACTGTTCTAAATATTTATGGAATTGAGATGTATTTAATTTGTTGGTATAAATTACAACATACAAGGGGAGGGAGTTTTCTCTCCTTCCTTTTCTTCTCAACAAATTGTCGCTATACATGTCCACGACAGTATTCTGTACTGCGTATCTTCAAAAAGATTCAGTCTTTTTTGAAGGATGAGAAGGGTTTCGTCAAGTCTTTTTTTATATATATCAAGTGGACTTTTTGTAGCCACTCTTTTCCTTAAAAGAGGCAAGTACTGTAGCCACCCCACACCAATCCATGTTTCGCTGCGGCCTCTCTTCCAGTCTGCACAGAAGAAACCTGTAGATAATTTCTTTTTAGATTTTTCAAAGATGGCCACATAGATTGCTTTGATTATATATATCAATGATAATAAACTAATGGTGGTCGGTGAGTTTGACAATTTCTGTTTCTATTACGTGTTCATATTTATGATACATATGTTTTTTAAAATAATTGTTTTATTTGATAATATATTAAAATAAACTTTTCTATATTTTTATTTTTAACATTATTATATTAAAACCATCATAAAATACTAAAATAAACCTTCAATTTGATATCTTTTCAAACTAAAATTACTTTTAAAAAGAACTCAGAAACAAAAATTGTAAGCACTTTCAAATACTTTCCAAGTAAATTTCAAAAGTATGTTTTATTTTAAAAAATATTAAATTGATTTTTTTAAATTTTTTTATTGATTTTGATATGCTAATAAAAAATAATTGAAGAAACAGATTTTAAAAAAATTATCTTAAAATATTTTTTTTCAAAAAAACATCCTATAGGAAATACACACTAAATCAGCTTTCTTTAATGCATAAAAAAATTAGCTACTTGTGTTGAGCATTAATGATACAATCAATCTATTGTAAGAACATAATATAAAAACAGATCTAATGGCTACAACAGCCGAAATTGACTGTGACACGTTATTTTGCTTTGTTTGTATTGAATTAAAAAAGAGAAAATTGTCGATGGTTGGAATGTTGTAGCAATCATGCTATAGATTTCTACCAAGTGGGCAACAGACGCGTGCAAACTTTCTTTCTTTCTTTTTTCATTTCTTCTTCTTATGAAGCATTCAACTTCAATCTATTGTATGGCCATGGATAGACATGGACATAATTTTATTGAGTCGTGGATTACGAAAAAATGTCAATGGGTTTTCTTTTTATTATTATTAACATGGGTGTTTTGGTTAACTTGCACATACCTCAACTAATTTTATAAATTCTAAAGTTAACGACCATGTAAATCTTTAGTAACCTTAAGATTTGTGAGACTCGAACTAGTGATCTCTAGAAAACAAACTTAAGATCTAATTAGTTAAACTATACCCCTCAGAATTATCAATGGATCCATCTATTTTAGATGCACAAGCCATGTTCAGGCCATGTTCATCCCTGTTGTAATGGATGCAATAAGAAAAACATTCCACTTTCACCATACTTGTTGTCTCCTGTGCTGCATGTTAACGCAACACAAGTGAAAAAAATGCCAGAATCATACCAATAAATAACTAAATAAGAGCACTACGAGGATGATCTGCGCGAGGTTTCGCTATTTCATTAACTGAAGTGAAAATCATCTCTCTTTGCTTCTAGTTAATTTAATATCGTTACATGTTTGTGTAATCACCCTAGCTATTCCTTGTAGTCAGGAGAGCAACTGGGAATTACTCAAATTAATTTGGAAGAAGACTTACTGTATAGGAAATAGCAATGAAGGATATAATTCAATAAATACTCATGAATGTATTAGTCTAATCTTGAAATTCTTATCTATTATTCAATTCTATTTAAATAGAAGAAAAATATTAATCTTGCCATGTGAAGAGTTCAAAACTAGTCTACACTGTAATTATTAAAAACAATAATTTTATAGTTAGCGTGTTTTAATTGATAGTCCTATTTTTCTAATTATAGCAATTGATTTATAATAGTGTGTTTAATATTATTGTGTAAAGTTTTTTTAAAAAATATTTTTTATTTAAAAATATATTAAAATTGCTTTTTTTTATTTTTCTTGTATCAACATATCAAAATCATAAAAAAAAAAAATTGATATTTAAAAAAGAAAAAAGAAAAAAGAAACAATCAAACTCTCGAAACTCCATTATTTTGCGATGATGTTGAGTTGATAGAAAACAACTAGAGTCGGTAAGAGCTGCCACTAATAAATTTGGTGCTTTCCTTGACAATAAGGCCACGAGGTCATCGCATGTCAATAAATCAACAAGCGTTGAAAACACTAAAATTTTAGCTAGCTGGACTTCGCATTGAAAACTGGTTTGCGTCTTGAATTAGTGACACTTTTTTTTCAAGAAAAAATGGGAATTATGGACAGGTTATAATCACAGTATAGTCAACTATATACAAACATGCTAACTTGCCTAAATTCTTTGAAAAAAATACAATAAAAGTTTTTTTCTTTGGAAATGAGTGGTGATCATGGCTCGATATGTCCCTCTCGTGTATCTTCTTTCTTTAACCTCGACTAAATGCCAGAATTTTTGCTTTTGGTCGACCTTTTTATCTTTACACCTAATTTCCAAAGCAGGATTCCTTGTGCATAATCTTAGTGTATCTCTTTTGCCCTCTGGTATCTGTTTCTCTTTTCTTTATCATACCATCAGCTAGTCTTTCTCTTTAGTTGAAACCCGTCTTTTACAACAAAAGTTCAGCCTTTCTCTCTCAATGTGCAGGGCAATAGGAAGTAGGGACCCACAGAAACTCTCACTTTCTCGACAAGCTTTTGTGTTAATTAGCAAATATACCCACTTCTGTGTTACTGTAAAGAGAGACTCGGCCTCTTTTTTCTTCACGAACACCAATTGTTCGAAAGATAAGATTCTTCTTCTTTCTTCCAGTTTATTAGGCAAGCTATGTCGTCATGATTTTCTACTACAAAACTCGATGGACCTATTAGGCTTTTGGAAAAAGGAGCTCATGCATGGAAATTTGGATATAAGAAGGTAGTTATTGTGTGTTTGGTATTGTGATATAATATGTTTTTTAATGAGAAATAAATATTAATAACTTTTTAGATTTTTATATTTTTTATATTAGTATATTAAAATTATTCAAAAATATCTAAAAAATATTAATTTAATACTTTTTAGACGAAAAATAAATTGAAAAGAATGCTATAAAGCAAAAATAAAAACTCACTAGCTAAATTACTTGGTTTTTATTTACATATTTTAGAATTCAGTCCTAATTGCTTAACACTATTGCTAGAAAAGTACAATTGGTAATGATTATGCTTGCTTAATTTTCGAGTATTGTGTTCAGCACTATTTTAATTCCTTTTTGTTTGATATAACCATACTCAAAGTGACATCATAACACCTAGCTAGAATTATATACAAGTTAGTTTGGCCAAAAACCTCCTCGATCGTATTATCTTCGATGAAGTAATTCCGTCCGTGGGAAAAAAACAATACTAATAATAACCCATAGGTTTAGTCTTCTTCACACCTATTCTAAAACAAAATAGAAAAAAGGAAAGAAAATCCACTTACCCTTGTAATGAGACGCATTAAAAAGAAAAGGAAAGGGTTCTAATTAATTAAATCCATGCTAAAATCCACCTACTCTAGCAACAAGATGTTAATTTTTTAACCGTTTAATAGATGATCCAGTAATAACAGTTTGCAACTGAAAAATTTATTATTCTTATAATTTTGGATTCAAATCCTATAGTTACTAATATGATAGTTATTGAAAACTTATATAGTCATTGATTTCAGAACTTGTGGGATTATTAGTTGAGACGCGCAAACTGGTCCGGACACCTATATTAAATACAGAAAAGAAAAAAAGATGTTAACTTTTGATATCTTAATGCTCATTTCGAAAATATAGCAATAAAAATTTGTGGAAAATGTGACATGATGATCGCCAAGAAGATATATGGAAATACAATGATATATAGCAGTTAATGGGGTGATAATTTCAAAAGGGGAGCTAGCTAGCTAGCATCTACCAAGGACTTGTAGCAAATGAAAACAAAAACGGAAAAAGAATCGTGAAGACAGGCCATGGCCAGCCTCGGCCAGCTTAACTTTGTCAAATGTATCGGAATCACTACTGTAAACACCCATGGCGCCATCATTTTCACGTCCACCACCATGGTTTGATATATGGGCCGCCTACCTAATCATCTTGCTAACACAGATATCAAAGTCGTAACGTATGGGTTTGGAGCTCCTATTTTTAGTAACATATGCAGCTGGAAACTTGAACGAATCAACACTGAAAGTGCAGCGAGGTTGTTGGGTAACCTATCATATCACTCAACTTTGAGGCTCTCTTTTCAACTCACAAATCAACGAGGTTAATTAGGCTTGTCTTCATTCATAAAGATGGGGAAATTCAGAGAAGAAAAGGACGTTTAATCTTGGGAATTTCCTTGTGCGAGAAACCAACAATAGAGGTTGAAAATTATGCACAAAAGATGCTGTTCTAGGCCACTAGCTTGCTTTTATTTATTTATTTATTTATCTATTTTTATTGCTGTTGTTGCAATTGGAATTGCTGTGCTAGCTAGTTAGTTTGATAACAAGATGATGCATGCATTAATTAATACGGATAATTTTTAATTTGGTCATAATTATGTAATCAAGGAGTGTTGCCTGTATAGTCAAACTCATTAAACAAAAGCGAGGAGGAGAAAAAAATTAAAGATATTGATATTTTGAAGTGGTTATATTCTTTTTTTATTCGAGCACTTGTACTTGTGAAATTTGATCAATTAAATATTTACGTTAGTCTTGTTATCAAAATGCTGACATAACATTTAACTCTTCTCCTGATCAGATCAAGATAATGTTTTTTTTTTTAATAAAATACTCGTACTTTATTATTTTTCTTTGAGTAATTTGATTATATATATTCATAAAATTTGATCAATAAAGTATTTTCACAAGCTTTTATTTCAAATCAATTGACACGTCAATTATCTCCGATACAAGAGAGGCTTGTGTATTTGAAATAAACTTGATTTTGCTATTTTTCAGCAATTTTTTTCATCAAAAATTTGAATAAGAATAAGAAATAAAATAAGAAATAATTAAAACTAGTTAATTAAATAGGTGAGTTTATATTTTTCTTACTCGTTAGTTAGAGTTTAATTTTAGATAAAGCAAAAACCCCCAAATAAAAACATAGATAAAAACTCGCATAATTAGTTTATTTTTATTAGTTTTGTTAAGTTTTTTTTATTTAAAAAAAAAATCAGTATAGACACTCGGAATATATATATATATATATATATATATAAAAAAAAAAAAAAATTGATTCCACTTTTCCTTGTATAGTTTCACATGTTTTCAATATAAAACTATTTTTAATTATGTCTATTATATCATCACAAAACATCTAAATCTCCAATATGTGATATTGAGTCTCTCCATTTAAATTCATAAAATCATATTTTTCATTTTAAAAATATCCTTAAATTAAGTACATATTAAGGATATAATAATAATAATAAATACTCAAATTAGAAAGATAAAAAATAGTACATGTACTCAAATAGAAACAATTATAAAATATAAGTACTCAATCATTCATTATCTCTAAGAACAACAATGGAGCCCTTATAAATAAAAAGTTAACTATCACATCGATGTTTTGATAATAAAACTAATAGAGGTACTTGATTGATCAAATTTCACAAGTACCTATACTCAAATTAAAAAAAAAAAAAAAGGCTATAAGAGTATTAAAATAGAATAGGTAAAAGAGTATAAGAGCTCTAAGTTTAATTATTAAAAAAATAATGTGGATGAGTGCACTCATTATTCTTTGTTATCACCTTCGGGTACATTTTTGTTTCTTATACTGGACAAAACACGTCCGTCTGCAAAACAAACAAATCATAGAACAAAATGTTAATATATAGTTATTAATTTGAATGTGGAGTGTTCCTCCTCTCTAAGCAAAATGGTGGGTCACAGGAATAAAATCTAACAGCAAATCCTGGTCAATTATTAGGTGATTGTTTTATCATTTGCGCAAATTATATATTTTATTAAAGTATTTTTTATCTTAAAATATATTAAAAATATATTTTTATTTTTAAAAATTTATTTTTAATATTAATATATTAAAAAAATAATTTAAAATTAAAAATAATAAAATAACAATTCACCGCGATACTACTTCAGAATATGGTTATTGTTGTTTTTAAAAATATTTTTTTACATGAAAATATATCAAAATATTAATTTTTTTATATTTTAAAAAAATATTTTTAATATTAGCGTATTAAAATGATTTAAAAACACTAAAAAAATTAATTTAAAATAAAAAAATTAAAATTTAAAATTTTTAAAAATATTTTTAAAATACAAAACCAACATAAAAAATTATTTTCATACAGGAATGATCCGACATCATAAAATTAATCACAGATCCCATCGATCTCCCATGCCATGTCATCTTCTAAATTAACGATCCACTACAAAAATTAACCATGGAAATTACTCAATTCTTCGAATTATATAAATGGCAATTGCATCAAGAAATCTACATCACCCAACTTAATTCTTTGAAATATTGATTGATGTCTGTGACATCAGTTTATGCTGTGGAGCAGACTATGTCCCTCGTTTTTTTATGGGTTTACCTTTTTCATAAAACCAGCTGGATGATTATGTTATTAATGTGCATATATGGGATGCACCAGTCTGACATTTCACAATAATTATTGACTTGAAAGGCTGTGTAAGCCCTTGTTTAGACAGCTAATAATAATGATTCCATATACGATAAAGGGAGTACTGTGCCTAAATTCAAAAGATCGAACGTGCCAAGATCTTTCAAAATTTATCATGAACATTTTCATCATATCATGAATTGAACTTACCCAAAAAAAATTTAAAATATAAAAAAATTTTAATAATTAAATAAATAATATAATAAAAATATCAAAGAACCATATCAATTCAATAATTTAATCTATTAGGTAAGGTCTCAAGATATAATTTATATTATTTTCTAACACACCCCATCAAGTGAAAGTCTTTTTACTTTAAAATTTATATGTGTCTACATTACTTTATGCATGATTTTTATCAAATAAATAGAGATGGTGAGATTTGAATTCGTGACCAATTGATTATTAAGACTCTGATATCATGTTAAAGAACTATCTCGACTTAATAATTTAAACTGTTAGGGAAAATTTTAAGATATAATTTATATTATTTTTAAATAAAAAATAACCATACCAATAATAATAATAATAATAAATAAATAAATAAATAAATAAATACTAGCATCATCCTTCCATTTAAGGACGATTCTAAAACAAAAATAAATAAATAAATAAATAAATGCTTTGTTTCCTTTTTTTGTCAAGTAAATGAGTTCAAATTATACTATACGATAATAATAATAATTATTATTATTATTATCTTTTTTCTTTTTGTAAGGCAATAGAATGCATGAAAAGACCTAATATTATCTTATACTCTAAATTAATTATAATAGAAGAGCCACTCGTTTATTCGAGACCAAGTCCAGCTATCTTCGAGAGTATCGCCATCATCAACTCTCCTAACATGCAATATGGAGAATATTATACGATGAATGATATATTTTGACTATTTATAAGAAAAAAATATTTTTTTACACATGGTATTTAACATCTTGATTTACGCTATCTCGGCAGTTCAAACTTCTCATCTCCAGAACATTGAACAAGTAACAATGTATCTAGATTTCTCCTCGAGCTTTCGATGGACTTGAGAATTGAATATCGAATTCTCCTCTTATCTTAAAAATGATTTAAGATAATTAATTCTAATTAAGCACCTGCAAAATAAAAAGTCTTGATTTGATATGTCATTTGAATCTTCTACGACCACTTATGTCGATTCCATTAGACATCCTTTGAAATCATTTTTTTATTTGATGATGTTAATATCCTCAATAATTTTTAAAGGTATGTTTGAAATCTATTCCCTATTTTAATTAAATTTAATTATAATATTCAATTTGAATTCAGTTGAATTCGATTTAATATTCAATTCATTATGTTTTTTATGTTAACCTAATCACCTTCATCGTACTCGTTCAAAGGTCTCTCTCTCCGGAAAAAAAGAATAAAGAGAGGTATTTTTGTAAAGTTAGTTTAAATATTAATTTCTCTTTTATAGTGTTGTAAATTAGAAAAAATAATTTTTTATTTATTTTTGTACTATTTTTAGAGAATAAATTTTATTTTAATTTAATTTTTGACACTGAAAGTAACTCAAAATATGAAATTTCGTTAAAAAATTTAAAATGGAATTTGATTGAGAGAATTTCAAACGGCATTTAATTCTTGATCATGTATATGACCCTGGATTTTTATGCTAGTTAATTTTGTTGATGAACATGGATTTTTACATGTGGGCCTCAGGCTTAAATGCACTTGTTTTCATGGGTAGGCCTTTATAAGCCCATCTATTCCACCTACAGGCTCCAAAGTTGATGGACCAAAGTTAACTCCTATTAGCCTCTTAATTGAGCCAGATAGCCTACGCTGTTTGTGAGTCTCTAAATGGGTCTATCCCAGTGTATCCAAAATGTGGATCCATGTAAATGGGCCTTTTCTGCAGCACCGAAGTACCTAGGCCCAAATTGATTTTGTATACAAAATTAAATTAAAGTAATAGTCATTTTTCTCTTCTTTTATTTTAATTTTTTTTTAATTCTTGGAGATCATTATTGAATGGTCATGGGGAAAAAATGCATCCGTAGCATTCATAGTAGATGATTATACAACTTTACCTAAGCTAGGTTTTATAAAAAGTAAAGTGAATTTAACCCTATTAAAACCTGACTTCACTTATGACCTTGTAAAAAAATATTAATTTAAAAAATATTTTTTTTTTTACATTTAAAAAATGAATTAACTTGCTTGACCCCGTTATCTAGATTTTACGTCAAGCGAAGCCGTATGTCATGTTTAAAAACTTTGTTAATTATACTATTTTTTATTATTATCATGCAATGTTGTCCTGTCTTTTCCTTCACCTCTACAGTTTATGATCTCACGAGCAAACCATGGACGTTTAACAATGTTTAATGATATATCTCTTTTACGATGATGACCTAAGGTGACTAGGTTATTGGATTTTTGTTCTCATTTTTTTTTTTTTTTGAGGGACTTTTTTTACATGAACAATATAATACTTGTCACTCGAAAATAACTCAGTGCTTTAAGATTATCCATCAAAATTGATCAATATATGCTAATTATTATTTTTATTTTTTTTAAAATCATTTAAATTATATCAAAATTGATATGATTATCAATTAGGACATATGACTTCATTGATAGATGAATATCGGTGATAAATATTCCTTCATATTCCTTCAATATCGAAGATATTTATACATGGATTTTTCTGGGGAAAAAAGAAGCCACACGGATCCAAACAACTGGGAAATCCCAGAAAAGTTTGGATTATTCTTTGGAATAGAAACACAAGAGTGAATATAGAGTCAATAGACGGGCCGGGAAGGGGCCAATCTTCGAACTACAATACTGAATACCAATCACACATCGAGCATGGATCCATTTATTGCTCGAGAATGCTGAAAAACCATTTTTGTCATGGATCAACCGAAAATTTTAAACATAGAAGGCTTCGAGGATCTCTGATTTCCAAGCCAGTGTTGCATGTGGACACCGATGGCATCCATATACGCGCTACTCCTTCCATGGAAGCCAACCACCTTGCCTTCAGTCGTAGTTGAAGTAAAATATGTTCCAATTTCCTCACCAAATGGACCATACTTTCCTCGACTAGTATGAAAAGTAAGTGACTTGATAACTTTAGGACTCTTCTCATCACAGCCGACGGGACCATAATATCCTGATAAACATATGAGCACTTCATGGGGATACTGCAATTTCACCTGCAGATCGCATGTTAAAGTTTTAGTGGGAAAGGAAAGCAGTTTATCCTGTTGTCATCACATAGTAGGATGTTGATTACCCTATGTGTTGCAGTTCCTCCATTGCCTCCATGTTTTACAGACCAAACAGACTGGCCATTTCGATCATACTCAATCT
Organism: Populus tomentosa; assembly: GCA_018804465.1. Lineage (NCBI taxonomy): Eukaryota > Viridiplantae > Streptophyta > Magnoliopsida > Malpighiales > Salicaceae > Populus > Populus tomentosa. The sequence continues at coordinate 18,646,617 of CM031977.1, forward strand.
GTATAGAACAAATAGCTTCTACTTTAGTTATAAATATTTGCTTAATCCCAGAGAATACTCCATCATCCCATTGCTTCCCTCCATCCCCGCCCCAAGGACCCGGTCCGCATGGAGCTGGCTCCTTTATCACCCCACAAGCAACCTGGGAAATTCAACAACGTTAACTGCATGTGATGTAGTATTGATCATGTAAAGAGCTAGGTGATTATACATTACCTCCTCGGTTTGTCCTCGTTTTGCTACTACTAGTTTATTCGACCATGGAGAATTATCTATCTGAGCAACATCTGCTTCAGTTTGCTTAATTGCATCAGAAAGATGGTGCTTTGCAGGCTTTACTGTTCCTGCCAACACATTTACCCCAATAGCGTCAAGAAGAATACCTTCCCTCCCGTGGAATCCAACGATTTTCCCTTCATCAATTTTGTTTGTGAATGAGGGACCTTGTTCTTCTCCAAATGGCCCGTGCTTTCCTTTGTTTGTGTAGAAAGTAAGTGACCTGATAATATTAGGCCCCATGTACATTAAAGACCCGTAGGTTCCTGTCACCCGTGTGAGTATTTCATATGGATAATCAAATATTATCTGCAAAAGGTTCATCAAGAAAATAATGAGCTCGAGTCGATATTTCTTCTCATATAGGAACTGGTATAAAAATTCAATAGAATTGTTCGAGATTTAGTTCACCTTGTCTGATTTAAACCCTCCAGTTCCTCCATGTTTGCTTCCCCATATAGCCTGCCCGTCACGATCATATTGAACTCTTATGGATACAATTCCAACGTGGCGTGACAAATGGATTTGCCTAATTCCAGTGTAGGTTCCATCGTCAAACTTTGAACCACCAGCACCACCCCAGGGTCCATATATAATCACCCCTTCAGCTTTTGAGGGCATCCTTTCAGCAGTCTGAATAAGACTCGTGTTTTAGAAGTCATATAATATAATGTAGAAGGAAGAAGAAGAAGAAGAAGAAGAAGAATAGAATGCCACAGCCTCAAAATAAACTACCTACGCAAGTACTTCTCACCTTCTTGTTAGTTTCTCCATCGCTGAGCTCTCGAGATATTTGTGTTGAGAGTTTGCTTGGCAGAGGGCTGCCAAGGTCATCCTTTTTGTTGATTTCCATGTCACTGAAATCTCGAGAAAGTTGTCTTGAGAGTTTACCAGGGAGGGGGCTGCCAAAATCATCCTTTCTGTTGGTTCCTCCATTGCTGTACTCTCGAGGATTTTGAGCTGAAAGTTTGTTTGGCAGAGGGCTGCCAAAATCATCCTTCTGTTTAACCGCAACAAATATATCAAAACCATTTCCTGCTCCTTGCATCATCGTGTAGCTAAGATTCTCAGTCCCGTTGTTAAGGTAACTCTTTGGTTGGACCAGAGCTTTTGAGGTCTTCTGTTTCTGCAGAGGTTTCAAATATATGCCAATTGCATCAAGGTACAAACCACTCATGCCATGGAACCCAACAATCTTTCCCCCGGACATTGGGAATGAAAAATAAGTTCCGTGCTCAACACCAAATGGTCCATAAGTTTTCTTATTGCTTTGAAAAGTGAGTGAGCGAACAAATACAGGACCCCAACCATTTAAACTGCCGTAATATCCATGGATTGAAGTAAGAAACTCATGCGGGTAGTCAAGCTTGACCTGCAAAATTTGATCACATAACTTGATGTTATTAATATGGTAATCAACATTCGAAATTAATGCCATCTTCAACAGTTCATCTCGAATTCCCATACCACAAGATGAAAAGACTGATTCTATATCTAAGTTTGTTCTAGCAACTAACAAAAACCAAAGTTATGTTGTCAGACCAAGTGCACCGTGATGTCTGTTGAGAAGTAGAAACAAATATTCTCATCAATATTATTACTGACTAACCGCTGTTTTCATGCCGCCATTGCCACCATGGAGCTGTGACCATATTGAGCTCCCTTTCTTATCATATTCAATCTGGAGGGAGTCAATACCTGCCCCATAAGCTATCACCAGTTGTCTTACTGTGGAGTGCACTCCATCGTCCCAACGAAATCCATCTTGACCACCCCATGGTCCAACGGCCACCGGTTTCTTCTCACCATTTTCGAAACTCTGTTGCAGCATCATTGAAATCTCAACTAATTAGTCAAAGCATTGCATCCGACCAAGTGATGGAACTAAAAAACCTACCATTTTCAGCAGACTTGGTTGAAGGTGAACTGAGCCACAAGAGTGAGAAATTGACACACTGCAGCTGGGACTGTAAACTTGAATTTATCATAACAAAAAGGGTTTTTTTATTTTATTTTATTTTATTGAGTGGGAGCTCTATAAAATGTTTATCGAACTTTGTAGAAGACACCAATTTGCTGTCCCACTAAGGACGGAGATGATTACAGAGAAGAGAATCAGATCCAAGAAAAGAGCATCGTCATCTTGCTCTGAAATTTCCTTGCTTTTGTACCGTCAAAAATCTCTTTAATTCAATGACCATTCTTTCTCTTAATTTCTTATTTTAAATCACGTACGTTTGTTCTGATTTCAGAATATCTAGAGCTTCCAAATTAAAGTTTCTAATCATTGTCATGCACACAGTCAAATTATATAGATGCCCTGGAAAAAGACTTGGCAGATGCCCGACAACAGAGAAAAAGAGGAACCCGTTTTTCGGAATATGGGAGTGGCTGATGGATTATCGCCTGCTAACATATCCCAGAGAACAAAACCTCTAGTGCGGTCGCTTTACTCCATCCTGCATTCGGAGCAATGAACGAGAATCATGTGATACTGTTTACAATCCAATATGACGCCGGAAGCACATGTGATCATGGCTCAGAGAGCCATGATTGGAGGTGTTTTCGGTGCAAAAGCACCGGTGGAAGTGTCTGCAATACGGAGAAGAAATCTCAAGCCGTCATTCCATAGTCTCAAGATGAGACATTTTATGTTTCAAAGACCACAGAATGATTTCAAACCCAAATCAAGCGCAAAGTGACCAAGAGGAAAGAGATTTGTTCTATGATCATTATTCAGACAATACGAGTCAGCTGTGAGTACAAATCCAGACGATGACTAGCAAATAATTCAACCTCTATAAAGATTTCCTTTCAGAAATTCTTACACTTGAAAGCAAATCAAGAGCCTGGATTAAAACCTTTCCACAAACTGAGAATTTACAAAATTTCATCATCTATTGTTGATTTCTCAATGGTTTCAAGGCGTGCCTGATCCTGCAACGGCATGTGCGTTTTTCTGATGAGGAAAAAAAAAAAGTTTTTGAGCTCTCTGACCATCGATTCTCCAAGAATTCTCTACCTGATTGCCAGTTATCTCCGTCCATTCCAAGGGATGACCAAATGCTAGCTGTCCGAACAATAGAAAAGTTGAATAAATTAAATTCTTCCAGGGAAAGCATTCTCAGCGGAACTAAAGCAGAAGTACAAGAATTTGATAGGAACAACTTCTCACACCTGTCAAGAAATATGGACGTGGAGGCATCCTCTTTGATTCAAGAAAACATTTCATGTCCACCAAAGAAACACAATTGCTTCCTATAGAACAGTCCACCTGCGAAGTGCACAAATTTAGTCGAAGCAGGACACGCAAGAGAAGGTAGATTGTTAATACAAACTGCAAGAAAGCCAAGGTATAAATCGAATCACCTGGGCATATTTGAGAATATAATTGCAGTTGGTTTTTAAAGTGTTTTTCATTTAGAAATACATTAAAATGATATATTTTTTTATTTTTTTAAAATTATTTTGAGATCATTATATTAAAATGATCCAAAACATACAAAAAAAAATTAATTTTAGCAAAAACAAATTGATTTTTTAAAAAACACTATCTAAATAAAACTGTTGCATCACTGTAAAACAAATAATAAAAAATCATATTCAAGTAGAAAAAATAAATATCATTAGATAAAGATACCTTCGTTTTCAAATAGCAAAATCTCCATAATAATATCAACCTCTTATTATGGCATCAAAAGGAAACATTAAGGAGCATATTCGTGATTACCTGATACTCCATTAACTCCTAACTACACTTTTCACCACCACATGTGCTAGGTTGTTGGCTCCCAGAAAAAAAAAATATTTCTTGCAAAACCCATCTTCCACGAAAAGGGACTCAAACATAAGGAATCTCAATATTTTTATTTTTTTCACAATAATAATAGACACGGCATGGAAGAGTATCAAGCACTAAAAAATAGATAGGCAGATCGATTCTCAAATGATACCTTTAATAATTTATGAAAAAGAAAAAGCAACCTAAATAAATAAATAAAAAATTTCATGATACATTATTTAAGATAAATTTTAAAAATTATATTTTCATTCTCTTCGAATTTTTCAAATAAAAAACAATAATGTTTCTTAGTGTCTCTATTAAAATTCTATAATTTTCCATGACTACTTGTCTGTAAAGAATCAGAAATTCTTTTTAAGGTCTCCACGACCGCTTATTTTCAAAAAAAAAAATCAGGAATTATTTTCCAATGTTTTCTAATTACTCATGGAACATTTTCATTTAAAATGCGTTCAAAAACCGAGTTACTTTTACACTCATTTTTTATTAATACATTGTTGCTCTTCACAAGCAACACAATCAAATTCTTCTCTCTTACATAAACATTGGCAAAGATTTACTTAAGAAAATCTCATACAAAAAAAATAACTAAAGCCACAAATTAAGCATCCATCACATCACAGTAACATTATCATGCAATCTTAACCAATGGCAAGATCTAGTAGCTCTCTTCATAATATTTTTATGAGTCGTTTGGGCTAGGCCCAAATGATTGTGAAGATAGAAGATCTTGCCATTTGGGCCAGCCCTAAATGGCAAGATCTAGTAGCTTGGGCCAAGATATTGGTGCTGACCCCAACGAGATGGGGTGGGGATTGACCAAGCCGTTGGCTATTGATTGAATTATTTATTTTTTAGCTTATGCACCATCTGACCATCACATATCTTTTGTGAGCAATTGTCCAAATACAGACGGGATCCTGGGCAGTACATAATCCCTTATCAGATAGAGAATATATTTTATCCTTTTTGTTTTAAGGATCAGATATTCTTCAGCAAGATTTAGATATGGATACTGCAATTATCCAGTAGTTTTTTTTTTTCAGAAAGAGTGGTTAATCCCTTACTTATAATACTTTAGAAGGGACTTGGAATATTAAGGAATTGTGTTTGTAAATGTAGTAATGATTGTTTTATAAAGTATTTTTTAATTGGAAATACATAAAAATAATATTTTTATTTTTTAAAATATTATTTTTAACATCAATATATTAAAACAATCTAAAAAAATCAAAAAAATTAATTTTAAATAAAAAAATTAAAATCTTAAAATGTGATTTCAGCTGCAAATCCCAGCTTTTTAATATAATGATTTGGATAAATTCATGAAAGAAAAGATTCGATAGTGTACCTTTTGTCTGTCATTCTAAATCTAGCCATGATAAAGCTTTGATAACTTTAAATAATTTAAACCTAAAGGTTATAGAAAGGATCGGGATTACAATCAGGATTATAAACATGGTAACAATCAAAATAAAATTCCAGATGCCACCTTCAAGAAAGTTTTCAAAAACAACCCTTGCAAGAAAGGGGGTCAAAAAACAAATATATATATATATATATATTCTAGGTATAAATATTGGTTGGAGTAAAAATTAAGGACAAGGAAGAAAATAAAGAAAAACAAGAAGGCTAAGTGATACATCAGTTCAAGCTTTTTATATTGAATATAAAAACGCCGAAGATGGCATTGGTGAAAATTTGAAATCATAAATTAACTATCACTACAATGTTGTGAGTTTTATTTTCAGGTAATGAATAGTATTGATTCAATTTTTAAAAAAATTATCAAAAAAAAAATATTGATATACATGTATGAACCGTTTTATTAAAAATTAAATTTCATAATTTATTTTGTTTTGATTTGATTTGATTTTTATAGGTTTATCTCAACCTCATGATTTTGATCACGGGTTTGGTAGATTAATTTGAATTGACTTAGGTTATTTTTTTATTTATTTTCTATGAGATTATCTTGATCTCATGACCCGATTCACAGGTTTGTTAGGTTAATTTAGGTCAAGTTTTTTTGTTATTTTTTAATTTTATTTTTCAACATTGAATGTATTAAAAATTAAGTTTTATAATTTGTTTTGAGTTACTCTATATAGAGGGTTATCATTGTCTCATGATCCAGATCAAGAATTTAATAGATTAACTCGAATTGATCCAAATCAATCCAATATATTATCATTTCAATGTTATTTTAAAAAAAATATGTTGTTTTGAATTTTTATGAATCAAATTATATTTTTATCGGTTGTCTGAATTACCTTTAAACCTATTAAATCAATCAAGTTATATCGAGTCACTCTCCATACAATTTAAATTTTTTTACTAGAAAAATATTAGCAATATTTAGATTTTTTTTTTATGTTCAAATAAAAAATTTATCTAACCGATGATATGGTGTAGGTAAATGATCTGGAATACATTATTAAACATGGAGAGAAGACTAATCTACCATCCAAAAAAGTTTCCAAAGATTCATCTTGTGCAATTAGAATAGTAAATTATGATTGGCAAAATTTAAACAAGCTAGCATTATCATTGCTTATAGTATTAATATTATTAGAGGATAACATTCTCATACCAATAAACACATTCTTTCCGGTTCATAATATTCTAATGCCAACATAGAATATTTTTTTTCTAGGTTTTTAATTTGGTGCTTCACTAGCATACATTAAGGAGAAAGTGGATTTAATTAAAGAGCCTGTTGATGATCATCTTGACAGGGCGTCCCCTTTCTCCTAGTCCTTGTTGGGCCAAGTCATTGGACCATTGCTGTAGGTGAACTCCAATTGCATTCAAGTAACACCCACTCCTTCCATGGAACCCTATAATCTTTCCTTCAGTCTTCGTGGATGTGAAAAATGTTCCCGTTTCCTCCCCATAAGGTCCATACTTGGCCTTGTTGGTATAAAACGTGAGAGATTTTATGACAACACCCCTGCCTTGATCATCTCCGGTGAGAGAAGCATAATAACCACAAACACTTGTAAGGACTTCATATGGGTAGTCAAATTTGATCTGTTATTTAGCACAAGTGTATAGAATTTTATTAATATTTCACTAGTAAATCGAGGAAACAATCAAAATTGAATTGAATAAACATATAAAATTAGTATTATTAGTCGGTAATTACCATATTAATGCTCCCTTCACTGCCTCCTCCATGCCTAACTGACCAAAACGATTGGCCATTTCTGTCATACTTAAATTGTATACTATATATGCCTTCTCCTTTTGTCAAGAAAATTTTCTTCACCCCAGAGAACACTCCATCGTCCCAAGGCTTGCCTCCAACGCCACCCCACGGCCCTGATACCAATGGAGCTGCTTCCTTCACTGCTCCAGGGACTACCTATTGAAAACAGATTTTTAGACCGTATGATCATCAATTTTTCACTTTAAAACTACACTCGATTAACCACCATCTTTACTATTTTTTGTTGTGTGTACGTAGCTTTATTAAATCAAGACCAAATGCCTCTAAATTAATTAAGGAATACGCACCTCGTATACTTGCTGAACCTCACTGGTCTCGGAGGTCTCGTAAAAAGGTCTAGGTATTGGTCTAGGGACTGGCAACGTTCCTTCTAGGACATGGACTCCAATACTGTCAACGAACCATCCCTTCCTTCCATGAAATCCAACGATGATTCCATTGTTAGATGCAGAGGAAAAGGAAGTCCCTTGCTCTTCTCCAAATGGTCCATACTTCCTTTTGTTGGTGTGAAATGTAAGGGACTTCACAACTGCAGGCCCTCTTAAGATTGTTGATCCATAATATCCTGTTATGTGAGTCAAGATCTCGGATGGATAATCAAAAGGTATCTGTTCAAGAACAAGAAACGAATGGCTTAATTATTAGCAAGCATCCCATGCAATCCGAGGAGAAAAAAACTGTAATAAACAAGGTTGTTTGAAGCATGTTTGAGGCACCTTGTCCAATCTAATTCCTCCACTTCCTCCATTTTTGCTTCCCCATATTGCTTTCCCATTCAGATCATAACAAATCCGAATCGAAACAACACCTCCGTAACGTGTTAAATGAACTTCGCGGACTCCTGTATAAACTCCGTCATCAAATATATTTCCACCATTACCACCCCAAGGTCCATACGACACTGCTTGTTTTGTGTTCATGAATCCATTAGTATTGGTCTCTTTTCTCTTAATAACAGCCTGGAAATAAGTAGAGTTCATTTCAATGACATAATTTAGCTTAATCTACTCCACCAAAACAGAACAAGATACAGATGTTGGGTTACCAAGTTACCAACCTTGTTGCCTAGTTCATCTTCAAGATCATAATTGTCGTCTCTGTATTTCTCATCTGTCCCATTTGTTGTGTAGTTTCGTGGAGTAGTGAAATTATCCGATGGATTTCGTTGCAGGAGAGGCATCAAGTATACTCCAATGGAGTCGAGGTACCAACTACTGCGGCCATAGAAGCCAACTATCTTGCCTCCAGTCATTGGAATTGAAAAATAGGTTCCATACTGGATACCAAAAGGTCCATACATTTTTTTGTTGCTTTCAAACATTAATGATCGAACAAGCACTGGACCATATTCCACCACACGACTACAATGGCCACTGATGGATACAAGATATTCATCGGGAAAATTAAGCTTGACCTGTAAAATTGAGTCCAAAATTCTACGTGAAACATCTTAGAAATTGTTCGCTCCAGTCAGAAATTTATTAAACAAGCTGTATGACATTTCCGGCTAATAATACTTACCTTAGCTGTTTTAAAACAACCAGTCCCACCATGCTTCTCTGACCACACAGAGGACCCCCTCTTGTCATACTCAAATTGTATGGAATCAATAGTTGCGCCATGGCAGATCACCACCTGCCTTACAGTGTCATACACTCCATCGTCCCACCGTGCCCCGCTTTGGCCTCCCCATGGTCCGACTGAAACATGGCTATTGCCGTATCCTTCATAATTCTGTCGCATGCAATTAATTAGTCTTGATCAGAAAACAAAAGTCAGCGAACTTTGAGCAAATGAAAATCTTGCTTGATGGCAACTTACCATTGTGATCCTGGGAAGAGAAAAACAGTATAAATGAAAATGTGAAGAGTTGTGTATCGAAGTTTAAGACATGGTGGGGGGAGATTTATATAGGCAGCATCAAATTTGTTAGTGCTGGGAAATTTATTCCCATGTTCATCAAAAAGGGAAAGAACCCACTTGTCCATGAGGAACATTGTAAAAGTAGACTACATTTTTCACAAGCAACGCGTCCTTACAGGTCCCATCAGCACCGCCTTCTTCAGGATTCGACTCTGTTATTGTCCGTATTCATTCCAGTGATAAATATCCAGCCTTCAAGCGAAGTAGAAGCATGATTTTCTTCAGATATGCTACTTGTCAGAAAACCAGAAAAGAATTCTTTGGTGCTCTAGATTCCTGTCCTTGACAAGGCATTACATTGATTCAAAGATGCCTTTTCTTTTAATTTCATAAAATTTTTGTTGTTGTCGTGATTCATAAAGCTACAACGACTTCTTTTTTTTATTTGATTCCAAGAATTGGATCCAATCCCTTGAATTCTAGCTTATCAGGGACTAGAGCTGGAGTCCTCATTTTCCTTGCTAATTTCATTAGCCTAGCGCTACGATGGCTACCTTCCCTTGTCTGTAATGGGCTGTTAGATGAGCAATATGAGGTCTGGATTAATCTGGGCTTCAAACCCATAACTTTTTCTGCGTTGCCCATGTTTTCTCCTACAAAACTCTCCAGCTTAGGCCAGAACAAAAACCAGGCTTGGGTACTCAAAGAAGGGTTGAGGCATTAAAATTAAGTTCATATTTTTGTTCCAATTAAGATAAACCATCCATGCAAGGTGGAAGAATTTTTGGAAACTTTACTTCTCGGAATATGAGATTTAAATCTCGTTGGCTACATTTCAACAGAACTGTATTGAATTCTAGCATTACTTGAAAATACATGCAAGAATAGCTTTTGAACGGTTGTGATTGGGTTTGCTATTTTAGGTTATGCTTTCAAATTAAAATTTAATAAAAATAAAATATTTTTATAAATATATAAATTGGGATATCGATCCTCAATTCATGATTGAAAAAAAAATAATTTTATAAATTATTTTAAATAAAATAAATAGCAATTAAAAGAATAAAAATCAAATCTCACATATAAAAAAAATCAATTAAAAATATGATAGAATAAAAATAAATAAAAATAAAAGACAATATAAAAATCAAATTAAATCAAGTTATAAGGGATAAAGTTGGAATATATATGTAATTTTTTTAATTTTTTAACAACTTTTTGGAATTGTATTCCGTCCAAAAAAAATTCTAAAAACCAAGCAAAAATAATTTTTAATTAGAAAATATTTTTTATTAATAATTTTTTTGTAATGATATATAAACATGTAAAAATAATTTTTAAAAAATTACTTTCCTGAAACAACCAAGGGCTTGTATCTGTATTCAACCATCATTGTTAATAGAAATGCAAAAACAGGATCTGGACATAATTATAAAATTTGACTCAATTTATTACCTGTTTTGAGCCTCGAGTTATGGATTGAGCTAATTAATATAAAATAATATCATCTAAAAAAAATCAAAAAGATGTTTATTTTTTTAAAAAAAATAAATATCAAATCATGTCTTCCAGAGCTTGGACAATTAACTTACAAAGTTATTAAATTTGATAAGATCAATTATTACCCCGTTCAATATAAAACTCTACTCAAATGGGTAATCGGGTTGATTATTCAACCAGGTTTAATGAATCTGGATGTCGAAAACGAACCCCCATCTTGCTCAATAGATGATAAATATAACACCATCACAGAATCACCTGGGCTTGAAAAGATCCAAGTTCCAAATTGAGTCAGATGATGGGGCTGGATTGTATTCCAACGAAGAAAAGGTAACCGAAAGAAAAAAAATAAAATAAATATGTGTGCGCGCGCGCGGGGGTGTGAAAAGCTATATTCTACACCATTCCACGTCCTAGGTGTGTTGATTATGGAATTGCATGGATCACAATGCCTTGGACAGCTGACCTCAACAAGCAGGCAAGCACCGACGTAAACGGAACGGAGATCTAGCAGCACACAAATTCACAGCACAAGTTTTGAAAAAAAAAAACAGAGAGAAACAAACGGCAGAAAGAACGGTGTTCCCTTGCTTAACGGTGTCTACACGTCATTTAAATTCTAATCTGGAGTAAACCCCACCCTATCATCTTTTCCATAATTAAATTCGACGGAATTAAGACTTCCATTAATGCCGTCAAAATCTAGTAAATGTCCCACCATTTCCTCCCAAGCTCCATCACCTTTTTCTTTCTTTTATTAATGAATTCAAATAGACTATCATCGATTGTTATTATGCTTTACGATACTTTTAAAAATATTTTTTATTTTAAACTATATTAATTTAATTTTTTTAAAAAATATCAGCATATTAAAATCATTAATAAAAATTTTAAAAATATATTTTTTTAATATTTTTTTAAATTAAACTATATCTCAAAACGGAGAAACAAGCTAATTATAGTTTAACTAGCAACTTCAATGTCAGGCACTGTTTCGTGTTGTCATGCTGTTTTTGAAAAGTATTTTTAAAAAATTAATTTTTAAAATATTTTATTTTATTTTTATATGGTGATATTAAATTTTTTAAAAAATATTATTTTAATATATTTTTGAAATTAAAAATATTTTTAAAAAACAATCTTATATAACGACAAACAAACTATCAATAGTCTTGTCAAAGGTGATTCAATTAATGATTCGTTAAGAGATTGATTGGCCATATGAGGTGAAAGCTGGAGCCACGAGTTAGGATTTGACGCGATTACAACAAAAAGGACAGGCTAGTAATTGAAAACTTTAATTCTAATCTTTTTTTCTTTTTCTTTTGACATTATATAAGATCCAAAACCTGGATGGTGATATATCACTTGTCAACTAGATGGGTTTTGCTTGCTATAATTTTGATTTATATTTAAATTATTTTTTTATTAAAAAACTATAAATATATTTAGTTATAAATCTGAGCCCGGATTTTACTTTAAAAGTTAAATTCTAACTTTTAACTTATACTATTTCTAATAAAGTCAGTTTAACTTATTTTTATTATAAATTACTTATGATGGATAATTTTTAAATTATAAATCAAAATGAAAAAAATAATTTTTATAAATTATATTAAAGGGACTCTAAATTCACATTAATAGAACTCGCTAGCTAGCAGCTGCTAATCCATACCCTAGGTGGAAGAAAAAATCGATTACGTGAATTTTTAGTAAGGTGATTTAACTGTGTTTTTTTATTTTTTTATTTAAATATATTTTTTATGTGTTAATATCAAATATATTTTTAAAAAATAAAAAAATATTTTAGTATATTTATAAATAAAAAACCACTCCAAAAAATAACAATTACTACATTCCAAACACCCTGAACCTCCAAACGCAACTTCAGTTATTTCATCACGCAACACAACAAAGTTGGGTGAAAATAGAGGATGTGCTTGCTAAGGTGATTTAACATGTTTTTTAAAGTTTTTTTAATTTTTTTATTTAAAAATATTATATATATAATTTTAATATACTTATTTTTTAAAAAATATATTTTTAATTAAAATTTTTTTAAAAAAAAACATACAACAAAGCCTACACAACAATATTGCAATTGAAAAGGGCAGAAACTCCAGTTCTCCTTTAAAATATCTCCCATTCAAGAAAAAGAAGAGGAGTGAAAAAAAAAAAAAAAGAGTACAAGACTTCACGAGGCTCAGCTACCACCAACTGAAACCCTATTAATACAAGGGCTCCATGGAAGATCATTGGAAGAACGGCGACGACTATTTACTCGCTCCTCGCAAGATCGCGAGGAAACGGCAGCCATTAAATGCTGACTTTTAAATAGAAGTACAGGAGCAGCACAAAATAAAGCAAAAATGATGCTGACTTTCAACCATTAAAGTTAAATCCAAATTGAATATCATTAATGAACGGAGCAGAAAAATCGGATACGAAAATTTATGGTGTTTCTTTCATTTTCTTCATGGTCTTTTTTGCATATTATCTTTTTTCATAACATAATTTTAAGAGGGTATTAGACACATCTGCTACTCATGCTTTTATATTTTTTTTACTTAAAAAGATATTAAATTGATAGTTTTTAGTATATTTTTATGATTTTAATGTATTAATTGTAAAAATAAAAGAGAATTTTGAAGAAAATTTTTTTTTATACGTTTTAAAACAAAAAAATATTTTAAAAAACATTATACACCAAAACCTCAAATATTTCCTGAGCCTCTAAAATGCCATACATTTTGAACATTTTGATTGAAAATATAATTACTAAACTAGATAAAGGGGTTGACATGATATAAGATCTAAGCCATAAATTAGATGTGTATATTTATTTTTTTAAGAAAACAAAAATCAAAACAACAATATTTTTTAAAAAAATAATAAGTTTTGACCAAACTATCTAAGTTATGAGCTAATTAAGGCTTTTCATCCAGTTAACTTTCTTTATTTTTTATAAAACCTTTTCCATTTTTAAATTCAGATAGATTTATTAGGTTGAGCCAGATTTAATAATCATTATTAGGGCTTTTTTAAAATAATCTAATATGTTTAAACATTGCAGTATAATTGTATTAATACAGAAAAAATTGCTATTTAATAAAATTAATATTTTTTTAAAAAAAAAAAAACCTCTTTAACAATGCCATCTTTTAAATCCAAATGGTGTAATTACTTGGCTAATAACTAATTAGAGGTACGTAGATAATCATGGCCAAGCAATGGATAACCAGTGACCTCGTTCGATGGGCTAATTTATTTAAGTTATCTAAATTCGAGCAAGGGTCCGCTGTCGAAGGGTTGGGTTACTTCCATTTGCAAACCTTCCTTGCTTTGCTTTTAAATATCTATGGAAAACAAGAGGAAATATGAGTCAGAGGGTATTAAAATTCTCCACTAGTAACGGTGATGCACGTGAGCCTGGATTTGGTCACCGAGATCCAACCAGCAAGCCACGTGTGGACTTGATAAACAATAATTACAATTAATATAATATTTTTCAGATAAATATTTAATTACTTCCCTGCGTTTTTTAGTAATAGTCCCAGTCCCATCCCTTTGATGATTGCTAGCTAGGGCTCTCACCCTTTGCCTCTTTCGAGCCATCTACCATCAAATTGTGGTAGTTGCCCGAAAATAATACTATCGTTATACAAACAAAAGTAGGCATCCAAGGCCGGTGGCATAAAGACACACCACGTGGTGCCAAGTGATGACCAGCCCGTGTCCAATTAGTGATCGTCGTAGCATCAAGTTTAATTTTTTATTAATCTAGTATTGAAAAAAAAAAAAAAATTATTTATAAAACTAATCTAAGTTAACATGTTAAACTTGTAATTCCTGTCATAAAATCAAAATAACTTCATAAAAAAATTAAAAAGTTTAATTCGCAATCAATTTTATGTTAAAGGACAAGACTAAAAAAAATTAATTAAAAAAAAATATAAAAATAATCAAAATCAATTCATCAAATTCATAATCCAAATTATGAAATCGAAATAACTTTTTATAATTTTTTTTTAAAAAAAACAACTTGATTTAACTTGGATTAACTTGTTAAATCCACAAATCTAGTCATGAGATCAAAATAACCATATGAGAAGCAAATCAAAACAAATTATAAAACTTGATTCTCAATCAATCATGTCGGATCTTATGTTGAACGATGAAATTTGTAAAAATTTTAATTTAAAAATGACACAAAAAATAAGTCAGGTCAGTACAAGTTAACCCATTAAGCATTGTTATTGGGTTATAAGGTTGGTATAAACTCGTGAAAATTAAATCAAAATAAATTATAAAGCCCGGTTCCCAGTAAAACACAATATTAAATGATAAAATTAAGAAGAAAGGTCAATTACAAAAAAAAAACCAAGTCAACTAAATTAATCTATCAAATCTGCAACTCGGGTCATAAAACATGAACAACCTAATAAAAAACAAATCAGATGTTAAAGGACATGAGACTAAGATAACCTCTTAAAAGATAAAAAAACGACTTGATTTACCCGAGATTAAAATACCAAAACCCGCTACTCTAATCATAAGACCAAGATGTTTCTATAGAAAAAAATAAAAAAATTTCAATAAAAAAAAACTTAAGTAAACTCGGGTTAATCTATTAAGTATTATTCTTAGGTTAAGAAACCAAAATAACCTAATAGAAAGTAAATAAAACAAATCATGAAGTCTAATTCTTAATCAACTTAATATTAAATGATAAAATTGAAACAAGAAATTAAATAAGAGGAAAAAATCTTAATTTTTCTTGTTAACTTGTCAAACCCATGATTTTTATCATAAAAAAAAGATAACCAAAAATAAAATATTCAAAAATAAAATTAAAAAATAAACAAAAAAAATATATTTTTTAGTAGGGCTACACCAAAAGACTAGGGAAAAATATTATTAATTGCCAGAGTACTTCCCCCCTCTTGTTTTAGTATATTGTCAATGTTAATAATTAATAATAATGTTAACAAGATAACATTTTTTTCCCCCTCGTCATGGCATTTAGCCATTTAACATTATGATAGATTGTGAGTGTTGCTATCGGAGAAGCTCTCGACATGTGTACATAGACATAATGAATCCACCCAGCTGGCATCGGGAGACAAGAGGCAGCGCGTGGAACAAATCGGGAGGAGGATGTTAACCAAAACCATGTGATGGAAGAAATAAGCCTTTGTTTATTATAGTGATAATTGAGAAGGCTATCGTATTATGCCCAAATGGGCCAGGGTAGGGCTGACCAGAGGGCATGGAATGATGACGGATGAGCGATGACAGTGGCCAATCCTATCGGTCTGTAAGAATGTGTTTGCTTCTACCTATCCTATCCCCACTGGCAAAGCAATGAAAAAGCCTGTGAAACACGAAATGGTACCCTCCGATAGTCCTCCATCACGGGCCAGTTTGTGACGGCGAAATGTAAGTGCTACCAAAAGTTCATCCTTCATAGCCTATCCCATTATACGTTCCTACCTATTTACTTTTAATTGGTGATTTTTAAGTGTAACAGTGACTGATTTTAAAATATTTTTATTTAAAAATATATTAAAATAATTTTTTAATATATTTCACTTGATGTGCACCATAAATAATAAGGTTTGTAAATTAATAATAGACAGTGATAATTGTTAAAAAATAATATCTAAAAAAGTATTAGAGAAACTTCACCTAAAAAATTAAGAGCTTTGCATACTAACTTGGTTAAAAATTGACATCAAAGTTATTATGGATAAACATTGTTCTATTTTATTTTTTATAAATAAGATATATTTTGATAATATTTGATGTGATGTAGTATTTATGGATATATATATATTATCTATTATTAGATTGATTATAATAATATGATAAAAATATCGTACATGACAACAATATAATACAAAACATTTAATACCAATGCATGTGAGACAAGTGGTGATTGTTGAAAGCAATGGTAAAAATATGTTGTTTCTACTCAAATTATGGAAAGGAAAAATAAGGAGATAAAAGAAAATGAAAAAGACAAGAAGGTGGAGTCCAAATAATGCAAGTAAAGGTAAAATATGTAACACATCATTGACACTTAATGATGGTTCTGCCAAGATTGAAGATGTCTTGAGAACTGATTTTTGGTTTACCTTATCTAAGTTCATGTGGAGCAAATTAAAAGAGTGTAAAGACAGTTGGTGTGGAATAAATTAAAAGAGTGTAAAGACACCAACATCGTTTTAAGTGATTGACAACAATGGTAGTGTGATGATCAAGACTCGAGGATGATTTTTCTCCAATGCAGGGAGATTGATGCAGGAGAATTTTTAGAAAAAAATATATTTTCTAGTTATTTTTATTTTCTATTTAGTTTTGAAAAATATTGTTTTTGTAATGAATTTATATTTTCTTATTTAATTTACAAAATTAAAATAATTTTATTTTTTTAGTTTATTTAAGATTTTTATTATTTTTGTTTTATTTTTAGATTTACTAGTTTGTTTAGGATGATTTTCAAACTTATCTAAAGAGAAAAGGTTTTCTTTTGCAATAAATCTTCTAATTAAATTTCTTGTGTTCTATTGTATTTCGATCAATTTTTTTCTTTGGTATTATCCTATTATTGCTTGTGCTTCTAGGTGTGTCACCTTCTCGTGTACGAATTTATAACTACATTCCCATGGTAACAAGAACCCCACAAGTTTCCAAACAGGCACAAACCATTCAACTCTACTGTTGTGGTTTTGATTTCCTTGTTCACACTGGAATGTCTCTCTCTCTCTCCTTTTCATTTTTGTCTCTTCATTCACCACCATGTCCTTGCATTTTCATGACACTCTTTTTTTTTTTTCCCCTCTAGATTGCTCGGATCAATTTTAGCCAACTATCCTTATGGTCTGAGGACACTCTATTTTAAAGTTAATTCAAATTTGCATTTTTCGAATAAAAAATTAAACTCCTTTTCATGTAGGAAACAGTCAGTCATTATATAAAGCTAGCAAAATAGACAAGAGACTTGAGTGGTGTGGACGGTGGCGGCAGAGGCTATATAGTGAAATGGTGGATATTGTTGGTAGAGTAGCAGATCAGAGGAGCCGCATCTCATAAGCTTATGTTTTAAATCTCTGTTTCTGCACACATTTTCTCTAAATTTTTTTCAAACTTTCCCTCCACAAAAGGAAATGGGAACTAGTCCAGTTTCCAAGTTCTTAACCCTCTTCTTGATGGTCTTGATTGTTGGTTCTAAGCTGATCCACTGCACTGTGACCTATGATAAGAACGCTATTATCATCGATGGACAAAGGAGAATCCTTATCTCTGGCTCCATTCACTATCCAAGAAGCACCCCTGATGTATACACTTTTCTTTCCCATTTTCTTGGTTTTGTGTATATTTTATCACATTTTGTCTGTTGTGTAAAAATGGGGTTTGTTTTGTTTCTGTAGTTGTGGGAAGATCTTGTACATAAGGCAAAAGATGGAGGCTTGGATGTTATCGACACTTATGTTTTTTGGAATGTTCATGAGCCTTCTCCTGGCAATGTACTCTCTCTTGGATCTCCACTCTTCTTTTTGGCACTTGAAATTTTATAGTCCATGTCTTTCTGAGCTTATGTGGTTACTCAAAAAGGAAACTTTTTGTTTTTTGTAGTATAATTTTGAAGATAGATTTGATCTGGTACGGTTCATTAAGACAGTGCAGAAAGTGGGGCTATATGTTCATCTCCGCATTGGACCTTATGTCTGTGCAGAATGGAATTTTGGGTACTTGGAATTTTTGCTCTTTTATATGCTTGTTCTTTTAACTTCTGTTCCATCCATTCATGATTATATCCCTTCTTCCTTTTGGTTTTGCTTTTTTATTCTTTCTGTGGTTGGGGTAATATTTGCTTATTAACCTGGCAAAAATGAATGCTTTAGTTTGATTTGATTCTCTCTCTCTTGTAA
Source organism: Populus tomentosa (assembly GCA_018804465.1). Taxonomy (NCBI): domain Eukaryota; kingdom Viridiplantae; phylum Streptophyta; class Magnoliopsida; order Malpighiales; family Salicaceae; genus Populus; species Populus tomentosa. The sequence goes on from CM031977.1 coordinate 18,665,224, forward strand.
ATGCATAGGGGATTTCCTGTTTGGTTGAAGTATGTTCCTGGTATCAGCTTCAGAACAGACAATGGGCCTTTCAAGGTTTTTCCTATTTTACCTGCCCTGCGTTTTTTAAACCCTTTCCTCAAGAAAAAGAAAGAGAATTAAAACAAATAACTGGAAAAGTTAGGTGGTTAATGTGGCTTGACTTTCTTTCCCTTTGGTTTCGAAGGCTGCAATGCAAGGATTCACCAAGAAGATTGTGCAGATGATGAAAAATGAAAGGCTATTTCAATCACAAGGAGGCCCCATTATCTTCTCTCAAGTATGTGATCTTATTGGTGAATTTTGCCATTTTAGATATGTATTGTTTCTAAACCAGTAAAAGTGAGGCTTCAGCTGTGAAGTAATTTGCTTTACTTTTATATATATACATATGTTTTATTCTTTTCATATCCATTCGTGCAGATTGAGAATGAGTATGGACCAGAGAGTAGGGCTTTTGGGGCTGCTGGTCACTCATACATTAATTGGGCTGCACAAATGGCTGTTGGATTGAATACTGGAGTTCCTTGGGTGATGTGCAAGGAAGATGATGCCCCAGACCCGGTGGTGAGCTATCTTAATCTTTCCACTTACCAAGCCTAGTTACCTCAACTGTCCCATAATTAATTTGTGAGCTGCATTTACTATTTTTGTTACCTGCAGTTTCCAATTTAAATTCTTTCTTGAATGGTGAGTTTGACTTGTTATGTTTGAATCCTGGCAACAGATAAATACATGTAATGGTTTTTACTGTGATGCTTTTTCTCCCAACAAACCTTACAAGCCAACGATGTGGACTGAGGCTTGGAGTGGCTGGTAAATGTTACTGCAAGCAGTAGAGTTGAAGTTGACTTTCTGAGTGTAAATTTAGTCCTCTGATCCCCCTTTTTTTTCTCTGAACTGAATAAAAAGGTTTACAGAGTTTGGCGGTGCATTTCACCACAGACCAGTTCAAGATTTGGCATTTGCAGTTGCTCGATTCATTCAAAAGGGTGGCTCATTTGTTAACTACTACATGGTAGGGAACCTCGAATGACTCAGCTCACAATTTAATAAAAAACTTGTCGTTCCAAGCTTATGGCCTGTGCATTGTGTATTGTTACAGTACCATGGAGGAACAAATTTTGGACGCTCTGCTGGAGGTCCATTCATTACAACTAGTTATGACTATGATGCACCAATAGATGAATATGGTAACTTCTGTGGATTTGTTCTTGTCCTAACAAAAAATATCTTGACTCTTTGAGTGAAAAACTACAATTTAGTCATGCCTAGCCACAACTTTTAAATGACAATTCACAAATAATTGAAGAATTATTCATGAATTAGGCTAGTTAAGTTCTAGAATTTCTTGAAATAATTTTCAACTCCTAACATAAATATTATTTCCGAAACTCAAACTCAGTACTGACTTTTCTTCCACTTTTCACAATAATTTTTAGGAATGTGTTGCGTTTTGTTTTATCATTATACGTGTTTCAAAACTAAAGATACGCAGCTAAACATTTATTGGTTTAGGTTTGATCAGGGAACCTAAATATGGTCATCTAAAAGAGCTTCACAGAGCTATTAAGCTATGCGAACATGAATTGGTCTCTTCAGATCCCACAATTACTTTGTTAGGAACCTATCAGCAGGTCTGCCTTCTGACCAAATTTGTCTCTTTCCCCCAGTTGGACAGTTATTATGTCAAGCTTGCTATTGAAAATTCATGATAATGGTCGTTTTGCAGGCTCATGTATTCTCTTCAGGGAAGGGGAGCTGTGCAGCTTTTCTTGCCAACTACCACACACAGTCTGCTGCTAGAGTGATGTTCAATAACATGCATTATGTTTTGCCTCCTTGGTCCATTAGCATACTTCCTGATTGCAGGAATGTTGTGTTTAACACTGCCGAGGTAAGCAAAGTTTAGGTTCTAGTTGCAATCTCGTTCAAGTATGAAATAACATCCTTCAGTGATCCTGAAGTTATTTTCTTCAATACGAAGTTTCTGATCTCTAGTTGTCCTGTCATGGTCTAGGTTGGAGTTCAAACTTCACATGTCCAAATGCTGCCAACTGGTTCTAGGTTTTTTTCTTGGGAGACTTATGATGAAGATATTTCTTCACTAGGGGCTAGTTCAAGGATGACAGCTCTTGGGCTCATGGAGCAGATAAATGTCACTAGAGACACCACTGACTATCTGTGGTACATCACAAGGTGAGCCAGGTTCAATAGTATCTATTTATATTTTGAACCCTCATAACTATATAACAACTTCATGGTAACCTAAGCACTTTATTTTTCTCACGCATGTTTCTTCAGTTCATTACATGTGTTTGAAATATCTGAGAGCTCCATTTGAAAACTTCCCTGTGGCTTTCAGTGTCAATATCAATCCATCAGAATCATTTCTTCGAGGTGGACAATGGCCTACTCTAACTGTGGAGTCCGCAGGGCATGCTCTTCATGTCTTCATCAATGGGCAGTTTTCAGGTATGCTTTTCAAGATTACTTTCATAATAGTTACTAATATGAATTTCAGTTATCTGGTTGATGAGTGCTTTGCCTGTTACCATTACAGGATCAGCGTTTGGGACCAGAGAGAACAGGGAATTCACCTTTACAGGACCAGTCAATCTACGTGCTGGAACAAATAGAATTGCACTACTCAGCATAGCTGTTGGACTACCTGTTAGTTCTATTCTACTTCTCCAACTTTTTCTGCAAGTATAGATTGCTAGTTAATTTGATCTGATTGTGGCTACTAAAATTTTAAAACTTGTAATATGAAAAAGGAAAACAATCCGTTATATTATTCCACTTACTGACTACAAAACTTTTCCATTGTTGAAGAATGTCGGGGTACATTATGAGACATGGAAAACAGGAATACTTGGTCCAGTTATGCTCCATGGCCTTAACCAGGGAAATAAAGACTTGACATGGCAGCAATGGTCTTACCAGGTATGAAATTTGCCTGTTCGTATCTATTTAATTTTGTCCTATAGTTGGCAGAAGTTTAAGCTTGAAGGTGTTGGGTCAAAACAGGTTGGTCTAAAAGGAGAGGCAATGAATTTGGTCTCTCCAAACAGTGCCTCATCTGTTGATTGGATACAGGGGTCTCTAGCTAACAGGCAGCAACCTCTGAAGTGGTACAAGGTAATTATAAGTGGGAAAATGTTGAATGTGGTTAGCAATTTTACTTAAGAGGCTGATTGTCATGTTGGGACGTTCAGGCTTATTTTGATGCCCCCGGAGGAAATGAGCCATTGGCTTTGGACATGCGCAGCATGGGAAAAGGTCAGGTGTGGATAAATGGGCAGAGCATAGGAAGATTTTGGTTATCTTATGCAAAGGGTGACTGCAGTAGTTGTAGTTACTCTGGAACGTTCAGGCCTCCGAAGTGCCAACTTGGATGTGGCCAACCAACTCAGCGATGGTATCTTTTCTTGAATGCTTATTTTTTTATGATTGCAGCTTGATCTTCAGAACTGAGCTGTAGAGTGTAATTACTGCATCTCACAGCTAACTGAACTTGTATGCTTCTCAGGTATCATGTTCCAAGGTCCTGGTTAAAGCCAAAGAAAAATTTATTGGTAATATTTGAAGAACTTGGAGGTGATGCATCAAAGATATCCCTTGTTAAGAGATCAACGACAAGTGTTTGTGCTGATGCATTTGAGCACCACCCAGCAATGGAGAATTACAATACCGAGAGCAATGGTGAATCAGAAAGAAATCTTCACCAAGCCAAGGTTCACCTCCGGTGTGCACCAGGGCAGTCTATATCAGCTATAAAATTTGCTAGTTTTGGCACTCCTACTGGAACCTGTGGAAGTTTTCAGGAGGGAACTTGCCATGCACCAAACTCACATTCGGTTGTAGAGAAGGTAGATTTCCATAGTAGTATCCTTTTGTCATTTTATACATTTGCATATCTTATTTCATTTTCCTTTTGTTTTATCATAATTTCACTACCTGTCACTAATAAAAATACCTTTTCTACTGGCTTAATGCTTGTATCACTGAACTCTGCAGAAATGCATAGGAAGGGAGAGTTGTATGGTCGCCATATCCAACAGTAACTTCGGTGCTGACCCATGTCCAAATAAGTTGAAGAAATTATCAGTTGAAGCAGTTTGTTCAACAGTGAGTGACACTACTCAACCCAATACAAGGAGGTAACCGCTCAAGCAAATTTTCAGATCTAATTATAATTATTTGCTCACGTTGGCAAGCTATGAAGGAAGAACAATAAGGTATTGAGCCAGAGATCCTAATGTCAGCTGTCATCTCTACATATTCTACAACGTATAGCTAGGTGTATTGCAATTTACAATGCGTAGTTGTGTGGAGTTGATATTGCCATTAGCTTTCGGATGGACAATGTGCTTGTGCAAAGCACATGTGTTGGCCTGGCATATGCCCTAAATTCCCATTCCATGGCCTTTTTATCCAGAGATGGGCTTGGAAAATAATTTTTGCAGAGCAAAGTATAAATGATTATTGTTTGATAGAATGAGAAAGAATTGTTGAGGTGAAGAATATCGGTGAGTATGAGCACTATAATGTCTGATTCTTATGTAAGAACACGGATTATAAATTCGAAGTCTACAATTTATCTAATTGCTCTTGTTTGCACCTTCCGTGGATGCTCTATGATAGTCAACATCTACATATCGGCATTCTGCATGTTCTTTGCTATCATTTAGGGAATTGAAAACCTGGATATCAGGAATGCAATCAACTATTGCCAGTTTCAGTTGTATAATTTTTATTTTTGAAATATATTAAAATAATATTTTTATTTATTTTTTTAAATTTTATTTTTAACAATAGTATATCAAAACAATCTAAAATCATTAAAAAACTTAATTTGTAGTAAAAAAAATTCAAAAAATTCTAAAAATATTTTTTAAAGGTAAAAACAAATATATTTTATAGTTTTTGAATGCAAAAACAAACACAGATTTCTTTTACAGAAAAAAAAAAAATGTTGGTCCCAATATTTTTTGTTTTACCTTCACTATTCTTCAAAATGTGTGTCCAGCTTGTCTTGACAACCTTATCAGACCTGTTGGTGGTTGAGCTACATATGGGACTACGGGCATGAGTCCCTTAGCATCTTTGTCGACGCTGTTTGCTTTCTTCTTCCAAAATCATTATCAGCAGTGTCATGTATAAGCTCCTTCCTTTCGGCGAACTTGGTACATCATGCGAACCCCAGTTTAGGTTTTTGCTTATTGGCTCTACCTGGCTGAGTACTTGCCATCATAAGACCATAATTTTCCAGCAAAATGCATCGGCTTAAACATGATTTTTGAAAGTAAACGAGAGCCGTCCATGGCGAAGACTGCCTGTGATATTGCTGCTATATATTAATTTACTGGATGGTAGTATCAAGAACCAGGATATTTGGTTAGAATTTCTTCTCTGATCCGTTGGTTTGCTCCAGCTACTTGAAATACTAGCAGGTTCGACAATATACGTTTTTAAAAAGTGCAAATCAAGTACTTTGGGCAACCCCAAAACAGACCAAACACAGATCCAAATCAGAAGCTGCAAACGAATTGCTAGTCTTCGTCATCATACCTAAATCCGATGTTGTCCAAGAAACCTCTCGAACAGAAGGAAGTCAAAAGGCAATGTAAATTTAGTTTTGCTATGAAGCTTAGAGAATGAACTGCTAGTAAGTTCGGCATATTTCCCCTTACACAATGTTTGAGATGTCAAGGAATTTGCCATGCTGTGTAAGGATAAAACAAACCTTGACTATTCTCCGTCAATAAAAATAATGCCATCACTATCACATCCCCGGCATACAATTTGACGAACAAGAGCACCTGAATTCATTGCATTGAAATATTGCCTTTCAAACTTTGCTATGTTTGCTGGTGATGCTTTTTAAACTGTTTTTTAATTAAAATATAATTTTACAAGATCACTCTGCACCGTATATAAGATCACTCCGCCGTAAACAATATTCAAGAGGACGAGTGAACTCATATTAACCACAAAACATGTCTGATCAATAGAGAAAAACAATTCAGTTAAACACACCAGAGACGCATATAATATCCATTAACAAAGAAACTGAAAAATCCATAAAAATTAAAATTAATGATCATATAATTCCAATAACTCTAAAATTTATAAGATTTGAATTGATAATTTTTTTAAAAAACAAATTTAAAATATAATCATAATCATGAGCTACACTTATCATGATTCCTTAAAGTTTTTTATCTTATTACAAGTTGATTACCGCTGGATGCAAACCCGGTACCATTATATAAGGCCCCAAGGAGACAGTAATTATAATTCTTTTTTATGTCTCCAAAAAATTAGAACATATTTAAATATTTAAATATAGACACTAGGACGTCAATAATGTTTCTTGTCATTTGTGACCCGGAACAGAACAATATAATAACAATTGACTTTCGGATGGGTGGTGTGCTGCTCTAGATCTCGGGGGTGGGTGTTAGGAAGATAGACCTTCAATGCCTGTTCCATGTGGCGGCGGCGATGTTGTCCCAATATCCCATACTCTGGCTTCGTTATCCCGGAGATGGAGACTGCATCTAAAAGTCAGAATCAAAACTACGGTGGAAACGGGCTGTGTCTCGGATTACTTTTAACAGTCGGGGCTGGCTTGTTCTCCGCTATCCAAACCAGTGGGTATCGTGAGGATACACTCTTCTTAAAGAAGCCAAATGACGACACATTATTCGCGTAACGAAATGCCTCCTCGAAAGTAAGGATTATTGTTTCAATCAAAAGATTTTGTAGGAGAATTTGTGGCCTAGTTCAGCAGTTTTGGAGATAGGAGGTAGCAGATCACCAGCCGTCTGTGCATCTACCTGTGGCCTAATTCTCCTCGGGGAGAAGGATTTTTAACAATGCATAAATTGCAGAGGAATAGGTCGGCTGACAATGCAATAAACAAATTTTAGCCACTCTCTACCAGTGAAAACCATGAGAAAAGGCTAAGTTTAAAACCCCAAGGCAGACAATAGCTTTACAAGCACACAAGCAAGATCATTCGGATTTATTACATTGCGAACCAGTTTCTCAAGAAAACCAGACCAACACAAGACAGTAAACATCCTAACGATGGGCTCCCATCCAACAACATGACAAGTACGAGTAACAAGGACGAAGCACTCACATAGACATGTCAAATACATATACAAGATCCATAAAACAGAAAGCAATTGAAAACCATTGAGGATCATACATCATCCACACATTATGCAGTTGCGTGCTTTGCAACCAGTGTTGGCAGGCCATCTTTATCAGCACCCACAGTTTTGTCCACTAATTTTCCATCTTTCAGGAAAATAAAAGTTGGCATTGCCTCCACATTCCACTCCTCAGCAACAGCCTGCAAAATATACAGTAATGTCAATTTGCGAAAAAATATATATATAAACATTGTTAAGCACAAGATTTCTCATGCCATTGACTTAGCATCAGGTAGGTAAAGGCATAGATTTTTTACCTTCAATTCATCCACATCCACCTTCAAGAATGTGACATTAGGAAACTTCTTCGCCAACTCGGCGAAGATTGGAGCAATCATTTTACATGGTGGACACCATGAAGCAGTAAAATCCACGACAATCTGTCAAAGTATGTTTTCTTAGTCAAATCCAGATTAAGCAGAAACGTACGGAAAGAAATTAGACGAACAAGACATTCCATGAAGAAATCTCAAGCAATTTACTCATAAAAACTCAATATAATTCAAATCCCAATTAATCAATCAAGATTCAAGTCCTTCATATCAAAACTACCGTCAAAACCAGGTGAGATTTTCAGGTAAAATAAAATTAAATCAACAAAAAAAACCCATTAATTAAATTCTGGAAATTAAAGATCTCACAGGTAAAAAACAGGCCTACCTTTCCCACAAAAGATTACATATAAAAGAAAAAAAAAAACACAAGTGCTCTTTAATGGCCACACAAGTAAAATCCTAACAAACACATATACTAAAAGGTTCAAAGATACTAGCAAATACCAGTTTCTGAGACCCTTTTCCCTTCTCGAAATGCTCTTTCCAGATATCCACTGTGTGGCAGGCAATAACTTGTCCTTCTTCGGCCATTTTCTCTCTCGATAATATGATCCACAGAAAAACGTCTTTTTCAAACGCTTGATGAATTAGGCTAGCGACCCCAATATATAGAGAGCCACGAACTGTTCGATTACTAAAACGCGTCCCGCTTTGACATAGTATTACAGGTATGCCATTCGGATGGTTGTGGACGTGATTGCGTGCTTTAGGTTGCAGTGACGTTCCCTTTACAAGTCAGCAGGACTTTTCTTTGTCGGCGGTGTGAACCTAGTGTTTGAAACAGGAGAATCGTATGGGGTGACGCCAAACGCACCGAGGCTGATGCGATGGCAGGTTTCTGCAAGAAGGCCGCAAATGCTCACGTGCCAGTTTTTTCCGAGTGGATCTTAATTCTGGGCTTGGATCTCTCTACAGTTTATGCTCGTTCGAACTGCGGTGAAAATGGATTGGGCCTCATATTTTTTAACAGATTGTATGGGCTTCAATTAGTTTATTGGGCCTTATGTTTTCTTTCTTATCCAGGTTTGTACTTTAAGATTATGTTTTTTTCCTTGTACAAATTATAATGGATCAAAACCAAAAGTACTATCTGATGGACAATAATTTTTTTAATTATTTCACCATAAAAATGTTTTCAAGGTAGCTTTCATTAAAGATATACATAAATTGGTATATTTGAGGATACATTTTTTCTTTTCAAACACTCTTTTAATTTGAATACCAGATTTTATCGCATAGAATAAAGTCTCTAAAATAAAATAAAAAAACTAACATTAATGATTAAAATAACATTATTGTACTTTTATAAAAATATTTTTAAAATCTACAAAATAATATATATATATATATATTATTTTTAATAATACATCAAAATTATCAAAAAAATAAACTTAAAATCACCAATTTAATATTTTTTTAGACAAGAAATACCTTAAAAAATATTTTTTAAAAATAAATTTATCCACATTACAAATGAAAAGAACATTAGAACATCTCAAGTTTAGCTACTACTAATTTAATTTAAAAAGGTATTTGAGAAAATGATAAAAATTGTTTTTTAAAATAATTTTTGCTTGAAAATATATGAAAATAATATATATTTTTATTTTTTAAAATTTATTTTTGATATTAATCCATTTAAAAATATATTAAAAAAATAATTTAAATTTAAATTTTTTTAAAAAAATATACCGTTAAACCACAACGTAAAACATCATCCCATAGATCAAATATAATTTTCTAGGAGTACAAGCACTAACCAGGAAAATTTAAAGCCGCTGAAAATGGCCCCCCTTCCACTTCCATCCTGAAATCTAAACAATGAGATAATCAAAGATGTGTCTGTTCGATTGAAAATGATATGGCCAAGACAGGCACTAGGAAGACACAGTCGCCATTGACAAACGAGCACAAGATAACCCAATTCCCACCTTGGGTAACTCCTTCCCACGCCACCAAATCCCTACGGACCCTACCCCACCCCCTTTCCATGTTATCCACACTTCCCTCCCCTCTTCTTAGCACCACCAGATCCCCAATGTTTAAACTTTCAGGCACCATACTCACATCAGGAAACAAAAATTTTTGCTCATGGAACTGAACTGAACTGTTTTGTCTCTCTACATTTCTAATCCACTCCAAATGGCTCTTGCACCGGTACTTTCCACTCACAAACCCTCATTAAATCCCAACACAACCACCCTTTCCGCATTAAACCCAAATAATCTCAGTTTCCTCTCCAATTCACCTCCATCACTTGCTTCACTCCTCCATCACCGCCGCCACAAAAGGCGAACCGCCTCTTTAAAATGCTCAGCTTCGTCATTCTCCGAGAAACACCACAACATAAACCATCCAATATCAGACGACGTCGTTGAACTCCCACTATTTCCACTCCCACTAGTTCTGTTCCCGGGAGCAATCCTCCCTCTCCAGATATTCGAGTTCCGTTACCGCATTATGATGCACACCCTCCTCCACACCGACCTCCGTTTCGGCGTCATCTACTCCGACGCCGTATCCGGCACCGCCGAAGTGGGCTGCGTTGGTGAAATCGTCAAGCACGAACGCCTCGTCGATGACCGATTCTTCCTCATTTGCAAAGGGCAGGAACGGTTTCGTGTAACCAATGTAGTCCGTACGAAACCCTATTTTGTCGCCGAGGTTTCGTGGCTGGAGGACAGGCCTTCAGGGGAGGAGGACCTGGAGGCTTTAGCGACGGAAGTGGAGACGTGTATGAAGGATGTTATAAGATTGTCAAATCGGTTAAATGAGAAGCCAGAAAAGGAAGCGCAAGATTTGAGAAGGAATTTGTTTCCGACTCCGTTTTCGTTTTTTGTAGGAAACACTTTTGAGGGGGCACCGGGAGAGCAGCAGGCCTTACTTGAATTGGAGGATACAGCAACGAGGTTTAAGAGGGAGAAGGAGACTTTGAGGAATACACTTAATTACTTGTCAGCTGCTTCTGCTGTTAAGGACGTGTTTCCTTCTTCATAGTTTTGGTAATCAATATTTTATAAAATGTATAAGATCTTACAGTGGAAAACTATTTAACTGGTAAGTGGTAATTCGATGTGCGATAACTGATCAGCTAGTTTGGATTGAGAGTGATTTGTCAACTCGTCTCACATGCATCGTTGCTCTGCTCGGGCTCAGCTATCCATAGAAGGTAGAAAAACCTTTAGATTTTGCTGGTGTTTAGAAAGTGCGGAATTAATCTGGCTCATCAGTGTCGTGATTATGCCTTTCCTAATTGATGATGTCTGGTATAATTGTGTTGTGATGTCCATTAAAAGTTGTTCTTCGTTCTTGCTGATGTTCCCCTCATACTCTGCTTGCATAAAACTATTTGTAAGTGGCTCAAAAACTGTATGTGTGGCATTACTTAGACTACAAAATGTACCTAGTTTTGTATCAGTCTTCAGTTTAGTTTCCCAGTAGGAGCAAATATTTCAAGCTTTCTGATATAGCTAATGTTTCTAGCAGGCTAGCTTCCCATGTATTTGAAAGGTTTACAAGTTATTAGTCCCCTCAAGCAATTCTTCTGATCAGAGGATTTTGACTTCTATTTTGATCTGGTTGTTCGTCTCATCATCTAAATTTGCTTTTATGATTGTCTAACTTGGTAGATTTTGACGAAAACATCCTAAATGTTTAGACCGTGAACCTGGATTGCTTCTGGCCGCATACCACATGCGCTTGCCATGCCATGAGAGTCATACTGGGAAATGGTTTACAGTGTAGAGATTCAGAACAGGAGGCAGGATGGTGCAACCATGCAAGAAATATTCAAGATTTTGGCCCAACTGGAAGATAAATACACGAAGAAAATGCTGTGTATGGAAAAAGTACATCCAAAAACATGCCCATAATAATCTTTATCTACCCCGTTGATCAATCTGATCCGACATAATTTTTCAAACTCCCTTCACCCACTAACGAATTCTGATGCTTTAAACCAACAGGCTCTAGCGTGTACGTAGTTTTACATCTGAATCAAGAGTCTTTTCCCTTCAGCATGGAACCGGACAACAACGGAAGCATGGCACGAAAATTCCCTGATGTAAAGGGGGTTTCACTGAATCCAGGCTTCAGGAAGGGAATTCCAACTGCCAAACTTCCCAGAGGTTTTTCCCTCCATTGCCTCCATTCTTGTGGCATTACCAGCACGCTGCAAGCAGAGAAGAGTTTTAAGTCTAAAAAAGCGAGCTAAAATACAATTTGGCTTTCAAATTCTTAGTAGGTTGTTGCCAAAATGATAACATCTGCAAAATTGTGTTAACTTTCCCAAGACAGAATTCCATGAATTACTCTTGTTCTGCTCAACCTGTTTTTCCTATAAAAAGACTTCAAATTTGTTCACCAATACTAAGTACTGGAACTTTAAACCTGAACAATCAAGTTGGCCTTTTCAGGAAAGAACCAATGGCCGAAGAATCAGAAAAATACCAAAATAAAGTCGGGCTACCTGTAAAAAGCTTTGAAATGAACTTAAATGATGCAATGCATAAGAATTTGACTCCAAGGATCCAGGAATGCCTTATAATGTTCAGTAGATATTCAGAGTATTATATGATTATGTGCAGCTTTGACGGTTCACAGACATCACTCTCAATGCCCAGATGAAAGCAGAGAAGTTATACTGACCTTATAGCACATGTTCTTGTCCGTGTCACAAACTGGGTAATCATGGGGGCAACAGTGGAGTCGATCCTTACAACATACGGCAGAATCCAATCCACAGCATTTCCATGAAATGCAAATTCCAAAAAATTTGCGAGCGCAGCAGCAGGTTTCTCCTGCTGCACAGTAAGTAAGAAGATTACATTTAGTGGGCCCTGGTGGGGGTGGAGGTGGTGGATTTGGGCTCGTCTTTACTGGATAAGAAGCCAGCATGTTGATACCACAGACCCCTTGAGAATTGCCACTATTGCGCTGCATATGCATATAACCACGCATTCCCCAACCAGTTCCCCATGAGTTCTTCACAATCCAGTAATCCACTCCATTTTCTGACCCATATCCTACAATCAATACAGCATGATCCAAAGTAGTTGAACATGGCCCAGTGAAAATTCCCTATCACACAAAATTATCAGAAAACTTGCAATCATAATGATGTTTGTTTTACAAATTTCAGTAGTCATTGGTATTGATTGCCACAAGGACAAACCTTTGAATACATCTGAAATGCTCTCTCACTGCCGCAGATACCCACACTCACAGGTTGAACTGCCACAGCTTGTAAGAGCTGTTTCTCGTTGTTTTCAGGCACATCAACATATTTATCGATAGTCACAACACGCCTTTTCATCTGCAATACAATAAGGCAAAGCATGCATATTGAAAATGTTATCTAGTCCAAATGAAAACACTAAAAAATCTACATGGCAAACAGACAAGTGCCTACAGATGCATATGCAAGAGGAGAAAAGAAACTGAACAAAAGAGCTGAAATAATTCAGCAACAAATGCAAACAGTAAAATCAAGGTTCTCACCCTGTCCTTATTGCAGGTCCCATCCCGAGCTCGATATGGATAATCTTCCTCGGTATCAATCCCGTGGTTGTTCATGACAAATTGGAATGCATAGTCCATAAGTCCACCCCCACAACCATCATTGTAACTTTTATCACACTCAATCAACTCTTGTTCTGAAAGGCTAACAAGAGATCCAGTGACAATCTTATTAATGCCTTCGATGGCTCCAGTAGCTGAGAACGACCAACAAGCACCTAGATAATCCAGAAGCTGATTTAGTTCCGAAGTATATTAAGAAAAAATTAGTTCTTAAGTAGCTGATTTAGTTTCGATTGACAACAAAAGATGTTCTGAAATACACAAAGCCAGGTGTACGTGTAATTCAACACCTAGATAAGGATAGGCATCGAGTATTGTCCCGTGTATGATTTATAGATGATACAACAAGGCAGTCAGGAAAAAAGTAACCCGTTTAAGCTAGAATAAAAATTGCGGTCACCATCACAAGGAAACATCAAGCACCAAATACAGTTAGCCACTACACTATATCATGACAGCAATTCAATTATGCAACCTACAAACCCTCCTAATCAGGTAGACTTCTAAAAAAACAAAAATTCAAGACTTGATTTTGCATAGAGACTGATGATTTTGCTTATCATTCACCATACTATAACCTTTCACCTAAAAGAAATGTCACGGCAACATCCTATCAAATTGAGTATCATACGACTAAGCTTCAATGTATAAGTTAAATGTTTCTACCACAAAATCGAATATATAACGTACCACAGCTCCCTTGATCCTTGACACTGGTCACAGCCCCTTTATTTCTCCAATCAATCGATGCAGGGATATCACCAACAACCCCAGTAATTTCTAGATTCCGATGAGCAGGATTCAGAGGAGCAGCAGAGAGTCCCAACCGAGAAGTCTTGAACTCATGATGGGTTAGATCAGCAAAGGCATTGAGAGCAAGGGTATAAGAAGAATTACCCTTGCTGTTGTGTTTTGTAACAAAAACATAGTTGTCTTCAAAGACTTTAAGTCTATGAGACCTTTCTTCCTGCGAAGTGTATGATTTACCATGTTCTTTGCACCACGTTTCAAACAGTTGAGAGATGTCAGAAGAAGAAGTGGAGGGAGAAAGGACAGAGATAAGGAGAGCCAGTGCAAAGATGTAAAGGAAGTTCATTTTTAGTTTGAGAGAAAAAAGGGGTGACTTTTGGCTCTCTGGGGTTTTACTGGATTGGATTGCCTACACGCATGGAGAGCCAACCAAGTTGTGAAACATTGCTGTTTTATACTGGAACTTTCCTTTTCGTATAAATTATAAAACACCTGCTTCACGTGCCGGCCAGTTTAAGAGCGAAATGGTAACAAGTGTCGGTACACTTTTTAGTTCCGTGTCTTTCTTATCTTGGCAAGGTCCTAGGCCTTCGTTCATTTCACCTGCGCGTAAGTTTTGGTAATGATTAATTTTTAAAATATTTTTATTTAAAAATATATTAAAATATTTTTTATTTTTAAAACTTATAAAATATTTTTTTAAAAAAATATTTTTAAAAAATACTATTTCAACTTGTACCAGCTTAATTGACTTGTACTATTAACCTAAGGTTCATATCATTTCAAATTGAAAAAAAAAAAGATTTGGTTAAAATTCTAAATTAATTTGGTAATTAGTTTATTTAGATTGATTGGTGGTTAAAACTTAATTATTAATTTGTTAGTTTTTTTTATTTTTTAAAAATAAAAATTAATTTGAATTAGCTTTCATAATTCTGATCCAAACTAAATTGTTTATTTGTTTTTTAAATATTTTTTATTCAGATATGTATTGAAATAATATTTTTTTTATTTTTTAAAAATTATTTTTGATATTAACGCATCAAAATAATTTAAAAATATTAAAAAAAATTTAATTTGAAATAAAAAAATAAAAATTAAATTAAATTTTTTAAAAAATATTTTTAAAATATAAAAATAAACAGAATTTCAGTATACTATCCCAGTTTTAATATTGAGGATAAATGTAAATGACTAGCATCTTTCCGGCTAATTTCTATTTTTGTTAACTTTGTTACGTGATTCATGTACCTACCTCCCCGTTCACGAATCAGAAAATTTGGGTTGTTGAAAATTCATGATATTGATATCTAACGAGAAATAAATAAATTTTTCTTCTGAAGCTAATGTATTTATTGCTTGGTTCCCACCAGACACTCTCCCGTTCTCATTTATTGGTAAGGAAACAAACACTTTCAAGCAGAACCACTGGATCGAAATACATGCGTATATACATGCATGTATGTATGCATGTGTGTGTGTGTGTGTGTGTTATAGAAGAGAGACTTTTGTGAAAATGGGGTAGATAACTTCGAAAAAAACATTAGTTTCGTCAATTGAGCC
The DNA here is from genome assembly GCA_018804465.1 of Populus tomentosa. NCBI lineage: Eukaryota > Viridiplantae > Streptophyta > Magnoliopsida > Malpighiales > Salicaceae > Populus > Populus tomentosa. The sequence continues at coordinate 18,680,699 of CM031977.1, forward strand.
CCTAAAGCAATTGAAATTCATCTGGTAAGTCTATGTTTCTTTTACGGATAAAAAATATTTTTTTATTTTTTTCTTTAATTCAAATTATTTTTTTATTATTTTAAAATACTAATATAAAAAATAAATAAATAAATATTATTTTCATGCATTTTATAAATAAACAAATATAGGATGATTATAATTATTTCTCTGTGTACCGTTGAGTGGATAAATCATTGCAAACCGGTATTTTCTGAATCTCTGTCAAGCGTTGATAGCTCGAAATAAAAGGCGATGCTGGTGTTCTTTGCTCGGTCTTGCCCGCTCTGTCACACTAGTATCCATTTGGTATTGTTGAAGCTTTTTTTCCTGGAGTGTTTTTTAAATTATTTGTTTGTTTTAAAAGAATATTAAATTTCTATTTTTATATATTTTTAAATGATTTTTATATATTAATATGAAAAATTTAAAAATAATATAAAACATTATCTTGAATATTTTAAATTAAAAAACATCATATATCACTTTATCAAATACATACCATGGCAAGTTGGCGATTTGGACTGCTCAAGGGTTTCCTATTACTCTGGAGTCTCTTTGTTTGTTTGCTTATAAATTCTCTCTAGATTTTCAACCTGACTTTCAATGTTATTCTTTCTTGGGGTTTTGGATTTCATATCATGCAATTGTGTTTTAATAGTATGTTTGGTATTATTATGGTTTTTGTATTTGGAATTTTTTAAAAATATATTTTAAAAAAAAATTGTTGTAGTTTTTTTAAAATAATAGTATATTTTAAAAAACATGTGTTTAGTTAAAATTATTGTGAAATGGATTTGTTCATGTAGAATAAATAAAAAACAAATCTTTGTTAGTAAAAAACAGGTTATTTTAACTTTTCTAAAATCAAAATTTGAAACATAGTTATATATTTAGTGCAATGCATAAAAAAAAAAAACTATTTAGTTAATCATACAATTTTTTCCAGGGGTGGAGCAAAAGGGGGCATTTGCCCCTTTAATTTTATTTTTTAAAATATTTTTATATTAAAATACTAATACAACATCCTACGGACCTACATCTTGCAAAAAAAAAAAACTAGAAAAAGAAAGTAGAAAATAACATGACCAGATCCATTTTTTAGAATTTTCATAACTGTTATGATTGTAGAATTCTTTTCCAGTTCCTTGAGTAACAAATTTAGCTGGGGGTTATTTCATTTTTTTTTCTTCTCTTTCAAGTAAGTTTGAGAATTTTGGACTTAAATTTTAATGGGTAGCTAACAAAAATCAAATTTTTAGAATTTATATTTTTTAGCTGAAAGACCAAGTAATTAGCCAAGCAAAAATTATATGGATGACTTGCTATTTTTTAGACACATACATAAAGTGCTTCAATATGTTCCGCTAGCATTCCGAAGATTACTTAATCACTTGTTATTTTATTATTTATTAATTAGAGATGGGAAAAAGTAATTTTCAAGTTTATAAACAGAATTCAATAACTTAAACGGAAAAAATTTGATTAGTCTCTACTTTTTGCATATCATTGCTACCAATTATTTATAAAAATATCGTGTGAAAACTGATTCAAGGTGAATCATTTAATCCAATAGGTTCAAGAACAATTTAAATAATTGAAAAAAATATAATATAATTTTTTAAAAAAATTTAAGGAAATTTTTTTTAATACCAAGACAATGCCAGATGAGATTGACCTTAGTCATTCTGGGCCATGAACTTTAGTTAGTTTAGTAACTTCGATATTTTTTAAAATTAAATACTTGCAAAATCGAGCACCAACCCTAAAAAAGATGTTTATTTAAGATTGTGATAACCTTTTAGAAAGTAGAAAAAATTAAACCATTAATTTTATTTCCCGACCAATCCAATATTAAAGAAGAATAAAAAAACAATTAGAAGAATTAAAGAACCAAAAAATAAAAAATATATATATCAAGTTTGATGGATAAACTCGTTAAATCCATGAATTAGATAACTCAGGTCAACATATCAAATCCGTAAACCAAGTAACAAACTCCAATGGGATTAATAACTTTTTTTTCTAAATTATTTTTTATTTAACTATATGATAGCAAAAATAGACAATTATAAAATTGAGATTCAAATCAATACTGAAACTTTTTTTAATAATATGACAACCTCGTAGAAAATAAAACGAAACAAATTATAAAACTCAATTCTCAATCAGTACAACATAAAATGATGAAATAAAAAAAAATTTTAAAAATTAAACTCGTCAAGCCTATCAACAGGCCCATGAACTATCTAAAATTTAATAATATGTATTTTTTCCGAAACTATATTTTTTAATATATAATTAAAAAAATAAACAATCACATAATAAAAATTCAATTAATAAAAAGAAAAACCACCACTAAATTAGTGAGCTGGGGCAACCAAGGTTCCTTCGCCAAACTTAAAAACCAAGTCATTGACTTCATAAAGTTTAATAACCTAGTTTTTCTTCAAAATTATGTTTTATTAAACTTTTTTTTATACAAAAAAAAAATCACACTACAATGTTGTGATATTTTTACGATGTCAATCCAATATTGATATATTTTTTTGATGTTGTGATAATCATATAAAAAAAATTAAAATAAATTATCAATCTTAAATTTCTATAAACACATTATATAAATACTAAATTTTTAAAAATAACCAAAATAAAAAAGGGTTAAAATAAAATAAAAAAACAGTATAAATTACTATTGTAATTTATAATGATAATAGTATGTTTTACCTACACCTTTTAATTTTATACTTAATAAAATAAATCATCAACTCTAAATCCTTATAAATACATCATAAATAATGAAATTAAAAAAATTAAACAAAAAAAAAGGGTTAAAATAAAAAAAAAATACAGTGAATTACGTATATATAAATAATATTTTCCTCATACTTTTTAGTTTTATATTTAATATTTAATAATAAAGATGGTGTTCGACAATGCAGCCGAAATATTATTGGCTTAAAATTTGGTTTTTTCAGCTTAAAAATATAGTATTTTAATGTTATTTTAACATGATAATATAAAAATAAATTTTAAAAAATACAAATAATATTATTTTAATATATTTATAAATAAAAATAATTTAAAATATAAATTGTATTCCACTCAGAATTTGAACAGGCAGTTGAAGCAAATACGCACTGAAAACTCCTCGCTGCTTCCGATCGCTTTTCCATTTCCTTCAAGTAAAGATAGCCCTAGAAATCTTAACACCACCGACAAGACAAACGCCACCAAATCATCAGAACCTTAATCTCCCCAGCCTACTTGTAATCAGCTTCCTAACCCAGTCAACCATGGACGTTGATCCTCGTCACTACGAACAGATTGTAAGTAATTTTTAGAATCGTTATAATCTCAGATTACCACCCGTTCCTTTCTAGTCGCGTTATAATTTTACACTCAGCAATCACTGTTCTTTATGATCGAACCCTAATTTGTATTTTACATTACTTGCTTTGCAATGTTGGGAATATATAGCTATGGGCATTACTGATGCTGATTAATCGAATTGTTTGAAGCAACTGTTGGTATTAATATTAACTAGGGTTTCTGGGTTATTCTCAATTTTCTAATGTGTGGATGTGTTGTTTTTATATGTATTTACAGGGTATCAAAGATAATGATATCCACAATATTGTGCTATCCTATCTGGTGCATAATTGTTATAGAGAAACTCTGGAATCATTCGTGGATTGTACTGGGATGCCAGAACCTGCAGATTATATTGAGGATATGGAGAAAAGAAAAGGTATGCAAATCTTTTCAGTTTTTGATAGAAAAGTGGGATTTGTAACTTTAAAGCATGACCACTTGCTTTTTTCAATGTTTCCAGTCACAATGCTTGTAGCTTTAAAGTTTTGAACTTCTTTAGTTACGAGATATGGGTCGAGCTTGTTAAATTTGTTAATATTCAAAGAAAAGGAATTTATGTAGTCTTTTTTGCGTGTGTTCTGGGGACTGGCTACTTAGCCCCAATTTGGTGTAAAAAGCACTATTTACCATGCTTAATTGCTGCACTTACCTGTTTCCATTGCAACTTCTTTTCATACATTCTTCTTTCTGGCGACGTTGGTTGTTTTCATGAAGATTATTGGAAGAATCGAGCAGATATTGCTCCGCTACTGCTATGCAATGATATGTATTGTTTAAATATCAGTAGCGATAAACCATAGATCCTGTTCTTTTTACCACAGTAGTTTGCTTTTACTTTTTCTTGGATATAAATGATCTGACAATGATTTTCAGCTTTGTTCCTTTGCTGATCTCTATTCTTTTTTATACTGGTGCTAATCGTAAGCTATGTGCTCAGGGATATTCTGTTGTGTCCTAGAGGGGAATGCACTAAAGGCCATTGAACTGACAGAACAAGTGGCATGTGACTTATTGGAGAATAACAAGGACTTGCATTTTGATCTTTTGAGCCTTCATTTTGTTGAGCTTGTTTGTGCTAAGAAGTGGTAAGTAGTAGAAAAGTGTACTTACAAGAATATCTTCCACTTAAGTTAAATCCTTGTATGCTAATGGACAGCACTGAAGCTTTGGAATTTGCTCAAAACAAGTTGATGCCATTTGGGAAGGAGCAGAAGTTACTTGAAAAGCTTGAAGTATGTTCCTTCCTGAGTAAACCACATTAAGCATAGCTACTGTTTTGAGTCTAATATTGTTGGAAAATGAAAAACCATTTCCTATTGCTGCAGGACTTTCTGTCTCTGCTTGCTTACGAGGAACCAGAAAAATCACCAATGTTTCATCTGCTTGGCTCAGAATACCGGCAGCATGTTGCAGACAAACTAAACCGAGCCATTCTTGGTTTGTTCCTGCAGTTTTTTTCCTTGTTCCATGTTTTTTCAGAAGATTCCATACTAACAAATGTGCTTCTTGTTGATTTGATGATTCTTTCTATAATTATCATTCACACTCTTCTCTATTTATTTGTTGGTCCTGAATGATATCAGCCCATAGAAACTTGCCAAGCTATACAGCAGTGGAAAGACTGATACAACAGACAATAGTTGTAAGGCAAAGTTTAAATCAAGATCATGGTAAGGTAAGTCATGGTTAATGATTTTCCCCATCGAAACCGTTATAGGCTGAGGATTTTAGCTAATTCTGCTGATATCTCAACTGTCCTTGAGTTTCTTCAGGACTAATTTTTTATAGGTATAGTGATGCTTTACTCTTTTAGTACGTGTTTTTTATAGGACGAGATTCCACCATTTTCTCTGAAGGACTTTCTCAAAGGCTAGATTCTGGAAGTGATTAAAACATTCTGGTGACGAGGTAATGAAGGCTACTTCATATCTTGTTGCCACTGTATGGTTTTGGTGTAATGTTTGTTCATGGAAAGATAACAGTTATCAACGCCCCTGCATCTGTAAAAGTTGCTGAGTAGGCTGCAAGCTGACTCCCGTGTCTGCTTCTTCCTGCATTTGGCGAGGTATGCTTCTTGATTGACCACAGCACTAGTGCATTTGAGTTTCAACTCTGCGCTGATTGGATTTGTCATTGTCCATGGTTTTGACAATCCAATGGCTTGTAAATTTTTGCTTGCATGTTGGAGACTAGGAATCTAGATTATTTTGTGTCCTAATGTCAAATTAAATCTGATTGGACGATATTGGAAGTCTTGTTTAGCGGAGCAAGGTTGAGATGGAAGGGCCACGCTATTTCATGGCACCATGACTTCGCATATGGTAAAAAAAAACATAATATTGATTGTAAGAACTGCCAATCGTTGTTGTGCTTGTAATCCTATTTCTGTAATATGGTGTGTACATGGCGCACCATAAAACGAATTGTAATTCTGGAATGTTGATGTTGGAAATTTGCTTATGCTGGCAGTGGATGATTTTAGTAATTAGAACGTAGGTTACCATCATTTGACTAACTGCCCTACCCGTGAGGAGGAGGTTTCACTATCTTTTAGTGCAGAGTACTCTATTTGGTTTACAAGTTGCTTGGAGTACGGGCTACTGCTAGGTCTTGTTTGAAGCTGTTTCTATCTAACATGGCTTTACTACATGCATGCCATTCTTGGATGGGATGATGAGGTTACAGCTAATTATCTTCTCGTAGGCAGCATCAGACTTTTGCTCAGCACTTCTATCGCGAGGATTGGTGAGCTAACTTTGCTTTTGCATTTCATTTGCGGACCCATTTACTTTATGGCCCTCCTCGGGTGTGTTAGTTTACTTTACAGTGATATAAACACAAGTGGGGCACCAAAAAAATGTCGGACCTAAACTGGTCTCCCTTTTACCTTATCGCCTCGCAATCGTATCCAGTCCAAATCCAAATGGGAGAAACCAACGACAAATATTTCAAGACACGAACTTTACAGAGGCTGCCAGTTACAAGCAAACGACTGGCAAAGGCTGCAAAAAAATGATCATCAGAACCTAAAAAAAATTGATTCTCGTTCATTTTTAAATTATCAGGTAATTTTTTCACGAACCCAAAAGCTTCCAGCCCTGAATTTTAGATTCTATTTGTTATTATGATAATGACGGCTTTTTTAAAAAATATATATTAAAATAATATAAGTTTTTATTTTAAAAAAATTATTTTTGATATTAATATATTAAAATGATGTAAAAAATAAATTGAGGTAAAGAAACTTTTTTTTTAAAAAATATTTTTAAAATACAAAAATAAACAAGTTTTTTATAAGTTAATAGCATAAGATCATATAATTTTTTATAATTTCTTTATTTTTTTGGGCTTACGGAGTCTTAACCATGGTGTTAAATCTAGCTTGACGAGATAAGTTGACTTAGGAAATAAAACTTCAAAACCTCATCGAATTATTGAATATATTGATTCAATAAAAAGTTAATTAACTTGATTAATTAATCCAATCAAGTTTTTAATTCAAATTCAAGCTAACATAATAGATTTGGTTTTTGTTTTGTTTTAAAAAGTTAGTGTTTTAATAAAACTGGTGTGACCTAGTAATCTAAGCGACAAGTACGGGGTCTTATAAGGACTAACAACTATGATCTTTAACTCATCTACTCAATTAAACAACCTAAGAAATGAGTTACTTGGAGTTTATTTTATACTATGATGGCGGTTGTTTTTCATATGAGTGTTTGAGAATGTAATAGTGGTTGTTTTTTTTTTTTAATTTCGTTTAGAAATGCATTAAAATAATATGTTTTATGTATTCTTCAAAATTTATTTTTTCTATCAATATTAAAATAATCTAAATATATAATAAAATTAAGTAATTTTTTATTTTTATTTTTGCAAACTTTCATTTTAAGGTGCACTTCCAAATAGATGTTGAAAATGTTTTTTGTTTGAAAATATATTAAAATAATATTTTTTATTTTTTAAAATTTATTTTGATATCGTTAAAATAATACAAAATCATTAAAAAATATTATTTTTCAGTAAAAAATATAAAAAATAATAAATTTTTTAAAAATAATTTAGAAACACAAAAACAAAAACTTTGCCCCTTGCAGCTTACTGGGCTTTGAAATCACGCAGCTGATCCAAATAAGAAATGGGCCAAACCACACCGACTTAAAAATTACATCATGAAATTAGAAACAACACGACCGGTCCATGTCTATAGATAACCGGTAGCCCCCTAAAGTATCCCAGCTCTCTTCAAATTTTCAGATGATGCTGTCCTGTCCGTAGCTGCCACTCCATCTCCTTCACTTCCCAGCCTCCACTCCGGCAACGACACGTTGCCCCTCTCCCATTTTCTCTCCAATAGGCACTCATTTTCTCGGGTTTTAAAAAATCTCAAGCTAAACACTCCGAACTTGAGATTCTGCAAAATTTCTTGCGGACTTGCTAAAGCCAAAGAGACAATTTCTACGACAAATCAAATCATCAACGAACCTAACAAGTACTTTGATCAGGTAACAATCACCGTTCGATTAGGAGATGGAGGCCACGGATCGGTCCTCAACATGCCTAATCAGAACAAGAATGCTGGCAAGGGAAAACAGGAGAAAAAGAGTAGACATAAGAGCTCGTATAAAAGAGATTACGATGGATCGTTAATTCTTCCTGTTGGTGGATATGGAGGTGATGTAGTGATTTATGCGGATGAAGGAAAAGATTCGTTACTGGAGCTTCATAGCAAAAGTAGATTTAATGCGAAACGCGGTGGAAATGTTGATGCTATGGGTGTTATAACTTTTAACTTATCAATTGCATAATGGATTTGATGCCTCGACGTTGCGTATTCCTGTGCCTGTAGGTTTGCATGTTAAGGATTATATTTATTCTTTTTTTTTATACAGTTTCTTTTTATGTGTTCGTTACTTAGTTTTTATATTTTTTCTTGTTAATTAATGTGATAGGTACGGTTGTAAAGCGTAAAAGAGGGAAGTTATTGGCTGATTTAGCGCAACCAGGTGATGAATTACTTGTTGCGAGGGGTGGACAAGGAGGGGTGAGAAATAATTGTATTGCAAGTTGGTGTTCTGTTTAATATATTTTTGCAGTATTCAGCTTAAAAATTATTATTGATAATGGTTTTGTGGCAGATTAGTTTGATTGAATCCCCAGAGCGTGGAAAGAAAAGATTAATGGCTTTAACAACGAATGTGATGAGAGATGATAGTGACAAGGTGAAGAACATACCCTTCGATTTATTTATTTATTACTGTTTCATGTATGTAATGTATCTTGGCTTAAGACTTGTGCTAGATTAAGTTGTTGAGTGAATCTCATTTGAATGGTTTTCTTGCCGGTTATGATTGCTGTTCCTTTATTGGTATTCTAGTCTTTTTTAAGAGTTTAAGATATATGTAAGGATGATTATTGGATTGGGCAACTGTGTAGTGATATCTGCAAATGGGTTTTGGTTTCTTGCCTATTTATATGGTAAACAAATGCTTCTTTGTTTGCTCATCTGTTTTGGAAAGTTTTCTAACTGTAAAGTTAGTGATTTTTCCCTGTAATTTTTGTTGCTAAGATCTCAACATATGACCTGTCCACAGGCCACAACTCTATCAAAATCAATTACCTCTTGAACTGAGGCCCTAGGGTGAAATGTTGATTGTTGACTCATACCTGTGAAGATAATTATGACCATCTGTCTATTCATATCACGAAATGTTTTATTGGATGGCCTTTCCGCATAGTTTTGATTTAGTAAAGAACTTGCTCAACAAGAATTCTAGACTTTGCTATAGAGCTATAAAATAATCAACAACAACAGTATCTATGGTTTACCACTACTCACTTTTGATTTTCACTTATCCTAAACGAGCCTTGAACTTTATGATTTACCACAGGTTTTAATTCTTGGTCAGCCCGGGGAGGAGGTCAGCCTAGAGCTGATTCTACAAGTCGTTGCTGATGTTGGTCTGGTGGTAAGTGGTGTTTCTTACTTATTTTTTCATGTTTGTTTGCATATGCCAAGGCGGTTTACAATTTTAGTAATTGGATTTTTTGAAATCTCCACATTGTAGAAGATACAAGCAATAGATCGTGAACTGGAAATTTGTTTTATATGTTTTGTTGGATTACTGTGGCTTTGACCAACCTTGCTCTTAATTACTACATTATCATAATCTTCAGATTACCAGAGATGTTAACTTGCTTGTGTAGGGACTTCCAAATGCTGGAAAATCAACTCTTTTAGCATCCATTACACTTGCGAAGCCAGATATTGCTGATTATCCTTTCACAACATTGATGCCAAACCCTGGACGCCACAATGGTGACCCAACTTTAGGAGCAGGTATGTATTCATCTGAAGCAACATTGGCAGATTTGCCAGGCCTTATAGAAGGCGCTTATCTGGGGAAGGTGCTGTGTTTTCATATCTAATTCAACTATTTATCTATAGCTTCTAGTTGCTAAAACCAAAATTTTCATGTCCTTCAGGGTCTTGGTCGTAATTTCCTAAAGAACCTTAGAAGGACTCGTGTATTGGTCCATGTTGTTGATGCAGCTGCTGAGGACCCCCGTGAATGATTACTTTTATTACAAGAGTTCATAGATTTGATGATATTGATCCTCCTACCAGAGATGATCCTCAAATTAAATAGATTCTTATTTGACTAGAAAATCCTAGACATGAATTATTGTCATCAGCTGTGCAGATCCACGTTAACAAAGAAAAGTACAGAGAAAATTAGAGGAAAAGAAGGAAAGGGCAATGATTTATACGTTGGAAGGACAGAATTCACAATGAACCAACATATTTCAATCTTCCTACAAGAGATTATCACACACATTACTAGGATGCTTATTTGTCATGGAAATCCAAGGCCCGAATGAGTTGCCAAAGGCAATATTTTAAGACATCATTGCTAACAGTAATTTATGATCAAAGTTTAGCATACTCCATCCTGCAAACCTAGCATTATAAGAAATCACCTTCTTTACAATCATGAAGGTGCAGATTATCAAAGAAAACCATTGGGGCAAGGTTAAGGTAAAGTGCTACGATTTCCATACCATGTTAAAGATGGAAAAAAGGTTATCTTACAGAACACTAACGCCCACAACAGCAAGCGGACAAGGATAGTCCTCTATCTCTTGATCCTTTTTATCTTTATTAGTTATCTGAGGAGACACAACTTATCTGTACTACCGTCATCAGTGGACAATGAATGAACTGCAGCTCTTAACACCATTTTTGGCTCAGAAGGTACCTCCTCACAACCATTTCTCGATATTTCTTCAGTCAAAGATGGAAGCCTATTCCCTGCCTGAAAGAATAATTGATATATTAAAGCGAGAGTATAGGCCTTCTATATAAATACATGTAGATACTCGGAAAGGAAGATGTTTGAAAACAAAGGGTTGATATTTTATTTTTGATCAATTTTTGACAATTTTAAGGGCACAAGTTATGTTGTTTTCAAGTGTTTTAAGGTCAAAAGCTTGTTGAAAAATGGGATGTTCGATCCCAAAAACAAAAGGCGTGTTTTTGCCCAGTTTCGACCACTTGGACTGCTAGAAACTAGGAAAGTTGACAACTCATTGTCTGCCCCAACAAACAATTGGTGTTTGCTTGAAATTTTTTCAAAAAATAAAACATGTCGTTTACGCCTTAAAAGAACAATGTGCTGGGCTTGATGGCTTCTACGCCAGCGCGCCTAGGTTATTATTGAGGGGACAGATGTTATGTTGTGCCTGATCCTTTTATGTATTGTTTTTGAAACTCAAATTTTTTTTTATTATGCTGGTTCTTAAATAATAATATAAATTTTTAACTAAACCGTAACAATTTATTTTTTAATTATTATGCATATGATATTAATATAATAATATTAACAATAAATTCATCATGAAACATCGAATCAATTTTTTTAAGTAGATTTTAAACATAATTTTAATAATTTTAAGATTTGTTTTTAGCTTTCAAACACACTTTAAATGTGTATATGATATTTTAATTTTTTAATATGCTTTAACAATTATAATATATATATTTTAAGGAACAATAATTTCAATTAAAAGCCTTGCATTTGCTGATACAAATAATAAATATAATAAAAAAAAATTGATTTTAGACTTGAAAAATATATATTTTGTGATTATTTAAAATAACTTACATTTTAAAAAATTTTATTGTTTTATAATTAGATAAAAAATTAAAAAGCAGCATACATGCGACATGAGATTAAAAAGCAGCATACATATATATTTTTATCTTAATTTTCTTACTTAATTTTTAGTTTAGAACAACAAATTTATTATTATTTAGTAACAATAATTATTGAATGCGCATATTAGTTTTATTTTACAATAAAAAATTATCTTGATAATTGCTTTTTAAAATTATTATATTTTTTAGTTTAATAACAATATCAAAAAAAAATTATTATTAAAACCTAGATGTTTTTTTTAGGTTCAAATTTTTTTTAATCCCCTATAGTGAGACATACAAACTAGTTAGTAACTATAATCCATTCCTCAATGCTTGAAAATTTGTTGAACAACGTGAGAGCACATCATGGGAGGACAAAGCAAGGAGACCAGGTCCATTCGGTAAAATACCGTGACAAAGCGAGGAGGCCATCCCGTTGGCCATGGTTGGGTAGCTTTGCAAAAGAGTATTTGGAATTACAGTAATTATTGTTTTTTTTGAAGTGTAATTTGTTTAGATATATATTAAAATAATATTTTTTTATATTTTTATGATCCAAAAATATAAAAAAATATTAATTTAAAATAAAAAAATATTTTTTTAAAATTTTTGTTCCAAAAACATTTTAAAAAAATAAGCATGCCCTTACTAATTAACAAATCATATATATATATATATATATATATATATATATATATATATATATATATATATCCTCCGCGCACACACACGTTGTGTGTTGTATACGGTAGAGTTTAATCAGATATCTCTGTTTGGAGGTCTGATTCTTCTACAGTTTGAACCCTGGGAAGGGTAAAGATGTAATTTAGGGTTGGGTGAGGACTACCCTGATGTAGCCCAAGTTTCATAAAGTCTTCTGTTTGAAGAGAGAGATATTGGGATCCGAGTGCCTTTTACACGTCGGACAAATATGTTGCCTGGACTTGGTGTGGGCCGGGAATGATGGGCTAGAGTTTAAAATGGGAGGCGGCCCAACAATCTGATCCCTGCCTGCAAACTAGCTTTTCGTTACATCTGTAAACTGCAGATTGGGCACCGCAATCTCCCCTGCAGCCCCGCTAAAAGCTATCTTTTATTTCTCACTTGGACGCTCGGGTGTGTTTCAATCCAGTCAGAGAGCTTGCAAATTTTTTTTTCTCTTACACAACATGTTACCCGCAGTCAAGAAGGCGCAGGTTGTTTTTTAGGGCACGACCCAAGCTGGAAGATGAATGCCAAGCATCAGAAATCAGTTAGCTGTACATTCATGCACTGTTTTTTAGTGCATGTCCCAAGTTGAAATCTAATCCTAAGGAGAGGTTCAGTGTACGGCACAAGCGTGGAAAAAATCTAGGCAGTGGGTCCCATTAGCAGTGCATGAATATTGCAGTTGCTTTCCCCCTGAACTGAACTCCAAGCCCCCACCACCGCGCAAGAGGCGGGAAGCCCCACGTATCAAGCAGCCGTTGCACAATTTGTCATTTGCCTGTTTTGGGCACTCCAATGTGTTCTTATCCCCAAGCGTTCGCCAACAAATGTTCCTGTCATCCCAACTAAATTAACAATAAAAGGCAAACCCAAAACTGGCTCTCCTCTATGTTTGCCACCTGAGCTTGTGTACAGACAAACAGCACTAGCCAAGTGTTGTCCATGTAAGAAAGCTTTGAGCTCTGCCGTGGACACGATCGTTCTGGTTCTTCTTGCCAAGTATCAGCCCCAGCTCATTTGGAGACACGTTTCGAGATCCTTGAGTACTATTTACTGCGTTCAAGCACTTATCCTTCTATGCTGATTACTGCCTTATAAATAAGCCCCTTCGCTGCATAATGTGCTTCTCACAACCGTTAGTGCTTAGTTTATTTCCTTGTGTTTTCTATGGGAGGAATGTCAAAATCAACCACGAGTGGTTTTGGAGAGAAAAAACAGTTCAAGAAGCCTGCGCAGGCCAGTTCTAGGAAGGGGTGCATGAGAGGGAAAGGGGGACCAGAGAATGCTCTCTGCACTTACAAGGGTGTCCGCCAGAGAACTTGGGGCAAATGGGTGGCTGAAATTCGAGAGCCCAACCGTGGTGCTCGTCTCTGGCTCGGCACCTTTGACACCTCCCATGAAGCTGCCACGGCTTACGATGCTGCTGCTCGTAAACTTTATGGACCTGAGGCAAAGCTCAATTTACCAGAGCTCCAAGTTAATAACTGCCAGTTTCCTGCCTCTCCAGCCATTTCCCAGGTGACCCAAATGACATACGATCCTTGTCAAATCATACATAACTGTAGTTCTACTACATCTACATGCTCATCCAATACCCCTAGTATTGAGTCTATTGAAATGACACCAATGTCATACAACCACGATCCAATCATGTCTTTCTCCAACGAAAGCGTTGATTCGGATGGAAAGGGGGCAGTAAATGAAGTAAATTTTGGGCGAAGTGAAGTGGAAATCAAAGAATTTTGGTCGAATTTCAACGTGAACATTCCTTTCGATGACTCGATTTGGGTAGAGGCAGCAATGTCGATTAATTTTCCAGTGGTGGAAGATCCTGGGATTTTCGCTAGCAATCTCATGGAAGGAACAGGCAGGGACACATTGCAGACTCCGTGGTGCATGTAAATCGAAGCCCCTGTTCCCTTACATGTCCTTCTGAGTCAGAAGGAAGTTAAAAGAGAGAGACAAAAAAACACAATCCTTATATAGGCCGTGAAGCCACCGAGTTTTTTGGGCTCTGATCCTGGCTCGTGTGCTTATGGACGTCTCCCTCTAGCAAGTCACAGGCATGCATCAGTCACGTGCTTCTCGTACTGTGATTTATACTTCTGTAGTGGTCTCTTAGCCTATAATGTGTACAAAGCTTAGCCAAAAAAATAAATAAAAAATGGTCTGGTCTGGCTTGAATTTGATTTTTGTAATTTCTAAATTTCATTGCACATCATTGAAAATCTTTTCCCACATGTCTTCCAAATTTTCTTGCATCTATCCTAGCTAGCTGCTATTGGCCCTTTCCTTGGATTTTTCTTTCTCAAGCTTTTGAAATTCGGATTTCAGAAAGGTCATTATCGGACATCCATGGTTGTTTGACACTTGACAATAATACCATCACAGTATTTTACTATCCATGATTTTTTCTTATTTAATAATATGGTCGGAGATTTGTAACAAAAAAATTGAAAAGCTAAAAAAAAATAAAAAATATATGGGGGCTGTTTGGATTATACAGAACGTTTTCAATGGATTGCAGAACACAAATATATTTTGAATAAAGCTTTATCGCAGCCAGTTTTCCAGGATTTTTTTTTAAATTAGCAAGTCAAAGTTTTTCGTAGAATAATATTATTTAAAAAATTTGATGAAATAATATATTTTATTTTATCATATTTTTAAAACGGGACAACTTAATATATAATCTTATTGTTAATTCTTCAGCTCAACCATTAGTTAATTGATTTAGTTGTTTGAATCAATTGACCATTTCATTTAAAAATCAAGATTTTATAAACCTTCACTTCTAAATATATTTTATAAGGGTAAATGATATAGTCAGTTTTTATAATAATTGATGATTTTAAGCAATCAAATATGAGTATGCCACAACTAAATAAGAATTTTCTTTAAACAAATTATATCAATAACCTAATAAATGTATTTATAGATTAGTGAGATAGGTACAAGCCCAAGAAAAGGTCTGATTACTTAATACCAAAATGATAACTAAAAAAAATCATAACTTTTAATCTGAATATTTAATCATTCTAAAAATTTGATAAGAGTTTACGGAGACCGTTATTTTTATAATAGCCATGAAATCACTACTCCAACTATTAGATCTTTAGATTTTAAAAATACCATCCTGGAATTTTAATTTTGATAATTTTATAATTTTTTTTTATTTTTAAATCGATCAACCAGTTTAAATAATCATTGCAATTCGGTTAATTAATTAATTCTAAATTTAATTGATACCGTGATGATAAATCATGATAATAATTAAAATTTTACAAAAATCACGGTTTTATATATATATACACACCTCCAATTTGTCCAGTTTTGGGTTACATAATCAAATTGGAGGTTGTCTTTATGTGGTTTTGTAATCTGGGACTGTCCCACATTCCTTTTTGTAAGTGTTGCAGACTGACGAAACTATCAGATTCTGTGCGACAACTTGCAGTTCACGACAGGTTTCAAATTTGAAATGAGAAGAAGACCTCATGATAAGCTGAATAGCGAGCATGCGACAGAACCCGAGTCTACACGGAGCCAGACAGTTCCCTTCCATGTGCAACAACATAGAAAGAAAACAATATTATTTACGCCATTTGTTTTTTTAGTTTGAAACTGTATTTAGATATATTTTAAAAATATATTTAGCTTTTAAAAAATACTAAATTAATATTTTTTATTATTTTTTTATAGTTTTTATATATTGACATTAAAAAAATAATTATTTTAATGTATTTTTTTTTTAAAAAAAAACCATGAATCACAACACCTAATAAATGCAGATTCTATATCATGCTATGAAGCTAACCACCAGTCTACAAAAGAATAAAATAAATAAATAGATACCAAAAAGCTTCTGGGGCACCACTTGTTATAGTTTTTTTTTTTAAAAAAAAAAGTTTTAAGAAAACTATAAATTATATTAACTTCTATTAAAATTTGAGATAAAAAAACATTTAAATAATAAAAATCAAACAGCTTCTAAAAAATATCAGCCTAAAAACGTTTCCAAGCACACGCATCACAAGGCCAAACAGAGCCTAGCCTGGCACATGCTTTTTCACTTAAGGTTTGCAGGTCAGGTCATTGATCCAAATTGCTTAGAACAAGGAAAAGCCTTAAAACCAATAGAGTGAAATGGTTCAATGACAAATTGCAGCAGGCACTGTTTTGAAGGAAACATGGTCACAAAACAACTGAGTTATACACCGAGTACATATTATCTGCAAGATTGTGCATATCACACAAGATTTTGAATTATCTGGAGAAGATTTCTCAAATATTCAGAATGAAACCAGTACACTTTACATTCACCTTCCCAGCTCATGGAATAGGATCTCTTCATGACGCAGCCACGGATGAAGCTCTCAGGGGGTTCCAAAATCTATTGTGGAGCCATACGGAATCGGCTTCTACAGCATACCCGTCTTGATTACGATGCCAGCCGAAATATGCATGGGTCCTGTTCTTTATATCAAGGATGCCATGACCAAAACTAGGTTCACGAAAAGCTGAGTAGCTTGGCTGTGGCTCTGTCATGCTGCATGGTGTAAAAATGCGTTTACTGTTGGCAACTTAATTTAAAACAAACTATATACAAGCTAACCATTCGTGAAACACAAATAATCAGCAACTACCTGGTCACTAATCCTTCTAGGTTTCCTCCATCTCCAATGGTTATGTAAATGGGGGCAGATTGATCTCTTATGGGAGTGCACAAACCGTTCACGATGTTGTATGCAACATTTGATATACGTTCCTGTAATGCAAAACAATTCAAACACTATTGCGCATAATAAACATGCAATAATTCAATGCATTTTCCCCTTTTCCATTGACTTAAGGCTCTTCTGAACATAACTATTAACTCAAAAATTATTCATGTTGTCTCCCATTTATCTAGTTTACTAGTCTTGTGTCCACATAAATAGCAGCAATTACACCAGAAACTTTAAAGAGGCCTCCATCCTCTGAATAACATTCTAAAACTATCTTAAATAATAGAAACTTTGAGATTCATGCTTGTTCTGCGTCATCCAACTGAAGGCTTTCTATAAAGTAAAATTAGAAAAATGTGTGCACGTAAAAAGCCAACAGAATTGATGCTATATCAACCTATGCCTGTGTAACTTTCAGTTGTTTGGGATGGGATATCTCTTGAGGCAAAATTGACAGAGGTAGCAGAAGCAACATCTAGCGCATGGGCCATGTAGAACAAGTTCTTCATGTAAAGAGAACTTAACAAGCGAGTGATTGGTCTTTAGATGGCAGGGGTTCATGCTGTCTGCCAATAGAGCATAAACAATAATGGGATACCTGCATATCTTCATGAATCTTTAATTTCAGTAACTAGTACACAGAATCTATCAACTCCAAATCAAACATTGGGGGTGGACAAAGAGACCACAAGTAACATGGCAAAACATAGAAAGTTAAAGAATTAGGGATGTGCATTATTCAACATGTCACGGTGGTTCGAAAGGGAAATTTTTTTATTACCAATTCAAGATGCTATCAACAGAGAAAATATCATAAATGGAGAATGTGCATGCACTTACAGATCGCTCATAAGCATGAACATGGCCGGCAAAAACAACATCGACTTTGAACTCCACAAACCATGGCTCATACATTACTCTCATGGTTTCCCCTTCCATATAATGATGTGCATAACTGTTATACATTGGACAGTGCATAAGAACAATAAGCCATGGTGTCTCAGTCCTGTTTACTTTAGGCAGCTCCTTTTCTAGCCATTTGTATTGAGGAGTGTATTTTCCTGCAAAATGTCAACTTTAAGTAGTGCTCTACTTTGAGATTCTTCCCAAATCAAGTCTTTGACACACATACAAGCAAACGTAGCACTATGGCAGTGATGTCTAACAGGAACAGTTCAATAGTCATTTCGTGGCAGGAAATTATGCTCAATAACAGTTTGATTGGTTTTGACATAGAAGGCACTTCTTCACCAATTCTGATTCAGTGTAACAAGATAATGAACATATAAACTGCAAATGATAGAATGAGTCACAATATTGTCTAGTACTGAAGCTGCGGAAATAAATTAGTTTATAGATCATGGCCGATCATTATCGTTCATGTATGCTCAATATCTCTTTAATAGAGTATCAAAAAGTACTAAGAGTGAAAGAAAACCTACCATAAGCTGAGTAAGAGGACAAGACAATGATGTATGCTGAAGCTCTCTTGATGGAGTACCACATCGGAGATGTGCTCCCTGATGCTCTATATGGGACATGATAACGGTGGGTATAAGGCTTAAATGGTTTCCTTTCACCCTGCAACAGCATTACCATGTTTGATCAAGAAAATCGTGGTTAAAATCTCTGAGAAACACGAAATATAAGCAACAACTTCTCAATTAATTGAAAACACTGGGCTAAAAAGCGAAATAAGAATAATTAAAATGCATACAATTTCAGGATCAAAGTCAATTTCATGATTCCCTGCAGTCCAAATCCAAGGTTGATAAGCCGCACTTCTCTCTATGAACCTTCCCCAAGTATCCCACCTCGAGTTGTCATGAAATGGATAATCATCTGCATAAGACAGATCCCCCACAAACAACAATGTCTGTCCCTTCGTTGGATTTAACTCATAGTGGGTAACTGTCCTGTTTGAATCATGAGTTTGACCAAGATCCCCTGCTCAAGATGTTAGATCAAGTGATATGAAGATATAATCTTTCGGAAACATTGATACAAGCATAAATTACTCTAACAAAATCGTTTTCTTGAAATCGAGAATTAAAATGAATAAATAAATATGAACTATACCTATGAGGCCAAATGTGTATGGGACATCAGGGCCAGGTCTAGGAGGAGTGATAAACCAGAATTGTCTTGTTGTGTTTCCAATTCCAACCTCATAGTAATATTTGGTATCAAACTGCAATCATAATAAAACTGAATTACAAATCACAATCTTACTTCCTGAGTGAAAACTTTGAGCATAGTGCATACCTCCAAATCCTTAATGGTGCAGTGGTGAATATACCCAGAAGTGTAATTGAAGTATCTATACTTCAAAATAAAGCCATCTGCAGAATTTTTTAGCTCACTATTTTCAGCCCAGTAAAGCACTGTCTTTGAACCACGCTCATCTGGTGTAACCCAAGACACTATCACACCCTTCCCCTCATGGTCTCCTTGTGTTATATGAACCTTTGGTCATTACACAAAAATGAAAAACACAAAACCATGGTATAGCAAGTAGTAAAATTCAGAATCTGAAAGAAGCAGTACTCACCTGTTGAGGAGCATTATAGCCAGGAGGGACTCTAAACACATCACTGTCTAATGGCATATCAAGAGATAAATCATCATTTCTTACATAACTGCTTGTTATTCCTCCATTAGCAATCTCTGCAAAACCCAATATCAATCCCACCAAAACCATCCCAACAAAAGAGTCCCATCTCACTTCCATCTCTACTCTAGCCGATCAACTTTCAATTTACAGGGACTGATAAAACTCTTAAAGATCACTTGTACCATGGCAGAGGAGCTGGGTTTTTTTTTTTTTTGGTGATGCTATAATAAATGACGCGAGGAATATCCATACCTTGATACGGATATTTAAGAGTGAGTCAGACCCGACGTGGCACTTTTCAGACATTAAAGCCTTAACCTCGTTGTCTTCTTTGATGTTGGGGGTAAAAATATCAAATTACTTTACTGTTTAATTTTAAAGGAGAGAAGAGTGTTTTATAGATTAGATGACATGAAAGTGGAAGTTAACGGACACGCTAAGTAAACTGTCAGTCAAAGAGGCCACGTGCATCTCATTTGCCAACGCGTCTCTTAATCATTGGGCACTATGGAATAAAAAGATGAATTGCATGTTTGATAAAGTGTTTATTGGACGATGAAGATATTATTTTTTAAAATATTATTTATTTAAAAATATATTAAAATAATATTTTTTATTTTTAAAATTTATTTTTAATATTAACATATAAAAAGATTTAAAAATATTTAAAAAATAATTTTAGGTAAAAAAATTCAATTTTTTGGTGAAAATTGTTTTTCAATTTTTTTTTGCTTTAAAATATATAAAAATAATTTATTTATTTATTTTTTAAAACTTAATTTTGATATTATCAAATCAAAATAATTTAATAAAAAAATAAAATATATAATTAGACTACAATGACAAACACCATAAAAAAATAATAAAGAAAAAACAGGATAAAAGAAGGGGAAAATTATATCTAATATATATAAGATAAAATAATTATTTTTATATTTTATTTGGTTGAAGATGATAAATCATAAAAAATATAAAAAATATGTTTTATTCTTGATTTATATTACCATTAAATTATATTTAATCTCTAAATACATAGAATTTTGTGAGTAAAGAGAGCGTTTTAAGAAATTAATTGGAAAAAAAAAAAACAAGAATAAGAGAGACGTACCTAGATAATAAAAGGAGTACTTTTGATCGAGAAGAAAAGAATGACCATCGTTGTTTTCTAACTTAAAGTAGCCAGGGTCCTTTGCTTAGAAAAAAATAACGACAAATTTGGAATGAAGTGTTTTTTTGCAGGTGTATTTTAAAGAAAAAAAATAATATTTGTATCATAGATGATATATCCCCATGTAGTTTCTGTTTAAAAATAAATTTATTTTTATATTTTTATTTCTGTTATTAAAAATTTACTAATGATCTGAAAAAAAATGCAAAGTTAATTCATATTGATTATTTGTTTAAAGAGTTATTATAGAAAATAAAATTAAAGCCTTACAACACAATAGAAATATGCTTAAATAAAATACCATAAACAATAATTAATAGGTTGTTTAGTAACATTTATTTGTTGAATTACTTATAATATGATTTATATAAAAATTTATTGTTGTCAATAATCAAATTTTTATCTTTAAAGTTTTTTTACTTGTTTCTTGGAGCAAATGGAATGACTACAATTAGCCTCTAAGAATTACAGTAATATTATTCTATTTATTTGTATTTTAAAATAATATCTATGAAATTTAAATAAAATAAAACTTAAAATCTTTCTATAAAGTACAAAACCAAAACCAAAACTCTAGAACAGAGAGAGAGAGGGGGGGGGGGGGGTGCAAAAACTGAAGGTAAAATAAATTTAAAACAATATAGAAGAAGGTAGGCAAGATGTTGTTAAGTATGAAAAAACATTTATCGTTCAACCAATTTTATATTAATTTTTAAAAATAAAATTGACTCCATATTAATTATAGTAATTATCAAAATTAATTATTATTATTTTGACTTAACTACATATGACAAAACAAATGGTAAATTATTCTAGCATCTATGAGTTGATCATTGTCTCACTTTACAACTAATTTTTTAAATATTACACGGTAAAAACAGATTTTAAAAATCAATGAAAAGATAATTATACCCCTCATTTTCTCTCTCGGACCCGGATACCTCAACCTTCATAGCTGCCACTGTCCTCACCAGAAATTTCACCAAAAATCACCCAAAAATCTGAACTTTTCTTTTTATCAAAATCGCTATCACAAGACCACACCCTGCTCGAATCATTCCACAACATGAACCAGAGAAGAATAGAAAAGCAAAATCATCATTTCAATTCTTGGTCTCAGCGAGAGAGAGAGATTGTTGTTGGGGGTGTATGTGCATGTGTATGTACAGATCTCACTCTCTCGATCCATGCAGAACATGTAACGAACCCTTTTCTCTTCTATCCATAATTTTTGTCTTTCCATGCTTGAACTCTTTCTTGCTTCCTTGGGCATGGGTTCGTCGCTTATAATTTGGGAGCTTGTAATATTTTCCTAATAAAAAACAAATCTTTAAGTACAAGGCCAGTTGATGCACTTGGATCTTACACTTAAATAAACCAATAAAATAAAAAAAATCCCTTCACTTGAGAGAATTTGTTTTCCGGTTAGCTTTTCTGCTAAAGCGTTTTCAAAGCTAATTGTGTCCATTACCAAAGATAGTGTTTCAACTTTCAATTGTTCCATGACCAAAATCTCTTTCCATTAATGTTAGACAAAAACTCACAATCTTCGAGGAAGAACACCACGCCGAAGCAGTAACTACATCAATTCCAGGTACCCCTCCATACCAAATCCAAAGCTAACCATGTATGGGTTCATAGCTAAGACTTGTCCCCGTCGACTTACTGTTGGTTTCTCTCTACCATCTGATCTTAATAGAGTTATCTTTAATTCGCTCCGGGTCGCCCCATCTCCTCCTCTCAAGAAATCAACCCCGCAATGTCAGCCCCGCCACTACCTCCGTCAACAGTAAAAAATAAAATCATTGGAGGGTCAAAGGAAATTATACAGTTATCTGGTTTTGAAAATGCTTGTTGAGTGTGCTCAACTTGTCGAGTCCAAAACTGATCAAGATGTGAAATTGTCGGTTAAGTTCAAGGACTCGGTGAGTAAAAACGATGATCCAGTTGAGCAGGTTGCTTTCTACTTCGCAGAAGGATTATGCATAATAGTTATCGTAGTAGAGCTTGATGTCAAGAAAATTTTTGATCAGACAACAAGTGAAATTTGATTCAGGGGGCAGCCGGATGTGTAGGAGAAGGGAAGAAGAGGGAAAATAACAGGGCTACGGCTTTCTAATTTTATTTTATTTTTGCTTTTTGTGTATACTGTACTCTGTCTTTTCCGTCATTATTTTAAATATAATATAATAACAATTTTGTAAATAAATATATATTTTTAATGATTTTTTTCCAGTATCAAATTTTAAAGATGTAAAATGTTATCTATATTCAAATTTGAAATTGAAAAGTGAAATATTTAAAAATTTTGTTGAAAAATAAAAAAAAAACCAAATTATAAAATGCTTATAATAATTTATTCTAAAACATATAAAAAGGTCTAATTGTTTTTGTCTTGAAAACCTAACATACTTGGAAAATTAAATTGTTTAAGAAGTGAAAGGATTATTATTCACACTATTTATTCCTGGGCTAACTAAAAACTAGATTGATAAAAATTTATTTTTTATAGGTTTAAAAAATTATTTTACAACAAATACAAATTTAAACTCAAAGTATGTGGGCACATTATATATTTTTTATGCGCTAAAAAGTTATTTTACAAAAACCTCCAAGCCTCTGACTCAAAAATGGAACTCGAGATGAGTAAGAATTACATGTAACTTAAACACAAAGCCCACTTCCTACGTCCTCTCCATTGAAAAGCTTTGATGTCTTACAAATCTATTTTTAACTTTTCAATTTTCCATCATGTAACTTATAAAAAAATCTTATATTTTTTTTAATACAGAGGGTTTGAGTTTTATAAAACATGCCAATTAAGTATTTTTTTAAATTAATTTTTTATTCACCCACAATTTATTCTAATTATACTTATATTAAAATTTTTTGATTAAGGAATAAATAATCTCTAACAAAATTTTAATTTTAAAAATAAATAGATTTCATTTTTATTTTGATATCAAATACGATAATTAATAATGTTTTAAAATAAATTTCTGAAAATTCTGTCATTTTAGATAAACATATTTTTGTTCAACTCCTCCACTAAAAAAACACGGCCTTGATCTTGTAACGACGACAGATCGTGCGTACACAAGGGCATGTTTTGAGTTTATTGCTGGTTGTTATCCGAGTCAAGATAACCCGTTTTCTCCTGCTGAAAGCCTGAAACCCGTTAGAGGTTGAAGATAAAGACATCACAATTCATCTTAGTCACTATTGTTTGTTTATTGTACAATTTAACTCCTAGCTATCAAGTCTTGATTTTTAACTTGATCCTGAGTTTGAGATATCTTCAAAGTGCCAATTGGCCCCAAACTTTATTCCCACGATTAGATCTTTCCTTTTTACTCCAAAATAGTATTAATTTCATAAAATTTCAGCAAATCACCGTAGGAGTTAGTTTCATTCCAAATTGTTTATATCAGTATTCAAAACGTTAACAAACAATGGGGACAGCAATGCATGTTTATCATCGTCTTATCATCTTCCACCTCAAAACAGTCTCAGACTTGGAAAATTGGCCATCGCATCTTCACCCACAGTAGGTGTCAAGAGTAATTGAGCCAATGTCAATGAAGTATAAAAATAAAAACGTAATTCCTGAAATGTAAAACTGTTTCAATCGAAGTTTATGTTCAGAATTTCAATATTTGATCTTGTTCTCATTTTGGTCTAAGCATCTTTGTTGTTGGCAAAATGATCCTAAACTAGTGGAGGAATTTTTTGTGGACGTGGTGGCTCCACCAGCGATCCCTTTTTCCGGTGACAGAAGGTACAACTTCGACAGCTCTTACATAAACAAGATTTTTATCTAAAAGGTAGGGCGGCAATATGAATAGTTCCAACAACATGGTGCCCATATATCTACTCTTTTTTGCCAGTTTCCTAAGTTCGGGAACAAATCATTGCAAAGCCAGCAAAATGCCTCCAAACACAAATCTGAAAAAAGGTTCAAACAATACCATTTCAATGCACATCAGGACACGTTATTAAGGATATGAGAACAAACGTAAGCAAGTGGACTTGGTTTGCATGACGAGACAAGAAGTCCCCATCTGTCATAAGCATCGTCACTTATAATATGAACTCTAAATTTCGATACTCCGCTCAATACATTTACCTCAAAGCTAACTGCAGAGAGCATAGATTCAGAGAATTGGACCGGTTGGCGATGAACATTTTGATCAGTCTTTTATGCAACCGTCATTAGAGAAATTCCCACAAGAGGAGCTCCATCAAACAACTATGGTGATTATGGTTCTTGAAATTTCAGTTGTTTTTTGGTACACGCCTGCTTAGTTCTCTTTACTAACATGAAATCTGGGAGATGATTTTGCAGGAAGAAAGCATGGGAACGACTTTGGTAAGCAATGGTTGTGTTGATATTCGAGGAAGAATTGCAGACAAGAGAACTACTGGAGGATGGAAAGCCGCTCCTTTTATTATAGGTTCTTAATTAAACCAGCACTTGCAAATTTGTCAATGGTTTCAGGAACAACAGAGGCTAATGTCTTTTCAAGTTTATGTTTTTTGTTTTGCCTGCCGTTCGGTGCAGCTTATGCATGTTCCCTCTTCTTCGATTTGACTTCTTGGCCACTAGAGGCTGATATTTTTTTCCTTTCGGTGTTTCCAGTGAATGAAGTTGCTGAGAGGTTAGCATTTTATGCTATAGCTGTGAACATGGTAGCTTACTTGGTCTTTCAAATGCATCAATCACTTCCAGATGCTGCAACTCATGTGACTGACCGGATTCAAGACCATCGTTATTTTCTCTTGCATCTATACAGTGGTAAGAAATCAGGATCCCCCCCTTTCATTTCCTTTCTACATGGCCTATGACCAAGCTGGAACAGGGGTCTCTGGTCTCCATAATGTTCAATAGGGGTTCTTATAGCTAAAATTTGTTGAGAAATAAGATTGGTCTAAATTTGCTGTTCGACCAAATTGTGTTTTGGTCTTGATTGCAGGGAATGGTATTATTGACGCTCTCAGCTTCTATAGACAGCTTACGTCCACCACGATGCAAGGTAAGGCCATGTCCACAAGCAACCGGTGGCCAGACATGGTTCTTGTATGGTGCACTGGCCCTTATAGCCCTCGGTACCGGCGGTATCAAGCCATGCGTCTCAACTTTTGGGGCTGACCACTTCGATGAGGCAGATAAAAAAGAAGTGCCAAAGAA
Source organism: Populus tomentosa (assembly GCA_018804465.1). Classification (NCBI taxonomy): domain Eukaryota; kingdom Viridiplantae; phylum Streptophyta; class Magnoliopsida; order Malpighiales; family Salicaceae; genus Populus; species Populus tomentosa. The sequence goes on from CM031977.1 coordinate 18,706,697, forward strand.
ACATGCATTCTTCAAATGGTTCTTCCTGGCTATAAATATGGGTGCCCTGTTTGGTATAACCGTATTTGTATATATACAAGATAATAAGGGATGGGCTTGGGGTTTTGGGCTACCTACAGGGGCCATCGTTATTTCCATCGGCATTTTAGTAGCTGGCATTCGTTTTTATCGTTTCCAAGAACCCATGGGGAGCCCTTTCACCAGGTTTGTTCAGGTCATGTGGGCTTCTGTAAGGAATCATTTGCATGGAGTTCAGGTGGGACATCAAACGGAGCTTTACGAGGTTAATACCAACGAATCTGATATTAAGGGCGCCTAAAAGTTGTCTCACACCATACAATACAGGTAAGTCTATTTACCCAACGTAGTATTTCCTCTCCCTGAAATGCAGATGGTATTATCTATAAATATATTTAAGTCTATTTTATTTTTATGTTTTAAAAATACTTTTAAAAAATTTGATTTTTTTATTTTTTATTTACTTTAAATTAATTTATTTTTTTATATTTTTAGATCATTTTAATATGTTGATGTAAAAATTAATTTTTTTTAATAAAAAATATTATTTAAATATATTTCGGAATAAAAAAATTATTAAAAAATAATTATTACCATATTACCAAACACTAAAAAAAATAACATTTGACATTAATGAAATTTAATTCAATCCTTTAAGAACGTCTTAACTGTTAAGGTTCGTGATTTCCAAATAAAAGGTCTCAGGTTTAATTATCTTTCATGAGCCTATATACTGCTTGATCACGATCTCATTCATTCTACTATATATATATATATATATATATGTGTGTGTGTGTGTGTGTGTGTATTGTATGATGTGTGTGTGTTAATCGAGTGACTTGTAAATCTTGGCGCAGTTTCTTGGACAAGGCAGCAGTTGTGACAGATCCTGAGGCCGACACAAGGAACCGTTGGAGACTTTGCACAGTAACACAAGTAGAAGAATTCAAGTCCTTTATAAGAATCCTCCCAGTATGGGCATCCACAATTGCACTCTCCATATCCTTTGCTCAGCTCTCAACCTTCTTCATCAGCCAAGCAAACATCATGGACCGAAAACTCGGCTACAACTTCATAATTCCAGCAGGTTCTGTCCCCATCTTCAGCGTCATCAATGCCCTCATTCTTGTCCCCGTCTACGAAAAAGTGATAGTCCCCTGTCCTCCGTAAACACATAGGCCACTCCCGCGGCATCACATCTTTGCAACGTATTGGAGTTGGTTTGTTCATTTCAATATTTGCTGTAGCTTCTGCTGCATTGGTAGAAAAAAAGAGACGCCACAGCCCTAACCCTTCAGACATGAGTGTGTTTTGGTTGTTTCTACAGTTCTTTCTAATAGGCAGTGCAGAAGTTTTCTCCTACGTAGGACAGCTAGAGTTTTTCTACGATGAAGCAACCGATGGGACAAGAAGTATTAGTAGTGCAATGTTTCTTAGTGAAATTGGGATTGGAAGTTGGTTAAGTACTGCAATAGTTAAGATCATTGAAAGAGCAACTGGCGGAGAAGAAAAAGGGTGGTTAAGGAATAATCTTAATTTAAGCAAGCTTGATTATTTCTACTGGGTGTTAACCTCGATTAATGCAGTTAATTTGGCAGTTTATGTGTGGATTGCTGTTCTTTATAAGGGTATGGATGGTGCAGTTGGGAGTGTGAGAAGTGAAAGTGTGTTTGAAATGGGTGACGGTGTTTTTGCTGGAAAAAGACGATGATAAAGGTGAAAAATTCTAAAGTGTGGCCTTTTAGAACAATTGCATTTGCTTGATTTGATTCCTAATTTCGATGTCTACTGTTTGATTTAATCGTGTATGTTTGAAGACATTAATTTGTTTCACTTTAATGTAATATTTTATTTATAGTCTATTTTCGAACTAAAATTTTAGTGTTTGTTTGTTAACGCAATGCACTTTGTGACTGCGATTGCGTTGATAGTTAAAATATAAAAAATAATATTTTTATTACATTGTAACTTGTAGTAAACCGAGTTGCTAGTTTGATGTTGAGTGAAACTCGATCAACTCATGATAATGCTACTTGCTGGGATTTAACTTTTGGGATCGAGATTTTCTTATCTGATCTCGAACAGGAAGACTGATTAGACACGAATTTTATTTAAAGAAGGGAAAAGTTGTCGAGTTAAAATGGATGCCATTCACATCATGATTAAAAGGGCAATAGAGAATTCTGTTCTAAAAATTAAAAAGAATTCGCTTTTGGAAAAGCAATATGATAACTATGGATACTAATGATTGATTAACCTCTTTAATGATGTGATCTTGGGATCCGTTAATCCTCCCTTAATCTTACCTAGAATTTTGTCAGCTTGCTTGTTTTTTAGCCTCGGGTTATAGGAAAGGTCAAGCTTACCAAAAAAAAAAAAAGGTCATGTTGTAAAAATGGAGAGGGACAGGCACTTCCAGCCGGAGATTGACTAGAAATAGTCTCCGAACACAGGAGTTTCTATTTGACTGAAGCTTCAGAACAAGGGGTGATCAGGAGCTTATATCAAATTCTATGCTTCGTGGGGAAAAAAATCGAAAATATGTTGAGGCCTAACATTATTATATATAGAATCAAGGAAAATTATTTCATGCCTTTCAAAAATCCAAAGGCATGGATCTGGCTTTGAACCGGATGTTTTTCATATTTATTCAAATGTGTAATTCATGGTATTTTCTTATGCCTTTCAAATTAATCAATTTTTTTGATCTAATTTTCAATTTTTAAAAAAACAAAATAACATAGTTCTAATAAAAAAAAAAGCTTTGAATGAGACAAAACCTAAGTCCATATCATGTTTCGAATGGTCAGGCCACTGAGTTATCCGGACAGCTTTTATAAATATACATGTAATGACCATTTCAATCGGACTGGAGTTGTGGGGGACCGAGGCAGGATTGCTACATGGATCTTCCCGAGTCATGACCGAGTCTCGGGGTCAACTGGAAATGCCAAACTACCTGTATACTGGAAAGCTAGAATTTAACTAGGCAAAAAGCAAAGTCAAATTCGACATGGTTGCGAGTCTGAACTGGCTCAAATAATGCTTTTGGCACTATGGATGTCCTTTCTTTCTTTCTTTCCTTTTCCCTATTTTCATGTGCTAATGCTGGTGGATCTTTACATAGCCAAAAGCTTGAGAGTTATTTTAGAGTCAGCGTGCCTCATATTGGATTGTGCTGGCAGCCATCAAGGTTGGCTCGAATCAGTGGCATGCATGATATTTACAAAATGGCATCAAATGCTAGGGTTTTTTTTCAATGACCCACAAAATAAAAAAGGCTCCTTCTTTTAGTGCAAATAGATGTTTTTCCAATTTAGTTGTCCCAAAATGCATGTTTACTATTTAAAAAAAATTGATGTACCGATTACCCTAATTTCCTACTTCAGTTCCTGATTCCTTTCAAAGCTCTTAGCCATGGACGTCTTGCAACCATCATGAATGCATCAGCTAGCCTAGACAAGACTTAAAAATATAATTCTATTAATTGAGGATAAGTTGCGTTTTCAAAGAAGACAGTTTTTGGATTGGTTTCGGGTTTGGCGATTATCACATTAATGATCGTTAATTTTAATTTATCTCTATCTATCATTAATTAGACTGCCGATTTTTTCAATTTTCATAAACATGGCTGCATCAATCTTGCTTAAGCGATTTTAGTTCTTTCAGGCCATAGAAGAATTTGTAGCATCACGCTTCCTGCCAAAAAAAGAAGAAGCATAAACGTACGGTGGTCATGAATACTGAGTTTTTCCTTAACTTCTTTTACTTCAAAGCAGGTGGTCATGATTTATGTGTAGGATCATGCTAGACAAATTTCCTGATTTATTCGGCATAAATACTTATCCAGCAAACTTCTAACTATTCTCGTTGCCTGTCACTCCTTCTGTAGACATCCGTATATGGAATGTCACGAGCCAGAATAGCTAAAGAGATACTGTACTTTTCACTCTTAATCAAGGAGAAGTTAAATAGTTCCTCTGATTTTAAGGGAGCCAGAACTGAGCCAACTCGTGCAAGCTTTTGTGTTTTTGGAGTCAGGTGTTTGTGCTTAAATGCTTGAATCCAAGTGTAAATTACTGAAACTCGGATCCCATAAGGCCAAGAGAAACGTCCAAATTCCAAATAAAGCACTTTACCATGTCTCAACTCAAAAAAGATTGATTAAAATCACCACTGATCAAAAGTGGAAAAGTAGTGAAGACTTGGCATGCAAATTCCGCACTCAGTTCTCTCACGTCAATTCTCGTACCCCCTTGTGGAACATGCTGAAATATATTCTTCATTGCCCTGTATGGAGACTTGAGGTTAAAGGGCCTCGTCTCTAAATAATGTTCTTGATATTTTACATGTATATATATCAATCTCTATATACACGCCATCATGATCAAATAAAATGATCAGTACTTGAGACCAGTGTTATTGTTGATATGGGCGACGTTATGATGGCAATATGAGTATCAGCGTGCTTGAAAACTGAACATGGCTATCAAAACTAGTAGAGTGGAGTCAAGTCCATGATGTTCTTGGAGCATTAGCCTTTCATAATCTTCATATCTTCTTAATTTCGTAAAACAAACCAAGATTTTAACTTACAAAGAGAAGCATAGGAGATTTCAGGCCTAGAGGGCCGCATTAGCGATGACAACCATCAAATTTATCCCCTCAAAATCTTACCTATCTCGACCTCCTACTAACATGAAAGGACTGGACATGAAAAAAAAAATTTAAGTCTCCATACACACACAAGACATCTTAATTAATAGAGAGGTGCCATTTTTTTTATGGGATCTTGGCTCTCCAGCCAACTGTGTAGTCAAGAGTCAGGGGGTCTTGCCGGTCAAACATTTTCTGTTGACGAAGGGAGCAGTGGCTGAGTGAGGGAAGTCTTGATGTGGGTTTGAGCCCTGCTGATTCCGTGCTCAGGAGTGGCCTGAATTGCAGCCTTTTCCAATGCCAAGAACTTCTTTTCTTCGCTTTTGCCCCATAGGACCAGGTACAACCCTGCTATGATCAACACTGCCCCGATGATCCTGTACACACAAAATCATTAACAAGTATAAATATACACTCAATATAATCAAATACTATTCTCTTGTACCCTAGCACTTGTCTCACGTAACTTTACCGCACTACCCTCGTGACCTTGTCCTTTGAGGAAGGATAAGCAAACAAGAACCCCTTTATATGGCAAGGATGTTTTGGTCATTAAGGCTAGTCAAAGATCAGTCAAGATCCCAAATAATATTGTTAATCCTATGGCTGGGGATGGACGTGGAGCCAATAGAATGCATGACTAATAGATAAATAGAAGATCTCAAAGATGATAATTAAGTAAAAAAGAAAGGACCCACCCTCCTAAATAGAACTCTTCTCCTAAAGCGATGGAGGCCATGATAGCAACAACAAGGGTCTGTACAGGTTGATAAACAGCCACGAAGACAGGGCCACCTCTGTCAATGCACCATATCTGTACAGCGAAGGCAATCCCTGATGCGACCACTCCCTGCAATTTTCCACGAAAAAAGAAGCTTTTTGCTCATTTCGTTTCATAACACCCCACCACTCTACATTCTTCTCAGTAACTGTGTTCGACAATAATATTTTTTATTATTAAAAAATATATTCCCAGAATAATATCTTTTTGCTCATTTCATTATTTTTAAATAAAATTATTAAAGAATAACGGAGCCAATATTACAAGGTAGGAAAATAAATGGCGTATCAAAGAAGATAAAGATGCATGACTGGTTACCAACATGTCCAAAGGCTACAACAAAGTTACCCTTTTTATTTCTGATCGAAGACTTGACAGGCTTTTAACAGTCTAAAGTACACACCGGACTACTGTTTCAGTTCATTTTGACGCCATCTTTTCATCATTTTTTTAAGCAAAAACAAATCCATTATACCCAAAAGTAAATTAATATTTACGCAGGACAGGATTTCGTATTAAAAAAAAAATTTTATCTAGTTAGCAAGTGTGATCAGTAATTAAATTAAACCATGACCCTTAATTTATCTGGTTTTCTTTCGGCTGTCATGATTAATGTTCCCTAAAGAAAAATAATGGAAAAAAGTGAACAATACTAGCAAAAACCCAGGAATGCATAGGTCCAAATTAATTAAATTTGACTAATTTCATGCTGTCTGGATGTATAGGAGACTGAATCTCAAAGAGGAAAAAGGTGTGGGATACTAACTGCGTAGAGAATAGTGAAGAGTTCTCCACCAGAGTGGAAAATCCAAGCCTGTGGATCTCTCTCCATAAAGGCAGCAATAATAATGAACTGAATAAGCCCAAAGAAGCAAGTGTAGGAGGTGACGGAGAGCCTAGCCGGGTACTTCTTTAGAACTGGTGCCTGCAACACAAGCCAACCAGACCAGGACAAGCAATGGCCAATGAGGTAGAGGCAACCAAGGGTCCAGTTCTTGGCCTCAGCATCTCCAAGTGAAACAAACATTGGCGTGGGTCTGTTTAGATGTTTAGCTGGGCTGTATACCACTGGACCTGTGTATAGAGTGATCACTGAGGCCCCTGCTACACAGCAGATAGTTCCTAGTACTTTTGCTATTCCATCTTTTCTGTTTATCCTCACTTTCTCTATCCTGCATCATCAAAGAAAATAACACGTTTCAGAAAACGAAAATTAGGTGTACAACGATGCATTTACACGCTCCGCGGATCATATGTATGTGCAAAAAATTAAACGTGTGATGCAATGAGAGTCTAAAAGAGAGAGAAAGGGAGAGGGAGAGGGAGAGGGAGAGGGCTTGCCGGAGTAGAGCTGCCATGAGAAAGGTAATAGCAGGGACAGAGTTTTGGATTGCTGATGCGAAGGTGGGTGAAGTGTTCTCCAGACCCAGCAAGTAGAATCCTTGGTTTGCTGTTATTCTGTTCACATGCATGGGCAACAAGAAGTGAAAATGAGCGGTCATTGTTTTTTATTTTTATTTTCATTTCAAATTATTTGATATATTTTGGGTCATACCCAACAAGTGCAAGGAAGAAGAACTGAAGGACAAAGTTGAGAGTGAGCGCCGGCCTCTCCTTCCTGATCGAACAAAGAGAAAAGAATAAATACTCCTTGAAAATATATAAAGGATGACTGAAGATAAAATGAAAGGGTTAGATTAATGGATAGCAGTACTTTTCCAGAAAATATGCAAAGGGAAGGAGCAGAAGCAAAGCGATGATGTTCCTATATACTGGGAAAACAAGCTTGCTGACTCCCATATTTAGGGCAGCCCTAGAGACCACATGGAACCCGGCATAACCAAACTGCAAGGCCAACATGGCCAAGTGCAGTTGGAATCTTTCAGGAACCGAACACCACATTCTCCTTGAAGAAGCTGAACCACCGACGTCAGGCATTGTAAACCAAGACTGAAAAAACTAACCCTAAAAGGATAGATTCAAGAAAGAAGTGAAGGGAAGCTGTGGAGAGCAAAGGAGGAGTTGGGGTGGTATAAATAAGCTGGAAGCGAGTGAAAGAGAAGGGTAGGTTGTGTCATGTAGAAGGCAGTGGCCCACAAGGGCCCTAGTATTTTAGAGAAAGGGCCTACAGAGGCCCTTAAAAGACGTTATGTCGACTGTTAATAGCCTTCAAATGTTTTCGGTTGTCTCCCACATTCTTTTCTCTTCCACCATCCTTAGATGACAAGACAACCTCTATTCCACGTAGAGAGGTTAGAGAGAGGGGGGGGTTAGAGAGAGAGATTATTATCTAACAGGTTTTTGTTTTGGCACCATGCCATTAATGATGATAATTAAGGGAGAGATGAGCCGCCATTGATAGATAGCGCGCACGAGTGGAGGTGGTAGTACCCCATGCGTATTCATCCCCCGTCGAACCCTTCAACCCCACCATATCATCTCCACATGTACACACGTTGCGAGACCTTTACATTTCTTGTATTTTTCTACATATTATTAAAAATTATTTCTAATTAATTAGTTTTTTTTTTATGTGCAGGTGATTAAGACATTCACTAAAAAAAAAAAAAAAGAGCATATATATACAATTTCAAAGCTCTGAAAATCATTCATAAAACTCGATCACTTTTAAACTCAACCAAGAAAATGATTCAATTTTTTTTGAGCTTAGTTAATATTTTGAATCTTATTCTCCCCACACTCAATAAGTATATAAAAATTATTCAATGACCTACCATATTTCTATCGATTTTAATATTGTGTTCGAGATACTGTGTAAAAGTCCTTTGATAACCCACCATATTTATATCCATATTAATATATATGTTAAGGGTATTTTTTCTTATTAATACACATGTTAAAGATATTTTTCATCGACATTAATATATATATGTCAAGAATATTTTTTCTCTTTAATACTACCAATGTAATATTACACTTTAACTCTTTTTCTCCATAAAAAAAACTTATGGGCTATAAATAGATTATGTATCCTTTAAACAAAGGATTCGGGATCTTTATTCTCTATAGCATATTATTGTATTTGCTCTCAAAATTTATTGATTTAATCATCGAAGAGTCCATAAATTCACAACAGTTGACCTTTTACAGGTATTACACATTTGCCTACAACCATCTTGGCTAGAGAGAATGGATTAGATTTTCAAAACCAAGAAATTAACCGATTATCCAAGACATAAGACTTACCCCCAAGTTACTTGGGTTTTTTTGAATCATTATCATTGACATCATCTATGAAAAACTAATAAAAAAGCCGTCAATTTTTTTCTAATGACATTTCCAAGTCATTCCTTGGCACACAACCATGACACACCTGAGCTAAAACGCTTGATGGATCTACCCGTTATGACAACCACTTCTATTTATTTGAAATTCTAGCAACTTCTTAACCAAGTGAAACCCCTCACTCGGGTTATGTTGGTTGTTCAGGTGCAAAATTAGGCTTTATCATATTAGTAAGTCTTAACAACCGTTGTAGCCCTACCCTTGAAAAGGATTGACCATGGGTCTCTTTAGTACAATAGTACTACTCTTCAAGGGATGGATCAGAGAGCTCCTTAGAATCCAACAAATCACATAAGGATATATTATCCTTAATAGGAATAAATTTATTTTTAAATTAAAATATTATCTCTTTGACATACATTTTCTATCTACAAATCTTTAATAAGAGCTTTTGAACTCTTGCACACTCTCATTATAACATGTTCTTTCTAGTGCGATTACACACTTTTCTTGGAAAAGGGTTCTTCCTGGTACAATTGCACAATCTTTTTGGAAAGGGTTCTCCCTAGTACAATAGCTTCACCCTCCATGACAACTTGAGATGATCAACCTCAACAAAATAACAGAACCCTCGTTCTATGGCCAAATATATACTACCAAGGCTAGCTAGAATCAAAATAATTAACACAACTCTCTAGATAGGCTCTCGGACTATATGTTATCTCTAGAGATGATATCAAATCTCTATCTCTCAGGTTTGGTCTCTCTCTCTCTCTAGTGGAGGGCTTTCACGCCCCATGTCATTACTAGAAAGGCCAGATGTCTCTAACTCTTAAAAAATACAATAATTCTCTAAGAAAAGAAATGACTTGGTCTCCTTAGTGCAACAACACTGTTCTCTTTGGGTTCCTTTCTGCCCCTTAGAAAATTTTCTAGGGATGGGTGTTGACATGAGCTTGTCCCTTTTGCCCCTTGGGAGTTTTTCAAATATGTGCGTAGATAGGAATTCGTTTCCTTTAGTCTTTTAGAAAATTTTCTAAATACAACTAAGCTCACCCTCCTTAGGTTCCCTTCAACCACTTGAAAATTTTCTAAGCAAGGGCTCTGCCCTTCATAGGTTCCTCTCAACCTTTTAGAAAATTTTCTTAGTATAAGCTTATCCTCATTGGGTTTCTCCACTTATAAGAAAAGTTTTCTAAGTATAGATTCCTTTGTGGTTTCACCTCGCCATCCTAAAAAAATTTATAAGTATGAGTTCCTCCATAGTTCACCTTTACATATTTAAAATTTTTTTTTTCAAACATGGAGCATACCTCTACACAAAGCTCTCTAGTATATTAATCAGGTTCTTCACCCCGCTTCTCATATAAAAAAATCAGCAAACTCATCGTACCTAGTACTTTTACAAGTCTTTGCATATAAATATCACAAATAATTGGAAAAGCTATTGATAAACTCAGATTTAAGGGGTTACCCCCCTAAAAAAAAAACAACAACCTTTATTGGGGCTCAACCAAGGAAATGTCCAAACCTTTCTTGGGCTCAATTAAAAGAAGGATCTACTTTCTTTGGGCTCAGCTATATTTTGAATCTTATTCTCTTTACACTCATTAGATTTATAAAAATCATTCAAGAACTTATTATATTTCCATCGATATTAATATTGTATAAGAGATAGTATGTAAAGTCCTTTTAAGACCCACTATATTTTCATCAACACTAATATATATGTCAGGGATATTTTTTTTTAATATTATCAGAACAATAATGTTACACTTTAGTCCATCATTTCTATAAGAAAATTTATATGCTATAAATATATTATAAATCCTTTAAACAAAAGTTCCGATATCTCTATTTTCTACAATATATTTATGAGAGAGAGAGAGAGAAGAAAGCTCACTTAGATGCAGGTCCACCATTGTTACAAAGGCAAAAAAAAAAATGCACATCACTTTGGTAAAGGACCATGGTATAAATAAAAAGTAGCTGCCAACAGGAGGAATCCATCTTTTTTGTTAGCGGTCCTTTTTATATAACTGGCATGTACAATATAACATAAATGAAGAAATAACACTGTGATGTACGAGTCGATCTCGGGTAGGAGAATTGAAGGTTAAAACATGATTAGTTCTGTAAGGAATCGATGCTACTCTCGACGGGTCCTAATGAAGTGTTTCCACCGAGGTTCCCACTCCCAGAGCGAGCTCGAATGTGGGCTGTGTTCTGAGATCAAATTGCTTTAAGAGACATGCTGCCCCCCCTCAATTGAGACCACCATCATTCTAAAATTCAAAAGACGAGCTCCTGCCCAGGAAGAATATGTTAAGCCTTTTCATGTTTATAAAGTGTTTCTATCTGACACCAAATGCTTTTACTACAAGCTCATATGTTCGTATGCATAAGATATAATAAATAAAAGAAAAAAAGTTGGGTCTTGTAAGAGAAGAACTTGGTCTGAACCTGCCTGCATGAGCCGGTCGGACACCACCCTGACCATTCCAGTTGTGATCTTAATTGCATTTGCCCAGCTTCATTCTCTTTTGGGTCACATAAGTACATGCCTGACAGCTAGAGTAGATTTTGTTAGCACGAGAGAATCTTCAAAGCCTGTGTGTCTGCCTGTTCGAGGTTTGAGTCGACTCGGTTGTTTGACTTGAATTTAAATTAATTAAACACCTTGAGATTTTATTTTCCTTTCATTAAAAGTAAAAGGCAAGAATTTTGACATGGTAATGATGCTGCTGTAGTAGTGATGCTTTTTTAAATAGAAAAAGGTTGAGAAACATGGGATCTTTAATTATCATCCTTTATTTGGTTTTCGGAGCAGAAAGTAAGGGATCCCAAATATTCAGAATGGTAGGGAAAAGGAGAAATTCGAAAAGAGTGTATGTGTAGTGGACTTTCATTTGTCTATGTTAATTTCTGCCTCGTTATAGGAAAAGTAGAAAGATACCACCTCAAGCGATTGCTAGTGGAATTTCATCAAGATATCCTCTCCTTAATATATATATATATATACACACACACACACCCACAAACTTGAATATGCCATTACTAAATTTATCTTCCCAAAAAATTTGAAAGTAAATTATGGATGATGTTAATAGAATGTAGTGTTCGTTTTTTTTTAGATAGAAATAACAAAAATAAAAAGACAATAAACATGTTTTTTTATAATTTTTTTTGTTTTTAATATGTAAAAATTCACTCAAAAACCATCTTAAAAACATATTTATTTTATGTTTTTATTTATGTTTTTTTAACAAATACATTTTTGTTTTTATTATCTCTTTATTTCTGTTATTCATATCTCTGTTTTTTCTATTCTGAGCACAACATAAAAAATTCATAAAAATTTTAATTTTACAATCTTATTTTGAATATGAAAAGAGAATATACTCCATCGATCAAAATGGATATTTTCTTGCATGGTATAATCCCGTAATACTATGCAAAAATAGCTAAGATTTTTTTTATTCCTTTTTCTTTTTTATAGGTGACACCAACATTACATGTGCATATCGAGAGGTAGGGTGTGGCCCAAAGTCGCACCACCGGCTAAGCTTACAATCCCTACCCAAGAAACCATACTTTATAATTGTTTGGTACAGCCATGTGATGCTTGCTTGAATCTTCCTTAAACTTCATTATCAGAAACTGATTAAAGAATATCTGTGATATGTTTTGGCTAACCATGCATGACCTCTACAGTACTTTATCACTTCAGCTAGCTAGCTTTCAACAAGACGTGGAGAGAAGACCAGACGTATATTAGCTTAAAATTAAAAAAAAAAATTGCAGGAAATTATTGTTAATTGTGGGAGTCAAGTTGGCCCTGTCCTTGACCTTTCTTATATTTGCGTAATTAACTCATCTTAAACAGTAAGTACCTGCTTAATAATGAGTTTTCAAGCACGCAAGCTAGCATGCGCAGCTTCTGCTTAATGCGTGTGATTATCCATTATAATGCCCTTGTTAACTTCACTGTAAGGTAAGTATGTGAATTAACCTTGAAAATAAGGAATAGTAGCAATAAAGATGGTTCTGAGATCCATAATGAGGCTTTAGATATTATTGACATGGACATTATTATGAAAGCAATTTGATATTATTGGTCTTGATATATGAAAGTTGATATATTTAGTTTTAATATATGAAAAATATTTATACATGAAATAATATGTTTATATTATTTTCTAATAAATAATACTTATTAAAAAAAACTGATAACAATGCTTGCTTCTCCAAGAAAATAAATGAGAGGTTTAGGTTTGGCCCTCCACTTAATTGAGGAAATTAATGAAAAAAATAACGTCCTCAACAATTCCATATAGTATATTTATATAGCTCAAAATTTATTTTAATTTAAACACCATGATTAAGACAATACACGAGAGCATTGAATGTCAACGAGAGTGATCATAAGCTAGATGAATGAATCTATAACTATTTTCCTCACGCCATAACATCATGTTGAGCACTTTGAGGACAACGTGAAGCTTTGTGTTCCCATTAATCAATTTGCATGGACAATGTTGCCTTTGTTTCGATGATTCAATCTCTCAAATTGGTTCCTCATGCGAAGTCACCTTCAATTACGTTCCAGCTCTGCTTCAATCTTACCATTAGCATTTGGTTACCATTCAAAAGGTCCAGATATTCATTCCAGTTTTAAGTGTTGAATCTTTCATCTTGAAGCTTACAAAGCTGCCTCTGATTTTGCAAACACGAGTCAGTCACTGAGTTTCTGCCCCTAGTGAGTGGGTCATTGTTGAGTCTTATTCACCCGCTCTAGGCGTGTTATACTGTAGAAGCAGAGACGGGATAGGGATTTTGGAAATGGGATTGCCAAAATGAGATTAATTAACTTTTGGGGGGTGCAAAATGTAGATAGCCTTTGATCCAAGGGTATATTAAAAACAAATAGAAGTTTATGAGTACTGATATGAAACGTCTTTCAAAATCTGGGGATGCCATAGAGTGCTTCTACCCTTGGATAGAAGAAGGTAAGGAGAACAACCTAAATTTTCTTTCTTTTGATAAGAGATGGGTCGAATTATACAGCTTTCACATTGAGTAAATTATTATTTAGTCCCTATTTTTTTAACAATTTTGTAAGTTGGTTTTTGGTTAAAAAAAAATCATAAGTTAGTTCCTGGATCAGAATCGACGGTTGATTTTTTAAAAATATCAAAACTAACCTTTTAAAATTCTTTTTTGGTTTATTTGTAGCTGGTAAACTGGAAACATTGACTAGAAGAAATTAAATTGTAATTGAAAACTAACCGAAGGACTCAATTATAAAAAAAATAATTACACATAATTGAACAAAAAGTTCGAGAAGGCACGAGTGGAGACAGGAGAGAGAGCGGTGGAGGTACGATGAACTGTAAATACAGTGAAAGTGCTTCGATCGTTTTCATCTGCAGAAGCTTATGTAAGTACCCTGTCCCGAGCCCTTGATTTATTTGCCTTAGTCCATATACCATGTCAATTCTCAAATATTCAAACAGCGTAGCATGCGCATCAATTTCTTCGTATGATATTTTATTATTATTATTATTATGAATTTTTGGGTCAGTTTGCATATATTTTTATTATATATTACTATAAATTTTAAAATTAATAATTATATAACTCTTTAATAACCCTAAAATTTATGAAATTTAAACAGGTAATTTTTAAAAAATAAATTTAAAATCTGATTAATTAAATTATATTTATTATAATAATTATTATTATTGATATGATATTTAAACGATAGGTTACATGCACCTTGCGACTAATGAATTAAGTTCTCACTTTTTCCATAATGTCCCATGACAATTGAAGAGAAATCTCGATAAATTCTGCGTGTAGGTCTTTGGACACAGACCTGACATACTGATATTTTAAATCCTGAACTTGACAGTCCGAATCGAGGACATGCCCTGATAAGCATATAAAATCCTGGAACAATGCTGCAACCCTTTTGACGCCTCTTTTTTATTTTTTTTTGCAACTTTTCCTGCGAGGATGAGGGAGGGGTGGATTTTTTTCGAAAAAAATCTTCCAAGACACCGAGACCGACTAATATATTAGGTATGTCGCTATGGATAGGTTCTGTTTGCCATCATATCCTCCTTCGAGACGAAGCTAATGTCACCAACTCTTGCTCTCAATGATAAATTGCTTTTGGGGACAGAAAAACAACCACACCAGTTATGGAGCTCCATCTATCTCTTAAAAGTCATGAGATTGAGATTTAGATCCAAACCAGCTACCACCCCTTGGAAAGATCCCCCTAGCCCTATGTGGGTTGGCTTTTTTCTGGTCTTCACTCTCTAGCGGATAGACGCACTAGGGCTTCTTTATTGCTTTCGTTTGGCTCTTTTGGTGCATAAAGTGATTCCACCCCCACCACGATATCACTATACAAGAGGTTAAGACAGAGATATTTGGTGAAAATAGTTTCACGATGCTTTTTTCAAGACAGACCTTCATGATTAGATAGGTTCATGTAATTTCACAAATTTGCTTGTGATATAGTCTAGTGAATTTAAATTGGTAAAGATTTTCTGTACCGGAAAAAATAATTAAAGGGGTTTGATCAATTTTTTATTCATTGATGTCTATCGTTAATTTCTTCCTTTTTGACTGGAAATCTTTATTTATGATTACGGCAATTAGTCGTCAAAATTGACTTCCTTGCTCATTTTGCGTGGCTCTTTCCTGCTTTTCGGCTTCTGCTTAGCTTTACCTCTATAATTGATAAATTTGTGAAACATGAAGAAAATCTTCTTGGAAAGACACCTGATAGTACTGATTAAATACCATATCAATAGAACCACATGCTGGCCTAGGCCTTATCTAGAGAATTGTATATATTTAACATCATAGACATGACCTTCATCAAGCAATCAAAAAGAAATATCAAACTCGAGTACTTCATGAATCTGTAGCTATGCCGGGCATTTAAACCAATGGTGTTGCACCAGCACGCACCAAAAGGGGAAAAAGATGCTCTCCAGAATTCGATTCCGGCTAGAAATTATGTGCGTGGGAGATGATTTGATGTAGAGCTTGAAAACCAGTTATGGGAATTCAAGTTGCTTAAAGGGGATGATTGTGGAATGCAACAAATTGTCCCTTTTTTAGCATCTGCTTCTACTGAGGAAAGGTAGGACTTGGGAAAGCAAAACCCTACTCTATACGCAACATTTCTCCTTTCAAAGTTATCAATATAATGCAACCGTATCTGTTCATCCAGATTAATCTTCGTGCACCCAAGCCGCCATTCAGTTTTATTTTTTTGGTAAAAAAGGGAGTCTAAGCCCAAAAAAGTAGAAAGAAAGAATCAGGTAGGTGTCTTGGCCAATGCATGCCCAACTCCATTCGATTAGTTAAGGGTTCGAGGTTCAAGGCACTAAAGAGAATGGCCAAAAGTTCTGTGTACTTGCATTAGCTATCTGATAATAAACCAGAGAGATTGCAAAGAAGAAAATAGAGTTCACCAGCACAACTTTGCACTTTAATACACATATGTATGTGAAACCCACAATAGTTTCACCACTAATTAAGTTGCGAGATCAATCGATTCCAATAGTTGCCAGACATCAAATAACACATGGAACATGTAAATCCCTGGATGAAACAAGATACCAAGAACCATATGGACAATATCCACACAAATACACATGACTAAGCACACGAGATAACTTAATGGCTTGTGTATTTGCTAGATCAGTCGATTCCAATAGTTGCCAGACACCTAAATCACGAGGAACAAGCAAATCCCTGGACAAAACAAAATATCATAATCTTATATCCAATAATAGCCACCAATACACATGCCTGGTGGAATTTGACCCCGGGACTACTATCAAAACAAGAACAAAGGAATGACAATTCACAAAAAAAAATGTCATGCTTATCTTGTAGAGCAAGTGTTTTAGTATCTAAGATATATTGTGGCGTGAAACCTCAATACTATCCTCAATCAAAACCATCTTTGACTCTCTCTCACTCTCTCTCTTCATTTATTGCTTTTGCACTTTAAGTATCCACGTTCATGGGAGTCACAGGTCTCCATTAACATTCCCTTTAAACTGCACCATTGTGAGAAAAGGGTCCCTTAACTGGGGTACCCCAAGCCCACCATACAATAAAAAGTCCAAGGTGGTGAAAGCATTCAATTCCATGCTCATTAATTTTTGAGAAGATGGTATTGGGATCTATGAGCCAAGGAAGCTACGAAAATCTTCCATAGGTGACAGACGATTCCTAGTAGGTCATTCAGGGTCCTCATCACCGTTTGCGTGTCTAATAGGCAGAATCAGTGGGCAACACGCCAGTGGCTATCCGCACTCGACAAGAGCTCATTTAGAGCATGAATGTTGCATTCAACATCCACCTGATAAGGCACTTCTTTGTATTCATGAAACATTTTCAATGTCAATGAGATCCGCAAGTTGTTGCGCATGAGTAGTCATATCACAGCAAAACATGCAACTAATTAGCTATTAGAGATGTAATAACCCCTGTATAATCACATGAAAAACCTATTTAGGAATTTACTGAACATAAAAATATCTATGGTCTGCTCTAATAGTAGCACCAAGAAGAAGACACATGGCTATTAAATAAATTCATTAATTATTTTAATCCTATAGGACGAAAAATGTATAACCTACTGGCATTCAAATTTGCTTGAACTTCTGTTTTTTCCATGGTATACAATTACAGGAATCATCTGCTTTTAAGTAGGTTATAGATGATAGTTTTACAGTATGAGGAGTATTTCACAAACTTTACAAGCATTCCTCATACTTTCTAACCAAATTATAGGAAAGGATATTTTCTATTGCATCAATAAAAGCCAGTTTCTCACCATTTGCTTCCATTGTATATGTAATCCATTATTGGTTTCTCCTGATTAAAAATGAGATTGCCCTAGAAAATTGGTTCTATTCAATAGCAAGACATTGTATGGAGATGAGTAATTTGAGACCTTGTATGGATCAAGGCTTAGAATGATAGAAACTTTGATGAATCACCTGAAATGCGCACAATTAATGATGATATTCGAGAAAATGATGACAATAGCATCAAACGATTTCAAACTTGCAATGTACGTGTTCATCTAGTGGATGACTATCATAGAACTCTAATTATTTAGGTTCCTTTCATATCATGCTGACACATCATATTTTTCAACGAAAAAGAAGTTCAAACAAAGAGATGCTTTTATGATGAAGCATCGAGTTTATGAGGGTAAATCTCAAGTTCTAAACTATTATAGACTTAATACCAGGTCAGTCTGGAGATTTGAACGGGGAACGTAGCTAATTGTTTCATACATTATTAATTAAGGAATTTAGCATCTTAAATTTCAAATTATTGTTTCTTCCCCTAAATGCCTTGACCATACATTTATATGATCACATTAGGAAATAAGAATTAATACTAAAAGGGTTCTAGTATATGTTCAATTGCTAAAACATCGGCCCCTAAATTCAATAGCATGGTGTCAGTTTCTCGTTTCTCTGGCACACTTAGAACACTCAAAAGGGAAGAGCAATCTTCTCCAAAATGGGATCAATAATATTGCAATTCAAGACATTATTAATTTAGTATTGGTATTGCAGTGCCCAGATATATAGGAAATGATGTCATTGTTAAAAGAAGTATTGAACCCAGCATAAATGCAACGGTGAAAAAGGGCACTTACTGAGAGTCTGTTAGGGTTTGGTTCGGAGTGGTATCCCAGTCCCACAGCACAGCAGACATCCATCCACTTACAGGCTATTATCCCGTCTTTCTTAGCAGCTACCAGGAACCCAGTACAGAATCTGCAATGTTAACCATCAGGAAAGAGTGACATTATGTGATCAGTAATAAACATCTCAGAATGAAGCATGTAAAAAATTCGGAGAAGAATCGAACGTCGTTGATACTCACACAACTGTATCGATCATTCTTCTCGCAACCTTATAAAGAAGACATTGTTCTTATCTTGCTACCACTCGCATTCACTCATCACGCGCACGATAAAGTTGATAAACGAATGATGAATTGCAGAGGAGCCTACGCGTTACCTTTAGCTTGTGGAAAAGTGATCCACCGTTTTGGTATTTTGGAGTTGCTGTGGTTTCATGCCTCTTCACTCTTCAGTTTCCGAGGTAGTCAAAGTAAACAGTGGCCGTAGACGTAGTTTCTTGTATGTGGGCCTTAGCCCAAAGCATTTTTTTTTAAAATGCACCCATAGCTCATACAAAAGCCAGGGCTGTTTCTGTCTTTATATCACACAACACAGGCCCAGTTTCTAATTTCTAATTTTTGATATAAATTCTGATAATCAAGTTCTTTTTGTTTTAGTTAGGCTATTTTCAGGAAAGAAGAAAAAAAAATCATCATGAGATTAAGTTTCTCCACAATCATTTAGCAGATCTTAGATGGTCCAAGCCATGCATAACTCTATATAAATGTACGACAAATATCTTTCTCGTAGCCTCTTTTAAAATATGATCCAAAATATTAGTAGAAAACAAAACACCCAATCGAGTTTTAAATAGACCCAGTTCAAGACCCCAATAATGATTTATCAGGTCAATGATATAGAATTAGTCTTGACTCGTTAAGTTAGCTCAGTGCAGATAAGCTCTTGGTCTACCTGGTTCAACCATACCCAGCTGTCAAGGTTTCGAACCCCAGCCCTTTACATGAGGCCGGGCCCTCTCTATTGTGGGCTCCCAATTTCAGCCAAGAGACCAAAGGGGATTTCAGCAAAAGGCCCCAGCCCGCCTAGTACAAAATAGATTCCTCCTCTACTCTCTCAACGCCATTTTCCATCTTGTTTTCTTAACTGTATTTAAAGCCTATTTATAGGACAAACTACTTGCCCTTGATTGGCTGGTTAAGCACGTGTTTAGCCAGGGTATTTTAGGCATGAAAATATATCAAAATAAGTTTTGTTTAAAAGCACATTAAAATTATCATGAAGCATTTAAAAAAACATAAATTTTATACTTTTTTAATCTAAATCAACTTTTAAAAAGCACTCAAACACAAAATATAAACAATCTGTAATTGAACATCCAGTTGCATTCAGCAAATTCATCAGGAAGCTTCCTCCCTCTTATTTTTTAATTAGTCCGTGAGGTTCAACGCGACTAACTAATTAACACTAATAGTTTTAAAATCATTTAAAAGGGTGACCCCAAGTGAAATTTTGTCCCCCATTATTAACTGATGCAAAAACCAGAAAATTTTTCTCTGACAAAATCAGATATCTACAAGCAAGAAAAGAACTTAATGAAATAACATGAACAGGAGAAAGTAAATGATCGGAAGCTCAGTAAGTTACACCAGCTGCCATGTCTGCAACGATTATTGCGTTCTAACTTCTTTTCATGCAACACAGCATTACTCGTTTTCTTAGCATCCAGTAAGATGGTGATTTTTTTTCAATTCAGTTTTTATTAAAAAAAATAACCAAACTAATATTAAAAAATTAAAAATTAAAACTAAACAAAAACCAGTTTAAACTGATCAATTTCAATTTAATTGATTTAAAATAAAAATCAGTTCAAATCAATTTAATTCAGTTTTTCTAAGTTTAGCTCAGTTTTTTCTAATTTAACTTGGGTTTTTTCAGTTTGGAATCAATTTGATTTTTTTTATTTTTATTTTTTAAATCTAATCAGTTTAATCGATTTTTTTTTACAGTTCGGTTTTCAATTTTTTTTTTTTCAATTTTCTCAGTTTAATAGATTTTTTAGTTTTTTTTTCTCACCCCTGGCATCCAGTCCTCATTCATAATAGCTTAACAATTTCGATTAGGAATTCAAACACAGGGACACCCTAACTGGGCATTCACAATGATGCTGGTCAGTGAAGAAGAAATTTACTGGCGAATCAATGCTACAAAAGAGAGAGAGATTTGGCAATCAGCTGAACTCAGGCCCACAACAAGCCATCACCAGAGGGGGCAAAAGTCATAAATGACTTTGCTCTACAGTAACACACCTGCAAACTTTAGAAACTTTCTTTCTTTCTGAACGGACTTTCTTTAATTAAGTTTAACCCACAATAAGGAGAATGGAAATAATCTCTCAACAAAGTATGCTTCTATTGCTAGAGAATTAAATGAGCAGTCTAGCACTATTTCTATTTCAGGATACACGCCATCCAAATCAAATTTTAAAAGTTACTTCAGCAAAAATTATGAAACCATGGAACATAGTAAAGGGTTCTTATTAACCAACCTGATAAAATTGAACCTATGTAAGTCTCCCCCGATTGGATTTCACAATCATGATGTTGAGGCACCTTAAGCACAGTATTTCCAAGACACTCCCACCCTCCTGCCCAATTTTTTTCTTTTTCCATTTTTTTTTTTTTTTTTTTGGTCTCCTTCCATGAAGGTTTGCTACTGACCTATATCTGTCAGGAGAAAAATGGTAAACTTTTAACCATACAAATATAGATGAGAAGATTAATCAGCACCTGTATCCTCAACAGTTTTCTTATATTCTGGCTTAAGTTCATAAGTTCCTTGGTTTGTTCCCCGCTTATTGTACACACACAGCTCATTCAGTATCTCTTTCAAGAATTGCTGCATTCAGAGAAAACACCACAGAAATTTCACACATGAATACCCCAGAGCAATATGATGGTATTAAAAAACAGAGCCAATTGACAATCATCCTTCTAGAAACCAAACATATAAGATAAGGGATTATCATATCTATATAAGCATTAGATAACAATGATGAAAACACAGGAGCTAACATCTATCATGGTCCACAAATCAACTAATCAGGTACAGCCATATAATTTATGAACCATGATTTAACACTTATTTTAGGAAGTCTACCAGCCAACAAGCATCGGTAAAGGAAATGGCATTAGCAAGCATATATTCTGAAGAGCTGTTACCACATCATTTTATCAGTAACACCTCTGTTATATAATAGCAAGGAATAGAAAAGGCATACCGCAGGTTGATCTGTTTCTTGAACAAGTTGCTTTAAGGCCCAATTTGGTTGTCTTTCAAATAACTTGAACATGATATCTTCCAATTCCCCGCGATCCCTCCTGGTTCTCTTAACGTCTGATTGTTTAACTGGTTGTATTCTCTTCTTATCCTACTCGTATAAAATTGACAATAAAGATTACAATTTTTTATTCTTAAGGGCAGAAAGAATGGATCTTTGGGTAATAGCACCACATTATTCTTGTCAGAAAAAGTGCTACCAGAGGAAAGCACTACTAGGAAAGTATACACGTTATCTTTTCCCATTACTAAGGAGCAGTATTGTTCATAACTCCATCGTTTAAAGCCAAATAAAAGAGAACTAATTCTCGAACATCCTAATATCAACATGTCCAATGGGGAAAGAAAATATACCTTGGAGCTAGATGAAATCAAGCCAACCATTCCAGGCATGGGCCTCATGTGAACTCCACGGTCATTATTAATTACCTTTAAAAGCAACCAAGGAATCAAAACTTCTGTTATATCCAGGTGATTAAATAGCAAAGTAAACAACAATCTAATCCTCTACCTGTATCTGCCTAATCTTAACCATAGATTTCTTTGTCCTTTCACGGCACAATTTATGATACTCCTCAATGTTCTGCTCATGGGGCTTCATGTCAAATTTATGTTCCACTTTCCCTTCCATGGCGACCTTCCCTATAAATAATTGAAAAGTTTTTGCAAATAGTAGAAATCCAAAACAAGTAACTAATATCAGTGTACAAAGAAAAGTAAATATCAGTGCAGAGCATACTATCATGGATTAGATCAAAAACATGTAGATTGCATCTGTATGAAACATCTGAATTGCATACTCATGAGTAATGAACAAGTGCCTTCAGGAGTATGATGCTCATATACAATAAACATGCATACTCGTGAATGAGAGGTCCCTTATTTATATTTCTGCAAGTTGCAATGTTCAACATCAATCTTCACATCAAGTATTGTACTTGAGTCAATAATAACAAATGACAGGAGATAATTATTGAAATTGAGTTGAATCATAAAGGATTGACAATACAAACATCCACAAAAACCAATAAAGGGCCAACGGAAACCTCAAGAATTGTTTGAATCATGACTCACCAATCAAAAGAATCACAAAATTTCTTCCACAAAAAAAAATAATGTGAAAAATCATCCAGTAGATACAAACTGGATCCTCACCTTGAGGTGTCTCGGAAAAGACGCACATAGGAACAAAGTCTTTAAACATATTCAAAGAATAACTCTTCGGTACATCCCCAGCCTCGGTGCGAGCCATCTCCATAGTGAACTGATTACCATTTGGAATCATGTAAGAGGGATGAAATGATGAATTACACAGATAACATATCAAGCAACCAGATAAAAACTATATGCTGTTTTTAGTTAGATACTCTCTTTTAAAATCATTACAAGCTATTTCGGCCTCGAGAATGCACATATATACAATCATCTGATTTAAATTCCCAGATAAAAAGTACAGATTGACTTTTGCAATCAATGCCTAACAATACAGATGAATAATGAGATAGAGCATCTTATAAATGCAAATTCAAGCGCACCAAGCATTCATCAGCTGATTGAACTATTGAACGCTTCATGATAAACTATAGGTCATATAGTTTAAGTGCTACCTTAAAAAAAATCATTACACAAATTCCATTACAGCTTTAGTATCCTCAGATTTATAATTTGCTCAACTCAACGGATATCAGTAAGAATAGTTCACTGACTAAAATAAACTAGGGTTAGAGAGTTAAACGATGAAACCTAAAAAAAATCATTACACAAATTCCATTACAGCTTTAGTATCCTCAGATTTATAATTTGCTCAACTCAACGGATATCAGTAAGAATAGTTCACTGACTAAAATAAACTAGGGTTGGAGAGTTAAACGATGAAACCCTAATTATTAAAAAAAATAAAACATTGAGCGCAAATTGAGAAGACGAAGAGTACCTGAAGAGCAGAGGGGTCGTCAGATTGGAGAGGATCGAGGGAGAGAACGACTTTAGCGAGAGGGGCAGAATCTGAAGAAGAAGGGGAGGTATGATTTTTCCATGACTTCGCAACCACTACTGGACACTTCATCAACCAAACAGATTTATCTGCCTTTGATGTTTCTAAATTAGCGCTGCTACTGCTGTTATCTTCTTCCATCTCTCTGCCTGATTTTTTTTTGCTCGAATTTTGCTTCTCTTTCTCGTCCAGTTTTTTTAGATTTTTACTGCTTTGCTTCCCAGTCTTGTCTCGTCTTCTATTCTCAAGCCTTCTCTATTGACGCTGTTGTTTTGATAGGTGAACCGAGGACCCTTTCCATGAACCGGATTCAAATTAGGGTCCCCGTTCGTTCACGAATGCATCGAAATTGTGATAGTTTTTATAATTTTAATATAAAAATATAAATTTAAAAAGATTATTTTTAATTATAATTGTTTTAATTAAAATATATATTTGATTAAAATTATTATTCAACAAAAAAACATATCCAAGATCTTTAGTTAAAATAATAATTAAAATTGTTATCGGTAATAAAACAATCTAAAAATAAATGTATTAAATTTTTACCTTGCAGTTATATTAATATGCATTTTATTATTAATACATTGTAAAAATAATAATGTGAGTTACAACATCAATTTTATTATTCTATTAAATTTATTATAATGCCATCATAAATATAATTTATATAAAAAAACCTCTAGTTTTTATTGGATTGTTAACATGAACCCATTTCAATTAAAAAAATTATCATGAATAAAATTAAAATGAAAATAAATTATATAAAGAATTAGTAAGAATTAAAATATATATTTTTTTTTAAATTATAGATACAAAAACTTGAGTCTCCTGAAATTTTTAATTTATAAAGAAAGGTAAGATTATTTTGAACTAGTTAGCTAGTTAACAATAATAAAATACAATTCAATGAAAAACAGGAAGAAGAAAAAAACGTAATAAAAACATATGAAAGTAACTTCTCAAAAATTAAATTCAAAACGCATTTATTAGTAGGGTCAAAAATAAAAATTATGATTCATTTTATAATCAAATAAAATAAAATCATGATTAAATAAAAAAGCGGACACAAACGCAGAGCCAAACAGGCTCGCACAGCGTTTTTGGCTTGTTCGACCGCCTTATAGAAGTTGAGACAAAATAACCGAACACCTATAGCCCAAATTCATTGGGCTTCAGCCCATCATCGAATCATTGAAGAGAGGAGGCATTGGAACAAGGTTTCAACTTTACAGTTTCAACAAGTCCTTCAGAACAAGGCTAAATGAGGGAATTCCCCACGATTACCAACGTGAAAAACAATAAACCCAAACTTGGATTTCTACCAGAGGCATGATTACTGCTCAGATTTTTAGAGTCATATTAACAAACACGTAGAATGCACAAAAATGAGAAGAGAACACAGCTGATATAGCAAGTAATCATCCTTCCATTACATCTTTTAGTACTTGGAATAAAAGCACTAGACAAGGAAATAGACTTATGATACCTAGAAGATACAAACAGAGATAAGAATTGTTCATCTACCCAGAAATATCTAACATGTCATTAAGCCCTTTCACCCCTGATCCTTCTAGCCAGCTGAATATCCTTAGGCATGATTGTAACCCTTTTAGCATGAATGGCACACAGATTTGTGTCCTCAAAGAGACCCACAAGATAAGCCTCAGCTGCTTCTTGAAGAGCAGAAACGGCACTGCTCTGGAACCTGAGATCAGTCTTAAAATCCTGAGCAATTTCTCTCACAAGCCTTTGGAAGGGAAGCTTGCGGATCAAAAGCTCAGTGCTCTTCTGGTACTTCCTGATTTCTCTCAAAGCAACAGTTCCTGGCCTGAAACGGTGGGGTTTCTTCACGCCTCCGGTGGCTGGGGCAGACTTCCGGGCAGCCTTAGTTGCCAGCTGCTTGCGAGGGGCCTTGCCTCCAGTGGATTTTCTTGCAGTCTGCTTGGTACGGGCCATTGCTGATTGAATCGAAAGAGATTTGCAGATGAAAGATAAATTGCTCTAGCTTTTGCTCTCGTTAAGAGAATGATGATAAACGATTGAGATTTAGGCCTAATTTAAGGGGAGGTTTGGTTGGGGTAAGCGGGGCTTTGAAATTTTCGTGCTTCGATGGAGGAATTTTGAAGTAGGGGAAAAGCGAGGAGAGTGAATTGGGGCCGTTGATTGGTGATTAATCGACGGGTAGGAATGTTTGGATTATCGAGACGAGAATCGCGATCCGCGTGCATTGTGGATGGACCAATGGGAGGTGTTTCTAAGGCGGGAATTGAATTTTTGTGTTTTAAGAGGCGCGGCTAGTGGAAAGTTTGGACCGTGGATTGATATGGACGGCCGATATTTAGTGGAGGGGAGTGACTACTGACAAGGCTCCATATCTGTGTGTGAATACGTTGCTAATGGAGTTATTTAGATTAAAAAAATAACTCTTGGTTAGCTAATTTAGTGTGAAATACTTTTTTTCAGTGATATTTTTTTTTAATTTGATAGTAAAAATATTTACATATCATCAATCAAAACTAATTTAAAAAATAATAATTAATCATGAATCATCTGTAATTTCTTTTACATAAAAAAGAGTTTTTGGATATGATTAGTGGTTAGTTGTTCGTGTTGAAGGAAAAAGAAAGTGAAATTTAATATACGTTTGCAAGAGATTAATCTAATCACCATAACAAGGATGAAAGGCTAATTTTAATCTCTTTTTTTGTGCAAGATGTTAACAAATTTAGTGTTTCCGATTTTGATATTAATTGAATCTTTAACCTCTCGGTTGTTATTAAGATGCTTTTATCACTTAAATAGAAGTGGTTTGATTTATCGTCAATACCATATAAAATGATTTTTAATTCATTGTATTAGTTCAATACTAGTAAGATTTTCGAGAAAATTATTTGTATATGGGGTGCTTGACACAACTTTTTCTGCTTTTAAGTATATTATAAAAGTTTTTTTTACTTTTAAAAAATATTAAATTAATATATTTTTAGTGATTTTTTATAATTTTGATGTGATAATATAAAAAAAAAATATATTTTAAATAAAAATGCTATTTTAAAAATCACTATACACAACAATTATATACACACCATACAATTTGACTTGATATACATCATTATTTTGTTTTAATCTTTAATTTTATTAAAATCTCTCTTTATAGGAGGTTTTTTAGCATGGTAATAGTTATTTTTAAAAATAATTTTGCTTTAAAATATATTAAAATAATAATTTTTATTTTTTAAAAATTATTTCTAACATCATCATGTCAAAATAATAAATAAATTAATTTAAAAAAATACTATTTAAAACATAATTTCAAACAAACTTTATACGTGCATCCGTGCATGATAATGATATTGGATTCTTTAAAAGAATATCTCTAAATTTTTACCTTTTTGATACATCTTATTTATGAAAAGAGGTGAGTGAAACTTAAAAGTCCACGGGACAGGTTGGATCCCATGGCCCGCACATATGTTTTCTAGTTACTCTTGTGTTTCACGATTATATGAAGGCTTGGTTAGAGTATCTAGAACTTAAATCATCTATAATGTCTAGATTTGACCTTGGGTTTAAAGCAAACCTGCCCATCCATGATTCGAAGCAAATCACCACTTATTGTATTTTTTTTAATTTATTTATTTGTGAGATTTTGATATCAATATTTAAAGTGTATTTGATATTATGGTAGCTTTTATAATTATAATTTAAAAAAAATTATTTTATAAAAAGTATTTTTTGTTGAGATTGGTTTTGTATTTATATATGTTTGGTTAAAACTATAGTTGAAATTGACGTTGAACAAAAAATATTTTAATATGTTTGTTTAACAATACTTTTGAAATTGAAATCATAAAATAATTAATATATATACACACATTAATATTGATGAATTTTAATTTTAATATTGTAGATTTAACTACTACTATTACATCATGAAATAAATAATACTCATACAAAACTATTTTTTTTGTTCTATCAAACTATCTACAATTCTATTATGTATAAAATTCATCCGACAAAGACTACAGTTTTCTTGATTTTTTAAGCGCATAACAACATCATGTAAAATATTATCAGGGATAAAATTGGGATTGCGATTAAATTCTACAAATGCTACGTCACCAGGCGGTCTCTTTCTAATTTACAAAACACTAGTTTTTTTAATAATATTAAACACTAGTTTTTTGAATAAAATACAATTAAAAATAAAAATAAAAATTGATTTTTTTGATTGCTCGAACTTGGTTCAATGCATTTAACTTTGGACTGGACCCGGTCTAACCGGAACAGTGGAGAGTGACTCCACTGTTCACATGAACAATGGACACACTCTCCATTGTCAAGAGACTCAAGACGCAAGAGAAGGGGAGAAGCAACTCTCAGTTGCTTTCGGCAAGCCTATGGTTCAAACACATTTTATATGGGTCACACATAAACAATAAATTGAGTTTTAACATTACCAAGCATGTTTTTATATGGTTTGCTTTAAAAATTAAAGTTGTCGTGTAAACAAACACCTTCTTAAATTGTATCAAACACTTTCTTCGATTCTGCAGTTATATTTAACAATAAATAAATGAAATTTCAAGGAGTTAAGATATCTAAATAAGCCCTATTCTTACTCCCAGCCTTTAATTTTTCCATACATTTCTCAAGGATACAAGCCTGGCAGGAGAGGATTTTGCAAACATGCTCAATTACTAATTTTGATACTAAAATTAGGGACATTTCTAATTTTAATAATTATCTCGTCCACTTTGTTTAACCCATCACTCACAATAAAATTAATAATGTGAGCACAACAAGTAACATAAATAAACTCACTATCTAGAATCGTGAACTTGCATTATTTAACGGGACTGTCAAAATTCTATAAATGCCTCAATTAGTTAAGCAACTCTCTAGTGTGAAAAAATATGTTTTTCAATGACCTTACCCTTGTGATCATGAACTTTAAAAAAGTTTAAAATCCTCTCATGCAAGTTTCAATTATTGTCTACCTAGTGAGCTGCAACACGAATATAATTGATGTTTTGGGTAGGAATCTAAGTGTCCCTTGCAACATACGATCACTCATTTTTTATTATTTTCTTTAACTTTATATTCTCTTTTACAAAAGGGTTAGAGCAATTCCTTATGATAGTGATTCATTGCAGGATAAAAAATCTAGGTTATATGGTTTGATAAAATTATTTAAATCCTAAACATGCTACAATCACAAAAAAAAAAAAAAAAAACTCATCACAAATAATTATCATACCGTGTGTCTTTATACAAGCTCGTTAATTGAATCTAACAACCTTGATAGTACCCCTAGTTTCATCCATAATTATCAAATCTGATCCAAGGGTTGATTCGACCAAGGAGTCAGGTCCTAGGTTTCATGGGTCAACCAGGAAGAATTTTTTTTTAAAAAAATTTAATATTTCATATGAAAATATTAAGAAAAAATCCATGTAAATATAGGCTATACATATTGTAAATAATGAAGTTTAAAAAAATATTTTAAATTTTTTTATCCCATATTGAAAAAATATAATTTTTTTCTCGTGAACATAAAATTTATATACTAAAGGGTTTCAAATCCCACATTGAAAAAATAATTTCTTTCATGTGAACATAGAGTGTATATATTAAAAAGCTTCAAATCCCACATTGACAAGATATTATGTTATCATTTTAAGTTGAAGTGTTTAAACTAAAAGGTTTTTTTATTCTATATTGAAAAAAATAATTTTTTTCTTATGAACATATAATATATATATATAAAAGAGCTTCAAATCCCACATTGAAAAAATAATTTTTTTCTCATGAACATATAATATATATACGAAAAAGCTTCAAATCCCACATTGAAAAAATAATTTTTTTTTCTTGAAAAAATGGAGTATATATACTAAAGGGTTTCAAATCCCACATTAAAAAAATAATTTTTTTCTTGGAAACATAAAGTATATATATTAAAGGGCTTCAAATCTCACATTAAAAAGATATTATGTTATCCTTTTAAGTTGAAGTATTTAAACCAATTTTTTTTTATCTCATATTGAAAAAACACAGCCTTTTTCTTTGAAACATATATTATATATACTAAAGGGTTTTAAATCTCACAATGAAAAAATAAAATATCTTTCTAATATTTATACAATGAACTTTAAAAATGTTAATAGCCAACTAAAAAAATATAAAAAAACGGGGTATAAGAGAAAAACCACATTTGAAAAAGAAAAGGAAAAAAACATCGGGTCTTGTCTGGGTTCACCCAGGTCATGTGTCGACCAGGTTTTGTCGGGTTATTGCATCAACCAGTTTTTTAACAAACCCCAGACCGATCCAGGGTCCCAGATCAACCCCCAGGCTGGTCCGAGTTTAATGACAGTGGTTTCATCTTCACCCCCTTTAAAGTTTTAGCCAATGTCATTTGCTTTTTATCATTAAACTTAAACTTATCATGAAACTGTTTACATAAACACTTATTCAGGTGTGTCCTTAAATTACTAGTGTTATAAGTCTTTGAAGCATATGCATAATCTTATTAATAGTACTTGCATATAGCTCTCATTGACAGTGGATTATATGTTGGGATATTACCACTTATGTGGCAGCATCTGTAGCCCTATTCTAGGAAAGGGTGCTCATTGTCAAAGGCTGTAATGGTGGGTTGTTGGTGGCAGCTGCTAATGTCAAAAGAAGTTGCACCAACCATTGACAAATACAGCAGCTTATGTGTAAACTACCACACGTCAAAGTCTGGTAGCCACCATTGGTGAAGATAACCTGGAGCTGGTGGCGCCATTCATGCCTATAAATAAAGACATTACTTGGAGATCAAAATATGAGATAGAGTGTAAGGAGAATAAGAGAGAAGAGAGTGGCTGCAATGGCTGCTACCATTGCAGCAGCTGTAAGTGCAGCAATGAGAGCGGGGAGTTGAGTTTGGGCGGATGTAATCCTCCTCCTCCATGTATTTGTTTTGTATCATTTTTTTTATCTCTAATAATATGAACATCTCCTATAGATATAAGCGATTTGTTAAATCACGTTAAATATTGTATTAGTATGCTAAGCCTCAAATGGACAATGATCAAAACATCACCAATCAGAATTCTTAATATCGTAACTCTCTATTACATCGAATTGATGCTAAACTTAAGATATAAATATAATTATATAGGCCACATCCCTTTTTATGCTACCTTTTTTTGCAAATAACATTTGCATGAGTAGCTGAAACAAGTACTTTATTCTCTATTCTAGCAGCATCGTCATTTGTTGAAGGAGGAACATCATCATTAGTAGTTCGATGGATGAGCACTTGGTTGATCAACATTGATTTCCTGAATGGAAAAACTTGTATTCTTCATCCAGAACAATAAAATTTATTCAATTTTGGTTAAATTCTTATACAAAAAAGATGTAATAATTACTAGTTCGGAGCTAAGTACTCTAAGCTTGTTAATTTTGCAAAAAATGCAAAAAAAAAAAAGAAGAAGAGAAGAGCAGTCAGAAGCATGAAGAAAAATAAGAACAAACATTGTTTGACTCAACACCGGGTTTTTTCACGAATAAGAAAGAGGTTAGGATGAAATTCACATGCTCTATTTTTTTTTTTGCAAGAAACTTTAACCCAATACAAAAAAAATAAAAATTATTTGATAGCAATGAGCAATGAATGAAGAAAATAAAGTGAAATCACAAAGAGCCTAGCTTAAAAAACAACAATCAAACATCAAATAAAGTTTTTTTAAAAATGTATCAACATATAGATTCGAAAAAATAATAATAAAGGGTTCAAATGACGTGTTAAAATAAAAAACTGAACGATAGAAAGAGATATTTGACTCAGGAGAGAGTTTACAATTATGATTTTATTTTTTTGTTTAAAGGTATGATTGACCACAGTATGGTGAAGGTTAATTTGTCAAAATCAAGCTATGGTTTCTGGTCCTGTAAATCTCTAGCAACTCCAACAAACAAACAACGAAGACGGATCTATAACGAGTATAAATGGGGCCGCCCGAAACTGAGAACAATTCATAAAGTTGGATGTATTTTTTTTTCTCTCCGCAAATAGAGATGATCATTTTTTGTTTGATTTTTATAAAAAAGAAACCAAATTGAATTTATTTTTTTATAAAAAAACCAAAACCAAATCAAAAATCGGTTCAACTGACCGGTTTCATATCGGTTTTTTAGGATAAAAACCGGTTCAAACCGGTTTTGCTTGGTTTTTTCGGTTTGACTCGATTTTATTTTATTTTATTTGGTTTGGATTCGATTCAGTTTTTTTTTATTTTAGGCTTATAAAACCGAATCAATCGGTTTTTTTAAAATTTTAAGTGGTTTTTTTCACGGTTGGATTTTTTAATTTTTTTTATTTTATTTTCTTGATTTAATCGATTTTTCAATTTTTTCCTCACCACTGTCCACAAAAACATGATGGAGTTTATCTAATTCCAAAGAGATAATGAGTAAATTAAACGATGAACACTGTAATCATAAAACGAAGAAGAAGGAAAGATATAATTATAAATAAACTTCGCAACATAATCATTAAGATTGATTTGCTAGTTAAGAAAATATTTCTTGACTTTTTTAAAATTAAATCTCTTCTAAACCATCGTGTAATTTGAGGGTGTGTTATTAAAATCATCTTGAGAAAAAATTATTTTGGTTAATAAAAAAATGGTCCGAAAATACTTTTATAGTAAAAAAATTGTTAAAATGTTGCAATATCTTGATTCAACTATGTATAACAAAACATGATTACAATTTTTGCTTGATCTTTCCTTGAATTGCTCTGTTTGGATAACATTAATTTCGTGTTTTCAAATTCTCAACAGCTTCTTTAGAACATGGATTCACGGTGACAAATAAAATAAAATAAAAAATCAAAATTGAAACCTGGAAAAATATTACAATCACATGAATGCACCAGCAACGACAACACAAGAAGGGAACCGGTAACTTGTTAGCGGCTGTTTGACAAACATATATGTCCATGTATTTAAGTATGTTTTAAGAGTAATCTATATTAAAAATTATTAAATTGATATATTTTTTAGTATTTTTTAATAATTTTGATGTGCTAATGTTGATAATAAAATACAAATATAAAAAATTAATATTTTAATATATTTTTAAATAAAAAATATTTATTAAAAATACCTTGTATCATAGTATCAAATAAATATTAATGTCAAATAAACATTTCATTTTTTTTTGGTGTGTTTGAAATTAAGGTGTAGTTGGAATTTTTTACCATAACCCATTAAAAATACAAAAAAAAACATGTAATTTTAGTTTTTAGTGGGGTGTAATTTATACAAAAAAAATAATCCAATCACACTTCACGGTATCTCAATTCCAAACATATACTTAGGCAATGTTTAATATCAAAATAGTTGTCGCACTCGACATCATAGCGGTCTTAAAAATTTATTAAATCTTTGAAAAAAACGGATTTCTGACATTCTATTCTTTAATGAGGATATTCTTGTTTAAGGAGTCGCCACCTAGTATTATGGTTACAAGGAACCCTAATTGGTTAACAGAGATTCTATGGTCCGAGACTGGTTACGTAAAAGGGAAGATATTATCACCCCTTAAACGTCCTACCTAAAGCAGGCTGCATTGCTGATCTTTGTCATTAATTGCTAACATTTTTTGTTGGTTTATACTATGCTTGTTTGCATGTAATATTCCTGACTTTGGCGCCAGTGAATATTCAACTACGGATATTTCCAACTCCGGCGTTAGTAAATATTACGTAGCTATAAAATAAATTTGGATCAATATTTTTATTTCTAACTCTAGTGTCAGTGAATAAACTAATAAATTTATATTATTTTTATTCGTGCATATATATATTTTATTTTTTTATCTTTTTTATTTTTCCGTTTTTTTATTTTTGGTTTTGGGCTGGGCCCGGCTCAACCGATGTGGGCTGGGCTGGGTCCAGCCAGCCCAGCCTGGTCACTGGCCCAAGCCAGTGACCAGGCGGCTTTTGTCCGCCAGCGTGCGTATTCACTCACGCTGACTACAGTCACCGTTAATTAAATCTCAATTGCACAGTGCTGGGGGAATTATTTTGCAAAAACTAGAGATACTTACCTGGGAGCAGCATGGAGGCGAGGGAGTGTTGTTCCTCCTTTCGTTTTCCTAGCTTCTTCCTCTGGTTTTGGAGGCTGGCGCTGGTAGCAGGATGGAGCTGAGAGCGTGTTGTTCTTCCTGACTCTGTGACTGTTGGCGAAGACGATGGCGATGAAGACGTGACGTTGATGGTCGAACGGGCACTCTCTCCTCTGCTTCTTCTGCTTTCCTTTGTTTCCTTTTGATTCTGTGCCCGTATACTTTAGTTTTCCCGCAGCTCCTGAGATGACGAAGGAAACAATAATGAAGAGCCGGTTTACTGTGATGTTCTTTGAATGAATACTGGTCTTTCCTTTGTTTGCAGGGACGAAAACGGTTTCAAAGATAATTCTCGTCACTGTGTGTGTGTGTGTGCTGCCCTCTTTCTCCCTTGCTCTCTGCGTTTTTATTTCTGCACGTCTCTCTGTTTTTCCCCTGTTTCCCCTGCTTCTCTTCTGTTTCTGGTTACTGCCCTCTCCCCCGGTTTTTTTTCACTGGTTTTTTTCCTCTGTTTTTCTGGGTCTCCTCCTCTGTTTTCCCGTCCCCTTTTTATAGAGCTCGTGAGCTTCCCCCATAAATCAATCCCATCTTTGCAGGACTGTTATTCAAATCACGAGCGGGATCATGGGCAAGAGACGTGGTCCACGATCGGATCGAATTTGTTGCAGATCTTCAGCCTGCTGAACCGGGATGGAGAAGACGAACACAGCTGTTCCCAGCAACGGCGACGTTTCGGCAAAAATGGGAGTTTTCAATTTGACCCCTGCCTCTGGAAATTTAACAATTTGATCCCAATAATCTTTTAATTTTACCCTTGGATTAATTTCAATTAAATCCCTGAATTTAATTAATTAAATCAAAGTTTAATTAAATCCTCAAACTCATTAATTCTTCAATTAAACTCTTAATTTTATTAATTAAAATAATTTAAATTTTAATTAAATCAATTCTCCAATTAAATTATTAATTTAATTAATTAAACTAGTTAATTTTAAATCTTTAAATTTCCAATTATATTGCCCTTAACCTAAATTTTAATTCATTCTTTAATTATTTTATTTTTACTTGTTTTTTATTATTTTTTTAAAAATAAAATAATTAAAATAAAAATGTCAAAAATTAAGTTATAATAATAGTGATAGTTTTTTAAAATATTTATTATTTAAAAAAATATTAAAAAAATATTTTTTAAAATTTTAAAATTTATTTTTAATAGTAATATATTATATCAATTAAAAAATATAAAAAAATTAATTTTTTTAAAAAACAAGTTTCCGCCGCAAAAACACAAACTTTCCTTCTTCCCTTTTCTCTACTAGAATCGTCACAGCTTACGTATGTTTCCCTGACCCTAATAAATAATAATAAATATCTTTGAAAATTAGTAAATAAATATTAATAACGGTCACTATTGTGGGCCCAAGCACGAAAAAGACAAGCATCAAAGAAATACAAGCAACAGAATCGAAGGCCCAATCAGCCCGAAACCATGGAGTGCACGCTTATTTGGAAAACTGAATTAGCTTAGCATTAATAAGGAATAACGATCACCTTCACTTCACAAAAGCCGAAAGGTCAATTTATTACGATGGAGGGGATTGTGATCTAGTAGCTCCTATTTTTAAATATTTTAAAAAATATATTCGATTTAAAAAATATTTTTTTAGTATTTTGAGGTGATAATATTAAAAATATTAAAAAATTATTTTAATATATTATTAAATAAAGAATATTTTTTAAAAAATACATTCCACCATGGATTACAAACTTATAATTAAAAACTTGTGATATCAAGCATAGTTTGATTGGATTTTAAATTAAAATATGAAAAATATTTACATAATTAAACTTAATTGATTTGATAATGTAAATTCATGGTTTGATAAATCCAATTAAGTTAATTTTAAAAACTTTTAAAAAAATTATGTTAAGAAAATTATTCATTCAAACTGATTCAATAATTTAGTGAGCAAAATATTTTTTTAAACTGTTCAAATTTTTTTTTTTTTATAATGTGGTATGATATGATGTAAATTTTACCACAATTATAAATTTAAGAATATTTAATTAATCATTATAAATTGAATTTACTTAAAACTTTATTTTGAAATTTCAATTAAAATAAATAATTATAAGTATTAAGGGTATTTAAGAATATTACAATAATTATTTTTAAAATATTTTTTACTAAAATACACCAAAATAATCTTAAACATTTTTTTTAGGCCCCCCCCTCTCTCTATATATATTATTTTTTTTCTTTCTGTTTCTTAATCCATCAACTTGCTCACGTAACTATACGTGTCACGTTCACAGTGGTAATCACCACACAATATTTGGGAACATCCCCGCTTAAAAATATCCCCTACCCTTCCAGTTTCCACTGCACAGGCGTTTCTGTCCCAAGTCCAAACCATGGAACGCTTACCTCTGCTCTTTCTCCTCCTCCTTACAGCCCTATCCTCCACCCTCGCATCCACAGTATCTTCCAGCGATCTCGACGATCCTTTAATCAGGCAAGTCGTGTCAGAGGGCGAGGATCATCTCCTCAACGCAGAGCATCATTTCACCACTTTCAAGTCCAAATTCGGCAAAAACTATGCGACTCAAGAGGAACATGTTTACCGATTTAGTGTTTTCAAAGCTAATCTCCTCCGTGCCAAGAAACACCAGATAATGGACCCTACCGCTGCCCATGGCGTCACTAAATTCTCTGATCTTACTCCCAAAGAATTCCGCCGCCAGTTCCTTGGATTGAAGCGGCGGCTTCGGTTGCCGACGGATGCTAACAAGGCGCCGATCCTTCCTACTGGCGATCTTCCTACTGATTTTGACTGGCGTGACCACGGTGCCGTTACTAGCGTCAAAGACCAGGTATCTTAATATCCTTTTTCCTGGCTTTTACTGTCAAGCATCATCGGACCAGTACTTTTCATGTCTGTCGAGCTTTTCGATATTTTCTGTTGTGTTATGTGTTAAAATATTGGGTTTTCGATAGGGATCGTGTGGATCGTGCTGGTCGTTTAGTGCTACAGGGGCATTGGAAGGAGCTCATTACTTAGCAACAGGAGAGCTTGTAAGCTTGAGTGAGCAACAGCTTGTGGATTGTGATCACGAGGTTTGACTTCCTTATTTTCATGCTCTTGATTCAGTCTTTCTTTAATTTATAACTAATATTAATTTTTATGGATTATTAGCAGTAGTTGTGATTCTTGTAGTCGTACATGGTTTGGGAATTTGTCAAGTGCCTGGAAGACTACGAGGGTTTTGATTTTTTTTACATGAAAAATGGATTTTCTTTTTTAAAAAAAGCTTATTCATTTTCTATCAAAGGATATACGAAAATTTAGTTACTGTGCTATGACTCCTCGTTATGGTGTCCTATTGGAACCGTTACAGTGCGATCCAGAAGAATATGGTGCCTGTGACTCGGGCTGCAGTGGTGGGCTGATGAACAATGCCTTCGAGTACGCACTGAAGGCCGGTGGTCTTGAACGTGAGAAGGACTATCCTTATACCGGAAATGATCGTGGTGCTTGCAAATTTGACAAGAGCAAAGTCGCTGCATCCGTATCTAACTTCAGTGTTGTTTCCCTAGACGAGGATCAAATTGCTGCCAATCTGGTGAAGCATGGTCCACTCTCAGGTATCCAGCTGCTTCTGGCTGTGGGTCTAGGCATTGGCATCTGTTCTCTCAACGACTCCTGTTAAGATTTATATTTTGCCTATTTTTATCGTGGGAGGGCTAATTATAAGGTTTTTTCTGCTTTCCACGGTGCAGTGGCTATCAATGCAGTTTTTATGCAGACATACATAGGTGGAGTTTCATGCCCATACATTTGCTCAAAGCACCAGGATCATGGGGTGTTGCTGGTGGGGTATGGAGCTGCTGGTTATGCTCCTATCCGGTTCAAGGAAAAGCCTTTCTGGATCATCAAGAACTCATGGGGAGAGAATTGGGGAGAGAATGGGTATTACAAGATCTGCAGGGCTCGCAACATATGCGGTGTGGATTCCATGGTTTCGACTGTTGCTGCTATTCACGCTACTGCCCACTAGATTGCTGTGCCCTTTTAGCACATTGAATTAGTACTGTATTTTTAGACGGTGCTGCGTTTGTTTATATGAAGTGTGATGTGTGTATTGTAGTAAACCCATTTATATGACTAGAACAATATAGCCCCCCCCCCCCCCCCCCCCCAAAAAAAAAAAAAAAAAAAAAAAATTCTCTGGCAAAAGCTGTAATGATGTAGGTGGTGGTCGTAAATTTCATGAATTTATGCCAGGATTTACTGTTTAATGGTTGTGCATTGCTCAATCTTATTGCTACTGATGATCAACAATGTAATTATTTACCTCATCTCTCACTTGCCTTTTAAGTAAATTCACAATGTAATTTTCGGAATAATTTGGACGGATGCGTTCTCGTGTGTTGATGGCCTCCATTGTTTCCTGCAATTGATTCTAACCAGAAGCGCGTCGTGGGCACGTAATGTGACGATTCGAAGCTTCGGAAAACATGATCTGATCCCAGTCCAGAGACACAACTACTGAAATCTAATAATACGCCATTTTAGCGCATTTTAGCGATCGGAGAGGTTGATTGTCTCGATAAATATAGAAATCTGATTACGTTTGGTTCCACCTCCTCATCTACAAAGTGAGTTCACTATCAATTGTCAACACTGTTTGCTTTCTTTATCCTCACTGGAAAATATTGCACAGCAGTACCCTAACAATCACTGGTGAAGAATACAATCAACTAACCGGCAAAATTCTAGAAGCTTGTACATCGACCGAAATCTCGGTTAAGCTTCTTATTTGCTAACTGGCAAAATTCTAGAAGCTTCATATATCGTTTTTCCTCTGTAGTTTCCCTTGAACCTCAACAATCTACGCCCAGGGAATAGGCAGCCACGCCTGCCAGACTTGTTTCAACAACCACAGACACCGTGAAAATGGTTGTTCCTGACGAATAGGTTCTTCTCCCGGACTTGGAATCACTTCCTCCGTTAGCTTTCTTCAACTCTTTGATCATATTTAAAAGAATCGCAAGTTTGCTATATATACTTCAATGTGTGATAAATTCAATTACCTATCTATGCCCTTGACTGCTCTATCCAGTAAACATATCATTCATCATCTTGACCAAGCGAAGCAAATGAAAATGGATAGAATTTGTATCCATCTCCCACGTAAAATTTGTTTTGAAACTCCACCCAGTGAAGCCTCAGGGCATGTAGGAATGCACTTAGGGTTTCCATCACTAGGAGGACACCGACAGTTGCAAATATAAATACACCCAATCCAATACCGCGAGCAATGATGCTGTTGTACCTGCAGTCATTCACAGACAATTCATTATATTGCTTGATCAAATCTGAGAGATATCGAGTCACTTTCATCAAAAGCCAAACCATGGTCAAGAGAACTCACCCCCACGCTAGAAGAAGGACCTTGTCATAGAATACACTCGATAGTTCTGAATGAGCCAGACTGAAAATCACAAAAAAAAAAAAAACTCATTCAAATTAAACAGATAACTTTCTGTACTCGAATGAAAAAAGCACCCCATAAACAAGAGAGGTATGTCAGGAAGGCATATAAACATAAGATCTTAACAATCCAATCAATATAACTCTGCATTTAGACAGATAAAAGAGAAATGACAGCTACATTCTGATGAACAATCACAAACAAGCATTCAAATAAGGGTGGGAATTTATTTAGCTTGAAAATATAGATCTCAAGTCATTACTAGAAGAACCAACCTGAGGGCCCATAAACGTAAATATGAAGCAGTATTTGACACTGCTCCAAGAACAAACTCTATGGTATGTATAAGTTGGTGAACAAACACCTCGCTGAACTCAAATTCCTCATGGTTATGGGAAACAGAATGCGGCTCAATTTCAGGAGGGTAGTCATTGTTGTCCAGCCGTGTATAGGACTGACCTTGGAACCTCTGAACAATGCATTTAGGAATGATAGGGGTTAACAATTATCTTTACAAATGAGCAATGACAATGAATGCATTTGGGGAAAAAATGAGCATACTTCCTCATGTCGCTTCTTCAACAGAAAAGGCTTTGGAAACATCATCCATGGGACAGCAGCAAGGGCTGATAGGAGCAACAAGATCTGATGGTGAAACATGTTAGCTGGCTTCATTTTCTTAAACCACGAGGGAGAATTTCCACACAATCACTATAAAAGATATTATACCTGAAAAAATTTCTGGCCGATAAAAAGCTGATTGTCATCCAAATCATCAGTGGGACTTAGAAACATGTATATCATCACATGGTATAGATCAGCTTGTGAACCGGTGCACCACTTCACAATTATGAGGAGTGAAAGGTAACCAAATAAGCTGTTCAAGAAAATCATCTGGGGCACGAATTGGTACCTAAAACAATGCAACTGTCGCTAGTTAATTCTAAAAATGAAAATAAGAAAAAGAAGAAACAAGCAGTGAAAAGCAAAAGATATATATCTAAATGCTCCAAAGGTCCCATCTCTCCACTGTAGCGGATAAGGATGGTCATGTTTATAAGATTAAATACTATAAAAAATTAAACTTGAACGTTCATGAAAGAACAATAACTTAAAACCATCATTATGCTGTTATTCCATAAGGGCATGCTGTAACATAGTATTTGAAACAATGCATTGCATGCAGGAATAAAGTATGTATCTCACCAGATGTTTATGTTATCTCCAAAGAACTTTGCATTGAAGTAGCTCATTATAATCCCGAGATTCATCTGGGCCACTCCAAATAAAATTGACATCTTCATCTTCATTGAGTTAAGAAAAGGTAACTCGCTCCGGCTACCATGCCATTTGGGATCCAAACCAAATGGATACGTAGCACGGACCTTAACTAGACCAGCAGTATAAGCATCCCTACAATGCAAATAGAGCATAAATCATTTACAGGTAAAGTTGAACCACTCGTGCACATGTAAAGCTGTACTGGTCAATACCTGCAAGACTGGTCACGACAGCCATACGCAGAGGGCCCAAACAGTTCAAATGGAACCGAAAAGAATTCATTGTATATCAACCCCGTGTAGATTGAAAAAATTCCCATCATCATTATCACATAACGGCCACTGAAAGCCATTTCCATAATGTCTCCAAGCTTCTGTTGTTTACAAAAGGAAGTAAGCCAAAGCATGCGACAATTAAGAGGACGACAGTGCTTGCTAAGACAAACCAACGAGCTGTATCACAATTACCTGACTGGAAAGTTTCTTTTCCCTGATGATAAGATATAATGTTGCCAACAGCAAGCAAATACCATGGCCCCAATCACCAAACATTACAGCAAAAAGGAAAGGGAATGTGACAATTGTGTATACACTAGGATTTGCTTCCTGGTACTTGGCAACCCTGAAAAATTATGTTGTCAGCTAACACCTCTATTTCATCTTTGAAATAGTCAACGAGAACAGTCAATGGGGCAAATTAAATGATGCATGGATTACAGGTTGTGGAATGTCTAAACCAAATGTATCCACTTCATTATGCAACATGCAAGGA
Organism: Populus tomentosa; assembly: GCA_018804465.1. Classification (NCBI taxonomy): domain Eukaryota; kingdom Viridiplantae; phylum Streptophyta; class Magnoliopsida; order Malpighiales; family Salicaceae; genus Populus; species Populus tomentosa. The sequence goes on from CM031977.1 coordinate 18,748,112, forward strand.
CAAGAGAAGACCTATCCCTAAACTGTTTACACATATAAATTGACCAGCATTGAAGTAGTGGACTGGCATCCTGCAAAGACAGATAATATCAACTTTACATATTTTACATATTATCACCTGGAACATGCTAACAACAACCAGACACTAGTTTTCTATCTCTCAAACACCATAATTTCCGTGTTCGAACAAATAATTAATTACTTAAAGAAACTGTAAGCTCTGCCAACGCCTAACACGGTTGTCACATACTGGTAATACCAGTCCGATCTTAGAGGCACTGAAAACTTCTAAAGTTATGCTAGAACCATATAGCCAATTATCCTGCCAAAAATTACTATAAAAAAATTCACTCTTTGTATTGTTTGCATGGCATAAGTAACTCACCCGTACGCATCTACAATTTCTTGAAAAGCAGAAGTAAATTTGTTTGTTTGGAAAAAGGTAGGTGGTGATTCCTTTGTCTGCAAAACATGGAATATGGCTCCAATTTGTGAGTTGCTGTCTAAAGTCGCTCGCCTTAATCCATTTTGTATCTGCAGAGAAACAATGATAAGACAATTTAGAAGATATGATTAATGCAAGATTTAACCAAGTACTGAGTATTATAAGTTATGGGATCAAACCTGATCTTTTGCAAAAACAGGACACCAACCTTCAGCAACAAGACACTTCTTTGTCACATCCATGTTGAGCATGTTTAAAATGTGGTAAATCAATTTTTCCTTCTTCACCTATATGAGTTGAAAGCGACAAACTTAGTTGACAAAAAAGATTCAGCTCAGCTTAACTCAACTTTTATTAATCCAGTGATGATCCAAAGCATTAAGTAAAATGACTTGAACAAACCAAAAAATTCCACTGCTCAAATTCAAAGCCGATGGTTTGTAACAAATTGCTCCGGTGCGCCAATCCAGCATCTATGGTGGTTTTAAGCTCTGCAAGTCTTCCAGACACCTAGAAATCAGTGAATTTACAAAATTTACATCAGAAAACTGGACAGAAAGATGCTAGTGAACCTAAGACAGGGCACTAAACAAAAACTCTAGGTTCATTTCAAAGTTGGGGAAAATGCAATTTTTTTTATCGTCAGTTTACTACAAGCGAAACATTATATATTAAAAAATTAGGACTTTTGTGCAATTATTTAGTTCTACCTGGGAGTGAGGTTGCTTATGCCTTTATGTGCTTTTCCCTTTAAAAAAATCAAATTAATGCTTTTTAGTGCTTTTCAATGGCTTTGATGTGTTGATGTCAAAAATAAAAAAGCAAATCTGAAAAAATCATTTTCATGCATTTTCAAGCAAAAAAACACTTTAGAAAAGCACCCTACACCACAATGTCAAACACCCTCTAAAACTAGCTTGGGGATTAATGTTATCTGCCGGCAATTATGCTCTACTGATTTCTTATTAAAGGCATTATCTAGCTCATGAACTTTTTTTCCCTTTCTGAAGCATCAACGGAAAAATACCTTTCCTGTTAAATTTGACACCTTCTCAGTTTTGCCCCTGAAACTGTTACACATTTATTTGTATGCCTATATAAGAACAGTCACAAGGCCACAAGACCTTGTACTAACAAAATCATGTCCATGGACATAAAGTAATAGCAAAATAAAATTCCTATGAATCTCAAGCCACATTGCTTCAAACTCGACATGCTGTACTTGGATCTTCTGTCCCAATAATTGTTGCCAGTTGATAGGGAGTGAACTCCGTTCTCTTTCCCAGTAAATGGAGCATGCTTTATGGTTGTCTAGACCAAATGACAGTAAAGTACCCGGAAAGCAAGAAAAAGAAAAGGCAATTCATGTTTCTTATGTGCAATCAAGTATGGCAATGAGCAGATGGTAAAGAAAGATAAAACAGAGAGAAAAATAATCCTAGTCCTCCAGAATCCTCAAGAAGAGAAATAAAAATAATTGTTTGCTCTCTAAAATTGACCAACTAATCAACTTTCAGTGTGCTGGGCTTCTAACCTACCAGAATCAGAGGTAAGAAACATGAGCAATCATGAATTATACCTGTGAAATAATCTGAAACTGTTTGTTTAGGTCCTCCGTAAAAGGGTAGCGGTTTGCTCCAAAACCTTCACAGAGTTTAAGAATCTTGTTCTTTGCTCTTTCACCAGAATAGAAGACAACAAATACATTTTTCTCAACCTGTAAATTGATAAATCATAAGCTTTTCAAAATAAAGCGTGTATATCCAACTCTGGAAATGGAGAGCAGATAAACATCATTCAGGAATCAACCTCATCCCCCGACACAGGATCAACAACAGCATTTTCAAGCACAGTTTGCTTCAAAAAGACATTGCCCCTAGTTGCTCGAAACAAAATCCTTTCAAAAGCCATTGATTTTTCTCTTGCAACAAGACCACTGATATACCCCAGCTTTACTTGCTTTGATGGATCCATTGTCATTTCCTAAACAATGTTCATTTTTAAGAATCAGTTAGCAGAAAATGACAAACTTTCAGCTGCTATGGGAAAGAACAGGAAAAACTGAAAAGCAGTACCTGCTCCAACAATAATGATCTCTCAACGGATTGTTCAGTAGTGTTATATAATTCAAGTTCACCCTGCTGTGCTGCAACAATGCTTTGAGCTGAGTGGAAAAGTTCACCAGCCTGACATGAGATACAAAAAGTACCCACTTGTTTCAGAGCTCCATTGGCCTTTTGCAGTAAATTACAGAATGCTAAACTCTATAATATTCAAAATTCCTGGTTGAGTAGATTAAAATTGAAAGTGATAGCATATGTTTCAGAAATTTCTCCTGACAGAAGTTGCTGATGGCCAGTTCATCAATGTGTTGAGTTAACGTTTCGTGCATGTGTGTGTGGGAGAGAAAGGGCTATAAGGCTATATATAAGATGCAAGAGACTCAAAGGCCTCGTCATCACACTGGAGGCCTTGGAAGTGAAAGAAGCCGTACCTTCTGCAAGACAAGCTTATATTCTGATAGTTCATTATAAGTGTGTTGTAGCATTTCATTGTTTGAATTTATCTCTATCAGCTCTGATTCCAATTCTCCAAGCGTTACCTGAAATTACCTCGATATATCACAACAAGTTCTAATTCCAAGGAATCATACTCTAAAAAACTAAACAATCTACATTAATACCTCCAAATGATCCAGATCAATATCGCCACTTCTTAAAGACTTCGTCGACGGTGACAACCCAGCCTTCCTCATTTGCTCCTTGAAGAAACGTAGCTTGCGAGCCATTTCTGCACATCTTTTAATCTACACAGCATAAAAAGTTCAACACCTATCGATTATCCACCAACATTTTCAACATTTGCGTAACAGAATTGATCTCTACACTATCAAAACCAAACCTGAGCAGCATACGTCCGCTGGAACGGGCTCTTTTCCGCGTTAAGCTGGATAAAACAGTAAAAAACATACCATTACTTCATCAAAACCGTAATGTGATAACGAAAACCAAAAAAGAAACTCCAGTTCTTCATATTCAATTTCGTAGCCGTAAACACAGAATACCAAAATCATTCAAACTAAAACAAATCCGATCGAGTTCAATCCAAATTAATATCAGAGAAATCACATTACGCGGATCATTAACTAAAACAAATCCTAATATTATTATGGTTAGGCAAGCAATTGAACCGAACAACAGAAAAATCTCAAAACAAAAAAATGCTTACATCATTGAATTGGAAGAGGCCAAGGTCACCGAGATAAGAAATTGTGCGATACGCTGATTCAATAGGAATGATAAGTTGCACTAATTGCATCGGCTCCGATCGCATCAGATCCATGGTTGGGCCAGAACTTCCGTCGCCCATTTTTCACAGATCGAGAGATCTCAAATTGTGTAATTTATTTGCGTTAATATAATATATATATATATATATAGAGAGAGAGAGAGAGAGAGAGAGAGAAGGAGGGGGGGGGGGAGTAGATCGTACAAATTGGAGAGATCTCACCGGACGATCAATTCACTTTTCGTTTGTTTACGTTACCAATTCCCAACTGACTTGCGTTGTGTAGAACTAGAGATGTTCCGTTCCGTTTTGTTTCCCCCGTCGTTTTCACGCGCATAATTTGGTTATTTAATAAAAGCCCTAAAAAAGATATAGGATGTAGTATTTCGTGATATAGTAAATTAACCTGACCCGACCGGAGAACCTGAGTTTTAAGCCAATTCAACGATGATGGGTTTTTTTGACCCAGTCACTAGACCCGCTCTAAAATGAAAATGATATTATTTTTATAATTGTTAGATAAAGTTATTAAGTTATTGTATTAAAAAAAATTCCTCTTATTATGCATAAGTATATTATACAAAATTTATAAGTGCTAGATAAAAGCCTTAACAAGTGATGGTTAATGTATAAATGATCTGTACGTTTACATAAAAATCTCATTTAATAGATGATGTGGCAAGTGATAAATGATGTTATCTAACTCATCCAGTTACGATACAAGTGATTTATAAAATCTTCTCATTAAATGTTATCTGTATTGGTAAAAAATTGATATATTTTATAAATTATTACTGCAGAGAATAAAAGAAAATGGATAATGTATTAATTTATTCTTTATATGCACTCTTATATTCTTTTAAAAAAAATTATTCTCGTATATTCATATTTATTTTTATAACTATTACTAACAGTTTTCACATAAAATTAACCTTCGAACTATCAAAAGTAAATTAATCTTTTTTAATTAGAAATCAGTTTGAAAAACTTTTCCCTGTGGAGTTGTGAATTTGACATTTTACCTCTCGAGATCTCATCATTACAAATCCTTTCCATGTCCATGCGTGCGTATATCCCACGGTTTTATTTTCTATCTAGCCTGTTGGCATGTTTCTAATTCATGGAAAATTCAGCAGAATTTATACTGTCTATTTATAACTAATTTCCTCTCTGCATTAATTTCCATGGATTAATATTAAATTTAAAAACTCATGATTTCAGTTAACATGTTTGGACTCAACTGATCATGACCTTAACTTTTAAGATGAGCTCAATCTTATAATCTTAATTACATTTTAAATTTTATTCTTTTTATATCCCTAGGTGTATAATTTTTTTTTTAATAACCTACTCTATTTTCAATGAATTGATGTTAATGTAAGAAATATTTACTTTTTATTAATATATATGTAATAAATATTTATTTCTATTATAATCAGAGTAGGCCATCCATCATTTTCGACGAGGCCTTGTTTTACCTTCTAATTATGATCCATCGGATTGAAACCTCCATTAAATTTGGAAACTAAGGACGAGATTACCATCGCATCGGCTTAGATGTCCCAAATGTTCTCGGGTCACCTCATATTTTTCTTAATCTAATTAATCAGCACGGGGTGGTGATGGAGATTTATTGCAGCCTTCTCTTGTTCATCAACTTGAACCTCATTCTTCAGCAGTTGATGTTATGATCAGCCATGCATTAATGCTACCATAGCAAAATAATTACTGTAGCTCATCTTTTTTGTAAAATGATAAGACTCGTAAGTTATAAATATCTTATAAATCCTTCAAACTTCAAGTTTACAATCTTTATTCTCTACCGTGTATATATTTTCAAAGCATCTCTCTCTAAAATACCATTGCACTTATTTTTAAAAAAAGATACTTGAGCATCTGATAGTCTCAAAATCTATCAAATAAGATATTTTGCAAGTACTAGCTACCCAATCATATTGGTTTACTAGGCAACAAACACCAATCATCTTGGTTGTGGAGAATAAATGAGATTGCTAGAATCAAGAAATTAATCGATTATTCATCACATAAGTTTTGCTATCAAGATACTTTGATTTTTTTGGAACATTATGGGTAAGCCTATTCTTGGAAAACTTTATAAGATAGGCTTCACCATTCATGGGTTCCTCCAACCACTCAAAAGTTTTTATAAGCATAGACTCCTCCTCCTCCAAGGGTTTCTTTATCTATTAGAAAACAATTATAAGCATGAATTCCTTTATGGTTTCACCTTATACTCTTTATAAAACTTTCCAAGTATGAGTTCTTTCATGATTCCCTTTCATATACTTAGAAATGTTCTTTTTAACCATAATGCATACATCTAAACACAGATTCTCCGATATATTACCTCGAGTTTCCACCCCTAATATCATACAAAGAAAACTTAATAGATCAATTGTACGTCATATTCTTACAAGTTTTTGCATAAAAATATCATAAAAACTTGGGAGTTATTAATAAATTCAAATTTAATGGTCTTAAAAAAATCAAGAAAACCAAAAAACCCACGTATTAGGCAACATGCCTGAGTATTAGCCTTAGGGAAGAGCCCAATTTTTACGGGCTCAACTATATTTTGAATCTCACTCTCCTTGCACACATGAATGTATAAAAAATCTCTTATTTTCATAATATTAATATTTGTGTAAGAGATATTCATCTCTCATTGATGTATATGTAATAAATATTTATCCTTTAGTTAACGATATAATGACAAAATGACATTCTAGCCTCTTAAATCCATAAAATAACAAGATTCATAAGTTATAAATACCCCGTTAATTCTTCAAACTTCAGGTTTACAGTCTCTATTTTATACTGTATATATATTTTAAGAACATCTTTTTTAAAAAAAGATATTTATTTAAATATCCGAGATTCTCCAAATCTATTAAATAAAATCTTTTATAAATACCAGCTATCTTAGGTCACCAACTCTAGTCATAACAATTAGAAAAAATAGATCAAATTATTATAATTAATAAATTAATAGATTATACAACACATAAATATTGCTTTTAAACTTTTTATCTTTTGATACATCATCAAAATGATTATTCAGGAGAGTATGATAGTATGTTTGAAGTTACAAGAACACTAATGAAAAACAACTAGCCCACGAATTAATTTTTCACTCAGCTAAGGGAAAAGCATGATGCTCCAAAAAAAACGAAGCTACTTTTTACTGAATAACCAGCGAGATCCCAAATGGCAATGGACATCAATATTCAAAACTTTGCTCATCCAAAATAAAGATCGAGAAAAAGAAGCTCCAAACACCGGCAGTTAATAGGCATTAAAAGCTTGTTTGATCGTATGGTTGTGATTGTTTTTTAAATAGTATTTTATATCAAAATACATGTTAATGATATTTTTTGATTTTTTAAAAATATTTTTGACATCAGCATATCAAAATAATTTAAAAAAACTAAAAATATATTAATTTAAAATTAATAAAAAATAAAAAAAATTTAAATTTTTTCAAAAATCTTTTTAAAACACAAAAATAAACAGGCCATTACTGTGTGTGCAGCCACTATTCCTGTTTATTTTTTTTTTCCTTTCACAACTATTCAAACAAACAAGCGAGGTTTCCAAATTTTAAAACCATATCAAATTCGCAAAACGGTCTTGTTAATTTATTTGTAGATTATTGTTAATGAATTATATTAATAGTTGAATTACATTTTACATTTCCGCCAAACACGATTGATCAAATAAGTGAGATAATGAATTTCTAATTGATTTTAATAGATATTAATGTTAAAATTCTATTGCTCATTTTTAAGAAATAATTTATTATTTAATAAATGTATACTTGATGAATACGTGTAGTAAAAAGTTTGTTCAGAAAACTTAAATTCTCTCCTAGCTCGTCGTTATACTTGTATGTTTTTCTATTAGAAACATACTTGAAAATAATAAAAGTTAGAAAATAAATGTTTTTTTTATCAAATTACATTCGAGATATTATTTTTTTTAAATAGTTTGCAATGTATCAATATAAACTTTTTATAAATAACTATTTGAATATAAGAATCACTTATTATTTATATTTATTTATTTTTATTTAAGATTTAAGAAATATGATAATAACATGATTTTATTGGTAGAAGTCAACTAGCAATCAATCAGTTCTAAAGTGTTATTTGTTTACTAAAAAGTAATTTTTATAAAAAATTAATTATTTTTTAATATTTTATAATGTCATGGAAAATAATTTGAAAAATACTCTACAATATTTGATCATATCATGAAAAATAACTTATTAATTTTTTTAAGAAAATTATTAAAAGAATAGAGATTAGATTTGATAAATAAAAAAATTGAAGAAAGATGAAATTGAAAAAAAATTATATTTCATAAATTATTTTAAATAAAATAAATAACAATAAAAAAATAGAGACCAAACCTGACATATAAAAACATTGAACAATAATAAAATTAAAAAAAATAATTTCATACACTATTCTAAATAAAAGAAATATCAACAAAAAAAATAATGATCAAATATGATAGATAAAAATAATAAAATAATAAATAACAATTAAATGAATAAGAATCAAAGTTGGTATAAAAATCAAATCAAATTAAATTTTAAAGAATAAAATTAATAAGATAAAATAAAATATATAGCAATTAAAAGATTGATAATCAAATGTGATATAATTAATAAATAATAAGATATATTTTTTTTATTTTTTCACAACTTCTCAAAAATATTTCAACCCTAAATAAAATGAAAATATTTTTATAGAAATCAACTCAAATTTTTTTTTAATTATTTTTTTTATTTACCAACTTTTCTAATAAAATCACTTTTCATGAAATAGTTTCTCTAACTTATTTATTTGGCTTTGGACTGCAGTTTCTTAGATGTGAATGGCAAGTTTTGTTTGGGGATATGGTGTAACAATGTTTTTTAAAAATTTTAAATATATTTTTATTTTAAATATATTTTTATTATTTTAATATACTGATATTAAAAATAATTTTTAAAATATAAAAAAAATTATAATAATATTACGTAAAAACACTTTAAACTTCTATCACTATTACAATTTTAAACATTCCACTATTAAGGCAATGTTACCTAAAAAGCAAGTATGAGATGAGAATGCGAAGATAACTGATAAGATCATCTTTTTTTGTTTTTTTACATAGATTTTATCTCACACATAAACATGACCATGCATGTGCTTTCTGGCTGTAATAGCAAAGAACTGATGAAGGGGCCACCTTTTGTAGCTCAACAAAACAAAGCCGAGAAAAAATAAACAGAGCAGATGTGCATGCGCCTGACCCATAACCTACAAGGCCTAGTGAGAAAACGAAAACCCCATAGCTCCTTGGGGATGAGTCAGCCTTTTCAAGAGGATAATTTTGGTGAACAATACAAAAGGACTGCAGGTCAATATTGGGTTTGCAGTCCCATCCCAGTCCTTGACTGTCAATTCTGTCTTAGCTGGACGTTTTCCATATGCATATCAGCCACCCAAGATAATTAAATTAAATTAAAATTAAAAGCTATTTACCATTCACTGTGCAATAAAATTACTCGAAAAATATTAAACCTGTGTGAATTGGATTTTTTTATATCTTTTCAATTTTTTAGTACACTATAATGATTATTGTACTTGAAATAAAAAATTATTACGTCAGTGTCCTGGTGTTTTCACCTTTTTGTTATGTTTTTTTTTTTTTTAATCTGAAATAACTTGATTCATTTAAGAGCTATTTGATAATTTTAAAAGAATAGCATTATTGTGCAATCGTGTAGACAACATTGATGTGTTTTTTTGGATGACATGCGTAACACTATTAGTAATCAAACACCTTTTTCCATGATAATGTTTAAGATGTTTTTTTTGGTAATGTGGTTACAGATGAGGTTTATTCACAGCCATATATATAAATGTTTGGTAATAAAAAAATCACAGTTCAATATTGATAAGACCCATAAAAAATACAGCTGTGCCGCAGGTTTTGAAGAAACAACATTTACTACTTCTCATGAAGAGAAACCACTTAACAGTGAAGTCATGCTGCACTGTTCATGTGAACAATAGTTTTTTTTAAAAAAACAAGTGCACTTAATTTTTTTTTTGAAAAACTAGTGCAGTAAATTGTTTTTTTCTCTTTTCTTTCGAAAAACCAGTGCAATGAATTTTTTTTTGTTTTTTTAAAAAATTATTTTAAGGTAAATTAATTTTACTTGTACTGTAATCTCAATTTTATTTCTGATAATATTTTACCTAATTTTATTACACACTCAAAAATTAATGAAAATTGTAGTTCTTGTCGGATAAATTTTGTACGTAATGGAATTGTAGATAATTTAATGAAATAATAAAAAATATATATATAAAATATGATTTATTTCATGATGTAATAGCAATAGTTAAATCTACAATATTTAAATTAAAAACCATAAATATTAATATATATTTTTTAAAATTATTTTATAACCTCAATTTTAAAAGCATTTTTAACTAAACATATTAAATTATTTTTTATTCAACCTCAATTTCAACCACAGTTTTAACCAAACATCTATTTTTCCAACCTAACCTCAACTAAAAATACTTTTTATAAAATAATTTTTTTCAAATCACAACCATAACAGCTACCGCAATAACAAATACACTTAATCATCTTAGCAACTTCTTCATAAAGTGACAACGCAGGTAGAAAACGAGTCTCTTATTTCATGCGATAAACTTTTTCTCTCTCTCTCTCTCATCCTATTATCCTTGATCTTTGTATTTACTCTTCAAAATTTCAAGACAATCCTTCCATTATTTTCTCCTCTTTTAATTTTTATATATTTTATATGAAATAATTTATCAATTTAAAATTTTATTTTAATTTCATACTTGGTCCATTTTGTTAATCTCTCTCTCTCTCTCTCTCTCTCTCTCTCTATATATATATATATATATATATATATATATATATATTCATCATTTTTTGTTTTTTTTCTTAATCATTATTTTTTTAATTGCTATTTTTTAACTTTAATATATTTTTTTTATTTTGATTTTTTTCGGTTTCATCCTTCAACATTAAACTGGTTGAGAATTGAACTTCTTGATTGAGTTCAGATATAGAATTTCAAAGGTTGTGAATTTAAAAGATTAACTAAGATTTAGAGGATTTGTTAGGGTTTGCTCGGTTCTTTTTCCCTTTCTTAGCTTATTTGTTTTTCATTTTCATCCTTCAATATTTTTATTTAATTAATGATTGGGCTCTGTTCTTTTTTTCTATTTGTTTTCTGTTGGATTTTTCATGAACTTTAACAATAATTCGACTTATCTCTACCTTCAACATTGAGTTATTTGATAATTAAGCTTTATAGTTTTATTCAATTTGATTTTGATGAGATTACCTCGGTATCATAACTAAGTCATAAATTTTGCATGCTGACCAGGGTCGATTTGTTTTTTACTTTTTTGATTTTTTTTTAATTTCATCCTTTAATATTTTATTTGTTAGGAGTTGAGCTTCAAAACATTTCAATTTTATTTTTTATAAGGTTATCATATTCTCACATAATTTTTTATTTGTTATGAAATAAGATCCTCAATATTTGGTTTTTAAAAAAATTAATGTTTTATTTCAATTTTACCCTTTATCATTTGATTGGTTGAGAATCGATCTTCATGTTTTTTATTATTTATTTTCTACATAATTATCTCAGTCCTATACTGATCACGGGGTTAGTATGTAAATTAGTTTGACTCAAGGTTCTTTTTTATTGCTTTAGAAATTTTTTTTTCACTTTTGCCCTCCAGCATTGAGTTGCTTGGTAATTTAGTTTGATAATTTTATTCAATATATTTTTGGCGGGAGTTACCCTACTGTCATGACAAAGTTGTATATTTGACATACTAACCGGGATGAACCTGAGTTATATTTTTTTTTACTTTTCTTTTTCATTTTTTTTTTGTTTTTAAAAATGTTTGCATCATCTTGGCATTTTGTCTTGCATAAAAAAAAATTAGATCAGCCTGCAACGTAACGCAAACCACCTATCTAGCAAATTTTTATTATTCTTCAAGTTTTTATTATATTTATTATTTATTGTATAAAAACTTTAGATATTCATATTTTATAAATTAATATTTATTATTCAACATAAAATAAAAATGTAATATGTATTTGTAATATAATAATAAAATTATAAATAATACACACAGATATATACACATGTATGTGTGTGTAGTGAATTACATTTAGATTAAATTTTAAATCAGATTTATTAATATTTATATCGAGTTAAATAACTATCCAAGAAAAACATCCTAATCGAGTCAGTTCATATCATTACTTATCGGATTGAGGTTAAACTTCCATCTCTAGTGATGGCATCTAGCTAGTCTTTATGATTAATGTTGCTGAGCATATTTTCTCACTGAAATCCAAAGGGTATTTTCTAATTGGGGTTTACGATCCCTGCTACAAATGCAGAACCAATTTTGTAGCATTATACAGATGGCATCCTCTTCCAAATCCTACTGACCCTGTAAAATACAAACGCATGAGTACACTATATATTACAAGGTCACCATCGAGTCTCTTACACTGTATACCCAATCCAATTAACACAGGGACACGCATTATGAACAATGATAATGACTTGTATGTGTTTGGGTCTGAAGCTAAAGATCAAGTGAAAATCGGAGAAGTGCTTGTTAATTTGGTATATACATACGATAAGGGAAATTAACAAACATTCTACGTTCGGTGAGAGGTGCGCCAATAAGCTTTGGAGCACACGAGGGTGTTCCGTCGATCCATGTAGCAGCGGCGCGCGGTTGCAGAAATGGTGGTGATGGCAAATGCAATTAATGAGAGTGTGTGATAAATATAGTGCTGGCGATTCTAAAATAATAATAGTAATAAAGTGCCGGCAGCACCGCTGATCGGAAAAAAAAAAGTGTGACACAGAAATTTTTAAAAATCTGAATTTTAATGATGACAACTTCCCCAATGCTTATCATTTATTCATTAAAGTATCAATAATCATCCGCATTGTGTACTAAACAAGCACAAATTACTGTTGTTTTATTGTCAAATATTATGCAAAGGAAGAGGTCAGGAGTGGGCATGAATTCGTGCTTGAAGAAGAAAGGTGGTGAGACTTGAGAACAAGAGCCTCTGCCTTTTGTTGTTTTGTTGGGGCTATACATACAAATGTCTCCTCAGTCATGAATTTGGTAACCATATCCTCTGAATGCATCTGCCTTTCGGATTCGAGTCGATTTCATATTGACGAGGACAGGACAGGCATCCAATAATATTTATTCCCTCTTATTTTCTACATATACATCTAGCAATATTTATGCATCACCAAGTAAAAACAAGATGCGAGGATTTTATTTTTTTTAAAAGGAAAAAAATAAAACCCACGATTTAATTTGATGGCCAACCAGATTGCCCCTTTACGTATTTTCGTCTAGAAACTAATTTAATCTTTTAAAATATCGATTATCTGAGTTAACAAGCAGAAGTAAAAAAAAAGGTAAAGGAAGGAGACAACCTTTAGTTTCACCTTTTACTTTCTACCATCCACGATATTTAAACAATTAGTGAATTCTTAAATTTGCTTACCATATTTCTATAATAGTAATTTTCAAGTTAAAAAAAGAGCTGAATAGAGTGATAATACATATAGACATCATTTCAATAAAACCAATTATATAAACACTAGCATATTTGATATATGTAAATTTTAAATAGAAAATAAACGATTTTTTTTCTTAATTAAAAAAAGGAATTCCATAATAAGTAGTTGTACTTTTCATTGAAAACAAGAGATACCCTCCTTGATTAATTTGTAATGCAGAATATATATTTATTGTTTTTTGTTTGAATGACGCCTACTTTAATTTTCAAATCGCATTTTACCTCATCATTGCGATTTTAAAATAACCATGCATATAAACTATAATAACTTATGTTTGTCAACTAATCATTCAATCATAAAATTTTAAATTGCTAAATAAAAATATAAAACATAATCTATATTATTTTTTAATATATTTTTTTAAATAAAAATTATTTAATCTTGAAATTTACACAAATATATATAATTTTATATTTATTTTTTATCAAATAAATAAAAATAATAAGTTTTAAACTTGTAATCGTTTGATCATTAAAATTTTAATATCATATCAAAAAAATTATTTTAATCTAAAAATTTAAATTATTAAATAATATTTTAAAATATAATTTATATCATTATATAACAATATTATCTCCTGCAACATCTTTTGTCCCAGGTAACTAGACAAAGAGTCAACCCATAAAATGACTTCATTTAGCGAGGAAGCAACAAAAAATGGAATTACGAATTCTCCATTCCATCTGGCAAGCATCTAAAACTATTGATGACATGTATTGATTGTAAATTGGAAACTGACTGATGAGAAGAGAAAGTCAAGCAACGCAACCAACTATAACACATGCGATTGCTGTACTCTCACGGTATATTTCAAATGTTCTTAGCTGGAAATCATGTCGATCTCCCTCGTGCTTTGATTGATTCCTTAATAGCCTACAAATATACCTTAACATGTCAAGTTTGAATACATGGCTTTTGCTAATGAGCTATAAGCTTAAAGAGTGTGTGTGTGTGTGTAGTTTCAAAATGTAAGACAGCAGCTTATTCATAATAAATAAAATAGTGTGTGTGTGTGTGTGTATATATATAAACTCTTTGTATTTAAATTAAAGCATGAACTTTAATACAAATCAATTGAGGAGAAGTCTAGCTTTCTTTTATCTTTTCTTTTATGTTTGAATTTATTTTTATGTTAACTGAATTGTTTTAACAATTTCATCGATCCTAGCTAGGCACACATTGCAAAATTCATTCCAAGTCATGAATCGGATCAAATGGATATCTTTTTGAGCTCAAAATGATGATTCATTAATGAGTGAAATTTAAGTGGCTTTTAGTTAGTATCATGATAATAGATATAGAAAACATAGAAAAATCAATATTCGTAAAGATTTTAGAGATAATTTATGTATTTTTTAAACAATAAGCATAGGAAAACATCTCCCATTTGTCTTCAATATTTTCATCTAATTTTTTTGTGTTTTAAAAATATTTTTTCAAAAAATAAAAAATTTAAATTTTTTTTACTTCAAATTAATATTTTTTTAATATTTTTAAATCATTTTATTATACATATTTCTAAATAAAAAATACTTTAAAAAACAACCACAACCACACTTCTAAATAGAAACAACAACTAAACATTATCTTGATGTGCTATAGTTTAGGAATTAAGTACATGGTATTCTTAGTAATTATTCTTTAACTTTAGGCAAACTAAGCTAGTGATTGGTTCATCCATAATATATTCTCTCTTTACGCTCTAGGTAGTAAATCAAATCATAGATTTTCTTGAGAATCATGTACAGAGAATTTGCTTTCTAATAATAAATAAATAATTATGAATTTCTATCTTTCAGATAAAGCATCTTAATTATTTTTCTCAAAAGACAAAAGATACATCTCTAGTTTTGAACAAGGGAGCATTGCATGCGTCGAATCTAAAATCCCTACCTAAATCGGCCCCCACCCCCTTTTCCCAATATTTGAGGCAACCCCGCCAGGTAGCAAACAAGAGTCGAAAGAAACTGGCGTAGACTATTGAAGTACGGGAATACAGTAGATAGTAATTTCAAATATCTAAAAGTTGCAAGCATTTTGTTGTGTTTTAGAGGGTTACAAGAGTTATTTTTAAAAATGTTTTTATTTAAAAATATATTAAAATAATATATATATTTTTTATATCACCACATCAAAACAATTAAAAAATATAAAATAATATTAATTCAAAACAAATAAAAATTAATTTTTTTAGAAAACTCTAGTTGAAATACCCTCCTAAACACCCTCACTGTCTTTCTTCGACAGACTAGAACTACCAGAATATTTATCAAAATTCTGAGATCTCATCACACGGGAAGGTGGATGACTCATCCTATATTTGATGTATATACTACCTCCATTCTATGCTTGTTGAAGAAAATAGCTAGAAAGCAAGCATCTAGCAATCAAATACTTCTGTAAGCAAGGACAACAGTAATTGAACGAAGAAATATTTTCTAGAGTAGTAAATCTAGATATCGATAAAAGATGAGAGAGCACATGCCGGAGGTCAGATCTTACAAAACGAGGGAAATTTCTAAATTTTCCCGTTTCTTTCCTATGTACCAAATCTAGCAATCTATGGAAGCATCTTCAATACCTACACACACACACACACACACACACACACGTGCCTCGACCTATGTCATTGGCCATAGTCTACATAGAACACATATCACATGCAGGAGCATTAACATTTCTGAATTTCTGATAATCATAAGCAACATTTTCCATTCTACCATTTAGGTCACATCCATGCACGTCGATTCAAGCGGCTAAATATTGCTGCTTTGCAGGCAAGTAGTTGATATGAACGCCCATCAAAATTTTCCATTTACATACACAAGTAAGAATGCATACACATGTAACCAGGCTGAGAGGAGGAGCAGTCAAAAAGGAGGACAGAGAGGAGAGAGGGGAGAGAAAGAGAGGGTGGAGCTAGATTGGAGTTGTTCTTTCATCGTGTCACTTGGCTATTAATGAATGAAAGGCTTCCAAAGCTGGCCCTGCCTTTATTTTTCTATCTTCTCAAGAATTTTTACTATATTCATAAAAAAAAGGGTTTTAAACTCTTTGCCTAACAGAACAAGAAACCTATTTCTTTCCATTTAAATCCGGCAAGCAAGCCAATAAACGGGAAAAAGCGCATCGAGTTCAACACCAACCAGAAAGCAATCGATTCGATATATATCTCAACCATAAAGTAATCAAAAAACAACGAGAGCGATCAGCAAAAAATTTTAAGCAGATTGCACGAATCCACATAGAAAACAAAGAAATAATATTAAGTCATTTCATCATCGATAGGATCAAATTAAATAAACCCATATCATGAAATCTGAATTGAAATTCGAAAAAAAATTCAAAAAAAAAAAAAAACATCCACATTCTCCTTCCTGGCAATGTTCCATTTCTAATTTCTAAAATCCCTATGCTCTCTCCACTTCAGTTTCGAGTGCATGCATGCTGAAAAATGAAAAACTTCTACTACAACAAGACCATCTATTTATGGAGTTCTTTGACAAATAGATAGGTTTTGTTTAGAATGCAGCTAGGACCTTGGGGGAGCGAAGAATTGCGTACCAGCAATAAAAGCATTGAGAGGAGCTGGATATAGAGAAGATGGATCGAGCAAAGTATTGCCAGCAGCTGGATTGCTAGTGTTTGTTGTAGTTCCCGTGGTGCTAGTTGCTGCTGCTGTTAGAAGAAGTTGTTGTGCTCCACTAGAGGAGCTCTCACCGCCTGTACTGGCGTAACGGCCATCTGCACCTTGATCATAGAGAATTCCTCTGAAAACATGGCCTCCAATGTTAACAGCCGTTTGATATGCCAACTGATCATCTGCATCGTCCATGGCGCTTACTTTAACGCAACGAAATATGGCTTCTGAATTCACCTCTGGTGGAAATGCTGTCAATTCCAGCCCTAATTCATGTCAGAGTTGAAGAAAATCAGTTCGAATGAAAGCAAATGATATTTCGAGTAGAATTAAATAAGTGAGACAAAGAAAATAATTTTTTGCTAATTAATTTCATGTGACCTTTTTTTATCGTCAATTTTACTAGCAAACAGTGAAGGGATGAAAAGAAAAGAGAAAAGAGAAAGAAAAGCACGTGGTGGGTGGCTGACTATGGAGGTGCTTGCTTACACACACGCAAATGATACTTGTCTTGCTGGGTAGCAAGAACTGAAAGTGCTCTCACAAGAACTATTCCTTAAAGATCTCTAGATCTCTCTACTTAACTTTCTCAAATTGTGTTCGGTTCAGTTTCTTGTAAATCCTCGTCAAAAATCATTAAAAGATTTGTGTACAAAGGGAACCCCACCATCAAATATTTGTAGTTTTAGTGATTTTTGTTGGTCTGTGTTTGTATTTTGAGCTCCTACTAGTTGTACTAGCACAGCTTTACCTGACGTGGTAGCGGCTAAACGAGTGCAAGCTAGAGAGGAAGCACCACCATGATTCTCCCTCTGCCTTTTTGGATTCTCTCCTAGAAACTGTTGTTGATGTTGTTCTTGTTGTTGATTATGTTGTTGCAAAGCAGCTAGTTGTTGTTGCCTTTCTCTCCTTTTAGCAGCAGAGACCCAAGTGCTCTTAACGTGGGTGCTGCACGGAAACCCTCGACTCTTACAACAAGTTCTACATCTCAAATGGGGACAGTCTTTTTTAGCTTGGTTTCCACAGTCTTGACAATTCATTCCTCCTCTTAATCCTCCTCCTCCTTGTCGCGTCAAACTAAAACCTGATCTTGAAGAGTGATCATCAGATAAACTTCTTCGACTAGGACCCACTCCAAACGAGAAGCTGTTCATGTTTTGCTGCTGGTGATAATACTGCGGCCATAACTCAAACCCCTTGTTGTTGTAGATCTCCTCGTTTGATGGTCTGTACAAAAACAAACTACTATTATTGTCTTCTTTCTCTTGATCTTGTTTCCTCGACGGTCCTTCTCCCCCACCTAGATAGAACCACCCTGCCATTTCTTGCACCCAAAAGCTGATACCAACCTCAATTCAGAAAAAAAATCCATAACAGGAAAATGACAGACTCTGGAAATCTGCAAGATCACAGGTTTTGCTTTTTGGGTCTTTTAAGAGTTGAATTTTGGTGGGGTTTTTAGGGGAGTCTTAAATCAACGGAGTGTTTCTTTGATGGCTGACTATATATTTTATATCTTCTCTTGATCTGATTCTGAGGACTCTCTGGGTCTAAGGTTTTTGCAGCCTTTTTGGAGTGGAAGGTTAAGAAAGGGGTAAAAACTTTCAAGATTTTTGCTAACTGTATAAGAGAAAGAGACCGAGAGACGAAGAGAGAAGATGGGGAAGCTAGACTACTATTCTTGACTTGTGGATAGAACCAACCAGGCAGGCAGCCTGAGCCAAGGCCAGCTTTCTTGAATTCTCTTTCAATGTTAACGAAGCAATAATGGCACGGAATTAGAGCCCTGCTACGCCGCCATGGTAACTGCACTGCTCTCCCCGCTCTGCGACACTTACCTCATTTAAGACAGACCTACTTTCCCTCTCTCTTCTCGTCACTTACTCTCTGGTTCTTTCTTTGTAGCAGGAGCAGCTCTTAGTGTTTTTTTTAGAATTACAGTAAATAAATATAAAGGATACATGAGACCGAAAGAAAAGAACAAAAGTAAATCTCTACTTCTAAGCCACTTGGGCATTCAATGTCTCCACCTAACAAAAAGTTACAGGAATAAATAAAATATATTTATTAAATAAAAATTGTTTCTATTTAGTAAAAATTCTTAATATAAATATTTTTTTTAGGACTTTACTTATTATATATATATATATATATATATATAAAAATAATTTAAAAAATAATTTATAATTTTTTCTAGATTTATTCAATTTAAGTGGGTGTGAGAATGTATTTCAACTTGTTTTTTTATTAAAATTTTAAAAAAATTACTTTAAATGAATTTATTTTAGTATTTTTAAATTATTTTAATATATTAATATAAAAAATAAAAATAAAATATTTTAATATTTTTTCAAATAAAAATTACTTTCACAATAGATAAATACTCCTTCAACCGATATATTTATTTATAATCTGTTTTTTTATTAAAATTTATTAAAATTATTTTAAATTAATTTATTTTAGTGTTTTTAAATTATTTTAATATATTAATATAAAAAAATATTTTAATATTTTTTAAAATAAAATTACTTTCACAATAGGTAAACACTCTCTGAACCAGATATATCTACTTCTCTGGTCGCTTATCTACAGTTGTCTTCCAGTTTCAATGCACCTAGAATCGAAGATGTTTTCAATCTAGCCATTCAATTGTTATCTAACGGCAGGTGGTGGATCCACTTGGCAGAACAAAGGCTTTTGCCTATTCGTTCTTTGCTCCGGAAAACCTGCTCAGTACTTTTTCTGACCCTTTCGATCCTGTAATTAAGTTTGATTTGATTTTACTCCAATTTTTCAATCTCAAAGCAATCCAATGACACCGTCTCACCTATCCATTAATATTACCTACGAGAGTATATTTGTCACGCTCTAATATTTAAAGTATTAGATTGTTGAGTTATTAATGAGCCATTAAATGAGTCATTTATTTTATTCAAAATAATTTAATTTTAATTTTTTATTAAAACTATTAATTAAATTAATTGATTGAAGAATTAATCTGTTAAATCATTTAAATGGGATGAATTAATAATTAAAATAATTAAAAATAAAACTTAATTTAATTTAAATTTTTTTATTAGAGTTGTTGGATCGATTCACTGGATGAAACTGATTTTAATAACTGGTATTTAAAATCAATGGTTACAGATAGAAGGAATGCAGGTGATGTATCGGGTTGTTATTGATTTAAGTTTAGTGGGAATTTCATAGCAAATTCAGGGGATAGTGTGTTTTTTTCAATTTTCCTGCCTGTCAATTCCTCTGATGCAAACACTAAAATATTTATGGGAATTAGTCACTATTAAAAATTTATATAATTATTAATTTTAAAATTTATAAGATTAGTTGAGATATATTACAAATGGTTGAATAACCAAGTTAATTAAAAAAAAAAACATACATTTTATCATTGACTTGGAGCACAAAATTTATTTCGTTAATGAGATACTAGTGTTTTAATTGTTCTTTAAAATGTTAATTTACTTAAAGGTCAACACCTTTGAATTAGAAATGACAAGGCAAGGGTGACAATTCACCCAATCTCTCCTCTTACAAGGATGAAAATAAAGATTTATAAAAATTTCTTGCTACTAATCCTGTGGAGTCCAGTTGGTTTTTTGTTATTTTCTACTTGGTGGTTACTAATTACCTAAATTCTACGTCTCCTGATAATAAAAATTAACAAAAAAAAAACTTCTAAATGTTGTTGGAGTCCCTTTCCATTTTTTTCCCCACGCATTTTTCACTATTTTTCGTTTGATAACATACAAAGAAACAAATAATTGCACATGTAAATGTCCAAAACACATGGATTCGTGAAATCATTTTTATAAAAATAAATATCATTGTATTGTTCCTGAAAAAAAAAATCCTTAATTGAATCAATTTTTTTAACACAATTTGAAAAGATAATATTTTTATGATTTGTTTATATTTAGTAGTATGATGTATAATTTTTTCTATAAGTATTATACACACACACGCTAACACCAGCCTATCAAAATCATTAAAAATATTAATTTAATATTATTTAAAAAAAACACATTTAAAATAATAATAAAAAAAAAACACACTTGCAAGGCTCATATATATTGAAAAATCAAGTCAAAATTTAAAAGCAAATGGGATGGTCATCCACTAAGATCTAAAACAAAAAGATTTGAAAACTTCATAATTTAAAAGCAATAATGAGTGTTACATGTTGATGATAAAGTTTCATAATAATTGAACTCTAGTACCTAGATAACTATCCTTGGCTTCCCATATCTAATTAAATTTAAAATCTCCATTCATTATGCTTGAGGATGCACAGCTTCTTCTATGGACTCATCACCACAAAATCATCCCTCTTGCAAGAAAACGACTTTAAACTTTCAGGCCCACCTTAGGTCGCTAATAGAAAACTAGTAGTCTCTAATAATTTCTTTATCAAACCATCACGTGAACCGCAGATTAGTAGTCTCTAGTAAATGGATTTCAGTTCGTACATATATATATATAAAATGATAGTGTTTGGTAATGTGGTGTAATTATTTTTTAAATATTTTTATTTTTTAAAAATTATTTCTATATCAATAATTAAAATTATTTAAAAAATAAAAAATTTAAAAAACACATTCACATCAAAATAAACACAACCTATATAGAGACTCCCGCGGCCGCTTATTTGTCCCCACCGTACTCGAAACCGTGCTCCTTATCCCCAATCAAAAAGTCCTTCCAGTCTAATTAAACTAACTAATTAATCCTCGTAACTTTAAAAAATGTATTCTTGATCCTTGTTTATTTTCTTCTTTCCTGATAAATAGAATTAATAAAAGATAATTAATTAAAATAGAGAAATTTTACTATGAAAGAATGTAGGCCAATAAACTATCATATAGTTATATATATTATAGAGCTAGTTAGTTAATTTTAATAAACTAGGTGCAAGGATTAATTTATAATTACCTCGAATCATATAATGGCTTTTCTTTTGTATTTTCGGTGCGGTGACGTGTATCAAGGTTAGAATTTTATGGATCTTAGATGATAATGCTACAAGCAAATTTCTTTCAAAGTATCCGTGGCAACAACATGTTGAAAAACCACGTGAAGCTTAAAAATTCAGCTGAAAAGTTGAAGTTAATTACTGTAATTAATTAGCATACTCACGAGACTTTGGTCCAAGAAGCAGGTAATGGGTTGGTCAACTTAACCCATGAATTTTACATCAATTCAAATTTATTCTAAACTGATGTCATATTGATATTTATAAATGAAATAACATTGTTTTAACAATAAATAAATAAAATAAAATAAATTGACTCGTTAAGTCACCCAACATTAATTGAGCTAGCTCTTTATTTTATTTAAAATCAAATTCAACCCAAAATAAACTCAAAATTGATAGATCATCATGTTAATCTAACATATCCAATGTAAAAATTATGCTAATTAGGAGTCGAGGAAGGAAGAATCATTGTCCTTAATTACTATTGACCCGCTCAATATTGCAATATAAACTAAAAGCCATATATTGTTTCTACATGAACTCATAATGTTTTCTTAAGTTTTCTTTTTCTTTTTCCTTTTTTTTTTTATTATGGTCATTTAACTTCCCTTTTTTTTCATTCAAATTGTTCATTTTATGATCAATTCGGTAGCCAACTAATTATGATTTATTAAGAAAGGGCTAAATTAAAAAATAAAGATCTAGATTAAAAAATGGAAAATAAGTGGCAATGTCAAGGTTGGCTTGAAATATTCACTTTGATCCTTTTATTTTTTCAAATTCTATCTTTCCAGACCCTCTAACTCTTAAAAAAATAATTTTTTGTCCAAAAAATTATTTTTCTTATATCTTGGTCCCTAGCTTAAGAGAGGAGAGAGAGAAAGGTGTTGAATTCTAGAGAAAAAAAATGTTGATTAACATTAATTTTAACAGTAAAAAATATTGCTTTTGATATTATGAAATTGCATTTAATGAAAAAAGTTTCATTGGCAATGCTCTTTGGCATACCTATTTCTTTAGAGGGTAGACCCTGGTTAGGATGTTTATTGAATCCATGTTGATTTTGAAATTTTTGAATGGATTAAATGCTAATTTGATACTAGAAATGGATGTTTAAGGACCCTACAATGGGTTTTAGGTGTTTTTTACTGGAAAATTGGGTTAAAAGGATATTTGTTTTTTCAAGGGAGTTGGTTGCTTGGTTTTTCAGCCCATGAGGGTCAAAAATTAGAATAGCAAACAACATGTCATTTGTGTTTTTTTTTTTTTTTTTTTTTTTTAATGAAAGGGTGGATAACATGTTATTAAATTAAGCATTTATAGGCCGCAAGATTGCGTGTCTTAGCCTTTTTACAGGCCTAATTATGCTGGGCTAACGAGGCTACTGTGCCAAGGATTATTTTTTAATTGTTTTTTCTTTAATTTTTCCCTTTAATTTCATATTTTAAAGTTCTGTTGATTTTTAATTGGATAAAATAATTTATCTTGGTTTGATATTTGTAGATTTATCATGATCTCAAATAAACTCCTCAATATTTATTCGAACTTTTTTTCTTTTTTTATTTATTTTTTGTTTTTAGAATTGAATATTTTTTTCAGTTTTATCCTCTCAAGTTGGATTTTTATTCATTTTCTTATTGATTTTGTTTTTAATTGGAAAACATAATTTGTTTTAATTTGATACTTGTAGGTTCATCGCGATCTTAAATAAACACTCCGATATTTGGTTGATTTTTAATTTTATGAGCGTCTATTTTTGTTCTTATATAATTAAATAAACAATTATAAAAAATTGTTTACTAAGATTAGGTTCTTAACTTCAGTCACGAGTTTGCCTGATTAACTTTGTGTAATTAAAAATTATATTTTATAATTTATTTCGATTTATTTTTTAAGAAGTTATTGAAATTTTATATAAATGTTTCGACATAATATTTTTATTATAATATTATCAAATAAAAAACAGTTTTAAATATTTTCTAAACTTGATTAAGTTCATGATTTATGTTATGTGTTTGATATGTTAGGCCAGAACAATTATATCAATCTAATAAGTTTCTATTTTAATATTTTTTTTAAAAATATATTTAAACCTAACTATATTTTTACTTCTGGTTAAACTTTCTTTCAACTTACTTTTAAATCCGCTAAGATAGCGTTAGGTCAAAACAACTCTTGATATGTTTGATTTGAAACGCTAACCAGACAACGAGACAGGTACAAAGGTTTTAGGAATGACCGTTTGACGCCAAGTGTTTTGTCCCCGAGACCTTGATATTATTTTTTCCAGGTCAAAAATCTTTGTTGCTGCTCGCAACGCAATACAGGCAATCTATCTAGTTCTTTGTATACTTACTGCACATCATAAATGGATTTGTTTATCCATCGCCGACACGGAGCTGTTAAATGTTAAAATTCCCTTTCCATGATTTGTGGTAGCAACCTAGCATAGCCTCATCTCTCTATTAACGGAACATATAGCAATTCACGTTCCTATGCTCGATGAATTCTCTGCTCTTGGCGTTGATCGAAAAAAGTCAGTAGAAATGGATGGAAAGCTTCATTTTAGGGATCAGTGATCATCAGCTAGACGTGTGTTTCAAGAGCCTATCATCTTTTATAGACTGTGTTTTGCAATCAAATTACTGTGGTTGTCATATTCATCTAGCTGCAATTAGCCTGCTTATTATATTAGCTTTCTTTTGTGAGAGAAATATTCATGAACCAAAACAAACTCTGCTGAGAAAAGGTCAATCCTGATAATAACAATAACAACAACAACCTTATATTAATTAATCAATTTTATTAGTTGCCAAACATTGCATAAGTATATTAAAAATATGATAGCTTTTATAGTTATGATGTGTTGAAAAATACTTTTTTATAAAAGCTATAAATTATGGGTTTTTTGTAATCAATATTTTAACAAAATCTATGAAAAAATTATGATGTATATGGATGAATCAAAATTTTTAAATTTAGAACTGGGACAAAATACAAACCACAACCTATATAGAAACAAACAGAGGCTAATTTTTTGGAATGGATTTTCTTTGCAGTGCAGGTCCTAGTACAGTGCTGTGATGCTGTGGAAATTCGAGGTAGGTCATCCGAGGACTCGAAGAGTTAATGCTGAAGCCCTAACTACATGCATATGCATTTTGTGTACATAAAAAAAGAGGAATGTTTCAAACAAAGCGTGAAGTAGCGTTTCAAAGACATCAGTGGTGATATTACAGTCCTCATAAATGGACTAAATCTTGATGGCTGATAACTGGAAAGAAATTTAAATTCAAACTAGAGCTGATCAGACCTACATCTGACCATTCACAATCATCAAACATGACCCTCGAAGCTAGGATGTGACAATCTCTAGCTTGTGTGTCATGATATCGTTTTCTCTTGAGATTAGGTACAAGCGCCCGCCCACCGGCCAAACTATACTAGCTAGCTCTTTGCATTTGTTGTGTTTTTTTTTTTTATTAATTTTTATAAGTTGGGGTTTTCAAATCAGTTTATATATATTATAATTAATTTTTAAATTTATTGAATATTCTACAAGGCTAACAGATAGATAAAACATTACAAAGCTGATAAACATGCACGTTAAAGTTCAAACCCAAGATACATAAACAAGAAAATCCTTGTGAAGACCAGAAGCCTCGGTGTTGTGTTTTTACTTCGTCATGTTGAATCTAATCTCCTTCTCCCCCCGTACTCCGTGCATGACAAACATAGGGATTGCACAGCTCCTCGAGCAACTTAGGCAGCCATGTAAATTAGGCAACAAAGTAATCATTGAAAAAGATTATATTATAATTAAGCATAAAGCATGGCAGCAGAATTGAAGAACTTCGATGTTTAATTATGATTAGCAAGACAAACGACAACCGTTTAACCACAGCGGGACAGCTAGTTGGCTGATGGTATAACACTAGCCATGCATCTTCTCAAATTTAGTGAAAGCAAGAACCCGCGGCGAAAGTAAAACCCTTGTTTTTTTTTTTTAATTTTTTTTTTTTAACTTATCTCATTTTCGGCTGTAGAAAGTAAACATATGTTTATTGGTTTTCGCATGAAATATTTTATTTTTTTTAATGAGTGAGGGCTGTGCTGGGTTTTTATTAAGTGATTGGTGTGGTGGGAGAGTCTCAACTCTCAATAATTGTGTCTGTGTCTTTCACTCTCGAGCCTCGTGCATGCATTCTTTTCTCCAGTTGACTCTTCCTCTTTCTCTAATTCCTCTCCTGATCGGCTATCCAATATTTCTTACACTTGGAGCTAGGTTAAGGTAGAGGTGACCCTCAAGGGCACATCATGAATCCTCCATTGAAATCTATGATTTTGGACTTTGTTATCATGGTATCTTTGGATTAAAAATGAAAAAAAACAAAAAACAAAAAAACAAAGAAAAGAAAAGAAAGAAAGAAAGCAACCTGCTTTTAGGGTAGGTTATATGCCGTAGGAGTACTTGAAATCATTTCTATATATTATAGTAATTTTCTTTTTAACTCTTCTAGCATCGTACGTCGGATTCTAAGGAATCTGTTCACAAAATAAAGAATATAATCGTTCATAGATTTAAAATTCTAATCTTCTATGTTTCTTTATATATATATATATAGATATATGTATGATATGGAATATTTTATATTCAATTGTAGAGATATTTAAACGTTAAGCACAATTAAATTATTTAAATATATATAAAAAATAAAAAACATAATATTTTCCCATTAATTTATGTCTGTTTTCCGTGAAAAAATAAATTTGAAGGATAAATTATATATTAAAAAATCTCTTGTTCAGCTACCGGTCACAAGTTATTCCAGACCATTAATCATGCGGCAATACTTGTCTGCCGTTCAATTCGGGAAAGTGAAGCTATGATTGCAATTTGCTTGCTGTTTCCTTGTCAATCTCGAAGGCTTTTCCGCGTTCTAAAGGAAAATGATTGAGATTGAATGGCTTAAAACAATCGAAGCACATGGTACCCGCTATGAAAATAAGTCATTGCCGTTCTTGAATTTACAGTTCTACTAAATAAGTTGGTCGATTAACTCGAATCATCTGGGAAGAGGCTAGAGATTCATGGCGAATGTGGCCAAAACCTAGATCACAGGCACTGTCACACCAGATGCATTTCTTCACTGTTTTGCCTGGACAACAGATCATTCTTAATTTTAGCCACAGTGAAAAAGATTGCATTGGTTATCAGAACATAATGAGTTATGTTTTCTCCGCTGCCTAATTTTACAAGTACACGCAACAAATTAAGTATCAGAAACTTGTTACTAATTGGAGATTAGTATCCTTTAAGAAATTAATCAGCAACAGTCCTTTGATAGATAAACTTTGTTGTTAAAATTGGTTTATAAAATATGTAATGGGCATTTTAAAGCCGATTTATATGTGAGATCCACTTATATTTTAAGTTAAACCATAGATAATTTGGACAATATTAGATATTTTTGGGGAGTAATTAGTAGATATCATGTTAGTTATTTATTGGATCCACTTTGAAAAAGAAAGATATAAGTAAGAAATAAAAATTATAGGTTTGAGGGTTATGAATTTTATTTTTTTTCAAAATGAATTCCAGAAAGTAATTAACATGATCTCATTGATTATTCCCCGAGCACCGTGAAATTTTTTAAATTAAATTCTCTTAAGCAATCAAATACCAATAATAATTTGATTTCAAATAACTAACGATTAAATATTTGTAAGCCTTGGTCCGCAGATTAAGTCAAACAAACTCACAACTCTCCACTCCTTCAACGGCTTTATCAAACCCTCAAATTTATCATTGCTAAAGCTTTTAGTTTCGATTCAATCGATTCTGGCGACTCGAAAGATGCACTCAATTCAGAATCAACGAGCAGGGAAACTAAAAGATTATGCATACAAAAGTTTCATGGTGTGATCTAGAGAGGAAAAGGAGATGCACTCTTGAATAAATTTGGGTTTGATTGATGCTTCAGTTGATCCGAAAATATATACCTTATTGTCCAATAATAATTATAAAAAAAACTGTACCTCATACATAATACTGTAAGTTTTCTCAATTATTTCTTGCATAAAAAAAACGATCATCTGTAACCTTTGATTTTTCTATACACGCCAATTTGTATAAATTTGTCAAATATGTGTCCTTTGCGCTTCGATCCAACTAGGAGGGGCTTGAAGAATCTTAAGGTCCCAGCAAGGCCTTTACTACAAGGTGCTTGTCAATGTCTATGGACTAAATAAGCTTTTGAGAGGCACTTCGGAGGTTCTTTTGTCCTTGTAGTCTCGGGAGGAGAAATATTGGTTGGTGCCTTTATGTCACAATGGTTCCTCAGTTGCTCTGATTTTCCAAAGCAAGCTAGCTAGCACACTTTGGAGCTTGGAGACATGAGCAAATTAAGAACCCTAATCCTGCCCCACCCATCCTTACCCCATGCAGCAGGGCTGGAAGGAGACTATATGAGAATACGAACCTTTATAAAGAAACCTGCCGTATTGTATCAATTCTTGACCGACCAAAACGCATCAACTGATGATCAGCATAGCATTTTATCAAACCCTAGGCAGTAATTTCTCTTGCATGTTACCCTCCACGCTCTGTTAAATTAATAGAAAAGTAAGTTCACATGTCGTAAATACGTAGTAGCTACAGCTGGGGCCATAAAGATTTGGTACACAAGAGGGCTTTGGTGTGTGGTCCAATTGGGACATAGAGAAGGGACCCGCCTGGCCTTGCATGTGAAAGACATTATAGATATAGTTTTCCATAGACTGAATTTTGTAGAGCATAGGTTTCTCTTTGAGCATATTATTGGTGTAATATCCGTTTCGTAGACATAATGTCTCAACAAAGGTTACAAGCCTCAATTCACGTGCCTACTACCGCTTTTCACAAGCCTAAGAAGAACTTCTTGTTGGAAGCTTTGAGCCTTTCAATCTCAAATCTTCAACCAAAACCAAAGGGCATCCATGATCTATTGCAAACTATATCGTTTTAAACTCGGCTTAGATCTTCTGATTCAAAATTTAATATGAATTGGACTTTAAATTAAACTAAATAAGAATTAATTTGATTGAATTAATTTGATTAAATTCAATTAAATCGACAAGTTAATTCAGTTAGAGTTAATTTGATTAAATTCAATTAAATCAACAAGTTAATTCAGTTAACTTTATCAAAACCCAATTTAATATTTAAATTAAAAAACTTTAAAAAACTACATATATTTATATAGAAATAACATTATGAGAGGTTTCAAAAGCTACGGGAAAAAGTATCTGAATTTTGTTTTCCCACAAAATATATAGGATAAGTGGGCCGTCCAGGCGCCACATTAACAAGTTGAAGTTGAGTCCAGGCCTGGATAGTGAATGACAAGATTTAGTTCTCTCCCCACTAATTTCAAATATTGTGCAGGCCTAAATTAACAAATACATTTAATTCGGCCCAATTAGAGGTTGGAGCATGAGCCTATAGATTTTTTCTGTGGTTGGACACTTGTAGAATGGACTTGGCTATTTCAAGTTCCATCTG
Organism: Populus tomentosa; assembly: GCA_018804465.1. NCBI lineage: Eukaryota > Viridiplantae > Streptophyta > Magnoliopsida > Malpighiales > Salicaceae > Populus > Populus tomentosa. The sequence continues at coordinate 18,777,729 of CM031977.1, forward strand.
TCAGTTTTTTTTTTTTTAATTTTTTTTTTTTTTATAAAAGAAACCGATAAATCTCACCATAGGGCATGGCTAAGTGGCTGTGTGCTGCTCAATAAAAAATATATAAAGGTGACCGTAAAACAGCTAATTCTTCCAGGTTCCATGCCATAATTTTAAAAAATTATATCCTAAAGCTAATAAGAAAAAAAAAGACAATAGAAAATCTTAAGAATATATAACATCTGTTGCATTCTTGATGCACATTAAATTTAAAATCTCAAATACTCTTTTTTTTTTTTAAAAAAAATATACTATTGCATCCTTTGATTTTTTATTTATTAAAAAAAGTTTAATTAAAAAATAATAAATGTGCAGATAATAAAAAATTCAATCTGCATATTATTAAAAACTTTTAAACAATTTGAAGAATCTTGATGTGAATTGATTTAGTATTAAAAATAGTTTTCTTAAATTTTTACTTCCACACTTGCCTAAAAATATTCAATATGCATATTATATTAAAGTTTATTATACGAGTAAGAAGTTTATTATATAATGCTAATATAATTACATTCAAATCTAGTGGAGCATCAAATTAAAACTTTTTACTCATATTTATACATTAATTTGTATTGAACGGAACCAATTTGTAGGCTCCCGATGTTAATATCTGGCTGAAACTACCATGTAGATATATGTTTATCTATTTCCAAATTAATGTTTGATATTTAAAGTGTGCTTGAAAATATAGTAATAATTATTTTCTAAAATAATTTTTTATTTAAAAATATATTAAAATAATATATTTTTTAGTTTTTTTTCATATTAGCATATAAAAAAAATTAATTTAAAATAAATAAAAATTTAAAATATTTATTTTTTTTAAATATTTTTAAAATACAAAAAGAAATAGAGAAGACAATTCTACATTTTATTGCTGGGAAAATGAAGAAAATATATCAAAATAAATATCCTCCATTATATGCTGGTAATTTCTGTCAGCATCGAACAAAATAAAGCAAAATCAAATCAAAGCAATCAACTTTAAACAGTAGTGGTGGTAGTGTTTTGCCTACAACAAAGGTATTAACAATCCCAGCAAAACCTTTCAGGAATTTGGCAATTTCTTTACATTTTAAGCAACATAGACGTACAATAATCTTCTCATTTTCCCTTCATCTTTTCCTTATATCATAAGGAAAGGAAAGGTTTTGAATTAAATTCTGAGGAGCTAGCTAGTTATTTGTTTGAATAGAGAAAATTATATAGAGAAGGAGACCACCAAGTGGAAACTGACAAGAGGAAAGATCCAGATCAAAATTCAAAAAGCTTGTGAACTCAACTAAGAGGCAAGTTACTTACCCCAAAACACGAAATGGTCTCTTCAAGAAAGCTCATGAGCTCGCAGTTCTTTGTGATGCTGCAGAGGCCTCTCTCTTATCATGGTTTCTTGCACTGACAAGGTTAATTTACGAGTACGTTAGCCCCACCACGTAAGTCCCATCTCTCTTCCTCATTTTCCTTTCCCGTCAAACCCCTTTTTCCCCCGTTGTTTTGATTTTATTTTCATGACCAGAACGAAGCAAATATTTGACAGGTATCAGAAGACACACTGGATAGATCTTTGGAGCTCTCACTATGAGGTGTTTATTTCTGTTTCTATTTATACTATCTATTTGTACGTGCAATTATCGCTTGAAGTTAAGACCCCCTGTGCCTCTGTTTAACGGTATAAAGCTTACATGTGCAGAAAATGCAAGAAAACTTGGGAAAACTGAAAGAACAGGAAAATCAGGAGGGAGACAGGGTAAATCTTCCTGGATTTTGTGGCCCTGATTTTCGTTATTCTTAGGTGGTCTCTGTTTAAATGATCTGAGCTTTCAGGATCTGCGCAATCTTTAGAAAGAAATTGAAAGTGCTTCGAAGGTTATTCATGACCGCGCGGCAAGATACTCAGCCCAGTTCACAGCATTCTTAGGGTTCTATATACACTAAGAACATTTTCAGTCCATACTACTTTACTCGAGCCATCCAGAACTTTTGTGTTCTATATAGTGTGATTTCTAATTTGAAACCTCAGCCTCCTAATTTGCGAAATGTGTAGTCGATTTGTAATGGATAATCATCCAGCAATTCAACTCCTATGTTTTGCTCTTAATTAAACTATGAATACTTTGTGAATAGATAAAGTTTTTAGCAGGAAATTAATTTGTCTGGACACTTCGTTTGTTTCTTTAATCTGTAATAATTCCTCAAATCATTTCAATAATTCATATGAGTTTTGAGCTAGGTCAAATTTGTGCTGCTCAGGTTGCTTCGCAACAGTTAATTAATGTTTAAAAGAATGACCCATCATCTAAACTTTAGCATGCATGCTTGCTGTTTGTATTTTTTTTTTTTGATGCACATGACATCCATGGAAGTATGTCTTTCATATTGATAGAAACATCGATGTGATCTGTAACGCATTTCAAAAAGTGTAATTTGATGTAGAGTATTTTTTGAAATATTTTTTTTTTGAAAATGTATTGAAATATTTTTTTAAAATTTTAAATTTTTTAATATTAGCTCATTAAAACCATAAAAAATTACTAAGAAAATATTTCTTTTTTAAAAGTAAAATACATTTTTTAAATGCATCTAAAAAATAAAAACTATCGTGGATATTTTCAAAAATTCACTAAGCAAATTCTTTTTCACAGTCTTCGTAGATCTTCTAAGTTGAAATGATATTAGGAAATTATTTAGTCCATGCTAGGATTAATAATTGGAATTGAGGAGGATTAATGACCTTTATTATGGTACTTGTTTGTTATTACCCAACTATATTTTTTATTTTTAATTTATTTTATTAAAAATAAAAAAATATTTTAATAAATTTCTAAAATAAAATAAAAAAAAAACATTATTCCTAACTTCCACCACCCCCTTCCACACTCCCAAATATTAGTTAGATACCTGACCATCACCTAATCATCATCCAATAATTAATTAAGAAATTGATAGGATGATTCCGCACGGAAGTCTAGGACAAATATTAGTTGACAATTTCCTAATGGTTCCCTCTTCTTTTTCTCGAGACAAGTACACTACTTCCTTTTCAATTAACTCCAGCCTTACCCATCATTCCAAGATAAAACTCATAAATCCCACAAAGCCATCCTTCCCGTCAAATTTATTCTCATGAGATATAAATAGGCAGCTTAATATTTTTTAATTTATTTTAAAAGTGTTTTTCATGATAATTTTAATTTGAAAAATATTTTAATATAAAATAAAATAATTTTTTATTTTAATATATTTTTAATTATTTTTTTTACAAAACATCATACAATGTATTATTAAACACAGACTCTCGGCCAAAATATATAAAAAACCTAATTTTTAATTTTATCAATAACTAATTTATTTTATTACTATTGTCCCAGAAATTTAATCTTATCTCTAACAATTATTTTTGTCAAAACTAATTAAATTTTGTCAGATATTGTTTCAAATTCGTTTGAAATTAAACAATATTGCTATTCCATAAATAATAATTCGGGTAATTTTACTGTATCTTGATTGTGAAAGTCCAATAAACTTGGATTAAATTGAAACATTAATTAATATAAGATGCTATTGAAAATCAAGTGATATTTTTGGACTAAAGCAAGATTTTCCAAGAAAAAAAAGGTTGGGTAGACACATTTTATTTCTTTTGTTCTTCAACATCAAACGTCACTTAATTATTTTAGAATCCAAGAGAAATTCAATTTCCTTTTGGATCACAAAATAAAAAAGAATAAATAAATAAAATCAAATGCCGTTATTTTCACGGGCTAACAGCAAAATCTTTCGGCCCCCACATCCCGTAATTCAGTTGGACACAGCTACCCTCCAATATAATGTGAAACAACAAAAGGCATTTTTATTTCGGCTCTAAATGGAAACATAAAAATCCCAGTCGCCGCCTCCTGCAACCAATTATTAAGAGTATTTGCCACTGATATCAAGTGTTTTCAAAAATAATTTTCATTTAAAATAGTATTTTATTATTTTTTCAAATTTAATATTAACAAATTAAAAATACTAAAAAAATTAATTTAAATGAATTCTTTTTTTAAAAAATTTAAAGTGTTTTTAATGAATTTAACTAATGTTCAACTCGCGACTGACCACAGCCGTTTCCAGTGACAGCCCACCATCACCGAAAGAGCAAGCGGTGGAAAGAACGAAAACGGTGGTTCTTGTCAAGGGTAGTTCCGTCAAATTCACTTAATTCTCAAGGATTCCTCTTTTTAGTCAAAAGGTCAAACCCCCAGCAACACTTTCTGCTCGCGACAATTAAAGTTTCCCGGTTTTCCGTCACCTGAGAAAGCAATTGTTGGCACACACGCCCTATCACCGACGTTACTTTCATGGGTTTCTCATGAAATCTCCAGTCACCCGAAAGAGCCGGCACGACGCACCAGGAAGAACCAGACTTCCTTCACTGTCCATGTTTCAATAAAAGAAAAGCCTTTTGCTGCTTCTTCTTTTGCATGTTTATTCTTTAGTCATGGGAGCTCTTGGCCCTGTCTCTCCTTGGACGCCAGGGGATGACGTTTTGTTGAGAGATTCTATCGAGGTAAAAGTTTCTTCTTCTTTTTTTTGTATCATTTATCCTTTCTCTCTCACCAATTCTTTGTTAATATTTTTTATTTAAAAAATTAATAAAACCCATTATTTTATATTTGTTCAAGTAAATATTTTTGTTGTTATTTTTGTAATGTTGGGTTTCTTTCTTGAAACAAGATTGTTATGTTTCGCATGATTTTTCTCTAAAGATAATGATTTTAACAAGGGCGTGCTTGATAATGTTGAGAAGAGAATCTGAATTCGAACTTAGAAATATGTTAATGTAATCAGTATGAGAAGATATATGAAACTGAAAGAGAAAGGAATGTATTTGTAATAGTGTTCTTGACTTGTAACTGGACAATATATTCTCTAGGCTATCAGAATGGAAGACTGTAGCTCTTGGGTGAGCTCCAATTTTCTTAATAATAAACGATGAGGGTCAGGCTGTCAGGTTCTGCTTTCTTAATTTCTCATGATCAGTGAGTAATTAATGATATCCTATTGGTTACTCTGGACTCAGTTTAAAGAAATATATAGATACAAATAGAAAGATAAATACTAGTTTAAGATATTTTTATTCCATTTGGGGAGGGAGTCATGAATTTTATTCTTTCTCCTCTTTATATCTCTTTTTTCCCTTCAAAGTGGACCAGGAGGGCCAAGAGTAACTAATGAGACGTTACTAATTACTCCCGGTGCACCATACAATTTTCCTTGCTTTCCATGTATGCTGATTCTGGTGATTATGATAATATATGTGGTTTCTGTGACTGTGATTCTGGTGGTTATGATAATCTATGTGGTTTCAATCACCCTGTGATAGCTGCTAATAGAGGCATTGGGAGTAAGGTATAAGCCAAGATAGATATCTATAATGCTCCATTTTGTATGTAAATTGAAAAAAGAAATCCTTCATAAGCTAGTGCAAAAGGGGGCACTGAGAGTGAGTGAGTGGCATTACCAAAACCAGAAAACATTAACGGTGACATGTATGACCAACACTGATTATTCGTATGACCTCATATAATTATTTTAAGAAGAGAAATTTTGGGCGTTTGTGAGAGAGAGGTATTGCATTCTTTTTATTCTGGATGTTGTCTATGTGCTGTTATTAGCAGACATTAGTGAGGGTAAGAGGGAGAACATTCATGGATATGGCAGGAGGTATTGGGAGTCAAAGCTTACGTTCCTCGTTTTTTTTTCTTAAGCTGTATAAAACTAGATACCATATATTGGAAAACATAGAATACTAACTCGAAAACATGAAGATTTAGGTTGCAGTTGCTGGCTAGGATGTCTGTGTGAACCGGTGCATTTGTACTTGCTCACATTGCACACCAGAGGATTTTTACCATGGATTCTTTTTGCTTGCAGTTTAAGACAATATAGTTATTATTGACAGTGATACTTTTATTTCTTCATCTGCTAGTAAGAACCATTGCCTGATTGCTCTCTTTCTGTTAATCTTTTTGAATATTTTTGTGTTTATTAGACTGCTTATAGTTTGCAGCATGTGGATTTTAGTAGGTGTCCATTTTTTTGTGCTTCTTAAGACTGAAATGACATACCATGCATGGCATATAAAAAGTTTCATCAATTGGTGCTTGGCACAGCTTCTTCTTCATCTGTTCTTTTTTTGTTGTTGTTGTAGGGTCGGGTCATTGGTTTGCTACTATTATGTAATTAAACATCTATTGTTAAAGCTTGTTGACTTTTGCTCAGTGTGATTGTTTTGGGAATTCCTTTTTATTTTTGTTTCTTACTTATGTTTTGCAGGCTGGTGCTTCCTTGGAATCGCTGGCAAAAGGTGCAGTGCAATTTTCTCGAAAATTCACTGTTCGAGAAATACAAGATCGTTGGTATTCTCTCCTTTATGATCCAGTTGTTTCTGCCGAGGCTGCTTTTCACATGACTGAGTTTGAGCGTTCTACACCAACTCTTCCGTCAAAATACAGCAGAGCTGGAAATTCAAAAGAAAATAAATATTTTTCAGGGAAGAGGAAAACTGAAAGTGTTCGTAGTTGTTACTATGCTCTGCGTAAAAGAATTTGTACCGAACCATTTAACTCCATGGATTTGAGTTTTCTTGTTGGCCCCAATAATAGCAATTATGTTGGCAATGAATATGAGCAGTTATCCGGACAATGCATGCTTGGAGATCCAGTTACAAATCACTTTGTTCATCAGGAATCTAATTTAGACATCATGCATCATGCTTTTCCAGAAATTATGGATAGTGATCCTGCCCATGCCTTTGATACTCAATTCCAGAATACATTTCAAGAAGACTATCCAATGGAGCAAGACAATATACATGAACACATTCCCCGTATACTTGGAGAGGATCTGTCTAACACTGAAAGCAGCACAGTGGTTAGGGAATTCAGTCAACAATTGCCAGTGAATGATGATCTAGTACATGGGTGCTCCAACTTTGATGGAAAGGAAGTCCTTCAGTCACCAGTTCCAGATCACGGCTCGTCATTTCACAATTTGGAGTACCCATCTCCTCTTCATGAGATGCCAATGTGGAGAATGGATGAAGTGATTTCAGCGCCTTATATTCCAAATAATCTTGGATTATGTGACAAAGATCTGCACCCGAGAGATACATTTTCACTTCTTGATGATGGTGATATTAAGAATAGATGTTCGACAGAATATGATGATCTCCATGAAGACTCCAAGTTAAAAATGGAAATGCTGACTGATGTGCCACAAAATTCTTCTCACAGTACAGAAGATTTTCTGGCTGAACTCACCAATTATTTGTCTAATGATGAGGAAGGGTCAGGTGTGGATGTTGATGGAAAAGATTTCAGCACTGATCCTTATATTGCCTGTCTCAATACAATTTTATTGAGTTCACCTAATAGTGAAAATGAAAATCACATGCCCAGTGCAACTGAACCAGAATCATCAATATCAGCAGACTGTCTAAAAAATCACTCTGGTGTGTGTCCTGGTAACTTATGGGAGAATAGGGGGTCTCACTACAGTGTTGATGTAGTTTGTAATTCTGAAATGCAGTTTGTTTCATCTACATCAGTTCTAGACCCTCATCCTGAGATGAAAGATGGGGTTCTTTGCTGTGTGCTAAACACCGAGGACACAGAAATCCCATGCAATGGTGATATACTCTTCCCCACTGAGTGGCACACAAGCTCAGCTGCCTCCTTAGCATCAAGAAGCTTTCAAGATGCTGGCAAACCAAATACTTTATTTGTTAAGGAATTACCAAGCAATAAAAAAAATGGTGGAGTTCCAGTAGGGGTGCATAGGGATCTAGATAATCCTAGACAACCACGCGCATCTTCTCAGATGACCAGATTACAGGTGATGCCAGAGCGTGGTCTACTCCATCCTGCAGGTGATCATGTTTTGAAATTTGAGTTGCCCAGCAGTGAAGCCACTCACAGGGGTGGTGCTGGTTTTGCTTCTGGTGGTTCAACTCAATTTAATTCAGCAGACACTGAGATGGAAACTCTTGTTCCTGCTAAAGTGAAGGAAGAAACTACAGAAACCCCACTGGTGAAGCATACGAGTCATGACTCAGCAGAATCTTTAACAGAGAAACTGGATTTCGTTTCTGATTGCTTTACATATCCCCTGACAAATGTGTCTGCTGTTAAACTGGCAGAAGATGCTCCAGCTGGAGTTCAAAATCATCAAGCATCACATATGAAAGTGGGCTCTTCAGATATTGCTGCTTCAGTACCAGTGGAAAACCATTCAATATCAGATCCAGCTGAGCCACCTATCCAGAGTGATGATGATGTACCGTGTTTTTCAGACATTGAAGCAATGGTAACCATACACTAACCTTCAAGCAGATGGGTCATTGTTCGGTTTCTTTTGACCATTTCTCCTTTATTTATATATAATATATATTTGCAATTCCACTTGTTATCAGATACTTGATATGGACTTAGATCCACAAGACCAGGATTTGTATTGCAGTGAGGAAGGTAACATACAGTCTGCTTAGTACCTAGCAATTACTTTTCTTATGTATGGATCCACTGGAAACATTCCACAAGCTTTGCAATAATTCCCTGTACCCTGTTAGTCCTTGCCATGCTTGAAATCTGTTATCGCATGATGATACACCCTGGTGCTATCTTTTGCATCTTGGGGTTGGGGATGTTCTACAAATCTCTAGCATTATTCTGTGTATCTGTTTTTCCCTTTTATTTTTAATTGCCCGTTGCCTTTTTTTCTTGAACATAATGCTTTATTATATCATAGATGCATACAGTAACTTAGACAGGTGTGTATTAGTTAATCACATTATATGTGTAATGTTGTTTTGAATTTCTGACACGATGACAGCAAAATTAAGACAATCTCTATACTGTTGTAATCTGCACAGCAATACATGCTGCCTGTATTGATAGTTACTTTGATTCAATTGAAGTTTTATCTCAGTATTCATAACTGAAATCATTGAAAGATATCACATATACTATCATCTGTGTGCTTGTGTGCGCCTTAGTGCACACGTGTTTAAATGCACATGTTCTTGTGCTTTATATTAATATCTTTAACTAATTTATTGACATACTTTTGAAAAGTAATGCACTGTGTACATGCATTGTATCTAAGCATGGCATATAAGTTTCAATTGTTCTCTGCAGTCTCAAGATTTCAGCATGAGGACATGAAGAGAGCAATCATAAGGCTGGAGCAGGGTGCTCATTCGTATATGCACAGATCCATTGCATCTCATGGAGCATTTGCAGTTATTTATGGTCGCCGTTCAAAACATTATATTAAGAAGCCTGAGGTATTTCAAAGCTGCAAACTTACCTGATTGCTTACTATGTTGGGTATTTGCTTTAAGGAGTCCTGTTCTTTTTAATTCCTTTGTACTTTGCCTCGCCTACAAAACCACAACTAGAGCTATAACTTTATATATGGACTCAATGCTCATCCAAATTGTGTATCTGGAGCACTACTTGAGTGGTAAAAGTAAATTCTCTGGACAGTTTGGTAATTTTGTATGATGGATATTCATGTTACATAAGTTAGGGGAAATGTTATTTGCACACCTCGTATCTGTTAACCGCACAACAATTGTCGAAGTGATCTAAATACCCCAATGAAATTTCATAATCACCCCTAATTTATTTGAAAAAACTGCCTGTTTTGTCTTTCATTGGTTGGTTTGAACTTGGTTTGGTGCTCTGGTTCCTTTTATCTCATTTGCAAATTCAATCATGATGAAACAGTAAACTTGTCAAGAGAATATTCTTACTGCTTTCTGTTTTAAGAATTATTGTATCAATATCAATAATAAAGTGAATAATATTTGTATGTATATATAAACTACATTGACACTCTGAGATGTTCTTATTGTGTAATCATCTAAAAATTATGTAAACTAATGAAAATAATGTTCCATATAAATACAGACAAGCATGGCATTCTTTTTAACATCTAACATAAATATTCATCTATTATCCAAAATGGACAGAAACCATGAAATAATAAACTTTTATAATTGATCATGTTATTTTCAATTGATTGGATGCAAATGTTAAGTAAACTTTTACGTGAAAAGTTATATAATAAAAAAAAAATACTTTAGGGCAAGTGGTTTGGAACTTTTGGAAGATTTTTTTGCAATACAGAGACCTGGGTTCCGCATGTAAGAAAATATCAAAATTCTCAGCTATAGGTAAGGTTAATTTGGAGATTTCCAGTGGGTATTTAAGTCATTTTAGAATCTTGTTCGGTAACAAATCTTTGTGCGTGAATAACGTTTCCTGCTAGTTAGGAGTGAGAGATTATGTTTCTTTTTCTTTTTAAATCTAAGACCATGGAACCTCAATAAGATGCTGTTTTTTGTATGGAGCTTAAATTCTGAAGCTAAATATAATGTTTGACAGCCCATAAAGCTAAGAATTCATGTCTTGGGTTGGCAAGTAGGATTCAAGTGCATGTGAATTTTCTTGTGACCATGCAGGTATTACTTGGTAGAGCAACAGAAGATGTTACTGTCGACATTGACTTGGGAAGGGAAGGCCGTGCTAATAAAATATCTCGACGGCAGGTGAGATCTGTCCAAGTTTATTGATGTATTTTACTGTTACTGTTATTGGCTTATTCTCGTTTTCTTTTTTGTCCTAAAGATTTTAGAATTCAGAAAGTTTTTTTGTTGTTCTTTTTGTAAATTCAAGGATTTGCTGGGTTTCTTTCAAACATCTTGCCAGCATTTACTAACTCAACAAACTGGTAAATTAAGAGAAGTTGCATGTTAAAGAGTCATGAAAAGTGAAAATTGTTTATTGCATATGGATTAAGATAGGTTGAAATTGATGATGGTATTTACATTTATATTTTTTTGACAAAATTTGTAATCATAGCAATGCAAAATCACATGAAAATCAAACTTGTGATTGCTTTACTGGCCATTCAAGAATACATGTGGGAGTTCTGGATCTTGAAGTGCTGTAAACCAAAAGATTCGAGTAAAGTTTACTAGCCGAAAAGAATGAAGTAATCTTTTTGAATTTAGCCTCCTTTGGCTCCATCATGCACACCACGCTTTCTCGCTTCTAAATTCAATGTCTCTTATTTTTACCTTTCTCTGCTAGTCCACTAAGGCACCTACATTTTTCTTTAAGTGCATTTAACTTATTCATTTATTCTGTTTAGGCCACTATAAATATGGACAAAATTGGATCTTTTTGTCTGAAAAACCTTGGCAAGTGCTCTCTCTCGGTGAATGACAAGGAAATAGCCCCTGGACAGAGTCTAAGCCTTTCTTCTGGTTGTTTGATTGAGGTTTGTTGCAACAGGTCTTTCTTCAGCATTATGCATGGTTAATAAGATGTTCTTGTTGTGTAGAATTTCCATGTAGTGATCTCTGCAATTTTATCTGTATTGAACTTTTTGTTGGCTTTTTCCATGCCTGCTTTTACCTATCAGGGTTTATGCAAGTAGTTTTTAACAATAACAAAATCGGCCATTTATCATGACCAAGTTTAAACTTCGTGTAGATAGAATGAAAGAGATGCCATCTTTCACTAAGGCTTTTTACAATAATTGAGATGACCCTCTTCATTTTGTTGGTATGCCATCTTTAAAAAGAGTATTTATCATCTTGAATTGATTTGTCTTGAATCGTAATGTAGTTTCTTTCTTGTATATCATTCATTCACATACTGACACCCATTAGGTAAGAGCCTACGAGGTAATGTTGAGAATTTTACTGCTTCTGTATATGCACTTGTAAACTTTGTCTCTTCCTCTCTTCTTCCCAGCTGCCCTTTGTTTTTTCGCATTGTGTACATCCTAAATAGTTTCTCGATGCTGTGAATTGACTACAAGATTGCACACTATTTTTTTTTATGTGCCAGCCGCTCTAGTATCACTTTTTTCACAACCCACATAATTGACCACCATTAAACAGCATCTGTAGGTTCCTATGGAAACCTTAAAATTTTGTTTTCTCCTAACATTAACAGAGGCAATTTATTTTGTTGCAATTGGACACTGGTGTCTTAATCCATGAATAGTTTTATCCTCTACATGCTTTATTCCTCGAAGTTTTATGCTTGCACTATACACCTAATCGTAAGTAATTTCTCGGTGTTTGTGATTTTGCAGATTAGGGGAATGCCTTTCATATTCGAGATAAACCAAACTTGTGTGAAGCAATATCTAGCCCAGAAGAACCAAACCCAGGAGCACCTGGTTTGAATCGCACCATGAATCAGAGCATATTCAGAAGGTGCTAATTTTTTTCCTTGTGCTTTCTGGGTTCTTTCTGTTGTTAGCACAACACAATCTGACAACAAGCTTTGTGAGAGTTCAGTGGAGAGATAAGGGTGTCTATGCTAGTGGAGTAATAAGGCAGAATTCTCTCACAAAGCTCCCTACGATGCTGCCCACATTGTTCTACAAAACTTCCGAGTTTAATGGAGAAAAGTCAGGAGATAAAGATGTCTTCAAGGGTAACAAATTCAAGTCAGAATGGTAGTCTAACAAGATAAAGAGACTGCTATTATTCATCCAAAAGTAAAAGGGACTCTGTGATTCCAAGTCAGAATTGACAATGCATGGAAGCCGCCTCATGTCCTTGTTCATGCTTATTAAGATAAACACTCAAGATAATCCTTAGTTGGCTAGCTCTTTGAATCCTTGTATATGTCATCTTTAGTAAACTTTAAATACTTTGTTTATGGTAGTGTAATGTATCAATCAAGATTGTATGTTCACGTTTCAGTAAACAAACCATTAGAACAAATTGTTCTACTCACGTCTTCAGATTTTCTTCTTGGTATCAGAGCTTGTGTGAGCATACAAGTAAAAATAATGTCTTCACTGTCTCTAAATGTTGGAAATTTCATTACTCTCAAACTCAGCCCAAATAATTATCCCCTATGGCGAGAGCAAGCTTTGGCTCTTGCAGAAAGCCAAGACTTAGTTGGCCATCTCACCAATGAAGACCATGCACCCATCCAATACATCACACCCGGAGAAAAACTTGAACCCAAACTAACAGAAGCCTTTATGGCTTGGAGAAAAGCAGACCGTCTTCTGTGAGGGTGGATCATTGGAACACTTTCTGAGGAAAGATTAAGTCTTGTTGTAGGACTTGACACAGCCTATGCTGTGTGGGAAGCATTCAAAAATGTATATGCATAAGATTCACAAGAACGTGAATTCACACTGCGTCATCAGGTAACATATTTTTGTAAATAGGATGACAAAACCATAGGTGAGCATATTTAAAAATTCAAAGGATTGTGTGATAGCCTTGCTGCCATTGGAAAACATGTCCCTGATAAAGAAAAAGTCTTCTGCCTTCTCACGAGTCTTGGACCTCAATACGAAAATTTTACAACTATCATGCTAAAGCCTCCAAGACCATCATATACAGAGTTGGTCTCACAACTCCAAAATCTTGATCAAAGACGTAGTTGGTTTTCCAGTCAGTCAGATGCAGCAGCGTCACCATTCATCCCTCAGTTAGCATTTTATGGACAACAACAACAACAACCCCACCTCCCTTACAGGTATCGTAATAACTCCCAAAAATTTTCATCTAATGGAAGAGGTTTTCAGGCACAACAAACCAGAGATGAAGGTCAAAACCGGCATGCTGATGCTCCACAACAACAACGTCCTCCTCCATTAGGAGAGCGTCGTATGACTCTAGTGGAAAGAAATCTGTACCGAAATGAAAAATATCAGTATTGTGGCACCATAGGACATGTTGCTAAAATCTGTTGGTGGGTGCCCAAGAAGACTACAAAACATGATGATATCCCGCAAGCTCTTGCTGCATTTACTCTTGATAACACGGTAGCAGAAACTGAATGGACATCAGATACAGGAGCATCAAACCACATGACAGGCCAACTAGGTATGTTGTCTAATATTCGTGAATATTTGGCATCAACGTTTAGGACACCCTCAAGTTTCAGCTTTGCAATTATTAAAAAATAAAGGATTGATTGATGTCATAAGAGCAATAAAAACTGAACATCTATGTGATAGCTGTCAGTTAGGAAAACTCAGTAGACTTCCTTTCTCTAGCTCTGAACACTCAAGTACTGATATTTTTTAAAAAATTCATTGTGATTTGTGGGGACCTACCCCAACTTTATCTATTGGAAAATTCAGATACTATGCTTGTTTTGTTGATGACTTATCTAAATATACTTGGATAATCCCACTCAAATATAAATCTGATTTTACGAATACATATTTTGCATTTTGAACAATATGCCAAAAGACAATTCAACAAACAGATCAAAATTTTCCATTCTGATGGAGGTGGAGAGTTCATCAACTCAAAACTCTCCAATCATTTTTTTTCCACAGGAATTATTCATCAGATATCATGTCCATATACTCCAGAACAAACAGGTATGGTTGAACGACGCCATCGTGTCATACGAGAGCTAGGTATGACCATGTTATTTCATAGTTGTGCACCATTATTTCTATGGGCAGAAGCATTCACTACTGCTGTTTATCTCATCAATCGTTTGCCCTTATCATCCATTAATTTTGAAACTCCATACTTTAAGCTACATCATACTCATCCGGATTACTCTTCATTGTGTACTTTTGGCTCAAAATGCTTTCCTTATATTTGGGACACACGAATTAACAAATTTGATCCCAAAACTGTTCCCTGCATCTTTGTAGGATATAGCAGTACTCATAAAGGATATAAATGTTTCCATCCAAAAAGCAAAATTTTTTTCATTTCACGACATGTGGTCTTTGATGAATTGCTCTTTCCATATAAACCTGTCAACAATCTTGCTTCTACTCCTTCTCCACAACTTGCCCTTAGCATTTATGATGCTTGGTTACCTTGTACTAATATTCTTGCAGAGTTCTCTAAGATAGCAGCAACATCATCATTGCCTACAACTGACACTCCTTCATTAACCCCGCTTGGTGAAGTATCCTTGTCTCCTTCCCTACTCCCCCAAATGTTTAAGGACTCAGAGTCACTTGCTTCGATGATGCTTCCTACTGATAGTATCACCCATCACTGTGTGCGGGAAGATGATAGTTCTGCTCCTAGAACTGGCCCCACATCCTCTGCTCCTTTAGCCCCTGCTGCTGCGTTTCATGAGGAAAACCAACTTATTATGCCTGAATCAGATGAATCAACACCAACTCTGTATATGGTTCAACCAGATGATGCTGATAGTTTACTTTCTCCCCAATCAGCTCTAACAGCTGATCCACCTAGTTCGAATCAGTCTCCCCAGGTAATTTTCCCTCATTCTATGACTACACGTTCACACCATGGGATTGTTAAGCCAAATCCTAAGTATGCTTTATCAACAATATACTCCTCTTCTGTCCCACGAGAGCCAAGGAGTGTTCAGGTAGCACTAGCTCATCCAGGTTGGCGAGCAACAATGAATGAAGAATTAACTGCCCTGCATCAAAACCAAACCTGGATACTGGTTCCCCGCACCTCTAATATGCATGTTATCGGGTCTAAATGGGTACTTAAGACAAAGCTTAAACCTGATGGTTCCCTAGATCATTTAAAAGCCAGGGTTGTTGCCAAAAGATTTCATCAAATTGATGGCATTGACTTCACCGAAACCTTCTCCCCTGTGGTAAAACCAAACACCATTCGCATGGTCATAACAGTTGCACTTGTTCAACAGTGGTCCATTCGACAACTTGATGTCAAAAATGCATTCCTATATGGCTTCCTCTCTGAAGATATATTTACGGAACAACCAACTGGAATGTCAGATTCCCAATATCCAACGCATGTCTGCAAGCTCCAACGAGCTCTATATGACCTTAAACAAGCACCCCGTGCCTGGTTTGATCGGTTCAGCACCTTTTTACTTAAATATGGTTTCTTTTGTAGTTTAGCAGATCCTTCATTATTTATCTCTCATGCAGATCATGGCTCGTTAATTCTTCTTCTCTATGTTGATGACATATTACTCACAGGTTCAAATGCAACCCTTGTTACAGAATTTATACAACTCCTCAGTAGTGAATTTGCAATGAAAGACCTCAGCCATGTTTATCACTTTCTTGGGATTGAAATATCTCACACATCAGATGGTCTACACCTCTCTCAATCTCATTATGCCCTCACCATCCTTGAACATGCAAACATGATAGATTGCAAACCCATGAGTACACCACTTGAAGCAAAGACAAAGACCTCCTCTGCTGACACTCCTTTGGATGACCCGAGTTATTTTTAGGGTTTTGTTGGCTTTTTACAATACCTTACTCTCACACATCCTGACCTTTCATATAGTGTTAATTTTGTGTCCCAATTCATGCATGCCCCAAATACTACACATTTAAAAATGGTCAATCGTATCCTATGTTTTGTGAAAGGAACTCTTCATACCAGGTTATTTTTCACTTCACAAACTACACTTGATCTCTCTGCTTTTTCAGATGCAGATTGGGCAGGATGTCCTATTACAAGACGCTCTACTACCGGCTACTGCATCTTTCTCGGAAAAAATATAATCTCTTGGTGTTCAAAGAAACAATATACAATCTCCCGCTCCAGCACTGAAGCTGAGTATCGGTCCATGGCTAACACTGCAGCCGAAATTACTTGGCTGACCTTTCTTCTCAAAGATCTGCACATCCCACTCAAATCTACTCCAGTACTTTACTGTGACAATCTCAGTGCACTTCACTTGACAATTAATTTAGTATTCCATGCCTGCAGTAAACATATTGAGTTGGACTATCATTTTGTACGAGAACGAGTTGCACTTGGACATCTTATCACCCGACATATAAACTCCAGTAATCAGATTGCTGATATATTTACCAAACCAGTGTCAAAAGCTGCCCTCATTTACTTCCAAACCAAACTTTGCCTCTAGCCCCGGCCAAGTTTGCGGGAGGGTGTTAGCACAACACAATCTGACAACAAGCTTTGTGAGAGTTCAGTGGAGATATAAGGGTGTCTATGCTAGTGGAGTAATAAGGCAGAATTCTCTCACAAAGCTCCCTACGATGCTGCCCACATTGTTTTACAAAACTTCCGAGTTTAATGGAGAAAAGTCAGGAGATAAAGATGTCTTCAAGGGTAACAAATTCAAGTCAGAATGGTAGTCTAACAAGATAAAAAGACTGCTGTGATTCATCCAAAAGTAAAAGGGACTCTGTGATTCCAAGTCAGAATTGACAATGCATGGAAGCCGCCTCATGTCGTTGTTCATGCTTATCAAGATAAACACTCAAGATAATCCTTAGTTGGCTAGCTCTTTGAATCCTTGTATATGTCATCTTCAGTAAACTTTAAATACTCTGCTTATGGTAGTGTAATGTATCAATCAAGATTGTATGTTCACGTTTCAGTAAACAAACCATTAGAACAAATTGTTCTACTCACGTCTTCAGATTTTCTTCTTCTGTAAGCTATGTTCAGTCTGTTGTATGTAGATTTACTGCCTTCGAAAGAGGGAGTAATGTTCTCTCATGGTAGAGAGGTATATTCCACATGGTATTTCCCGTGCTATGTTGCAGCGGGTTGGATTGAATTTTTTCTTTGACGTGAAAAAAAAAATCAAATAATGTTAATTTATTTTTTAACATAAAAAAATTTAAATTGTATGAGAATTGATATGACCGGATCAACTTAACAGGTCAAGGACAACTCGGACGATTAATAAAAATATAGCTTGACTAAAAAAATAATCTAGAAGAAATTTTGTTTTAAGTATTGAAATGATAATATATTATATCAACTCAAATTAACTATGGTTAACCTGCCAAATTTGCTACCTAGATTATGAGATCTTTATGACCTTATAGAAAAAACATAAAATAAAAATTATTAAACTCAATTCTCAATCAACTCAGTGTTGAAGAATGAAATAAAAAAAGAATCAACTAAAAAAATAGCTGAGTGAACCCGAGTTAACTTGTTAAACCTAAGGCTTGAGACCGAGATAACCTTTTTAAAAAAATCAAAACAAATTATAAAACTCAAATTACAATGAACTCAATATTGAAGGATGAAATTTTAAAAGAATAAATTAAAAAAAACTCAAAAAACCACTCGAGTCAACCGAATAAACTTATGATCCGAGTCATAAGACCACGACAACATTGTAGAATGCAAATTAAAATAAATTATGAAGCCTAATTCCCAATCAATCCAATATTGAATGATGAAATTGAAAAAAGCTCGACTAAAAAAAGGATAAAAAAACACGAGTCAATCAGTTCAACCTGCGACTCGAGCTAAAAGACTGTAATAACTCTATAAAAAGCTAATAAAAGAAATTATAAAGCTTAATTATTTCTAATTAATCCAATGTTAAAGGATTAAATTGAAAAAAAATTAGATAAAAAATTACCAGTTACTACTCCACTTGTAAATAATGAGAAATTACGGAAGGAAGATGGATAAAAAAAGATGGACGCATCAACATTCAGAAGTTTAATAGGAAGCTTACTATATCTAACAAGAACAAGACCATATATAATATATGCAACAAGTCTACTATCGAGGTTCATGCAAAATCCAAGCCAAATTCATTTTGGAACTGCTAAAAGAATACTTAGATACTTGTAGGGTATAAAAGAGTATAAACCAATTACAAAAGCAAGATTAATTGGATACACAGACAATGATTGGGTTGGATTAATTGATAATATGAGAAATACTACAGACAACATATTTTCACTCAATTCTGGAGTATTCTCTTAGGCATCTAAAAAGCAAGAGTCTATATCATAATTAATAGCTAAAACAGAGTATGTGACAACCGCAAGAGCAACAAATCAAGCTATATGACTTAGAAGAACACTAGAAGACATGGAAGAACACCAACAAAGATATACAACGATATTATGTTATAATAAGTCAAAGATTGCTATGATGAAAAATCATGCATTCTATAACAAAATTAAACACATATCAATCAAATATCATTTTCTATGAGAAATAGTTGGCAACAAAGAAATCGAGTTCGAGTATTGCAAGACTTAAAAACAACTAGCAAATATCTTCATGAAAGCACTTTCATAAGTCAAATTCAAGGCGCTAGAAGATCAATTTGAAGTATCAGTTAAGTGAAATAAGAAAGAATATTAAATTATTAATGGACTTAAAAGAAGATTTTAGAGATCAATTATAGAAAATACTACAAATTACAAGTTATTCTAAGCTAAACAAAAACCAGTGCTAAGCTTAAAGCCTTTGTCCTAAAACTCTCCTCCTTGTATTATGTCTTCCATCAACAAAGATTTTGCTATGTATATCCCACGTCCTTCAACCATTTCCAAACTATAAATTAAATCCTTCTTTTACTAAATTACGACAACTAAAAACCTTAACTATCAAACTACATTAATTTCAATTTCTAATTACTAAAACCTCTAAATTACCTCTTAAACTACCATCATCTTCTAACACTTATTCATTACTTTTTGAAGGATAAGACTGGAAATAAACTTCAATCTCCCATCAAAGTCATTTCTCAATCTCTCAATGGATTTTCACTCTCATAAAATTAAACTGTGCTCTCCTCTTTACCTATCAGATTGATTTTGTTTTGTAAGACAACAGTTCCCAAATTCTTAGCCGAAAGTTCACTGGTGAGGTTGCAATATTCCTTAATGATTTGTTGCACTGATATACATGAAGAGTAACCCACCGGGTCAAGAGTGATCTGAGCAAGAAACATGGAAAACCAACAGAACCGGCTAATCAATTTCTGTATCTTTTGGATTCTCTTTTTCTTTTTTTAATTTTTGCATGTATTCAGTTCACGCCCAGTCAGAGGATCTCACATGGGACCCTGCTACATTCCTTATGGTCAAGTCCAACGGTTTGAATATGACTGATGGCCGTTGTCATATCTCACTACTCTATATATCTAGTCTCTATAAAATAAGGAGTCCAAAAACCCAATTCGCACGGCACAATCGAAGTATCTTACTCTCTAGTTTCTAGTTACTGCTTCCCTGCACAACCTTCTAAACCCAGATCCAATATTCACTCACTTATTTCCCTATCTACGTTTATCTAGTCACTCTTTGTGAAAATGTCAAAAAACATATGCAATCTCAACCTTTCTCTACAGTATCTCCTTTTGATGATCACTTTGCTGTTGCTTAAAGTAGATTCAAGAACGCACCCTGGAGACGTACGAGTGCTCAAGGATCTAAAACATGGGTTGCACCCCGAGTCCATAGCTCCCGGATCTTGCTTGAGCTCGTGGGACTTCTCAGTGGATCCATGCGACCATATCTTCAGTGACAGATTCACTTGTGGGTTCAGGTGTGACTGGTTTGCTTCTGGTTTCTTCCGAGTCACTGAGATCACTCTTGACCCAGTGGGTTACTCTGGTTTACTCTCTTCAACCACCTGGAATCTGCCTTACTTGCAAACTCTTGATGTATCAGACAACTCCTTCTATGGCTCAATCCCAGACTCACTTTCCAACCTCACTCGGCTCCGTCGACTGAGTCTCTCAATGAACTTGCTTTCTGGCAAAATGCCCGTCTCTCTCGTGTCTCTAGCCTACCTCGAAGAGCTTTATCTTGATAGCAACAGTCTCCATGGATCCATACCATCAAGCTTCAACTCTCTGGTAAGCTTGAAAAGGCTTGAAATCCAAGAAAACAATCTCTCTGGCGAGTTTCCTGTTCTGGGTGCTCTCAAAGACCTGAATTATCTTGATGCTAGTGATAACCAAATATCTGGTGAAGTTCCTTCAACACTACCGGTGTCTCTTGTTGAGCTATCAATGCGAAACAACAACTTACGAGGAAAGCTACCTGTTAATGTAAGCGATTTGGAGTTTTTACAGGTCTTGGATCTTAGCCACAACAAGTTATCCGGTCCTATTTTATCAGTTCTTTTTGACCATCCTTCTCTTCAACAACTTACCCTTTCCCATAATAATTTCACGTTCCTGCAAGTTCCAGGTACAGTGGGTCTAACAAGCAAGTTAATAGCTCTCGATTCGAGCTACAATGATCTTAGAGGCATATTACCAGGTTTTTTGTGTTCTATGCCGAAGTTGTCATCTTTGTCTCTAGAAAAAAACAAGTTTACAGGAATGATACCATCCCAGTATGCTTTGAAAGTGGCTGTTCCTAGGAGCAATTCGTCCTCGTTGGAGAGGCTATTATTAGGTGGGAACTACTTGTTTGGTCCAATTCCAAGTGCTCTGATGGGTTTAAAACCGGGTTCTGCTAATGTGAGTTTGGTGGATAATTGTTTGTATAGGTGTCCTGATACCTTCTTCTTTTGTCAAGGTGGGAATCAGAAGTCATTAGTGGACTGTAAGAAGAGATTTGATACCGTGATCCCTTGGATTAGAACACCAAACTAACCAGATTTGTATGGTAACACAATATTTTCCTTCAAAGTTTTATCTCCATTTTTCTGGTTTTTATTTAAAAACTTAAACAGAAGTTTTAGTTAGCACTTTTAAAAGAAAATATATTATTTTCTGCACTATGCTGGGTTGGATTAATTTTTTTTTACATGAAAAAAATATTTAGATGTTATTAATGCATTAATTGATTTAATATGATCTAGTTGACTTAACATTTGTAAAGACAATTCGAATGACTGATAAAAATATAGTTTAACAAAAAAAATCAATACACATCTTTTAAAAAAATATTAAAACAAAAACATAATATATCAACTGGGGTTAACCTATCAAATGTTCTATTACTTGGATTATAAGATCTTGATAACCCTATAAAAAACAAATAAAAAAAATTATTAAACTCAATTCTCAATCAAATCAATGTTGAAAAATAAAATTAAAAACAAAATTCAAATAAAAAATAAGTCGAGTTAACCTTGGCTGATTTGTCAAACTTGGATTATAAGATCAGGATAATATTATAGAAAGAAAATCAAAATAAATTGTGAAACTCAATTCTCAATCAACTTAATATTAAATCTAATGTGAAATGATGAAATTTCTTTAAAAAAATCAATTAAAAAAAAGTACAAAAAACCACCTGAGCCAAGCTAAACCTGTGACTCAGGTCACGAGACTAGGATAACCTCATAGAACGCAAACTAAAATAAATCATGAAGCTTAATTTTCAATAAATCTAATGTTTAAGGATGAAATTAAAAAATAATCAATTAAAAAAAACAAATTAAAAAACTTAAGTTAATCAGCTTAATCTATGACCTAAGTTAGAAAATCATGATAATCTAACAGGAAAAAAAAATTATGAAGTTTATTTTCAATTAATTCAATATTAAAGGATTAAATTGAAAAAAAATCAATTAAAAAAAACAAAAAAAAAAATACAAGTCAACCTTACTAACAAGTAAAACTTGCGACTCTGGTTATAAGATGGTGATAACTCTATAAAAAATAAATTAAAAACTAATTATAAAAATTAATTTATAATAAATTAATTAAATATGATGTTGAAAGATGAAATAAAATTAAAATTAAAAGAAAAAAGTTGAAATTTTGAGAGCTACATTTCATTATTTATTCCTACAGTAAAATGCCAAGAATATTTAGTGTATGTTATATTGAATAATAATAATAATAAATAATATTGTTTCAAATCTTCTGAAAACGAAGATTTGGGATCCCATGTCTATCTACTATGCTGTTGAAAAACGACGAGTGAAATGTTCTCTATATATCTAATCCCACTTTGATGCTTTATCACCCCTCACCTATAAAATGTTTAATCAGTCTGTGCCTCTGTGCTGCCCTGCGCATGCTGCTAATTTCAGCTGAATGGGCTAGTGGGTGTTGGGCTCCATCGAAGAATTCTTTATTTTCTCTCATCAGGATTCGATCAGGTTGTTATTCTTCTTCTTTTTTTTTTTTTTTTTATTAGTGTGGGGGTATCCGAGACAGCTTGCGCGCACCACGACTAATCCCCACGGCTTACTGGACATCCTGCAAGCCCAGGAGCAAGGTAAGGCACCGCGGAGGTGACAGACGTACACATAGAAGGTCGAACCCGGGACGGGAACTGAACAAGTCACACGATTGACCACAGCAGCTGGACCCTCAAGTGTCCCTTTTTTTAACACGAGTGGTTGGTGTTTTCTGCTAGAGTTTCTGTGCAAAACATTGTTTAAGGTGATCTAGATCCAAGACTAATAATAGTAAAGCCTTGTATTTATCAGTTAATAATATCCTCTAGTATTATTTTTATAGCGATGTACTTTACGATAGTACTGATACCTTGTCTCTTGAATCGTAGCTCCTCCATGTGCACTTCTTTTATAACCTGCATGGTCATTTAAAAACCCGAACATGGCCACTCCTTTATGTCCATCACCAGGGCAGTTTTCTCAATTTGTGCTGCAGAGTTGAATCATTCAACTGGTTCTCTTCCCTTTCAGACATTGATTTAGAATTCGATGCTCCCTAGAACTAATGAGTTTGGTACCGTTGGGGACTGTAATATCGGGACCAGAACATGGGACTCCTGGCCCTCAGATTTGATGTCCATTCCATGAAGCCTAGCTGTTTAGACCACCCCCACCCCACCCCAGGCAAGCTGACTATGACCATCGATCTGGGTTAAAAACAACAAGTTGCTAATTTCTTATGAACTCAGTCAGTTCTCAGATTCACTTCAATACCCGTGATCAAGTCATGGGCTAGGTCTGACAAAGATGCAACTTGCTAAATAACCTTCGATCGATGCAGCCTGGCGCCAGTGCCTGGGTTTGAATTACTCACATATATAGCAGACAATATTAAGACATCTACATGTGACCCGCCTATGAGCATTCTTTGATTTTTCTAAACGGGCAGCATGCTGGATCATCTCATTCTGTGGTAGCTCGGGCCTTGCAGCACTGAGGTCTGAGCTCCGAGGTGATCAAATCTCCTTACTCTTGAAACCATTTCTTAACCAAAGGTATTCCCGCAGTTTCGAGCCCACAATGATTGAGGTTTCTATCAATTACTACTACGTACTGTGTCTCACAGGATTTAGTATAGTAAATGTTCTCCTTTTAGCATGGTTCCGACTAGACATGCAGGAATATTGGCCACTCCATTAAATACTCCGCCCACGTCTTCATAGAAATCATCTGTCCCAATCGATGACCATTTGCACCTTGGCAACTCTATGAAGTACTCTCCTGGAAATTACCTTTATTGTTTCCTTACATGTTTTTGGTAGAACGTTTGCTGTGTTAGGAGAGCCAATAATTTCCCACATGTGGCGTAGCCCTTCTCACAGTGAGCTGTTTTGACCAATACGCTCGAAGCTACCACAGAGTTGATTAGTTGATCTTATTGCAGCTTTTAATATGGAATTAATTTGTTGTCCTCTCTATTAGTGGTTGGGTGGATCCAGGCTCAATACAGACTTTCTCCAATTCAATCCGCCAGCTTGGTGGTGTAATAAAAGCATACCAAAAAGGATTCAATATTATTCAAACATCGTTGTATTCACAGAACTTTACTCGTCTTCTTGATAGAGTAAGCAGCATGTTTGTCTGGTATTGTGATGGTGGTGTAAGCCTATTTCTTTGGCAAATTAGTAAAAACCATCCTTGAAGTGGTTTTGCCATAAGTCAGAAAAGCTTGGGCCTTTTGAGTTTGGACGCGTCACAAAAGCTTGCCATTCCAATCCTTGAAATGATTTTGATTGAAGAAACAAAAACAAAAGTATAGATTAAATATATGATCTTTATTATAATTTTGAAGTGAATTTTTATATTTTTAAATTTAAAATATACAAAAAGACATACCCTTTGTATCCTCATTGCATTCGTAGTAGAAAAGGATACCATCTCACACGAGTTTTAACCCCTCATCTTCCCTACAAGGTGACTTTTCCATGAACAAAACTGTGTCATTTTAGTTCGAGATTGGTCCAAATTAAGCAGAGAATACCTGGTGACGTATGAAAATTTGTTATATGTCTATATGTAGACCTAACCAATCAAACGGAATATTGGCGCAGTGAATTCCATCCTTATAAATGGTAAGAGTGATATCAGGAACTTGGAGAGTTAACTTATAGCTACACAACCAATGAGGGAGGCGAAGAGACTGCCATAGCGAGGGATAGCTGCAAATTGTACAGAATCAAATACCATAATCCGTAGAAATCCCTTAGTTTCTGTGCAGCAGTAGACCTTACCGGACGCATCCAATGTTCATTATTGTTGACGATAATGAGGAACCTTTCCGGCAGCAAAGAGTTTGTTCCCCATACCTTGTCAGTTCTAGAATATTATTGTTTCTGCTTAATGAATATGTAGTGTACATCCCCACCCTCCCACTCCCACAAAAGCCCATACTTTACCAGCCAGTCCCAGCTTTCTTGTGCAGTACAATTCCTTCCTTCCATACTCGGTTAATTATATTATACCCACATCATTTCCCAGCATGTTACCTTCCCTCTCCCTCCCTCCATCGATGTACAAGCTTGATAGTAAATGCATGTCAGGGGATTGAGCTTTCAACGATGGGGACCATGTTTCGACGATATACTTCCAAGTTTCTGAATTGATACGTGATAACCATTGGCGGGCAGTTTCAATGAAGTAGAAAACAAGATAAACAGTAGACATAATTATTAGTCGGTGAATGATGGATGCTAAGTACTTTTCATATACATGAATCCCTCAATCAGGGGCGGAGCAAGAATAAAAAATTAAGGGAGGCCAAATTCAAAAAAATATTTTAAAAAGATTAAATTTCAGGGAGGGGCTGGGAATATCATACCACCATGCCATCTAACATTAAATAAATGTGTTAGTGACTTCAAGTTGTCTAGTGTTGCTACTATTTTATATATATTTGTCAATCATTTCCAACATGAAATAACTTTGAAATTATTTTATATTATCACGGTGTGATGATATGACTCGTTGATTAAACATGATTATTGCTTTAATTTCTGTTATACATCAACTCTCTTGCTTTGTTATGACACATCCTCTCTCTTATCTTTATTTTACATAAGCCAAAGCGAATTTTGTTATAAATTAAAATATTCAAAGATTAAAAAAAAATATCGAAAAGATTTTCAAAATACATGATTTTTCCATCATAAAGCTATTAATTAACCCTAGTATTACTAAACATGAGTAATAAAATGGGAAATTTATTCTTTTCAAATTAAAAAAAAAATTAGAAATTCATATTAATATAATATATGAAATCCTTATTCTCACTCACAAATAAAATTATTCATGATATCATAGCAGCTGTGACAGATAAAAATTCTAATGAAAAAATCTACGAACTTTACCAAGCTCAATCTACAATTATCAATATTAAAAAAAAAGTTAATGTATTTATGAAAGCTAGATTCTTATTATTATGAGTTGAGACTATTATTTAGTAGTAAATACTTTCAGAAGTGGTGGAAAATAAAAAGAAAAATCTCATAAAGTCCTGCTACACTTTTAAGTATATATTAAGTAACATATAAACATACATTTATCTGTCCTTGTCCCAGGGCCTAGGGTACAGATTCGAGCCCATAATACCGTCCAGATGAACGAATTAGGATCCAAGCATGATTAAAATATTCGCGTCTTATCACTGCACAGTGATGCCGACAACTCCTTTTGCCCATCTTATGTTACATTTCAACTTTCTCAGAGAGATGGAGAGAGTATAGCATCATTTGCTTCATCATCACATCTTTTGGACAAAAAACGTGTTGTCTGTCTTTCTTGTGTTGGAGTGAGCCCAGCATTGTGTTAATTAACTCTTAATCTAGGGTTATCATATCTTTGTTACTTTAATTAGATTGTGAATCTAGTAAAAAGTGTCACCTGTCAAGTGATAGGTTGAGATCTTCTTAATACAACAAATTAGAGTAAATAATAAGGTAAATAAATCTTAATTTTATCTAGAGCTATTGCTCCTTAGCTTAAGAGGGTTATTGAGAGTGAGAGTGGGTTTGCTACTTGGGTTATTATTATTTAAATGTTCAAATTAAAGGGAGATATATTAATTATAAAAGAGATTCTCAAGGGGAAAAAGAAAAAAAAAACTTCCAATACAAATGACTTCTTGAACATTAATATTGAAAAAACTTGGTCTATACAATATGAAAGTTGATCAAAAGAGCTAATGCTCTTGAAAGTGTTGAAGGCTGGCCTGGTTTTTCCTATTTAACTACTGATCATACATCACGCCAACTCCCACCCAATTGCATATATATTGCCCTGAATCCTTCCGCTTAATTAAAGGAGGACGTGGGAGGTCGTTGATTGATCCTCCCTCTTTTATAAATGTGCCATCTCAATTATATGAAGTGTGTGTTAGGTACTATAGGTTAAAAAATTAAGTGCTGATCTAATAATAAAAAATAAAAAAACGAAGCCCAAATTAATACATTCAAAGAAGCAATGGATTTTTATTTCACTATGTATCAATTTAGGTATATCATAAACCGCTCAAGAGGTATAAGCCACAAACTATAACAGAGGGGAAGAAAGCAACGGGACTGGGTGGCCATTAGCTGACACCTCCTCTCCATTTCGAGGCAAATATAGATATAATTACAGAGACCACAGCTCTAGAAAAACAGTCGAGACACTTATTTTAGCACCAAAGAATTGCTAGGGTTCATAATGCACGCCTTTAAAGGTATCCCGCGCTCCCCAATTACAACAAAGGGAGAGGTCCCATATATATATAGAGCCCTCGACTTGGGGTGGAGTGGAAGATATTTGATCTTTCCTAGCAAGAGGGGTCAGGTTGACTTGATCGGAGATATTTCTGGTATGATAAATATTTAACAATGATTTAACCTGAAGTTGACATCATTTAGCCTTGCTACACGTTGATCAAGTGTGATTAATTGGTACTAGTTTTTTTATATTTTTTTTCAAAGCTGGATAAGAAGGATATTGATGTTATCTTAGTGGTGACAATAAAAAACCTCTTTTCCACTATATATTTTGTTTTGTATTTCTGAAGTTCTGAAATGGAAAACTGTTCGTAATCATTTCTTTTCTTAATAGAATTGTATTTGAGGTTTTTTCTTAAATTAAGTAAAGTTATTACCAAATTCTATAAAACTAAAAAAATAACTAATATGATATCATTAATTACTCTAAAAACACCATAAAATTTCTTAAAATTATTATATAAGATAATATATTTTAATTTATATTTACTATTAATTTATACGGTTTTATTTATTATTACAGAAACAATAACTTCAATAGTTTTTAAAACAATAAAAGATATCTCTACATTATGTCCCCTCGGCAAAAGATAATCATCAACCTTAAATTGGTAGATTTAGGGAAATAACATTTATTGAATGATATAGTTTAAAAATTTGAACTCAAATGAGAAAACAAACCTTATTAATTAATACCTCTTAACCTAATCAGGGTTTATTAATGGATTATATAAGACTAATACAAAAATAAAATAAAAATCGTTGTGAAGCATGACGATCTAGTATTGTTCTAGCCAAATTTGGCAGTCCAACTCGGTGTAAGTTAAGGCAATGTTTGTTGGTAACTCAACGTCTCTATATCATCAAAACTCCTCGATGCGTTTTTTTCCTTAACATGTACAAAATCCTGACAAGGACAACATGGGCAGTCACAGTCCCTCGGAGGGAAAAGACGACTTGATGATTTGATTCCGTTAAAAAAAAAAAAAAACAAAAAAAAAAAAAACAGCTTGGCAGAGTGGTCATACTCTTAAACATGGGATCTCATGACCCAGTTGCTACTGTGCATGGGCCCTTTATTACAGTACTTTGTATAATTCAGATAGAAATGACAGGAACTAAAATACAATCCTTGGCTGCAGAGTTTCACGGAGCCCAGAGGATTAAAAACGTAGAAAAACTTAACCCCTAGCAACTCATGCACCCAAATGTCTCTCTGTTGTGACAATTTTGATACCGTTTGTTTTGTTGTTGCGGTCTGTTTTTTTTCTACTTTTGATTTTTTAAAAATTTTAAATTAATATTTTATTTATTATTTTTTATTATTTTGATATATTAATATTAAAAATTAAAAATATATGTTATTTTAATATATTTTCAAGCAAAACATATTTAAAAATATTAATTACTACTCTCAAAGGTGCTAAAAGTGTATTATGTATAATCCCTTTATTTTGTAATTATTTCAAGTGTTTTTAAAAAAGTGTTTGAAAGTGTAGCAGTAATTATTTTTCAAAATATTTTTTATTTAAAAATATATTAAAATAATATTTTTTTATTTTTTTAAATTTAATTTTACATTAATAAATCAAAATGATAATTAATAAATTAAAATGATACAAAAACATAAAAAAATTGAATTTTGGCCAACCTGCTAAATTTGGTGAAACCAATTCCTTTGTTTTAATCTAAAAAAAACCCCTTTATTTAATTAAAATATGTATCAATTTTTTTAAGGTCTTAGGCTCAAATAAAATCGGAAAAACCTATTAGTTTGAGCCCAATGAATTCCCTTGAAATGAATAATAAAAAAATAAAAAAAAGGAAAGATTTTACCGAATATTTTAAATTTAATTTGCCGATAAATATACAAAGTAGAGTGCCCGGCCATGATTTTTAGCCCAGAAAGCACGGATCTTTGGAACCTTCACTGTCTGTGCTTGCGTTCCTGATTACTGATTTGATTTCACCTATTCATCCACTCATGTGGTGCTCATATTATATTTATCATCTCTCTCCCTTCCCATCCAAATTTTAGCCCACCCCACCGTTTCTCCTCTTATTTTTTCTCCTTACCTTCTCTCTCCTCTCCCTGTAGGAGCAGATTATAACTGGCTTGATCTGAACATAGAGAGAGATAATACTCGATGAAGATCCAGTGTGACGTTTGTAGCAAAGAAGAGGCCTCGGTGTTTTGCACCGCTGACGAGGCAGCCCTTTGTGACACTTGTGACCACCGTGTCCATCATGCCAACAAGCTTGCTTCAAAGCATCAGCGTTTTTCCCTTCTCCATCCTTCCTCAATAAACTTCCCCGTCTGTGATATCTGCCAGGTTTTTTTTTCCCGATCTGGCTCTTTGATTATTCATTTCTTGATAAATCTTTCTGGGGTTAATTGATTTCTTGTCTACTTTTCTTAGGACAAACGGGCTTTCTTGTTCTGTCAACAAGACAGGGCGATTTTATGCAGAGATTGTGACGGTCCAGTACACACAGCAAACGAGCATACCCAGAAGCATAATAGGTTTCTTCTCACAGGAGTCAAGCTCTCTGCTACATCTGCTGTTTATATGTCGTCTTCTTCCTCCGTTACCATTAATGGCGATCTTGCTCCTGACTCCAAGTCTCAAAAACAGCAGCAGCAACAATCAATCAAGAAACCTGTGTCTGTTGCTCCAGTGAATTCCAATCCACCTGCAGTTCCCAGTACCTTGTCAGCAAACACAGTAATAAACAAGGATGGGGATAATTTGGTAACAAGTGAAGGGTTTGGTTCGACAACAAGTAGTACTATATCAGAGTACTTGATGGAGACTCTTCCTGGCTGGCATGTTGAAGAATTTCTTGATTCCTCTTCCACTACTCCCTTTGGTTTCACTAAGGTTTGCATTTGATTCTTTCCTTCTTGGTCGATTATCTGCTAATTATTACAGTTTTCAGCTGTATTACCGAAAGGGAGAAAAATTGATTACTTTGATATCTTGCTTGAAATTTGAGAAGTTTATGTGATTTGTAGATTGATGATGGTCTCTTGCCGTATATGGACACTCATGATCTTGAACGCAATATGAGTTCTTTCTCGTCAGAAAGTTTGGGGCTTTGGGTCCCCCAAGCACCAACTCCTCCTCTATGCACATCTCAACAATATTACTATCCACAATTGGTAGGGGAGAGTGGATTCAAGGAGACAAAAGAGACCACAAGCATGAAAGCTAACAGAAGGTTAACAGATGATGCCTTCACTGTTCCACAGATAAGCCCTCCATCAAATATTGGCTCCAAGAGATCTAGGCTCTTGTGGTAGGGCCAAAATTTCATAATCTCTTTTAATTACCAAGATCAAGGCCTTATGCTTTGTAGTTTTGATCGCATGCCTTCCAGTCAAATTTCGTTTTAGTGTTTGGGTATGAATGAGTCTTCTTGTATATTACCAGCTTCTCTCTGCGTTGTCTAGTCCAAACTGATTTATGGGTTTTGTTTGTCTTTGTACTTGACAAGGTACAGCCATCTTCTGCAAATATGAATGAGATTTTTAGAGCTTTTTTCTTTAGAATGAAAAATGACTGAGAGGGTGTTTTACACATCCTGTGTTCAAAGTGTTAGTGTTATTCGCTTCAAAAAAAAAAAATTGAATTAATATTTTTAACATAATAATATGAAAAATCAAAAAATAAATCTTTAAGAAATATCTTATTCTATCCCTTACCGTTGTTCAATCTTGCGTGCATGGAATCATACCTGAAAATATCAAAGATGAATGAAACGACAAATTTGTCCTTTGCTTAAACAAATCAGAGAAGTGACAATTTAAGGAAGATAATTATTTTTGAAAAAAAGCTAGCAACTTTGAAAAAAAATTGAAAATTGAGCTAGTAGTTAAAGCGAAATTTTTTTTTTTTTTTCATCTAAGAACGCTCGTCTACAGATAGAATTAGAATTTGATGGAGGAGATTGCAGATTAAATGGTTTTTACAAAGACTGGAAAACTTTTTATTAATTTATTTATTCTTTTTTTATTTTTTTCTCGAAAAATGTTGATCTCAATAGCATTATTTATTAAGATGTGTTATTTTTCAAAAAAAAGTTTCGTTTGTGCCACCTTTTTTTTTAAAAAAAAAGTCGCCTGTATTAGTTTGAAAAAACACCCAGAAGAGAAGTATTCATTTCTAGATATGACACTGGGGCACTGTAGAAGGGAACTTGGATAGAACAAGGAGAAGATAAATGAAGATGACAGTGATCGGATAAGAAGGAAGAGGATGACGAATAGTAGTAAAGGTGGTCTGATCTTGTCACAATTTCATTTACAAATAAGAATTTTGTTATTTGGCTTCCTTCAGGGATATTCACTTAAACATCAAAGTATTTTCACGACAAGGTGGTGGTGGTGGTCGCAAGGTGGTGGTGGTGCTTGTGGTGGTGGTGAAACAAGCATTCTCTTTTTCTCGAGTAATATCTGATCCCATGGCTTGCATCATGTTTTGAAATTTGAATCAAAGTCAAATTTGGTTAGGTGCTAGAAATTATCATGATCAAATCCCATCCTGAATGAACATATTCAGTCCATTTCTTAAAACAAATAGGAGAATTGTAGCTAACAAAATCAAAGAAGTCTCCGTGTGACCATAGAATCTTTAGAGAATAAATTAAGTGTTTTTTTTAGTGTGGTGGATTACGTTTTTTAAAAATGTTTTTTATTTAAAAATATATTAAAATAATATTTTTTTTAATTTTAATTAAACATTAGCATGTCAAAACAAAGAAAATTATTTTTTTTATTTTAATATTTTTTCAAATGAAATATATTTTTTAAATATATACAAAAGTATAAGCTACTATATTTCGATATGATATTTTTTAAAATAGTATTTGAATTAAAAAATATTAAAAAAATTTATTTATTTTTAATATTAGTATATCAAAATTAACCATAAAAAATACTAAAAATTATTAATTAAATATTTTTTAAAAAAATCAAAAACACTTTTAAAAAATATATTTTAAAAAAAAGAAGTAATGACAAAGATCACCGACTAAGCACTCACTAAGCCCGCCTCTGCAAACGGAATCTAAGCTAGAATAAATCCACCGTCGCAAGAATATGTGATAGAAGTTGCTAATGTCCAATTTCGAAAGAACGACAATGATATCAAATTAAAGAGCCCCTTCAAATTTATCAATATTCCAATTTGGTTTCTATTGTTTAACATTTCCTAATATCAACCCTGGTGTCTTGAAATAGCTCCCATATGGTCCTTGACCATTAATCATCAAACGAAATCCAAAGCAAGGGAACTTTTTAATTTCGGTGAAAAAAAAAAATTGAAATTCAATGTTAGAAAAAATGGGTTCACCATTAAAAGTCATTTAACGACTAGGGGCCACATCATAATTTCTTAGAAACATCGGGGTGGGTACTACAGAGACCTGAACTATAGGGACTGAAGTGGAAAGTCTTCGAGTTTATAGGAGTGAAAATGTAGTTTATGGAAAGAACATCAACGTGAAAAGGCCAGGATCCTCAATTCCAGGATCATCAATTTTAGAATGCCAGGTGAAGGTACGAGTAGTCTGGGTCAGTGACGTCAGCCTCGTCATGCTTCGGGATTCCCCAGCTCATATGGTAACGGTGGAGAGTAAGGCTTTCATTTGAAGGCTTTTTTTTATTTTTGTTTTTGAAATTATGCTACGGTGGATTTGAAAATTTATTTTTGCTTGTAAGAAATATTATATTAATGTATTTTTAGTGTTTTTTATGTTAAAAATAAAAATATATATATAAAAAATTATTTTAATATATTTTTAAACAAAAAAATATTTTTAAAAACACTTTGTATTAAAATATTAATATGCATTTAGTTTTTATTTGTAAATACGGTATTTTAAACTAAAAAAATTCAAAAATCTTCAAAAACACCACAGACAAGTATTTAGCTAGACAGTGTAAACAACATTTTTCAATGGTTTTTTTTTTATATGAAACGCAGTTTTCACCACCGCAAGAGCACTGCATATCGGCATTAAAAATAATAGTAATTCATTAATTGTTTTAATTAAAGAATGGACCATTCCCTTTTTTGGCCGGAAGCCCAAGATTGCTCTTTGTAAAGAACACTTGCTAAATTCACCTATTAGACTAGTGCTTGGATGGACAGAGAATGCTATTTTACGAGTAGAATTGATAAGAAGGGATCATAGGTTTGCTTCGAGGGTTTGAATTTGGATACTTCAAATCTTTGATCAATGGATCGATGCCTCGTTAGCTGTGTATTTTTATGACTACTCGTTAACTTTTTACTCTCACTATCACAAGAGAGGGGGGGGGGGGGGGGGGGGGGGGGGGGCTCTTCCTTAATCCTATCCCTGCAACAGCTACTGGTCTAATATACAACAAAAATTTGAGTAGATTAATTCGACTTCAGCGACTTTGTTTCTCCATCCCAATCTTGTCCCGCTAGGCTGGCTAGCCTGGGGGCGGCCGAGCTTTAGGTCACATACTAATGTCCAAAGTGACTGTCGGTCGGGTGGTCAGTCTTCCACGGACTCGCATTCAAGTTCCTATCGTCTTATCTACGATGTCTTTGTCTGTATCTCTTTACGGCGCATGCAGTTTTCTTTGAAATTAGGCCGATTCCCTTGATAACGAGTTACAGGCCTGGTTAAGATCCATAAACGAACTTGATGAGAGCAGATCCCAGATTTGGGCCAGCTCTCAAGCCACCCAGAGGAAGTGGATAAGCTCCAGCCCAATTGGGTCCATCAAAGTCAGATGTGGTAGCTTATGACTAATTAATGTGCCCAAAGGATGGCCTATAGAAAGGCTCGGTGCCGGTCCAAGTAAAGAAACTAATCTGGAAAAGGAAATGAGAGTGAGGAGAAAAAAAGAAAAATCATGTCCATCAGAAATCAGAAGATCATTCTGCGTCCATTTCACATTAGCAAAATGAATCAAAACACTCATTAGAATTTTGAACATGTATCTTCGATGTATGGCAAGCCATATCCAAGAGTTTCATCATCCATATGCCAAGCAGCATGCATGCATGCATGCAACATATGGGGAGACAGAGTCATCAGGTTTTCCATCCCCGCATCAAGAACAGCATCAAGTCAATATAAAGAAGACAAGTACAAACATCCAAATGCCAAAAACTATTAGCACACGCCACTTGGTTCACTTAATGAGGGCACAAATCAACCTACCTAATCTGACAAACACCAAAAAGAAAGGTACTCTCTTTCATCAATCATCAAGGACGTCGACAATGAGCCTTGCACATGTGTTGGCAGTCGTAGAAGCAAGGGCCTCCACAATGAAGAGGGCAATCTAACCTCATGCCTTTACACCTTCCTTTTCTCGTGCATTGTGCAAACTCTCCGAGCTTGTAGTCCTCGTTACTGAAAACTCTCTTCCTATGCATCCGGTGGTTGTTAACGCCTCTACTGCCTCCTCCTCCTCCTTTCCCTTTCCCACCACACCCCCATTTATACCAACCACCGCCTCCTCCTCCCCATCCCCATCCACTCCCACCCCCACCCCCACCACCACCACCTCCCCCACCCCATCCCCATCCAAAACTGCCCCCGCCACCTCCACCTCCACCGCCTCCCCCTCCCCCACCACCACCACCACCACCTCCTCCTCCTCCTCCTCTATAGTGTCCACCATACCTGTTTTTGTTGTAGTTGACAACAGCTTCAGTATTAGAAGTTTTGTTTTGACTTCCTTGTAGCTTGGCAGGATCTAAAAAAGTGACATTGACTTTGGTATGATCATCAGCAATGCTGTTCGTTCCCTCGTCACCTCTCAACTCAACAGCTACCATTGCTAGAAACAAGAGAACAAATAAGCTTCTCCTTCTCGTCCGTACCTCCATCTTTAATTTTGTTAGTGCCTTCTTTCAAATTGATTTGCAATTATTTTGCATTTTCATGCCATCGCTCCAAAGGCTTATATAGCACTCCTTTGACAGTTTGACAGCTAGATTTTGGACCCCACTTGATCCAGATCTCTAACTAAGTGAAGCAAATCCACCTCCAAACAATCAAGCTAGTTCTGTTGGTCCAAAGAAGAAAAAGATCGTGCCTTAAGGCTCACCTTTGTCCCCACCTAGTTCGCAAGGAATAAGATAAACTAAAACCCTGCACTCTGCATGCAGCAAACGCGCCCACCCTTGTCCACTACTATGGCATGCGTTACTGTACTCGTTAAGATATATAGCTGTACATAGCGTGCATGTTCTTGGTCTTTGATTGGGTGTAAACTCAAGTAAACAAAGAGTGAAAATGACTGTAAGAAATTCTAATCATTTGATTATTTTTTTTACAAAAAAAATGGAGACTGATTGCTTGATTAGACCGAACCAACAGTACCAACTTGTCTCACGATACCCAATAGTGCTTTAATTAGCATGCACCGTGCTTCTGTCTATTGCTTGACAATAACGTCTGAGATTTGAAGTGTGTGAGTGAAGCTGCAGTCCATAGAGAACTGGTGGTGGAGGTAGCTTGAATTTACTTGTGTATAAGGTTCCTTGCGAAGGTATACAAATTGATTGATTTCAGTGTGTTGGTACCATCATATGCTTCTATTCTAGGTGGAAAATATTTTTTTAATGAATTGAATGTTAGGATTCAGGCTCAAGTTTTCTTGCAAGCACCCACTAGTTAATTTATTTCATATTGGGTTGTTAAATTTCATATTCAGAGTTTTAATTTGATCATGCATGCTAAAATACTGAAAACAGATTGAGCTACTGTTCAAATTAATGATGACGATGATGACTGAAAAAACAAGGCAATAAGTAGAGACATAAAAGTACCTTCTCCGTTGTTATTGAAAGCTAGAACAGAGAAGGCCCATGCAGTGATGCGGTTTAACACCTACTTTTCTGAAAGAAAATAAACACTCTGGTTCCTACAAGATACGGAAAAAATAAACACAAAGCAGATTCCAAGTCAGATTTATGAGTAATTGTTTTGAAGTCATAATATGCCTTTTAAATTGATTTACACTACAAGATATTGTTTTTTTAGATGGAGAGCTTGCATTAACATGCCATTTTTGTTACCATAGACTTTTATCCTCCAGATCAAAGCAAGAGCAGAAAAAATAAGGAATGCATTGTGGAATATAGCATAACAATTCCGCTGTTTTCAGACTGTGAAAAGGACGATTAAAATAGAATAGAAACAATCCTCTCATAAAATTGGCTACAAAGTGAAACCATCTTCCTGTTGTTCAAATTATGTAGATTGCATGTGAGAAACCATACAACTCATCACTGTCAAATGTTTTAGCTCCTTGCCTCTCAAAATCAAAGACGGGTCGATTTATGAAGTATCAGTACCTTCGGAAGGCTATTCTCCCTGATGGGCATTCGATTGCCCTGTGGCCCCTCCCCCCGCAATTGTGGCAGATAATCATGGGACCTATACAATCCCTGCTCATGTGGCCCACCTGATTGCATGTACGGCATATCACATCCCGATAACTGCTATTACGACCCCAGCCTCCTCTATCTGGAAAACTATTTCCCCTTGTGCATTGCCTTGCCACATGCCCAGAAATGTTGCACAAGTTGCAGACAGGCTCGTTCTGACAGTCACGTGCCATATGGCCAGTTTTCCTGCAGTTCTTACATGCTTTATCATTTGTGCAGTCAGCAGCAAAATGCCCTGGCTTGTAGCAATTGTTGCACAACCTCGCATCTCCAGGTGAAGGCTCAGGATTTGGGCAATCTTTGGCACGATGTCCAGACCTGCCACATGCGTGGCATATGCCCTCATTCGGACAGTTGCTTGCTACATGCCCAGGTTCCCGACAGTTCCAGCATTGCAGTTGTGTGGTGCACTCAGAAGCAACATGCCTGGAAAAAAAATTAAAGATGCCGAGCTGAAATGCTTATCCAATATATAATAAGAACACGGGATCAGAAAGCGCAGAAAATTGAAGGCAGGAAAAATTATTACCCAGGAAGACCACAGTTGTTACAAACAGCAGCATTGGGGCATTCTCTTGCAAAATGACCAGCCCGCTTGCAATTATGGCACAAATTGGTTTGGCTGAAGACAACCAACAAAAATTAGAATATAAAATTACCTAAACCTAAAGCGCATGCATCTAACTAACCTCAAAAAACACCCATCACTGTCATTCACATCCATTATAGTTATTGTTTCACAAGATTTAATTTAAACAAACAATGGTTCTTACATTTTATACCATTGCAGAAAATGCCCACCAGGAATTAGACTCGGTGATGGGTGTTTTTATCTGTTTTTTTTTAGTGTTCAAACCAAATACCAATGAAACTCAACTCTCAAAACAGAATGCAGTATCCAACTGCAATAGAAGAAAGAATGCAAAAGGAAAATTTTCGTTGAAGTTGCAATAGTGTAAAAACTTTATCCAAAAATGATAAAACAGGAAACTGATTGTAACTGTCAGTTCCTTCTTGACTCTGATTTTTTTTTTCAAAATGATAGAAGATCCTTAAGAACCAAAAATTGACACCAACATTGAGCAGAAGTAAACTTGATTTTTTTGTTTACCAATTGCATGAAAGATAGAAGGTAGAAATAACAAAAAAAAAAATTAAGCCAAAAACTCCCTTGATAAGACAGTAAAAATCTTAAACAGCAGTAATGTGAGGATGTCATGGAGGAGTACATTAACAACTTTCAGAACCTTAAGAAACTAGATGCTTCATTGGCATTAAAAGGTATATTGCATTAACAACCACAGCCAACAAGGGCGGAAAAAGAAAGGAGTTTCCAGCACTCGACCATAGAGCACAATGAAAGCCTTCAAAAAGCTTTACAGGACAAAGTGTCACAAGGTGCTCCTTTAGCATCTAGACACACTACTAAATCTGCTGCTTAGATGCAATAAGTTCAAAACCATCCTCCCAATGCATGTAAACTGCAAACAATCTAAAGGAAGAGAAAAGAAAGAAGTTATGAAAAACCAATAACCTGAAACCACGATCACGGTCACGGTCACGGTGTGTCTCTCTCCTATATGGACCATCACGATAGGAATTACGCTGAGATCGAAATCTGCGATCTCGGGGGCTCCTACTCCTGCTACGGCTCCGACCCATACCCTGACTTCTGCTACTGCTCCTGCTACGTGAACTCATTTCTCAACCTTTTACTAATCACGTCAACCACCACAGTTTCACAAGCCCACCACCAAAATTCCACAGCTACTGCAGCTTCCCTGTGAACATTGATCACACCCAAAATTATCTGCATTCGTTCACCTCATGCTCCTATTTTAACCTTCAAACAGAAACACCAATTTCCCAACACTACAACAAAATCCTCGTCCAACAACCACCACCCAAACTAAAAAATTCAATACATCCAAAGCATACCATGTAAACTTAAAGAAACATTTCTTCAACCGAAACATACTCTGGACGAAGATTTATGTACCTCTTCTGGGAAAAAATTGTTCGGTCAGTTCACACTTTCAATTTGTGAACACTAGGAGCACTGCATTAACTTGACACACGAAACCCCAACCATGCAGCAAATCACCCACATGTATAATTTACCTCCTATTTCGTAAATATTCAAACCAGGATTTATTTTTTTTTCACAAACCCTTTCTGCAGCAATTAATCTAGTATGACGAAAACCAAAAAAAAAAATTGAATAAATAGAAGAGAACGAGAGAAACAATCTAAGAACATAAAATAGATTATCTGTAGCTAAATCAAAGATTTTCTCATGATGAAGCAACAGGCAGAAACAGACTTCGAGATTTGAATCTGAGCAATTAATGCATTTTTGACGAAAAAATAAACATAAATGAGCAAGGAATTCAAGAAATCCAACCCTGGTTCTTTGAATCCATAACTTGATCATTAAAAACAAAGATAAAACCCTAAAATCCGTTAAAAAATAGCTAATAAAAAAATGCAATCGAACCGGATCTTGATTTTGTATATCAAATTGGGAAAAAAATTTGAGAAAAGCATATACCAACCTTGTGGAGGTTGAAGCAGAGGGGATGGATGTTTGGCAATCACAAAATATCGTTTGCTAGTGTAATGGAACGAATTTTGTAAATAGGTGCTGGAGGAGGAGGGGAAAGAATATTGTAGGGCCGGTTACGGCGTGTTTGAAACTTTAACCATGAATGGAAATGGACACGTCAACTTCAGTTGGCGTATGCGTTCAACTGATATGTCACGAGACTGTAGTGATTTTTATTTGTTTTTTCTCATCGATGTAGAAAACATTATTTGATTAGTTATATAGCTTTTGTTTTTTATACTCAACTAGCATGTGATTTCAAAAAAACTTGTATATAATTATATTTTAAATTTTTTTATAGAAATTAAAATAATATATTTTATATTTATATAAAATATTATTTTATATATAAAAATTTATCTTATAATAATTTTAATTATGAGCATTTTTAAAAAATTAGAATTAAAAATATTTTTTAAAAAAACTTGTTTTGTTTTAAATTACAATTATGAAAACTAATCATGATCAAACTCACTCTATAGCTAATCTTTTATCAAAGTTTAATGGTGACTTTTTTTTTTTAGAATAACGATTGCGTGTAAAAAAATTGCATATACGTGCCCTTTTTTCAATTTTCATGTATTTTAATATATTGTTTTTATATAATGCAAGCTATATAGTAATTTATGAACTTTTTCTCCATTTTTATAACAGTTAGATACCGTTTAATTACTGTATTATAATAAAAAAAAATTAATATAATAAAGATAAATGAGATATATCTCTATGTACTTGGTGTTTTAAAAATATAAAATTTACTTTGAAATTATCATCGAAAATATATTTATTTTTTTAACCAAATATATATATATATATTTTTTGTTAAATTTTCAGGTGAATAAAAGTCAAGTAAAACTTTACAGAAATGCCAATAAACTCGGACTGGATAGAAAGGGGCATATATATAATTATGAGGGGTAAATTGGTTATTTTTGTTACAGATGCAAACCTTCATAAAGCCACGAAAATAGCTTGTAAAGCCTTCATCTTCTCCCAAAATTTTAAGGAAATCGTCTTTAAGTGAGATTGAGTTGGTATTTGAGAGAAAACATATTGAGGGCTTTGACAGTTATATCTCCATTCTACACTGTTGGATTGGGCTGCCCTTTCGGTTGTGTATGCTACATTCTAGCCACAGAGATTTGCAATACCAGGCTCTCTGTAAGAAATATGGCATGTGGAGCATTTATGGATAAAACACATTTCTGTACAATCGTGGTCGCCGAACGTCTTCTTCTCTGTCAACCGTTGGATGGAGATGTAATTTTGATAAGTTGTTCGTTTAAATATTTTTTGAAGTCTGAACACTGAAGATCGAAAACTAACACTAGCCATAAATTGTTCTTCCTGGACAATACATCTCTGATTTTTAAAGTCAATTTGGTTCTATTCCAATAATTAATTATGTATGGATTAAACAAGTTGGGTACATGTATTAGAATGAAATATCTAAAAATGAAAAGTATACTTGGCATTGTAAAAAATAATTGATAAATGTTAAGTGGTGACTTGAAAGATTGATAATGTGTATGTAACCATGACAAAAAAATTTACATTAAAATTTCTTATACACCATAAAAAATATATAAAAAATCAGGGTTATTACAACTTATCTAAACTCAAAATACTGATTAAAGATGTAATCAAGTTAAGTTTTACATATAAAAAAAAAAAAGAGCAAACATGATCTAATTCAATTAAAAATTTGAGATGGTTTTTTGTCTTATTAAAATTCATTGATTTTTTTAAAAAATTATCATATTATTATTTTTTTAAAAAAAATTAAACTAACCTAAATTAACCGGGCTGCTATGTAGCCGAGTTTTGTCTGAAGTCGATTCGAGGATTAGGTTATCCATGCTTCATCTCGCTCCTCAATCAATGTCATGTATCAATATTTTTCACAAAGTATTCTGCCCAACATTTTCGAAGAAACTACGTCGTTTCCCGAGACAAATATCAAAGTCCAATTGAAAGTTGATACACCCGACTACAGAGGATAACCCCAGCATCATCTAGGGTTTAATGCACTTCACACGATACTTTAGGGCTTTGCACAAATCAGTTTAGCCTTGGCTCTTCAATCATACTCTTCTAAAAAAAATGGGGAAGAAGAAATTCATCGACAAGAAAAAAGCCGCAACTTTCCAATTATTCGCACGCGATTCCTCCGATCCCAATTTCGACGGCACTGACCGAGTTTTCGTGCGAGTCGATAACAATCCCTACACAGTAGAAAGCCTCTTGCCCGGCAACAAAATCTCCAGCAACAGCCATTTCGATGACGATCCTAATTCAATTTTCGCCGACGCGCCGGATGATATGGAGGATGGAGGCAATGGTAGCTTTGGTAATTCCGCGAACTTTGGAGGGGATTTTTTTGGTGAGTCATCCTCGGAGCCTTTCCCAGAGGATGTCAGGAGAGAGATTTTGGAATTAGGGTTTCCCGATGATGGTTATAATTATTTACTTCACTTGAGAGAGATTAAAAGTACCGTTAATGGCTCGGGTTTTTTTCAAAATCCTAAAGCCAGGCTTAATCAGCTTCCTCATGATGTTAAGGTTAGTCAAGGTTTTGCTTTTATTAACTCGTTAATTTTACTGTTCCGTGTTGCTGTGGTGAGAATGATAATGCTTGTGATTTTTGTGGTTTGTGTTAGGCTTATGATGCATCGAGACTAAAAGTGTCGGAATTGAAAAGTGAGGATAGGAATGATAAGTCGATTTACCATGTAGCTTCGAAGAGTGTTGGCGTTAGGGTTCAGAAAGCTGTTGATCCTGAAGTAGCGGCATTGCTGGATGACAGTGATTTGTCGCGGTTTGGTTCCGATGTTGAGGACTTGGAGGAGGATTTTGTTGTTCGTGCGAATCTTCCTGAGGGAGAGGATGATGTGGATGCTGGTGATTTGGTTGAGGGATCGAAGGTGATTAACGAAGGGATCAATGAATATGTTAACTATGGTCGAGAAAATGTAGTGGATCGCTGTGGGGTAGAGAAAGCAATCAATGCTCCAGTGGAGGTAAGAGGTGATTTTGGAGATGAAAAGCAGCGAGTTCGTCGTCCTTTGGATGAACAATTCGATTTGGTGAGACTCTTCTTGCTGAGTAGTTTATTTCTAATCATGTTTTTCATTTTTATCTTGACTCGATCTTTTTTAAATCTAATTTTCAAGCACGAAGTTCATAAAATTATATTCTGTTTTTTGCTATATGTGTGCAATGCCAGAGAGACATCAAATCGTAATTGTTTGACCTGTTATTTTTTAAATATCATTTGGGATATCATTCTTTTGAGATTGGCATGACCATATTAATCACATAGATTTGATTGGAGGCATTGAATCTAGACATGGTGCTATTTTAGTTAAATTTTTGTGACCGTTTCATCTAGTCAGTTAGCTATGCCTTGAGCAAGTATTTAGGCACCCCTGGTGCAGGTGAAGCTTCTTGCACATTTATTTGTGGTCCATAGCTAAATTGTAAGCATGTCCGGGTGGCTTGCATGCACCTAGAGTACTGAATAATTCATCACATTTATAAGATTCCTTTGTCTCATAAGATATCTCTATTTTGCACATTTCAGCTTGAAAGTCAAGAATATGGCACTGATGATGAAGGTGATGAATATGATGGTTACATAGCTGAAGAAGATGAATTTCTAGCAGGCAAACTTAAACATGCCCTTAATGATCATGCAGTCGATGACCTGGAACTTGATGACAAATATGAGGTTCCTGCTGATTTATTGCATGGAAATGATAGACCAAAAGACAAAGAACTATTAGAATCGGCAGCTGCTGTCATTCGCCGCTGTAGAGAATATGGGAGGAAGTATGAAAATGAGGATGAAGATAAAGAGGTTATTATTGAAGAGGAAAGTAGTGATGAATCAGAAAAGTGGGATTGTGAGACTATTGTCTCAACATACTCAAATCTTGATAACCACCCTGCTAAAATTGGAGCTCCAGAAACTGCTAGAAAGAAGATGTTGTCGAAAGCTGTTATTGGGGCTTTAAACGCTTCCAGTCATGTTATTGCCCTTGGAGGAAAAGAAAAGCTTCCTGTAGACTTTTTGCCTCGCAGAAAACCTGCTGCAGAAAAGGTCAAGGGTGCGCCTAGCTTCCAAGTGGAGCAGCAAAAGAGGAAGCAACATGGCCAGGAGACAAAGGATGAGAAGAAAGAACGAAAGGTTTATATTTGTTGTTCCTTTCAGCATTTCCTTTGTGTCTCTGTCTTTGACATGCAATGCATAGACCCACAGGATAACGCCTGAAGAAACAATTTGCTTATCCAAAAAACATGTTTGGCAGTTTCAAAAATTATACTTTGGTTCATGTGCAACTGCCTATGTTTTGAACTTTGATTATGACTTTGAGATTGTGCAAGCAGACTGCTGTAAAGGAGGAAAAGCGTGAAGCTCGACGCGTGAAAAAGGAGATAAAGGGGCTCTACCGGTGTGAAGCACAGCGTGCTCAGAAAGCTGCTGCTGTAGCAGGCCCATCTTCCATTCATCTTGTGTAAGTATACTGATTATTGATTTTGCTTCTATCAATTGAAATGCTTCCAGTACTTACATAGATGATGATAATGGCTACAGTAAT
Organism: Populus tomentosa; assembly: GCA_018804465.1. Lineage (NCBI taxonomy): Eukaryota > Viridiplantae > Streptophyta > Magnoliopsida > Malpighiales > Salicaceae > Populus > Populus tomentosa. The sequence goes on from CM031977.1 coordinate 18,822,074, forward strand.
CATATTTATTTGTGATGTTGTTTGAAGTACAGGCTAAACTCTGATTTGAGATTGCATATCAGTCCTAATCTTTTCATTTCTCTGTTATGGAAATGTTGAGTTACTTGATGCTAATGTGGTTTTTGCTCCCTCTGATCCAACAGGTAATTTGCCATTAGATCATTGCTCAAGACAACAGGATCTTGTAGGAGGATATCGGCATTGTTTGAAAACCATCCAAGGGGGAACATTTGTAACTTGAGAAGGTGCTGTATACTTGGTTTTCTAAGGGGAGCATTTTTAACAAGAAAAGGTTCCGTATACTTCATCCTCAGTTCCCCATGGAACATTTTTTTGATGTGTTTTTGTTATGAAGTTTATTTTCAATGTCATACCTTGGGTAAAATTGTCTAGGTTTTTGGAAGACACTTTTAGATGGACTTAACGATGACTTACAAAGCCATGGCTACCGTTTTGTTGGAAAACATGTATTTAATCACCTGTTTTCTCTGTCATTAATATCATATATCATGCCATGATTTAAGATGTCTGTATTGTATGGTAATCTGCCTTGAAAAGCATCTCAGCAGAGTAGCAATGTGAAATCCATGGATGATTTATCTTGAATGGAACGTACAACTGCCAGACCTGAAAGTGAGTTGAAAAGAGAAATGTAGAGGCAAGAGCCAGTGTACAGCCAGAAAAACCAGATGGGATGGCTGTATCTAAGCTAAACAGATACTGTAGCCATTCATCCATTTGCTCCACTTATTTAAATTATATGAAGTATATTTATTATCAAATTATAGCATGATCATCAAAAGAAGCAAAGCCAGAATACTTTAGCTTCCTGAAAGAGAATTTAAACAAGAAGCACAGCATTGCTACTCTGCGTGGGGAATGGGAGCATAATCGCCGCCACCAGATCTAGGTGCAGGATCCCAGATGCTGTAGTCTTCTACCACATCTGGTGGATGAATCTCGGTGTGTTGTTCAACTTCTTCCTCCTGATGATCGTCGAATGGATGGGAGAAAAGGGAGGCTGACGATGATACTTGAGCTGGAGGCCATGCTGTTGATGATTCTGTTGCTACCACGGGCATCAATGTCATCAAAACCATCACTATCATGCATGAAATATGCACAACCGACCTTCCATTTAAGGTCGTCGTGTGCTTCATAAATTTACCTTTCTAACCTGTATTTCAGCTTTAATGATGGCCTTATTTGTTTTTTATGACACCTCTAGTCGCAACTAATATGCATATGGTACCCTAATTTGAGCGGATTTGGAGATCAAGGTGTCTTGAAACGCCCAAATAAAATTCTTCATCCGTTCACTCCTAATGGATGATATAACAAACTCATAGTTCGGTGTCTCCAAAATCAAGAATACAGGAAACGTGGAAGGCCATGTAGAATCTTGATGTATGAGAGTACGGTAAAGAAAATAATTTTTTTTAAAATATATTTTTTAACATTAGTAAATGACATAGAAATATTAAAAAATAAATAATTTTAAACTATTTTTTATTTTTAAAAAAACATGACTAAACCACAATATTAAAAAATATTAATAAAATAGTGATTCGACACCTTGTATAAACTTCATTCCATCCAAGGCCAACGATATTTGGATGTATTTTCTCATAAAATTTATAGTTGAACAGTGTGAATTACTTGCTTTTAACTCTCTTTTTTTTAATATAAATCTGTCTCTGTACGCGGTTACACAAGATAGCTCAAAATTACCCAAAAGGCAGTTTAATTTGCTAACAAATTTTAAGATACTGATACTTCTTGGTAAAGATGGTAGGAGGGGTGGTAATGATGTGACCACGTTGTTGGCATTGTGAAAAAATTATCTTGACGTGTGTCTAACTGTATCAATAACTGCATGCATAAACTCTAATCACTCTAATCAAAGAACCCAAGTCTTCCTCTTCGATTTTGTGAAAACTTTTATTTTTTAAAATATTTTTTTAAAATATTTTTCATCTATTTCATAGTAAATTAATATTTTTAAATATATTAATATTAAAAAAAAAACATTATTTTAATTAAAAATAATTTTATAAAATACTATATTACCAAACATGCAATAAAAACTGGAAGGGAAGTGCTGAGTTATCATCATTTGCTGGAACAACTTAATAGATATAGATGGTGTTTGGTAATGCTGGTGCGGCTGCGATTTAGAAAAAAGCAATAAAACACCTGTTTGGTTAACCACGAACCACAATTTATTTTTACGTGGATCCCATTAGAAATTGCGTTTCAATTACAAAAAATAAAAAGCAATTATCTTTTTCTTTTCATGCGTTTCTGCTCTCTCTCATCACCGATAATTTGTCATTGCTTTCCCAACTGTTCTCTTTGTCCCTCATCAATTTGCAATAACCCAATTTCCCAACGGTCACAACAAACCCAACATTTCACTGAAAGCAGTTGTTATAGATCTTTCATGCGGTTTCATAAAACGAAATGCACAGAACAAAAAGTTGACTTACCTAGTAACTTTGAAAAAGAAGACGTAAGGGAAGACTAGCCTGCTGAACACTTTTCTCTTTCTTTCTTCTTCGTTCTTCTTATTTTGTGAATGGTTGTATCCCTTTCTTTTGCTCTCTGTTCTCTCTTAGCTTTCCATCCCTTGTCTTTGTGTTTTCATCTCTGGTGCTGGAGATGGAGAAGGCAAAGGTCCCTTTTCCTCCGTGGCCTTCTCTAGCTTTTATAAAACCAGAGGACGGCCTCTATTTCTTTGAGAAGAAATAGGGGAATGAAAGTTTGCTACCCTAGTTTCTCTCGGCTCTCTCCTGCTCAGGACAAAGAAAATGGTAATAAAGGCATGATGTGTTGTTGGTTGAAAGGAAGATCTCTCCTTTGTGTTTTCTCGTTTTCGTCTCTGTGTTAGGCTTGTTTGTCGAAGCCCTGGTTCTGTTTTTCTTTCCTCGTCCTTTTTGTCTGTTTTTTTTTTAGCTTTTTCCCCCTTTTTAGTGAACAATCGTTCTCTGTCTTTTATAGCCAGAGAACAATGCCGTTTCTTCCAGCCATAAAATGTGTTAATTGCAGCTATAATGGTGGGAGCGGCGGTGGGCATCCGTTTCAGTCGGGAGGAAGATGAACAGTAATGGGACACTGTTTTTTGTGTTAAATGGCTATTTTCATTTTGGCCCTTGAAGTTTGGAAAGTTTTGTAATTAAGTCCCTAATTAAATTGTAATTGGACCCCTGAATTCAGGTGAAACTATTAGATCGCAAGATAATGCAGTATTTTCTGAGTATGATCGCAACCCCAATTTAATTCCAAATGACTTTTTACCTGATATTGTTCAGGCTTCGGCCGTTCAAGGCTCACAGAGACCTTCACGTATGGATTTTGTATGCGATAGAATTGCAAATAGTTTGATGGAACAATAAAGGAGTACATTAATGAATAAGAATTTTGTATTTTGTTATGCAATTATAATTACAAAACACCTATGTTTTGGAATTTTATATATATATATATATATATATATATATATATATATATATGTGTGTGTGTGTGTGTGTGTCCTTTTAATTAATTCAAATCAAATATAAAATACAAAGTATATTAACCAAATACAAGAAAATATTTTTTTTTAACCACAGTTTTACCAAACACAAAACTGTTTTTTTTTCAACTATAATTTCAACCACAGTTTTTTAACCAAACACAAAAAACTACTTTTTTTAACACAACTTCAACCACAGTTTTAACTAAACATTAATTTTTTTTAATTAACCTCATAAAAAGTATTTTTTATTAAATTATTTTTTTTAACAGCACAACTACAAAAACTACCACAATATCAAACACGCTCATAATTATTTTAAACACCCCCCTCCCCCAACCACATACAGGCAAGAATTGTAGACTGATGTTTTTTATTTGGAAATATAATAAAATAATATTTTTAAAATTTATTTTTAATATTAATATATAATTTAATTTGAAATAAAAAAATTTAAAAAACATAACAGGGCCGTGTAAACAAACAAGATCAAAATGTTTCGAAAAAGCATCAAATCACAGCCCGATAAAAACCAAGATTTCAAGTTTTTAAAAACCATGGTTTTAAAAAAGTTATCAGACACCTTTTTTTTGTTTTTTTACCCAGCTTACATTTTGCCGATTCAACCATGATACCCAACAGGCACCAAAAGTCGTTGAAAAAGAAGCTTCGGAAGTCCATTCATTGCTTGAAGCTCTTGCCTTTTGATGCATTTTTTCCGTTTTGAGTATTGACAGATCGCTCATTAGACTCGAAGAAAATCATTACTTCTTCGCTTAATCTTCAGTCTAGTACAGAATTTAGTTCTTGCATTTTTTCAGATAAACAACCAAGGCGTCAGCTAACAAACAAAAAAGAATGAAGCAGCCTCATAAACACCTGTCACGAATATGCAAGAACAAGAAACTCATTTCTACATTTAATGAATTTGTTGAAATCCAAACTCAAGGAAGCAACGTTCAAACTCAAAATCCGACAGGATCAGCTCCAAAAGAAAACCACAAAGCATCCATAAAGACACCCACAGCACTCACTCACACGCCACATAAAGGAAGAGTCGGCTTTAAAAGAACTAATAAATGTATCAGAAATTAGAAAGGATAATATACATCATTTCAAACATTTGAATAGTGGAACAAAAATAGGAGAAATTCTAGCACACCTACTGGGAAACGGGGATCAAAGATACAGGTGCCGGTTGAGACCATTTATTATACAAGATGACGCCCACAGAACACATTGATGAGATAAATAATTCACACTTAACAATTAGAATAACACGACGGGATATCCACAAAAGAACTTGGAATGGAAGAGTTACCGACCATTACGAGATTGCAAAGGGAGACACGTGCACTTGTCTTTCATCGCTTCAGCCTCACTTCCATACTCTTTGAACTTGTAATCATCCTGCTTAAATGCAGGAGACACCTTCCCCTCGCTGTAACACTGGCTACATAGACTAAAATGAGATTTTATCTCCTTGAAGCGGGACCCAATAATTGGGTAGCGGCAAACTGAGCAAACACAATTTCCATGGCGGTTCCTGTCCCCAGATTCGAGCTTCACCAGAGTTGACATAATACCAAAGCCCCAATCAGGATCATCGAACATCACAAGAAACTCCTTGAAAGACACCATTGAAGAATCTTCTTCTCCGTGAAGCTCTAGCATTTCACTAACTCCATGAGAAGGAATATAAATAGCCCTCAGAAGATTGATGTAACGAACAGCATCAGTCCTTTTAATCTGTGAACCACCTTCATTCACAGGACGCCATAAAAGTGCATCAAAAGCAACCCTTTTTCGCTTATCAGGAGTGCCACTGCAAATGGGAGCAAGAACGGCATAGATCATACCCAAATCCACCCTGCCTGAGCCTGTATCGTCCAAAACAGAGAGGATCCTCTCGTTTATTACCTTGACAGCCCCCTGGAAGGTTTCAGGCTTCAGGAAGTTAAGCAACCGCCGCAGAATTTCCTCTAAGTTAGGTTTGCGTATTGATTTCTCAGGAACACCACCACCAGAATAAGACAGTGGTACATCATTTTCACTCATTTCCTTCTTCAAAAGTTCCACATCACATCGACTTAACCTGGAAATCCTCTGAAACACCCTGATTTGAAGAGCAATAGCTAAGTCCTGCCTCAATGTAGTTTTGCCATTCACCGTATTAAATTTTGAAGGTTCCACAATGACAAACACTCCCTCCCCATTGGCACCTTCATTACCCTTCACTTTCTTCTTCTGTATCTGCTTCAAATGAGATATTGCATCATGCAATTCAACCCTATTTGTCAATTTCAATGCTTCCTTCAAAGCTTTCTTAGCTTCCTCAGTCTCCCCAGCCCCCAACAACGAGACAGCCTTATTAAGTTGTGCCCGCCAGTGGTTTGGCCAGACAGCTAAAACCCTAGTATACATCTCAGAAGCTCTTTGAAACCTACCCAGATCCATGTACAGCCCACCTAAATTATACAAAGCATCCACATGGCCAGGTTTCAAATCAATTGCCTTTTGAAACACCTCTATTGCCTTCTCATCCTCACCCATGGCATGTAAAGCAGAAGCTAAATCACAATGAGCATCAGCATAATCTGGTTTCATAAAGATAGCCTCTTCTAAGGCCTTAACAGCAGCCTTATATTCCCCTACCCCAAACAGAGCACTACCTAAAAGTTTCAAAGCTCTAAAATGGGTTGGGCAGAGAATAGCAGCTTCTCTATAATACTCACAAGCACTTAAAACCATACCTTCACCTTCCAGCGCAATCCCGAGATTCACATAAATCTGGGGAAGCAAATAACCCCACTGATTCCCACCTGCCTCAGCCGCCTCCAACGCCAACAAAAACTCCTCTTTAGCCTCTTTATACCTTCCAAGCACATATAAACAATTCCCAGCTCTAAAGTGTGGCCTAACATCCACAGGCTGCAACTCACAAGCTCTCTTAAAACTAACCAACGCCTCCTTAAACAACTGATGATCGTACAAAACCCTCCCAATTGCCATATGCCCATCAAATGCCTCTTCTCTCGATCTCGCCCCGTCAGCTCTGGTCCTCAAAGCCCCCAATTCTCTCACGAAAGCCGCGAAATCATTCCCAGACTCTTCCCAAAACACCCTCTTTTCCGAGATCTCCGAAGATGGCCCCAATTCCCTTGACCACCCGGCATCAGAAAACGCATCAAAATTATCAGCTTTAAATTTCCCATCTTTAGCTTGCTTCGCTTTCAATCTCTTAATCAAAATCTCCAAATCATCAACAATTTTCCACGTATCATCAAAAACAATCCCGTGATTAGGCGAAACCGCCCACGCAGCAGTCCTCTGCTTCTTCTGCGACTCTATAACCCTTTCATCCACAATTGACGAAGAGGACGCCTCCGCCTCGATCGTGCTCCCTTTATTATCATCATTCAATTCCAATTCAAGCGCATCAAAATCACGGTCCACGTCACCAGCTCCATCATCATAGGTACGCAATAAACCATCATAGGTTAACCCTTTGTCGCCATCAATAAACTCTCCGTAAGTGCGGAAAACTTCGTCAAGAATCGCATTGATTTGCTCGTCACTAAATTTAACTCTAGGGTTCACAGCCACCACCAAAGCTGCCATTTCATCTCTGTTGAGACCTCCATCACGGTTGGCATCAAATTGTTGGAAAATCCTCTTCACTTTCTCTGATCTAGTCCCTCTTGTCGTCATTAAAGGGTTTCAAAGAAGAAGCAGACTAGCAGACCTGTTGATAATGCTTGTATAATTGGATAAATGTTAGGGTTTAGTGTCGGAGGATAATAATTTTGTTGCTAATTTTAGGGCAAGGGTTTGATTTGTTGCATTTTTGCAAGGAGGAGGGGTGGTTGTTTGTGAAGCGGCGGCGGGCTGCTATATCTGAATTTTGTTTTGTGTTTCTTTTTATTTTTTTCCTTCCTGGCTTTTCTTGATGACGGGTGGTGGTGGGGGCTATGATGCCCCGCTCTGAAGAAGTCCTTTTGCAGTCTCAGTTTCAATTAATTTACGAGAACTTTAGTTGCTAGGGTGGCTGTCGGCTAATGGCCTGATTTTGGAAGGCTTTTTTGCCAGCTGGCATGTGTGAGCGAGCACGATTGCTGTGTTTTATTTTTATTATCTTGCTTTGATAAGGTTGCTTACTTGCTATGGGACGAATGGCAGTCATATCTGCTTGATCTACTTCAAAAAATCATGATCAAACCTGATTGGGGTTGTATGATCTGATCAGACTTTTTTGAGTGATTTATTTGATTTAGTCAAACTTTACTGAGTAAACATTAGTTTTTTTAGATAAAATAAAATCATTTTAATAAAAAAACAATCGATCTTAATAGATTTTGCTGTCTCATAAATTACTCTTGGTGGCCCGGACGAGGTGCTGCCCAGCCCAGCTAGCATGGGCTGGGCTGTTACTGTTTTTTTTTTTTCAATACTTCAACATGTACATAATGATTTTCCTATGAGTACTGTTTGAAATTCAAGAAATATTTTTTATTTAAAATTATTTTATTTTTAAAAATTATTTTTTATATCACCACACTAAAATCATAAAAACAATTTATCTTCCAATTTATCTTCCGTATTCCGTAACACACCTTATTTTCGCCCTTCTTTAACTAAACGCGCATGGCTACAAGCAGAAATAACTGTTCTTGTTCAAGATTTCCTGATATTTTTCTACTACTGAAAACTGGTGGTTTTTAATTTTTTATGTCTGCACCAGGAAACGTTAGAGAAAGGAAGGTCTTCGGAAATGCAGCTGCAGTGGTTGGGGTGCATCTTCGCCTCCGCGTAGCTGTGCTTTTATTCCAACCAGATTCACTCCTTGATTGTGTACAAGCAAGTTTCCCCGTGTTGCATAAACGGAAACAGGCTTCGATAATTCCCTAATTGTGCAAGATACATTCAATAATCCATATACTGCGCATTGGTCTCCTGCTAAAAATTCAGCAGAAGAAAAGAAGATCCATATGCTAACAGTGACTTTTATGAACTTGTTACTGCACAATTTGATGGTTGAGCTACCAAAAAAAACATCGGGACTGGTTTTCAAGGGAATTTTCAAAAACTATAAACAAAGACAAGGAAAGGATTTACACTGGGGTCATTTCATGTTTTACATCATAATTGCTCCTTCAGTTATTTTCCATCCCGAATTGGAACGTGATAGCTCATATCTTGTCGTGTAGGTTTTGACATTTGAGGCATTGTTCTCTGGATGAACCTCATCAGTTAAGCGAGTTGACTCTTTGAGTGTTGCTTCTACTACAGCATTTTGTCCATCTACAGATACAGTCACACTGTCAATAGTCAGGTCCAACAGCATATACTCGTATACCCAACCAAGATGTGCAATTTCGGCGGCACGATCTGTCCATGTTTTCAACATCTGACTATCCAAAACCTGTGGAGTTCTCTTAGAGTCAGAAAAAAAGTACTATACTAATTTCCTTGTAATGGTGTTCAAGCAAAAGTTCAATTAAAAGCATAGAAGTGATGTTACCTCTGGCAATTTTGCCAGGCAGTGATCAGGTCCAAAAGCCTGAGATTTAATGTTTTGCCACTTGCGAACTATATCCTCTGCAAACCTTGCATCCATTCTGGGTAAGTCCTCGGAAATTTGTTCATCTACTGCTGAATCTGCACAGTTGAAGCTCCATTACAAGCAAAAACTTAAGTTTCTTGCTAGAAGTATGCATGAGTAACGGTGTAGCTTTAAGTAATGTGGTCGTGTGCAACATAGACCTATAGCTACATTGGTGCAGAATCAAAAAATGACCAGATTGAAATTTTAGATGGAAAATTTTTTAAGTGGTGAATCAAAAAATGACTGGCTAAAGTGACAAAGAAAAAATTAGCATTGCTACAGAAAATGACTTAGTTTAACTTGAGATTTTGTCTGGTTTGAGGTATATGGTAAAAGTAAAATAAAATCATACTCAGATTGATGGTGTCAGATGCCATTGCCGAACCAATTTCTTTCTGTCGAATGAAGGAGCCAGTCCTAGGAGGAAAACACTTCAGGCCAGCTAAAGTCAGCAGTCCAATTGCCACACCAGCACACATGATTTTGATACTGGCATCTTTTATTTTTTCAGTAATTAATTCTTCTTCAGGTACTTCATCAGAATATATTTCTTCACGATTCTCTAGACCAAGACTTTCAAAAGGCTTTTCCGTTTCTACAGCAGAAAGGACAGAATTGATCCCATCATTTTCATGGAATTCTGCACCCATGTCCTTGTGACCAAGAGGAAACACCTTCTGCAATGCCTGAATTGCACTAGCCTTCACATGATCAATAACAGCAGTAGCCTCAGCCCCAATTCTCACTATGGCTGCTGCTGCAGCCAATGGTGAACGGCCACCTCCTTCCTGCCTTTCTAGGTATCTCAAGACAGTGGGGTCATCATAATAATCTCCAAGCTTGAATTCTATATCTTTGGTGTCCCTAAATCTAGGAAATACCACCTCCATCAACCATGTCTCCAACAATTTGCAAAGCCCAGGAAGATTGCTGTCATCATCATCCTTTGAATTTTCCATGATAAAATCAAAAATAGGTGGATTTCTGTAAGGAGAGTTATCACTGTCTAAACCCAACCATTTACAACATTCATCAAGATCACCTACAAGCAGTGAACAAAGACCCCTCTCCAAACCAAAGTCAATATCACGGTTTTCCATGGAACCAAGGACAGGAACAAGACTCCCTTTATTTGTTACCTTAATCTGCTGAAGTTGTCCGAATAGGTTATCAGCATCTGTGATGAGATGAGGCTTTTTACCAACGAAAGCTTGGGCAACAAGGGCAAGTGCCACTCCATAAACTTCAAAATTTTGAGCCGGGATATTACTTGGCGTGGTGACGAACAGATCAACCTTTCACAAGGAGGGAATTTCAATCAGAATTGGGCAAGCATAAATAGGCAAAGGCAAATGTCATAACAATCATAATTTGTCCTACCTGCTCAGCTGCTGTCATACGTAAGAAGGCCTCATTCATGAAATCTTCCCGGGTAAATCCTCCAGCAACCGGTGCTGCTCCTCCTCCTCCAACAGCCCATAATGTGTTCCGCACTCCTTGGAGACCCTCCTCCCTTCTTGTTCGGTATTCTTCACTGAGGGGCAATGCAAGAAGTTCGAGGACCGATCTTGGGGTAATCTCTTCCAATGTCTCATCAATCTGTGCTTGTAAATCAGGTGCAAGGCTACTGGCACCTTCCTCCTACATGCACAGAATAAGTATTTTATCGGGAAGCCAATCAGGCGAGTGAGCATCAACATCTGGTGATAAAATAATAATAATAATAAAAAAAAACATTTATTCTTGATAAATACTCACTAATGCTACCAATAAAAGAGAAAATGAGTCTTGAATCATAACTGTAACAAAACACTAAGCAGGAGCAATATAGTACCTGCAGAAGCTTCAAAGCCCGCTCTAGCACTTCACGCCCTCTAATAAAATCTGGCGGATCCAACGCCATAGCATCCCTCGACATATCCACATAAGCAAGCACCATTGCCAACACCACATCTTGCTTAAACGACTTCGGCAATCTCTCCCTTAACAAACTCTCGCCAATTTGAAGCACCACCTCAGTCTCCCCTGCTTCTTGTAATACACATAATCCCCCCGGAACCTACAAATAAAAAAATTTCACCTCACAAACAATTCAATTACAATTTCTCTTTCAGTTCCCACACATTCTCTCAGTTACCTTGTCCCAGGGAACTTGAGTGATGATGGTATCAGTCTCGTCATCGATAAGGCCTTGATTGTAATCTCTTCTAGAGGCAGGGTCAGCTAGGGTTTCACAGGCAGCTTGGAGAATTTGCCTGCGGCTAACCAAAGCGTCTTGACTGAAACCGTATTGTGGTGGTTTAGAAACCCTAGCTTCATAAGCTCTCTTTATTCCATCTCCAAGGAAATGTGTTTCAGCTCCTAAAACCTAAAAAAATACCGTAGAATTTTTCTCAGTCGAGGCCAAAATGGAGAGCATGGATAGGGAAATGAACTGAATTAAATAGTGTACTTACCTGGTAGAAGTGGAGGGGGATGGAGACATAGCGTTCGGGAGGTGAGAGAGGGGGAGGAGGAGCGAGAGTGGCGGTGGAAGAGGAAAGAGGGTGGTGGAGGAGGTCGGAGGAGGAGGTGTCGGTGGAGGTGAAGAATTGGAAATCACTGAGGAGGCGATCAGCCCATTTGCTGGCGGAGCAGGTGATTGTGGTGCTTACTTTTGCGGGTTTTTTTAAAGGAGGAAATAGTTTGGGAGTGCAAAGGCCAATGCCGACATGTCTCAAGGCTTCCATTGCAGGTCTTTTTTGTTTGGTGTGCTTAAAACCTCAAACCATCCTCCTCTTGCTGAGGTTTTCAGTCTCTACCCTTTCTTCACTGGCTAGTGATAATGCCGAGGACAAAATACAATGGGCCGTGTTTAAAAAGGGTGTGCAAAGGAAGAACCTATTTGAATACAAGCCCGTTGACAAAAAGGCAGGAAATGTGGAACAGCCCAAAAAACTAAAAAGAAAACCTCAAATCTCAATTACTGTGTCATTTACATCCACAATGTTTTCAATTTGACATTTTCTCCGATGTTCATTGATTTCTTTTTATAAATTTCTCTCTGAAATACATTGTTTTATTGCATATAATATTCATATTATAATCCAATTGATAAATACATGAAAAATAACAGATATTGTTTTTCTTAAAATCCAATTAAAAAGCTAAGATATAATACAAAAAATATCATTCTCGTTTCAGATATTATTTTAAAAATATATTAACATTCAATTAATAAATATTTTATTTTTACACATAAAAAGCACCGCCAAACTTTAGCTACAAAGAATGTCATAGATCATTAATATTAACCTCTGCATGTTTTTCATTTGTTTTACAACTTGATGAAAATGGTTCCGACAATCCGTTGTAGTCTAGTTGGTCAGGATATTCGGCTCTCACCCGAAAGACCCGGGTTCAAGTCCCGGCAACGGAATTTCTATTATTTTTCATTTCCCCGTTGTGGTAATGGGCTTGTAGATGATTGAGGTTCTTGCAGGTGGCCGGCCCAAGGCACATCCTCGTGCCAAGCCCTTCCAAAAACTTTTACTCCAAGCATAATTTTATCCAAAAAAAAAAACAAAAACAGAACGAATGAGAGGTTAGGTTGTGACCTGGTAAAGTTTTCTTCAAATCGTGGCTTAATGTCCTGAACCAATTCACTGGCTGGTGGTTTAGATGGCCTGGTAGAGATTATATTTTAAAGTGTTTGACATAGAAATATATTAAAATAATTTTTTTTTTAAAAACAAATTATTTTTAATATTATTACATATCAAAAATACTAAAAACAAATATTAATTTAAAAAAATTAAAAAATTATTTTTTTAAAAAAATATTTTTAAAACTAAAAAAAAAAATAGGTTGTTGGTTTTTACAGCTATGGCACCAAGTTTCGTTGGTTTTTAAAGTAAAAGAAACGGGAAAAGGCTAAGCCATGGTCACCAAATCAACCTTCCTGCTAAAGCAAGTAATAGCTTACCCAACACTGAATTATTTCAGTGGAATGAATATAAAGAAAACGGACCTGCAATGCCCATGGACCATGTCGATACAAGCTTCAAGTTGATTGCTCCATGGACCTTAGAGGGGAAAACACCTTAAGTTTCTGTCTCCCTGCTTCACTAGGCATGTTAGGAAAACTAGCAAATACTTTCCTAATTTTTAGATAATTACTTTTAATATATCTGGTCTGAGAATCCATGCATATGCAATTTCAATTTTATTATCATGCTTACGAATTTTAACAATTAAGTTGTGATTTTATATTTTGAATTCAATCCCAAAAAGATTTCAATTTTGCACTAAAAAAACTTAAAAGAATTTTAGTTTGTCTATAAGGAATGCAATGAGTGTATTATATGTTTAATATAATTGAGACGGTTGCTAATGTCTCTCCGTTGTAGTCTAGTTGGTCAGGATATTCGGCTCTCACCCGAAAGACCCGGGTTCAAGTCCCGGCAACGGAATTTCTATTTTTATCCATTGCTCCATTTGTGAGTTTAGGGCCCGATCTGTGTGTTTCTTTTGGGCTTATAGAAAATTGAGTTTCGGTAGATGCCAAGGCCCATCAATGATTGGAGGTCACCCTCATTTTGATTTTTATATGCTTTGATGTTAAACTTTTACCTTGTAAGAAAAAAAGGAAAAAAAAAACATTTATCTTTATATTACAAAACTGGTTCTTCAAATTCTTTGAACGTGCCCGTAAAACACTAGTTTTTTTCATCACTTTCCTTTGTTTTTATCTTATTTTTGTTGCATGGTTTCCTCCTGGATCTCCACACACGAGATTATATCTCATGAGAATTTTTGTGGGGGAACTATAGTGCTTTGAATTATACAAGTAAAGATATAGTCTTAAGTCATCGCACATTCACGAACCTTTACAAAAAATTCAACTTCTACAGAAAATTATATTAGATTTGGATATTTTGTTCTTCTTCTAACTTTACCGTGAATAATAAAGTGGGAGTCTCCTGATTTTTTTTTAATATTTACAAAAAAACTCCTTGCATTAAATATATTTAATAAAAAAATGAATTGTCTATTGATTAATAACAAAGATCCTGCAAAGTACTATATAATTATTTTTTTTATAAAAAAAGGTTGTTATACACGCTTACGTGAAAAAAATTATATAGAACTGTTGTTTTTATAACACAATTTAAAATTACTAATCTTTCATGTAAAAGTTAGGTTTATATTTGGTAATTCGATGTCTTTTAATTAAGAATATATAAAAATATATATTTTTAATTATTTTGTTTGATATTAGTATGTTAAAACAATTAAAAACATATTGTTTTAATATTTTTCTCTAGAAAAAGTGAATTAAAAATAGATTAAAAAAAAACACGCCCTTTTCAACGGAAAAATCTTCCTGATAGCGCGCGCAAGCAAAAGATTCCTGGAACACTGAAGCTGGAAAAGCGTCACACTGGACAGGTAGCAAGAGAGGGTTTGATCATGAACAGGAGGAGTGCTTAACCTTGTCACCCCAGCAAGAGAAATTGTCAACATTCACGCGACAAGTCAAGTATACAATGGTCATACGTCGTTGAAATAAAGACCACTTCAATTATATTGCTCCAGCGACCTGGTTTTATCAAGTCCAATTTGAGCCCATCGTCGAATTGATGTCTAGAAATATCACTATCGGAGGTTAAATCATGCTCTCTTCAATCAATTTATTATTTTCGTCCTCTTCTCTTTCTATGAAATGGGACGTAAAAAATCCTGTTTTGTTCAGGTAGTTTAGAAAAACTGTTTATATGATGAATAATTAGTTAACTTTTTAGTTGTAGTGTTCCAGTCTATTTTTTTCTAGCTAGAATGGCTGTTGGATGCTTTTTGGTTTTTGAAAAATTAAGATGGCTGGTAATTAGTAATGTTAAAAAAAAAATTGAAGGATTTTGAATTTTTTTTTAATAACTAAGTAAATATATTTATAGAGAGAAATTCACTGATATTTAAAAATAATATTATATAAAAAAAAATTAAACATGATGCTTGAAGAATTTGTAGAGTATATATAAATAACAGGTCTTGTTCTTTTTTTTTTTCTAAGAAAATAAAAGGTTGTAGAGTATTATTTCTTTATGAAATCAATGAGAAATCAATATTATTTATATGTTATTAATAAGGGATAAATATTTTTTATACATTATTAATTATAATAAATATGTCTAGTATTTTTATTAATATTGATGGAAATATAGTAAATTTTTATAAAACTTCATATATTTAGAGGTGTAGAAATATAAATATCACTAATCTTAAATTAATATTTTAAGAGTCCTAAAAATAAACAAATAAAATTTAGTGACCGGTATATAATTAAAAATATTATTAATTTTACATATCATTCAGGTTGGTATGATATTAAATCTAAAAATACTTTGTTTCGCAACACCTAAACCTAATTATAAGCTAAGCATGTGACTGAAAAAAAAAAAAAAAAAAACTCAATTTTCACCTGGACTTGACCTGACACTTTTAAATATAGACACGGGGAAGTAACACATGAATACAAATCAATTTTTTTGCTATTCTTCTTGCCAATGGGATGTGATAAATCCATGTTCAAACTATCTTTTTGTTAAGAATAATTAACATTTATTTATGTAATCTAATCCTTAATCTTCCAGAATCCATGTTCAGAGCATCATTCAGTTACAGCATAATTACCATTTATTTATTATCATCATCATGATTATTTTGAGCTTATCATTTATTTATTCATTCATGTAATCTAATTCTTAAACTTCCTCCAACATGCCATTAGATCGAGCAATGTGGCCTGTCTATTTGGCCCATTCCTCCCACGTTCTGTTACAAAATAGGCAACACCAACACCCCAAGTTTTCTGTACCAGCTAATGACATGATGCCATGTAATCGAACAATTCATCAACTCATGCACTCAAATAGGTCACCATTCCTCCTGCCAGGGTGGTGCTATCAAACCCCTCGTGATAAGAGTCCACAAGCAAATTAATGATCAACCCCATGAGAAGTAGCCAAAGTGCAGAAAAGTCTCCTCAGTTAATAACCCTAATTCTTTTAAAAGGGCATGCACCTTTTTGGGAAGAGAGAATGTAGCAAAAGAAAAAGAAACCAAAGCAAAGCAATTATATATGGCTTCGTTTCTGGCCTCCACTCTTTCCAGCCCCTCTCTCCCTGCACACACGCTCCTCCTCCTCCTCCTACTACTCCGTCGCCTGCGCTAGCAACCTAACCACCACTTTCCATTTCCATTCTCAGCTTCAACTACCAAAACCCTTTCTGTTTCTCTATCTTGAAATGTCAAAAACAACGGCTATTTCTCTCCTCGTCATTTTTGCAACCGTAATAACTTGCTGTCAAAGCGACGTCGCTTCATTGTCCGAGGAGATCCAAGCCTTGACGTCTTTCAAGCTAAGTCTCAATGATCCACTAGGAGCATTAGACGGCTGGGATGCATCCACGCCATCAGCTCCCTGTGACTGGCGTGGCATTGTCTGTTACTATAACCGAGTTCATGAACTCCGGTTACCTCGTTTACACCTCAGTGGGCACCTCAGTGACCAGCTCTCTAACTTACGCCAGTTGCGTAAGTTAAGTCTCCACTCTAACAACTTCAATGGCTCTATCCCTCCTTCACTCTCTCAATGCTCTCTCTTACGCGCCGTTTACTTACAGTATAACTCACTCTCCGGTAACCTTCCGTCAACCATCGTTAACCTCACTAACCTTCAAGTCCTCAACGTTGCTCACAACTTCCTTAACGGAAAAATCTCTGGTGACATTTCATTCTCTCTTCGTTACCTCGACGTCTCGTCAAATTCGTTATCTGGTGAGATACCGGGGAACTTCTCTTCAAAATCTCAGCTTCAACTAATCAATTTATCGTACAATAAATTCTCCGGTGAAATTCCGGCGAGCATTGGGCAACTTCAAGAGCTTGAGTACTTATGGCTTGATTCTAATCAGTTGCACGGTACTTTACCATCAGCAGTAGCAAATTGCTCATCACTTATTCATTTAAGCACTGGAGATAATTCACTTAAAGGATTGGTACCGGAAAGTATCGGTTCAATTCCTAAACTTGAAGTGCTTTCTTTATCGCGGAATGAACTCTCCGGTACGATTCCGGCAAGTATTATCTGTGGCGTTTCGCTGAGGATTGTGAATCTTGGATTTAATGCATTCACGGGAATTGATCCGCCGTCAAATGGAAGCTGTTTTAGTAATTTGGAGGTTTTAGATATTCACGAGAATCACATTACAGGCGTCTTTCCGTCTTGGTTGACTGGTTTGACTACGGTTAGAGTTGTTGATTTTTCGACAAATTTCTTTTCGGGGAGTTTGCCGGGTGGTATCGGTAATCTTTGGAGGTTAGAGGAGATTAGAGTGGCTAATAATTCATTAACAGGTGATATTCCTAATAAGATTGTAAAATGTAGTTCTTTACAAGTTCTTGATCTTGAAGGGAATGGGTTTGATGGTCAGATTCCTTTGTTTTTGAGTGAATTAAGGAGGTTGAAGCTGTTATCTTTAGGAGGGAATTTGTTTTCGGGTTCGATTCCTGCGAGTTTTGGTGTTCTTTACGAGCTTGAAACTTTGAAATTGGAGAGTAATAATTTGAGTGGAAATGTGCCTGAGGAGATAATGAAGTTGGCTAATTTGAGCACTTTGAGTTTGAGTTTTAATAAGCTGTCTGGGGAGATTCCTTACAGTATAGGAGAGTTGAAGGGTTTGATGGTTTTGAACCTGAGTGGTTGTGGGTTTTCGGGGAGGATTCCGGGTAGTATTGGGAGTTTGTTGAAGCTTACAACTTTGGATTTGAGCAAGCAGAATTTGTCTGGTGAGTTGCCGATTGAGATTTTTGGGTTGCCAAGCTTGCAAGTTGTTGCTTTGGAAGAGAATAAGTTATCCGGGGTTGTTCCTGAAGGTTTTAGCAGCTTAGTTAGTCTACAGTACTTGAATCTCACATCTAATTTTTTCACTGGTGAGATTCCAGCAAATTATGGATTTCTTACGTCATTGGTTGCTCTTTCATTGTCTCGGAATTATATTTCGGGGATGATCCCAGCTGAGCTCGGTAACTGTTCAAGTCTTGAAGTGCTCGAACTGCGTTTTAATCATTTGAGGGGCAGCATTCCAGGTGATATCTCTCGCTTGTCTCGTTTAAAGAGGCTTGATCTGGGTGAGGATGCTTTAACCGGTGAAATCCCAGAGGATATTCATAGATGTTCCTCTTTGAGTTCTATGTTGTTGGATGTTAATCACCTTTCAGGCAGTATACCGGAGTCCTTGTCAAAATTATCAAACCTCGCAGCTTTGAGTCTTTCCTCCAACAGCTTGAATGGGACTATTCCTGCAAGTCTTTCTCACATCCCTAGCTTGAGATACTTGAATTTATCAAGGAACAATCTTGAAGGAGAGATTCCAAGGTTGCTGGGTTCTCGGTTCAATGATCCTTCCGTGTTTGCTATGAATCGGGAATTATGCGGGAAGCCACTGGATAGAGAATGCGCAAATGTTAGGAACAGAAAGAGGAAGAAGTTGATCCTGTTCATCGGCGTGCCTATAGCTGCAACCGTCCTTCTAGCACTGTGTTGCTGTGCATACATTTACAGTCTTTTACGCTGGCGCAAGAGGCTTAGAGATGGGGTAACCGGTGAAAAGAAGCGAAGCCCAGCAAGTGCAAGTTCAGGGGCAGACAGAAGTCGTGGCAGCGGAGACAATGGAGGGCCAAAACTTGTGATGTTCAATAACAAGATTACATATGCAGAGACATTGGAGGCAACCAGACAATTTGACGAGGACAATGTGTTAAGCAGGGGAAGATACGGACTTGTGTTCAAGGCTTCATACCAAGATGGAATGGTGCTCTCAGTCCGTCGCCTCCCAGATGGATCAATCAGCGAAGGCAACTTTCGTAAAGAAGCAGAATCATTAGACAAGGTGAAGCATCGAAACCTAACAGTTTTACGTGGCTACTATGCAGGACCACCTGATGTAAGGCTACTTGTCTATGACTACATGCCTAATGGAAACCTGGCCACTCTCCTTCAAGAAGCCTCACACCAAGACGGGCATGTTCTAAACTGGCCAATGCGTCATTTAATTGCTCTCGGTATTGCTCGTGGACTAGCTTTCTTGCATTCACTCTCTCTGGTTCATGGTGATCTCAAGCCACAGAATGTCCTTTTTGACGCTGATTTCGAAGCACATTTATCTGAATTTGGGCTCGATAAATTAACCACAGCAACACCAGCAGAAGCCTCCTCATCTTCCACCCCGGTTGGCTCCGTAGGCTATATATCACCGGAAGTAGCTTTAACAGGACAGCCAACAAAAGAAGCTGATGTGTACAGTTTTGGGATTGTATTGTTAGAAATTCTAACAGGAAGGAAACCAGTTATGTTCACACAAGATGAAGACATCGTCAAGTGGGTGAAAAAGCAATTGCAAAGAGGCCAAATATCAGAACTACTCGAACCCGGATTGCTTGAGTTAGACCCCGAGTCATCAGAATGGGAAGAGTTCTTGTTAGGAATCAAAGTTGGTCTTCTTTGCACAGCACCTGATCCACTTGATAGACCATCAATGGCTGATATTGTTTTCATGCTTGAAGGTTGTAGGGCTGGACCAGATATTCCATCCTCAGCCGATCCCACCTCACTACCTTCTCCAACTTGAAGAAAAACATTTCTTTTTCCCTTTGTATTTTACTTCCAGAAAGAAGGCAATCTTCATCAGTACTCGGCACCACTCCATTTTTTTCATGTTAATCAATTAGTATGATCTGATTTAATTTATCACCCTTTAATCCAAGAGGGTGTCTTTGTTTATTCTTTGACTATTCAGTATTCCTCAATTTCCTCCTCCGATCTGCGCATAACTTTGACCCCACGGCGCCGTTGAAGAAAGTTCGTCAAGGTCCACTCAAGTTCCATATCCATGGTCAAAATAATTTTCCGTGATTCCATAGCGAAAAGGACCCATGGCCTGAATTCCCGCCATATGACACGTGGCAAGCAATGGGGCTGGTGGAAAGTAGCCGTTAAGGGGAATGGTAACACCCAGGTGTCTTTATCGGAAACGAGAAATGGAGGGCGTCAGGATCCGTGAATCTCTGACAGTTTTTTAAAAGCCCGTCTAGTTAGCCAGTCAGATATTTAAGTCGTTGCCACGTTGGATTTTAAAGTTTTGACCAGCAAGTGGTCCCCTGACTGACTCCAGTGGCTTAAGTTCACATACGGTCCTTCAACTTTGTACTTTATAGTCGAATTAACCTTTACGTTAGAGTCCTCTAACCCAGACTAGTTTCCATCAAAAAAGTAAATATTAATTCTGTTTCTAAAACGTATGTGGTTTGATTTGATTAAATAGGAAAAGTAAAGGGACCTCACAAGAATTTTAGCCCCAGGTCCTGTCTTGTCGATTTCTGTAGAGCAATAATATGGCGGCACGAAAGTTGTATGATTTCTGGCAAGCAGTCACGTACACTGTTACAATGTAAATTTATACTGTATTTCTACTCATCCATCGTTTAAATAGAGTGGTAGGGTGTCTTGTGACAAGTTTCAGAGTTCAGAGAGAACCACTATCAATCAATGGGTTCATGACAGTAGAGGACAAAAGTAGCAGTGCTTAACTGCAGGAAGCGTCATTGTCGAATTTTACTTCAAATTTTTTTCTCATCTCTCACTTTCATCCCTCAATTTTACCGCGCTCCAGGCTAAAATGCTTGGCTTTGGCTTGCCTTTACTGTACTCTGCGTTGTCGTCGACGAAGGGAAACTTTTATTTTGCTTTAAGCCGTAGAGGATAGTTAACGCAGTAAAAAGAGTTCTGACACCATTACAATGGACCTGCCAAGAAAATTCAATCTCATTCTTATTACAATGCTGCAGTTCTTTCATGTGAAATCAGGGAGCGGGTCCTGTATTCTCTATGAAGGTGATATTTTTGTTTGTAAGAACTTGATAGTTTATGAAGGTCGTATTTTTGTTGTAAGAACTTGGTAGTTGAAGGTGTAATAATTGCTTTTTTAAGTATTTTTTATTTTAAAATATATTGAAATAATAATTTTTATTTTTTAAAATTTATTTTTTATATTAATATATTAAAAAATATGGAAACATAAAAAAAAAATCTCAACTAAAAAAATAAACAAACTTTAATCAACAAAAACAACCTCGTTCTTTGGCTGCTTGTATGGGGGCAATTGCTCTTTAAAACAAAAAAATAAAATTAGTAAGTAAAAATAAAAGTTTTGGAATATTTTTAGATTGGTTTTGATAATATACCTGAAAAAATCCAGATTAGCCAAATTATATATATATAACTTAAACTTTAAAACCAGCTACTTTTGTTCAAAATTATTTTTGTAATTTAATACCTTTTTTTTTCCTGGTCCTTCCTTTCCCTCTCTTATATATCTAAATAGAAGGGGAGTTTATAATACCTTTTCTTTTATTGACCTGCCTTTACCTTTAGATGCCAAAGCAATACGCGGTACAATCATTATGACCAGTCAATCAGTTCTTAACAAGAACAGTACCTATCATCTATAGTGACTTAAAATAATGCACTTAACTTTTTTAAAAAATAAAATTAAGTAAGCTGTTTATATTTACGTAATTAAATTACAAAAAATAAATAAATTAAACCGAAGTAACCATCACGGAAGAAAAACAAATTAATGAACCACGCCATGAAGTTCAAAGTATTAAATTAATTTTTTTTTAGTGCTTTTTAATATATTTATATAAAAAATAACTTTCAATATCAAGCATCAAACCCCATCATTTATTCTATTTTCGCCATTTCAAATGTATATCAATCATAGTTTAAAAATTAGAATTTAAAATTTGATTCTAGTTAAATTTTTAGTTAAATTAAACAAAAACATTTACTTCACAAATTAGTTAAATCTAGTTCAAATCGTAAAAAAAAAAAAAAAAAAAAAAAACTCAAATCAGATTTTATAAATTATGATATCAACCAAGCCCTTTATCCGCACGTAATTAATTATCACACTATAAAATTGCCAAAATGCACCCTATAGTGCATCCCTTTCATGAACAAACATTTTCCTATTTTCAGAATGCTTAATGTAGAAACTTTTACAACTTCCGGAGCTCATATTCAATAAATACAGCTGCATACAGTACAGCTCAAGTGCATTAGATGTACATGTACATGAAAATGAATGTTTTATTAATACATCCTAATATAAATTTGTGATTGGGCTATAAAATAAATGAATCATACACAAATAATTAAATATGGTAACATTTCCTACGCAAGCGTGAGACCTTCAGGGAGATGTTCAGTTTCAAGATTAGGTGAAATGTACATCCGACAAGCATAAAACACAGCTGAATGGAACCCAGTTGGGTTGTCTATGAATACAAAGTGCCCGCCCTGTCATTTGGCAAAAGAAATTAAAATTCAGTAAGCTGAATCCAATTTTGATTACCGTATATTCCAAACTAATTGAGAAAAAGCGAGACCTGTGGAACCCGAATGATCTCGCATGGAACCTTCATATGCTGGCGAGCTTGTTGGGCACCTTCGTAGCTCATCCAATCATCGAAGCCATATATGAAAGTGGTTGGCACTTTCCATTCTGATGCACTGCATACAAAATGTCGAAGGATTTAGTAACTTCTTCGAAGGGACTTCATCCGGTACTTTATACATGTTAAAAGAACAAATACAAGCATTATATTTCATGATGCAGATATCATTTATGGTAATTGTGTTTAGTTCATTTCAGATGATCATTCTAAATCAAAGGGTGTTTAGACCTGGAAAATATATTTCATGATACCATAATAGGGTTTTCACAAGGACAGCTAGCTAACATTCACAGCCAAGTTTTAGATTTATTCGGGATGACATTGATTTTTCATTTGCAAAAAGGAAGAGAAGGCATTTCTGAATCAAACCCATTGCCACCCTCTAACTCATTGGGACTTTCTTCTCCGTGTGCGTGTGTTCGAACATTCTTTTGGTCAACCAAAAGCAGATGCATGCCATTCTAAAATAACTTTTTAGTCTCAGCATATCAGGCTTTTCTAAGAAGCTCCTTCAATCCACTCTACACAAGCATGCAATCTGATATTCCACGCAGAACTTTCTAGGCCATTATATGGACGCCCAACAATCAAACAAGCTAATTAACATAACAAATTCTAGCAACAGCATAAAACCCATCTATGCATCTATCACGACTGTAAGTCCATGACTCACAAGATCAACTTTTCAACCACAGACATAGATACAGAAATAGGTTCTAGTTTTAACACATTCAGTCAGCAAACACTTGTGCAAAAAGATGCTGTCAACTTTGATTCACACAAGGTATTTTGACACACTAGAGGAAGACAAGATCAGAATAAGTTGGGTTAATCAGACCTCTGTAAAAGGGGCTTCCGTGCATATGCTCCAAAAGAAAATATAAATTTCAAGCATAGCTCTCCACTAGCTTTGGCTGCTAAAGTATGATACACATAATCTGCAGTTAAAAGAGCAAGCGTCAGATACCTCCTGATGAATGCACACAAGCCTAGATGATATCCCACACTACCTGTTAGCAATTTGGACTCCTCCTCAGCCAATACTTCTCCGGTTGAATATGCACCAAATCTAGCAGTTGTGTAGCGACGTACCAGACCAGGACCCCAAGGACCCAACCCTCTGGATGAAAGGTTTAATCAGGACTGTCAAAAACAGAAAGGTAAAGGAAGCTTGACAGCATCAACTATACTGGTACTATGTATAAAGTGCTCCAGTGGGTGAATGGAGGAATCCAGATGCCACTTATGGAAAATATAATAAAAGGAGCTAGAGAAGGACAATAAGCCTTCTCTATAGAAGGTACAATTCATAATAAAATCCTGTTTTAAGTCATTTATTGAGAATCTTCTTGGTTCTACGTGCTTAAAGGCCTCAAACCAAAACTATTTAATTGAAAACAAAACAAAATGTTGATCTCAGTTCCAGTTTTTGGAACATGGGCTTTGTTGATGCTGCCACAGACAAACTATGTGAAGAAGAATAATTTGATGACGTAGGCTATGCATTGGCAAAGGCATGTGTATGATTACGACATGGCAATCTAAAATGATTGAAAGG
Organism: Populus tomentosa; assembly: GCA_018804465.1. Lineage (NCBI taxonomy): Eukaryota > Viridiplantae > Streptophyta > Magnoliopsida > Malpighiales > Salicaceae > Populus > Populus tomentosa. Next base: position 18,846,311 of record CM031977.1, read on the forward strand.
AGACCTAAATATGTTTTAAAGAGATGTTGAAGCACAACCAGACAAGGGAAAGGGACATACCTAACAACCTTCTGAGGAGTAAAATTAGACTCCCACAAATGATTCAAAATGGCTCCTTTCCAAGTTGCCCTAAATTGGGCAAGCCACTCAGACTTGGAATCTGATTCTGATGAAAATCCAGCAGATCCCACTAAAATCAAGTGCTGAACATGCTCGGGATGCTATAACACAAATGTGCAACAACCATCAGAAATGAAGAAAGTGCCATCGTATAGTCCTCAAAATACTAACAATCATGGCAAAACAATCACCTTGAGTGCATATTTAGCCGCAACATACCCTCCAAATGAATGCCCAAGTAATATGAAGTTACTGAGGTTCTTTTCTTTTCGCCATTCCTCAAAGGAGTCAATGAACCACGCCTCAGTTTCTACATTACCAAACTTAACATACATAATTTGTTTCAAGGCAAACAAAGCACACAAAGCATTTTCCAAAGTACTTAACGAATTAATCCTCTGAAGAAATGTAAAACTAACCTACCTTCAGTGCTTTTGCAGGTAAAGTCAGGTCTACTTGATCCACCCCAACTATAAACAAAATTAACCCCAAAAAAAGAAAAAAGAAATAAGTTTAGCAGAAGACAATTAAGATTTATTCAATGGTGACGCATTAATGATTTATATGACTATATATTGCTTAGCAGAGAGCCGGAGAATTCACTGACCGTAGAAATGTAATTATTATTTACAATTAAGTAACCAAATTTGAGCCCTTTACAATATATGCCATTCAAATTAGGATTGAAAAAAACGTGTGTGACTGAAATTTTAAAAGCTAAGGGATTCATACTGTATTAATTAAAAGATAATACAAGCATAATTACCCAAGCTGATCAATAGCAATGATCTTGAAACGACTAGCAAGAGCATCAAAATTCCTGAAGAAGAAACCTTGAGAAGCACCATATCCATGGACCATTACAAGCGTAGGAGAATCCTCTTTGCTTTGAAAAGTCACCGTATTGATAAACCTAGGCTCATCACTCTTAGATCGAAACCACCGAGTCTTCGACCCTGGTGGACCCGAACCAATATTCACTTGCTCTACCACGTACGGAGTCCTAAAATTCCCAAAATACACAACAAATTAGGGCTTCGATTCGCTCAATCACGATGAAAGAGAGAAGAATTAAGGAATCACTCACTTGACTAGAGAGAAAAGGCGTTTTTCGGCTGCGATGACGTGATCGGTGGAAGTGGGGATCCAGCGAAGAGCAGAGGGCCATATAGATCTTGTTTTTGCCCGTGATGATGATGTTGCAGTGGAAGCGGAAGCAGAAGCGGGAGCGGAGGATCCTAGCTCTTCGCCCATGGTAGAACTATTGAGCTTGAGACGCGTGAACGAAACAGGTTCATAAAATCATATAGAAATAATCATACAAATTAGAGAACGGAAAATGTTTCAAATTTGATAAGACAGACCTGGCTGGAGTTATTTATAGATAACGGTGACTGCCTTCTAGATTGTGCTCCACGCGATATAAACCGTCGTTAAAAGACGGCGGTGGCTTGGTGGGTGGTCAAAAAGTACATGCGTAAATAGGATTTCGAGAATGGAGGTTTCGTTGCTACTTCGACTGTTAGTAGTATGGTTTTTTAATATGTTTATTTTAAAATAATATTTTTTAATTTTTAAAATTTTAATTTAAATATCACACATCAAATCAAAACAAACAAAAATCTAAATTTTTTAAGAAGAAGCTTAGCTAATTGTAAAAAAATAAATATACCTTTGGTAAGAAAAATGATTAATAAGGTTCATAAAAGGCAGAATATTTTAAAAGAAATTTTAATTTTTTTTATTTAAAATTATTTTCTTATATTCTTATAAGAACATGAAAGCTGAATCGGTTTTGTGACAATTGTTGACCAGTTGGCTAAAGCAACCAATAAAGCTCCAATCATATGTTTCCGCGACACTAGATGGATATTTGAAGAGCTGTGAATGGAGATTAGGACTTAAACTTGGTGGTCTTGATTGCATCTGATCACGCTCCTTTGTTATACGTCTTCAGTGATCAATGGTGACGGCGGTTAACGGGGGAATTTTTTTTTAGCTGCGTTAGCAGTGACGTAATGTAATATACCGTGTTCAAATTCCAAAATACTCCCCCCCCCCCCCTCGTTTCAATACCAGGGGCACTACCTATATCATGGAGCCACGTGTATTTGAAAGATTATTTATGTTATGCTAGTTTTTTTTTACTTGTCTTTCTCTTTCATTTTGTTTTTCATTTTTATGCTTTTTATTTAAGAACACATGTTATTGGAGGTGCAACATGTATTTGTATCATATTTTTTTAAATACTTTTTATTTTAAAATATATACAAATAATTTTTTTTATTATTTATACTAGTACATCAAAATAATTTAAATACATTAAAAAATTAATTTTAAGCATTAAAAAATTATATTTAAATTTATATGAAGCGTCGTTTGAGTCGTGTTTTCAAATATCATTTTAGTATATATTTGAGATTATAGTTTAATGTATTTTTTAAAATAAATTTTTGTTTAAAAATACACCAAAATATATTTTTTAATTTTTTTAGTTTTTAACACCAATAATCAAAACCATTAGAAAACATTAAAAAATTAATGTAATTTTTTTTCAAGCCAGAATTAGTTTTGAAAAGTGCTCAAAAGCATAAGCAAAAGTTTTCTCAAACAAAAAATGCATGGAATGCTCTTTTTTTTTAGATTTTCTTTTAATTCTTGACTCAAAACCATGAAAAGCACTACACTGTAAGGGACCAGTATTTTTTAAAACATGAAAAAATATCCAAGTTTAGAGAATTTTTTGGAATTATTATTAAACTTAAGAAAGCAGCCATTATGATTTTTTTACATAAAGATAATTTTTCTATTAACATTGTTTATCATTTATCTTAGCAAGCACAAAGTTTTTAACTGAAATAATTGTTTGCTAAAAAAAATATTTTATAATTGTTACATTGAGTTAGCAAAAAAATATGTTCATATTTTATGTGCATCTAGAATCTAAAAAAATCATAAATGCAATAAAAACATGTTTAAAATCTATTTAAAAGTTTTAAGAATAAAAATAAATAAATAAAGTTTTCATGAACAATTTATTATTAGTATTATTATTATTTTAATATCACATGCATAATAATTGAAATAAATATTAATAAAATTTTAATAAAAAATTATAATAATATTTAAAAATCACGTTAAAACTAAAAAGTAAACCAAAAAAATATTCTTCAAGATGCCCAAAAACAAAAAAAGCACATGAAAGTAAGAAAAAGAAGAAAAGGATCGTGCCTAGAGTAAAGCCCACGGGAGCAAGCCACACATGCCTGGCCTTGCTCTATTTATTTATTTTCATTAAATGGACAAATGCATGTCATACATCTTTCTTTTTTTTGGAAAAAAAAAAAAAAAAAAAGCAACACAATTCAGAAAATACATGCACCCCACCAGCGCTCAAACTTGCGACCCCAGCAGCTCTACACAGGCAAACCATCTCAACCACGGTAGAAAATTGATAAGACGCACTTAAAGTGCCTTTATTGAGCAGTAAAACACTATGAAAAAACCAAGATATTTTAGAGTATTTAGGTAATTATTAATTAATAAAGATTTATAAGGCGTGTTTAGTCACATTTCGTTCCTTTAATTTACTCCTGAATGGCATTAACAGCAACAGTAACCAAATAATCTACTCTCAATTTCTTCACTTCAATATTCTAAGTAACCAAAACACAACTACCAAAAGCAAAAACTGAAATACAATCAAGAATGCCACTCACAAGCATGTTGGTTTGGTTGTATTAAATACAAAGGCCAAATCGAACTAAGCTCTCATTTGTTTCTGGAAAACAATTTCAAACTTCAAACGGTGACGGATCCAGACTTGATGAAATGGAGGGGGCCAAAATACCAGCCTGTAGGCTGCAGAGTATTAAGCCCGGCAGAAAAACATATTTCAAGGCAGTTATAGATGGATGGCAAGGTCAATCTGGATCCTTCACCACAGTGGGAGAGTGCAGGATCAGCAAACCAGGCAATATGGCATCCTTCCAACAAGAATTTGAAGTGAACCATAACATACATCGATTAATTAAACAAAGAGAATTTATCAAGGGAAGCGATAACAACCAATTCTACATTTTTATCATATAAGCAATGGCACTTAATTCAGACAAGAATTTTTTTAGTACAAAACACTTTTTAAGTTAAACTAACAAAGATGAATCACAACAGCCATACAGACACCAAGCAGAGGGACTCTTTACTCAGCTCTCGATTGACCAGCTCGGGAGGAGAGAATGATGCCAACAATGAGCCCGTAAAGGGCCAGTGCTTCAGCAAAGATGAGGATGAGGATCATACCAACAAAAAGCTTTGGTTGCTGGGCATTAGCTCTGCAAAGTACAGCCCGACATTAAAGTGAAACTTTCAATGAAAAACTGAAATCCAATAACTCACTGCGCAAAACCATAAAGGAGAACACTACCATCTGTATAGCATGTATCAACCTAAAAAATGGAAGGCTAATCAAGGCAACCTGCGTCAAACAGACAATCTTATAACCAAATACCTGTTTCTCGCCAAACCTCCAAAAATCAAGACCCAACAGAAAACCTCGAACATTTAACCTTATATTTCCAAATATCTTCACAAGTGCAAACATGAAGGAATAGTAACAATAATAAACTAATTGCAAAACTCAACCTTAAACATTCTAGCAGAATAGAATTCTAAGCAATGTCTAGTAAACTTTAGCTTTGGTTTATTTTAGTGACTGCAGTTAACATCTAATTTTCTATTGGAAGGCTTTTCATATATGATAACATTCAGGCCTTCAGGCCCTCCATTCATTAATTTTCATGATCTCTATTTATTATGTTTACATAAATTAGTTGACACGTCTGTTTATGGAAACTTAAAGCTGATAACCATTTCCTTTAAATTCTCTTGAAAACATTTGATTACTTCAAATTGAAACTAGATTAAAAACTTTATTGAGTGCAAACTAGGTTCAAATTCAGGTTGAGTCCAAGTTAAAGCTACCCCAGCTCAATCAACTCCAATGAGCATCAAGAGGCAGGTGAGCCAATCTCAAACGCTTGACAGAGTAGCTTATGAACTAAAATCAAACAAGCTTCTAGAGCTCAATTCCAAAATAACCCAAGCTTGAGCAACTATTCCAATCCACGAAATTGATCTCAAAAAATCTATTGGCAGCTTTCTAGCAACCATATTACAAAACAAAATATTGAAGACAAAACCATAACGCAACTAAAACAGGCATTGCATATCATATAGCAGCTTCAAATACCGCTTCTGAGCGAATGAAACACGAAACTTTTTATCCCGGTAGAATTAATCATAAGATACCTTTTTCTAATTAAAAAAAATAACAAATCCAAAAGAAAAAATTGAGCAATTGGAATCAGTTATTAAGTCACTCAAGAGAATTACCTAACACCAGCATCACCAACGATGCCAATAGCCATACCAGCAGAGAGACCAGCGAGGCCACAGGCGAGACCAGAAGAAAGATGAGCATATCCATCGAACAGATAATAGGATTTTGCCTTAGGGTTAATACCAGTACTGATAATCACCGCAATAATCAGACCGTATATACCCAAAACACCAGCCATAACGACCGGGACTATGGATTTCATCACGAGCTCTGGTCGCATCACACCCATTGATGCAACGCCAACTCCACTCTTCGCGGTACCGTAAGCAGCTCCCATGCCTGAACAACCACCCAATCAAAACACCAGATCCACGTAAGCATCAATGAAAATAACTAGAATCTTAATATTCACAGACCAGATCAGAATTTGGTTCCAAAAAAAAGAGAGATCAAAATTACAGGAGAAAACGAGGGCGGCAGCAGCGCCAAGGAATCCGAAGAACGGCGCAGTTTCATCGCCACTGAATGTTGAAGACATTTTGTTTTTGGATTTTGACGATTTTTGGAGAGAACGATTGAATCTAGAGCTCTTGTGTTAATTAATTGATTAATTTTCTAATAATAAGAGAAACTGGAGAGAGCTTCTTGGCGAAGGAAGTTATTGGGCTCATCAAAAGCCAGCCTGTATCAAGATACAGTACCTGTTTTGTATTTTATAAATTTTTGTATTTTTTATTTAAAATTAATTTTATTTAATATTTTTAGATAATTTTAATATACTAATATAAAAAAATTAATTTTTTTTTTCATAAACAAAACATATCTGTCAGGCCAAACTTAGATAGGTGTAAATTCAAATTAATAAGAAAAATATTTGTTTTTTTTTTCTATTCAAATAAAAATTATTTCTAATAAAAACATATTCTCAAACTTGTTCTTGAAAAATAAAGAGAAGGAGTTAGAATTAGTAAGTATATGTATTTTTTTTTTATTTCGATTCAAATTTAGAAATAATTTTTTGATTCAAGGCAAAGTATTTCTAACCAAATTTACTTTGCAAAAAATCAAACCAAACATGTCCCTAATTGACAGGTTGTGTTCCTTTGATTTTATTTTGAATGGTAGGGCCTTTGGCGTATCGGCTTGCTTTCTTGGAGGTCGCCAGGTGAAATCTGAATCAAAGTAGACAACGCCCTTGTCCTTGCTGCAAGACAAGAAACAAAAACAACATCCAGCCACTGAGAATAGAATCATGTAACCCATAACCCATAATCCAACCATCCCAGGACATTATATGAACAAGCAGACCTCGTTTGAAACTCCCATGTCAAATGTCATTCTCATAATTTATGGTCGTTTGACAAACAAATCGAAACCATGTCGAGGACAGAATACAGATGACATAACAAAGGCATTTGACACAGATGAGAGTATGTAAGAATTTTTTATCATATCAAAACGACTTGTCAATGTATTATGAAAGTGTAATACAATACATCTACAGAAGGATAACACCCGTTGACGTAAAGGCAGTTAAGATAAATCATAATTCAGTCAGAAGCGTGCAAAAAAATGACAACACAAGCAGTGGCCAGGCACCACTTAAAAGTATTTTATTTAAGCTGAAACTTGCCAGGTCGTTTCAGGTCCAAAAAGGAACCACAAGATGGTCACCGTCAAGTTATTATGCATTAGTAAAGCAGTGCTCCGGAGGAGAAAAATCCTGGAGAATTGTCGTGCAAAAAAGGCCCTCTTCTTTCCATAAAGAGATCAAAATGAACCAAAACAAGTGTCAGCACATTGCAGAATATATTTACTGAATGAGCACTCCAATGTCATCAAAGAACTTTTGTTCTCTCCCTAATTCTAAAAGAGATCGGTGACATGATGGGAGACAATCAAAGCTAAAAAGCAATGTTACGTTCCATCGACTAACCAGGGGCAGAGTTTTCTTCATTACTGCCAGAGCAAACAACTCACTTTCTGAACATTAACCACATCTTCAGTAGTTCCATGCCACTGATATTTAGCACACAAGGCTGCCATGTTGCAGTACATCCAGTTACTATAAGTTCATTAAGAGAATTGAATGACTTGTATATGAAACGGGCATACCTCGCATTGGCAAGACAACCACAATATGTTTCCCAACCTGGCAGCAACAGAAAATGTGAGCAGTAAGATAATAGCCAAAAGACAAGCAAGGATTAACTAGAGTCACTACTTTGAAAAGAGATGAACTCCACAGACGCTAAGTCAGCCAATTATTTCAAAGACCTCTCACCATTTTGATTTTCAAATGCCATGCGTACACATCGCTGAGCTGGGATTTAAGGCAATGAAAGTAAACTCCATGCACATTGATGCTACGTCAATGCACATCAACAAATGCAAACACACCCACAGAGAGCAAATAGACAAAGCATAGCCTAGAAAGGCTGCCATAAATGCAGAGCATGTTCCTTGTATTAAAATTTCAGAGAACAGAAAAATTAGTAACATTTTACTTGAAAAATCAGAGAAGCGCTTTAGCACTTCTTGGAGTAAGAGAGAAATATTCTGTATGTTTGTCAATTGTCAAGACTGAAACAATCCTAGACTGTACACATAGCAAACAAGAAAATGTCAGGACTAAGTAGTGTCTCCTCTGTGCCCATCCCTGAATTAAAAAGAAGTCAGGCATCAATTCTCAATGCCTCAGAATCATTGTTGACGTGACGAACCAATTGCAAGGAGCAATGTGATTCAAAATATGCTGATGCTCGTGATCCTGGTAATCAGAGCTACAGCAATTGCCACGCTCCTATGGCCCTCTGAGCTGCACTCCAGTAGAATCTGAAGACATTTGCGAGAATACTTGGATATCGAACAATCTTCACTGGGGCCCTCCTGATTTCAACAGGAAAACTGTCCCCTTTCTGCATCATTAACAGCATATTGGCACTCCAAAATTAAGCATCTACACAGGTGCCGAGCCACAAACTCCATGGCTAACATCTTATACTGTGAACTCGAGAAGGAACAGAAATGAATGGACTTTCTGTAAATGTCACAGAAGCATACTTGAAAACAGGCAAGTCAATTCTGGGGACTGTCAAGGTTCAACAGCTGGCTTCATTGCCATGTGGTTCTCAATCAATTTATCCACAAAGGCACGGATCTGCATATTAAAAGCATCCAAAGATTATTAAGTTTCAGAGAGGATGAAAATGGAAAATAACATCGAGATCATAGAATGAAAAAACATACTCATGGAAAGATATTACCCACAAGAAAAGTTTTTTCTAAGAGGTAATAACATAAAAGAACAATAAAAAGAAGTTCTCTGCTTCATGCTAATGAAAAGATGGGTGATGAAGGATGGATAGGTAACTGATGCAAATTTCCAAGTAAATTGGGCAGTATGTGATGTATAAATGATAATTAGGAACTATACTATTGCTGCCAAACCAAAAAACAAGTTCCGGTGTATTAAAAGCTTGGCAAAGGAATCTTCTCAGAAGGAATGGAAATGTCTGCATTGAAGGAAGGAAGACTTGATACATCAGTACTAAGCTATTGGTGTACACACCTTATTCTTGCGCTTGGAATCAAGAAACTCAGAAACAGCCATGGCTTTTTCTGCATCTGTAGCCTTCTCCATGACCTGATGACAAATAGTATATATGTAAGACAGTGACAGAACAGATAGTTGCAACATCCTGGATAACCAAATCGTACATATTTATAGCCCAAGAGCAAATAATTAGAAACAAAATATAGAATAAAGGAGGAGCTGGAGAAAAAATGTGCAAACCTTGGTTGAAATTTTCTTCATTATTGATTTGTACCCCTCCTTGTCAATTTTCCTTGCCTTATAAACAGGCATGAGCAATGATGAAACAAAATCAACAACAGCCTGTTTAATACGATCAGCACCTCGAGAATGATGTTTTGATGGCTCCTTGTTTACAGTGACCTGTGAGATGGAGCTCTCATTTGCTCTTCCATCATGCTTCCAGGTCAGTGGTCTAGAACTTGTGTTTGAATCCTCTTCATCTTTTATATGCATGGCCCGATGGAAAAAATCTGAATCAGCTGCTGCTGCTTGACATTGCCATCTCTCAATGGCATGATAGCCCTTTATCCCTGCACTACCAGCAGTATCCACCCATGCTTTTGTAAAAAGGCTACTGTCCACCGCTGCACTTTCTCCAGACTGCTCTCTAAAACTCGTATGTGAAGCAATCTCATTTGAATGGCTCCGCTGAGATAGGTTATCACCCGACATTCTTGAACTATCAAAGTTAGCACAGGCAGCAGAGAAATCAACAGACCAGTCCCTAACCCTGCAATTTCTTGAGTCAGTTTCTGATATACAGTCTTGTTTTCCCAGAACACCACCAGACCACTTTCTTCTGAGATCATATTCATCCATCTGTGCATATTGTTCCCGTCTAGCAAATTTGTGAAATGAGGGTATCTTAGGCAGCTGCACCAATGTGCTAAACTTGGCTTCTGATGATGCATATGCCTGCAATGTGCTACTGCTATTTAATTTCTTCATAAAGGCAATCACAACTGGATGAGAAAAGAAAGCAGCCTTAAAGTAAAAGGAAAGAGCTAGTCTATGTACAATCAAGATGAAAAACTAGTGGTATCCTTGCACACATGTTTGTCATTTTTTACAGTGGATTACACACTATTAACATGCACCAAAATTACCATCCATATATCAGAGGAAGGGGTAAGAGAAAAGAAAAAAACAAAATGCAGTAGCATTTTTCTTCCACCAACCCACAAAATCATGTAAAAAGATTTTCAAAACCTCAAGCTAAAATCCAAACAATGTTTGTATATATTTCCAAGTAACCAGGCAGTGGATGTTCGTATATATTTCCAAGTAGACAAAGAATTGATTTACAAAATTTCATGGGAATGAGGAAACTTTAGAAGAGAATCGCACTTCATGCAATGAATAGGGTACAATAGAAACAAACCTGGGCAGCTGCATGGGCAGCAGCACGAGCTGCCTCCTCTGCAGCTAAGGCAGCCCGTTCTTCTTCAGAGATGGCAATTGTGTTTCCCTCCTCTACCTCAGTACCCAGTCTGCTTGAGCATTTCAGAGTTTCTGGCTTGCTCTTTGCTTTTTCCATGTTAGAGTTTGATGGAAAGGGGCCTCTAATTGATGTAGAAACCTGCACATTGCCACTATTCTCCAAAGCACCATGATGAGTGTGCAAAGGTGGCTTTCCTGAGGTTGAATTGTTGAAAGATTTCCTCTTTGAAGACTCCAATGCAGTTGCATGCCTTGATAACTTTACCCCACCATTTGAAGCTTTTTCCCTGCGGAAGACTTCAAGCCACACACTAACCAGCTGGCTTGCTATGGCACGTATATCACGGCTTGTGTGCACACGCACTTTTTCTTTCACTGTTTTCCCTATGCCTGTTCAAACAAATTAAATTTCAACAATTAAAGATGGTTTAATACTTTGAATCCACGACTTCTGATGCCTGATCACTTCTATAAGTCCCATCAAACATCTCTATAAGTAAACACTTTGTATTCAATGAGTAGACATGCTCAAGTTGCATGTAGATCAGAAAATATACCTGACAAACGCACAGCAAGTAAATCAGTTGAAACTAGCACAAGAAGACGAACACAGTGACGCAAGAGTTGAGTCCCATCCTTCCCCATTGAGTCCTGCAATAAATGGAATAGATCCATATGGTTAGGATTTTTTGGTCTGCATATGATCATCATTAAATGACACTAGCAGCTTGAGAATTTTGAAATAATTTGTAAAGCCCCAGTGGTCTAGATTCCCAACAGGGTGGGATGCTGTGAAATAAAAAATGTACCAGAATCCATGAGTTGAGCATAGCAAGCCCTTTCCTGGTCCCAGCAAAGGACTTCAAAGTTCCAACAGGAAGATTCAACAACTTTTTGGCCAGATGCAAACGTCCTGCAATGGTTTTTGCACTGAAGAACATGTCTCGTAGCAAAGCTTCCCTGGTTAAAAGCCTGGCCCGATCTAGAGAATTCTTATACAATACATTGGACAGCTCAACTGCCTCAAGTCTCTTTGTTATGTCTCTAACTTCGTCGCGTTCAACCTCTGAGTGTCTCTGTGCCCCCTCCATTGCCTCTACTTCTGTTGTAAAATCAGTTCCCATACTCAATATGTCAATTATACGCACTGCCTCCCGGAGTCCACTCATCATAGCACCACCAACGGTGTCTGGATGCTCCTTGCAGGTGGCTTCACCCGCAAAAAATACACAGTTCTCAACAGGCCTGCCTAATATATCATAGTCTTCTCCAGATGATCCAATGGCAACATAGGAGTAAGCACCATAGCTGAAAGGATCCCTGCCCCAATCAGTCACCACTGATGCAACTGGATCAGGTACCAAAGCCTCCCCAAAAAGTTTACGAAGAACCATTAGTGCATGACTTACATGATCAGATGAGCTCATTCTTTGGCCATCAATAGCTGCCTTACCAGCCACTAGGGCTATAAGAACAGGAGCCCCAACAGTTTTCTTGACATTCCAAAACATAAAACAATGACCCCTCCGATCAGTTTCCTCAGCAGTCGCACCAAAGTAATCCATAGAATCATCCCAGAAAACATCTGGAAATTCAAGGACTACTTTATTAAGAACTCCAAAACCAAGTCGCTGAATGGAAGAACATTTCCATTGCGGTAATGGAGGGGAAAACTTGATGGCTTCTGCTTTCAGGCACCCAAGAGGCACGGTAATCAGCACAGCATCTCCCAAAAACTCGCTACCATTCGAGGTGCAGACTTTGACTTTGGTACGATGACTCACGCTTGCTCCAGCATCTTTCATGCCATATGAAATATCTGTGACTACATGGTTCAAGTGAATGGAGAGTCCTTCCCCAAGAGACTCGACAACATTACTGTAACCCCCTTTAATCATACAATGAGCTCCTCCAAATCCTCCATAAACATCATCTTGATTCCAGTAGGGAAGAGAAACTTCCTTGAGAGAAGCAGCACAGCCATACTCCAAATGAGCAAAATGCCAATCCATAACCCTCCTCTCAAGAGGACTCAGAATCTCCTCTTTAGAATTCTCAGGAGCTCCACCATCAACACTACAAGTTTTGGAATCATATAAAGCATCCACTGCATTTCCTGATTCAGTTTCATCGAAAAAGGCTCCAGGGTGTGCCATGCGACGTGTCTTGAGGGCATAGCTTAAACCATCCTCCAGGGACATTTTCATAGCATGTTGCCCTTTCTGAGCAATAACCAAGACTATGTCATCAAGAAGGCTGTTGTACTCTGCTTCCAATTCTTCATCCAGATCTGTAGGAACCTTTTCTCCGGTCACAATATCATAAAGAGGACAGTCACTATTTAGCACAGTCAGCTCAAGGCCCAACTGAGCACAAATCAACGAGGAAGGGTCTGGTCTTCTTTCAGTAGTCACATCAGCCTCAACTCCAGTTATAATACTAGCCCCAAGATCTACAGGGACTGAAAGAGATGAGCGATCTGTATAAACACGACCACCTATTCTACTCCGAGCCTCGAGTATAGTGACAGAAAAACCCTGACGTTGCAAGTGACGTGCAGCAGTTAAGCCAGCAGGACCAGCTCCAATGACAATTATTTTCTTTCTGTCTTTGGAATCACACAGCAATTTATGACTTCCTCCCATTTCAGCACAAGAGTTAGATTTAACACTCTGCAAGCCATTCCTTAACTCTGGATTTATTACAGGGGCCATCCTGCTATCCAGCATTGTGCAAGATGGATCAGTACTCAAAGCATCCAAACTGGCCAGCCCATTAGATAAATTTGTATTGCTAACACTATTTTGCTTAATATCTTCAGCTGGCCATTCTTCACATTCCTTGACATTGGGTAAGTCCAGTGTCATTGGAGTAATGAGCTTCCCACTTTTCAAAGCTTTCAATGCCAGGTCTTGGTTATCCATTGGAACTCTGTCCTTTGGCTTCAAGGAATTTTGAGAACTTTTAACCTGACCAAGGATAAAGGAGACCCCATCTTCTAAATCGGCTACTGAAGCTCCAGGATTTCCCTCAAAAGTTTTTTCTTCGACAAGTTTATAATTGTGATTGGCACTAGGTTCTGCACTCTCTTTCTCAGAAGCAATTCCAGCATTTATATAGCCCTGTCAACATATTATGAGCATTTAGATGCCCGACATGATGTAAGTGGAACAAAAATATTGGACTGTTTATTTAATTTATTTTTTTTATGAGGAGGCATCAGCTGTGAACATGCATGAAAGAACAAAATCAAAAGTAACACAACTTACACTCAGATCAAGAAATTCATAGATTTGCCTTGTTAAAGAAGCACGGGGAGATTCATTCTGGGAAGGAATCTCAGTGATGCCACAGTCTGCAAGAGGCAATATACGGCTAACGTCTTTGCTCCAAAGACCCAATATCCGATTCCTGCAATGCACCAAGGCAATCAAGTAAGCAATGGGAAAAAGGGCACAGTCCATAGTCTATTATTGTAACCATAATCCATCCCAAGAACATATTCTTTGGGGAGAACAAGAAACTAGGAGGATGACTAATTCTAGTCTCTGAACAGGAAAACTATAAAAAGCCAAAATAGTAAGATACAATAACAACAGCATTGCTGCTCTTATATGCTATAAAAAATGCAAACTGAAACGAGATCAACGTGATATCTATTTCGTGGAAATAGGAGGCTAGCAATTAGACAGCCTATAATCACAATATGCTTTCTTAACAAAAGCCACCTTCCAATGGATATATTCACTATCCATAAAATAATATATGGTCCTTCAAACATGCTATTGTATAGAACAAGAAATAGCAACAGGTGAAAGATGGACAGATAGTTGGCTACTTGGATATCCCTGCGATTCCAACACATAAAAAGGCACAACAGACCAAGATTCCAAGATCTTTTGCTCTGGCTGGAATGATACTTGCCAGTTGATTCAGAAGAGGCGGCGGGTAGCTATTAGATGTGGATACAAAAACAACAGTATAAAGCATATATAGCAATATCCAATGCTGCTAAACATAAAGAACTGTTGGTGTCAACTTGATAACACCGACAAATAACAAAAGAAAACAGCTCTTCTGAACTGTAACAAGAAAAAAAAGAAGGGAAAAAGGTAAAAAGAAATTACCGGAACTGTGCATAGCCAGATTTACCAAAAAAAAACTAACCTGCACTCCAAATATTCTTGAAGCCCGCCTTTGCGCTTTAAGACCTCCTTAAACTTGATCTTTTCAGCTGGACCTGCTGCACGTGCTTTCAATCCAGCTGAAACTGCTGCGATCCTGCAGTTTTCAGCCTCGGCACTATTTGAAGAAGAATCAGACTTCTCTCTGGTTCTAAAAGATCGGTCACTTTCAACAACCTGGTCATTTTCCAGAAATTGTTGCTCATTTATCAAAGTCTCCCAATCGACATCCCCTTCATAAGCCATGTCTCCAAGTCTCCGCTTTTTGGGCTTCCGCATAGCACGATGTACAGCTGCTAAGTGACCATCTTTGATGTCAGAATCTGGCACTGATACAGCATCTTCTGGATAACTTTCATTTTCTTCTGGAGTTACAGATCGAGGAGATGGTCCATTGGCCTCTTCATTGATGGAAAGATAATCTAAGGAGTTCCCATTGTGGTTCATGCACAAAGAAAATGTACATTTGTGGACTTCTCTGGATGTTACAGTAATAGGTGATAACCTAAAATCATATATTTCCACATTTTCCTTTTTTGGAACTGAAGCAAGATCCTGCAGATCATTTTGACTATTAGGGCTAGAGGAGGCTGAGACTTCTCTTCCGCCTGAAGATATTGAAATTTGAGGTTCTGCATTTGAAATGCATGCGGCTGAAACACCCTTAGATTGTTGTTCTATTGCCTTCCTTGTGCTTACTTTACCCACAGAACAAAGCTTTAACCCATTCTTTAAAGTTTGAGCTTCCAAGCCATCATTATTGCCTGAAGCGGAATGACTTTCATTCCAAATTCTATATGAACTACACGGTTTCCCCATGGGTTCCCCTTTAAAATCTGAGATGCATGGGTCCTGCGTTTCTTCATCTTCAATCACCCCATGTTGAGATCCCAATGCTGGAGATGCGGGTGCAGCAACCTCAGCAGTAACTTCTGAAGATTTACCATGTCTCTTGTCATTGGATTTCATACTTTCATCCTTGCTCACAGAGAGCCCTTTGATTCTATCAGAGTTTTCTTCTATGCAATAGGAAGTTTGACCAAACCCATTATCAAGCCTCTGGTTTTTTGTATTCAAAATTTGTTTAGAGGTAGAATCTAACAAACTCAAATTGGCAACTATATGGGAACTGTCTCCAGCTTCCAGATCTTTGCAGACCACATTTGAGACAGGACTGGATCTGAATGTACTTAAATCCACATCCTTGGAACCCCCAGAACCAACTCCAGATCCAGGGCTTAATCTGGCCTCCAAACACTGAACCCTATTAATTTGCTTTGAACTCGAATTTGCACAAGACTTCCTCACCGAACCCAATTGCTTCTTCTGATAAAAAGCTGATATTGAATCTTCCAACTTATCCAAAGACTGACTTGAACTCTCACCAGGCAACAAACTTTCCTCTTCTTGGTTCTCTAACAGAGCACCCTGAGATCCCAAACCCTCTGAATCATCATCAACCGCAGCATCACCCCCAGTTCTCACTCTCTTCCAACCAATCTCCACTTTACTCGCTCTCTCCTTATGCTTGTTTTGTACTTTTTTCTCCAAATTTCCATCCAATAACTCATCACCTTCATTTTGAATGGCACTTACAGATCCCAAACCCTTCTTAGGAGCTTTCAACTTCTTCTTAAAACTTGCAAGTGTATCATCCATTCCTCCCAAATCCTCATCTTTGGTCATCAATTTATCTTCCCTAACTTCATTCTTCTCCAAAACCACCTTAACCTTTTTAGAGTTTCTAGGTCTCTTCAACCTGAACAAAGACCCAATAGGCTCATTATCATCTGAATCGATACCAACCTCAATTTGCTTCCCCAACAATTTCTTCTGCTCCTCCATTCCGTTGTTAACCCTAGGTTTCAACAAATTCTTTGACAAACCCTTCTGTGACCCTAACTTAGCTTCCAAATCCTTACAATTCGACAAATCATCACTTTCCATTTCTCTATTATCAAAAAATCAAAGCTCATTTTTCCCTCAATTAACAAACTAATGTCATCATTAACCAACCAAAACAACACAAGATAACAATCCAGGCACAACCTATCAAAACCTAAATATATAAAAAACAAAAAATTAGAAAGAGAATCATCTCTTTCTAATGCAAGTAATTATCCATAGCTTTGCTTTAGTTTAAGCAAAGAATCTAACGATATTAACAGGAAAAAAAAAGTGAAGGATTCTGAAGCGAGTGAATAGACAGTGCTGCGTGTGGAGAGTGGGAAAAAAAATAAAGAGAGGAGCAGGGAGAGAGGGGAGAAGGGAATCAGACCTGAGAGAGTAATGGAGCTTTGACATGGAAAGGGAGGTAGCGGTCATGGATGTCGAGGGAGAGTGAGAGGAGTCCGTTAGCGTTTAATTTTTTTTATTTATTTTAATTTGATTTTTGTTTTCTGGAATCAGAAGGCTTGAAGCGTGGGAGACTCTTTTTTTCTAGTTTTAAAAGTATTTAAAAAAAAAAAAAAACTGAATTTTTTTATTATTTTTTTAAAAATTATTTTAATATATTAATATAAAAAAATATATTTTAAAAACAAATATTACCACAAAATCAGACGGCTCTAAATACTTAATATATTGTGCTGTTATATTAAAGTTAAGGGAAATAAATATAATGAATGTCTTGGGTTTTTTGTTTTATTTATTTATTTATTTTAGAGCAAAGACAATTGTCTTTTTTTACTACTACTAGTGTTGTCTTTCTTTTTAAAAAAAAATTCCTAGCATTTTTTTTAATTTCCCTGGTATTCGAAGCTTTTTTATCCTTTTCTTTTACTAGTAAATAAATATCATTACTCTTTTACTTTAACACTATAAAAAATGAATGGGTTGGGCTATCGGGTAGAAAATTGTTGAGATTGGAAAGTGTTTTAGCTTTATCTCAGAAATTACAATGGTGAATATTTTTTAAATGATTTTTATCAATATAATATTTTTTTATTTTTTAATATTAAAACATCAAATATAAAAAAACTCCAAAAATAATTTAAAATAAAAATATTTTTTAAAAAAAATATGACTGTACCACATAAACAAACACATTGCACACTTCTAGGTTCCAGCAACATCATGTGACACCATTGCAATTCTAGCATTTTTGTTTTTTTCTTTCTAAATTCATCAACTTAAATATATTACTTCCGAAATTTGTTCCCTGATTCGAAACAATGTTTACGTATACACTGTATTACAGTTAAAACGTAGACACTAGGATTCACAAAAAAGAAAGAGAGAAAGAAGGAAAGAAAAACAGAGACAGAGAAGGGAATCGATGCTTTGCTTCAGCATAAATTTATAACAATCCAGGCATAATTTTAAATTTTTTATTTGATGATGAAAAATATTTTTAAATTAATTTGTACATTAATTAGAATTAATATATTTATAAATGATCTGATTCAAAAACTCACTCCAAATACAATTATAATATAATTTCAAGCAAGTAATAAATAGATGTATGGCGGAATATTCATGCCTAAAAAATCATAATTCAATTAATTTAACTATAAAAAGTTTAAAGCATGCATGCATGGAGTACTTGTTATAACGTGTTCCAAACATCATAATTTATCAATCACGTATCATCAACTAATAATAATTTTTCATGATAAAAAAAAATTATAGCTTATCAATTATTATATTTATTCTTCCACATAACAAATGAAATTAGCTTACTTGATCTAGTTGTGTTTATGATATAAGTCATGGGTTTTATTTATTTATTTAAAACATGCTAATAACATTTTAATATTCATATTTTATGTTAAAATAAATAAATTACCTCGGCTCCAGCACGCGCCATCGATCTATTAACTTAACAATCACCACGTGTCCATTTTATTTTTCTATGTAATAAATAAGACGACGACATCTTATTGAGAGCGTTGATTCCATGGGCCATGAGCCCAAATATAAAGGATAGTTCTTTGGATTTGGATTCGATATACCATCCGATTCAGGTAATGCTTAACTCATACCCACCTCAGCCCATTAATTATCACAATGGCCCAGATGAGGACCACCCGGTCCAACACGTCCAAGCGCATGACCGACCCTTTGTCCACGCGACGTGCCTTTTCTTACGCAGACGGCATGTTGTTTGTATCGAGTTCCCTGAAAACTAGTTCAAGATGAACGACACCACGCTTCGGTGTCTCGGACAATATGTCTTACCTCACCTGGATGCCTGTCTCGAGCGACAGACAACCTAATTGGGACAATTGCTTTTGGTGGTATTCACAAGATTTTGTTTTTTTTCTATTTTAAAAATATTTAAAAAAAATTAAATTTTTTTATTTTAAATTAAATTTTTTTATTTTTTTTAATATTTTGATTTGTTGATATAAAAATAAGTTTTAAAAAATAAAAAATATATTATTTTAATTTATTTTTAAATAAAAAATATTTTAAAAAATAATCAAAACTATACTTTATTAATGAAAAAGTTACGTAGGCATACGATCTCTCCAGAGCTTGGACTAAGGATCAAGGCATCAAACTTCAAAGCTTAATCTTTTGTCGGCAGCTCAGCTTAGCTGGCACGGCAATTCAGTAGAATACATGCGGAACAAGAAAAAAATGGAATATGCGTGAGAATGTATAGCATATTATATATACATATTTCAAGATTGTTTTGTTTTGCATTTTATTTACATTTTTGAATTATTTCAATCAATAAACAACAAATAAATATTAATTAATGAAGTGTTTTAAACTAATAAGAAGATAATTAAAATGGTTAGTACATTTATGTATATATTTTTAAAATCAAATACTAGATCAAATAAGGTTTGAATTACACACCACAAGAATGATATAAATATAAATAATTATATCAATTAACACAATTTTTGACTATATTATCCTTACAAAACATCATTACAAGAAACAATATATTTATTTTATTTTTAAATAAACAAACTATTAAAATTAGATCATCATATGCATTGCTAAATTACCGTACAACAAACTATGAAATTTAGAAGGAAAAAAAAGTACAATTATGCAATTGTATACTTCAAATTGAATTGAGGTAGAATTTGATTAGGATATTAACACTAGATGAGAATTTGAATATGTAGAAATATTATGTGAGTTTTTTTTTTTTTTTGCGTTATAACCTACTTTTTAAAATATTTTTTATTTAAAAAAATATCAAATTGATTTTTTATATATTTTTAAATAATTTTAATATACTAATATAAAAAATAATAATAAAATCTAAAAAATATATTTCAATTAAAAACTACACTACACCACATTATTAAACACTCAATATTCCAACCACCCAATCAACCATCATGTTAGCATAGCATATTAAGAAGAATAACTTTGAAGAAAAAACAAATAGAAAGTGATGCATCAACATTTATTATTTTTGTTTAGATGTGTCATTAAAAAAATAATCAAATAAAAAATAATAATTTATTATTTTTGGGTTCAGATAATTACTGAGCCCATTAATATATGGATCTAGTCTAAGTTCAATGGATCGTTGAGCCCATACTCTTTTCACATCATAAATATTTTATTATAATAAATAAAAAATATTTTATCATGAGAAATTAGAGATTTTTTACCAGGGTTTAAACTTTTCTCTTCAATAAAAAGTGCAGGGTGGCTATAAAAATAAGAGGGATATCCTTCAAAAGATGGTTAAGTTTTTCTTCAAAAAAAAAAAAGCATATTTATTTTTGTTTTTTTTTTAAATTATAACTTTTTTTTAAATAATATTTAAAAAATTATAAATACATAAAAAATAATATTTTATAGGTATCAAATATGTTCAAGTTGCAATCTCGCTAATAATAAATGAATCAGATTGATTTGATTTAACAAGTATTCCAGAAACATTAGCTTGGCCAAAAGCTCATGGAATAAACTTGTACATCATCCAAAAGTTAAGCTATCATTGGACCTTAATTAAAAAAACACCATCAATACGGGAAAACAAAAGGCATTGAACAAATACAGCGTAATAAAATACATCAAAATAATGAATTTAAAGCACCTTTGAATTCGTATGTGGTTGTCGCTGGATTTTATCGTGCTTAATTAAATTCTTTCAGCCATTAAACTTTGAACAAAACTGAAAATACAACCAATCTGGCTGTTCTTGCACGGACGAGGTCTTATCTCGGAGCTCGTCTAGGCCCATTTGGTATTGACCAGCCATGCACTAGCTAGTTTAAAATTCGGGCCAGAAAATGAAATGCCCTTTTTTTTTTTTTTTTTATCTTTTATTCCAATGTTCACAATGTTTTCTGCTGTGGAAAAAGTCACTACCATAGAGCAGGGATGACAATCTATTTCTAATTCAATGGATACCTATACATGGATAATTAATTTTCTTAGACAATTATCTTACTTACTTGATAAATAATAATGAATAAGGTGTATATATTACTTAACCCGCTTAAATCTAAATCAATATATATATATATATATATATATATATATATATATATATAAGAATAATAGATACTTATATAAATGCTGAAATCTAACAAAGATTACTTGATGAATGATGAAAGTGACATGAACATAGAAAAAAATTGACTTATAAATGTTCATTATCATTTTTACAAAAAATAAAATATTGGGATATTATCATTTATGTGACAGCATCTATAATTCTATTTTAGAAGAGGATTGCTATTATCAAAAAACTACAATGATAGGTGGGTATTATCAAACAAGTTGCACCAATCATTTAATTAAATTGCGTAATTCATGTGCTGCCATCATTAATGCTATAATCTATGGCCAAGTTGTTTCACCATTCACGCCTATAAATAAAGATACAAGTTAAAGAGCAAAACGAGAGTTAAAGAGTGTAAGAGAGAAAGAAGAGTTGCTACAAAAGAACTGTTGTCTTATTCAGCAGTGTGTTAGAGAGTAATGGTAATAGAGTAGAGTGTCATCTTTCATGTATCTATGTTGTTGTTTTTTCTATTTCTAATAATGTCGATTTCTCCAGTGGATATAGATGATTTATCGAATTATATTAAATATTGTGTCAGTAAGTTTAGCCTCCAATGAACAACAATCAAAACATCGCCAGTCGGAATTCCCAAAATAAAATATGTTAATACTTGATGTTTAATATGATGAAATGCAACTTAATATATATGTGTATGAAAAGCCACATGCTCTTTAGCCCTATTAGCTGAATCTCGGGGGAGGAAAGGGATTTGTATTTTTTGCTTTTGGTTGAACTAGTAAAGTGGGATTTTCATTAGGAGAATACCCCCCCTTTGTTTTCCTATTGAAATAATTTAATTTTATAACAATTATAATGTAAAGAGGGAAACGATTTGCACATTTTTCATAAGAAAAATAACAATTTGTACATTATTTTTTATTTTTAATAACCCATGCCAGACTTAAATGATTGCTTGGATATGTTGAGACTGAACTTCAGGAAATACTATCCTGTTTTCCTTTCAGTTGGCTAAAAGACTTGGAAAAAACAAAAAAAAAAACTTTATTATTGACAATGTTGAGGCACTATTTTTATCAATATGATGCCTGAGACGACTTCTAACAATCTAATACGCTTAGAATGCTAGGAGATCAGACTGTTTGTTTTTCTACTCCAAGACAAGCAAGAAATGTGCCAAACCAGCACTAAAATTGTGGCAGACAGGTAAGGTTTTTCTTAAAATAAAAACTGTCACAGGGATGACAAGATGATCGTGTTGGTGGGAGAAACCACTGGTGGTGGCTTTGAAACACTCAGAGGGGATAAAACACACTGTTTTATTACAAAAATCCGAAGTTTACAAATACAACAAAACTCACAATACACACCCTCTCTTTCTCTCTAATGTTTCTCTCTATTCTCTCCACACAAATAAACATAAGCTGGGCACTCTATTTATACACAAAAACAGAATACGAAAATTCAAACTTTCTTCAAGTGTGAAGGCGGCTGGCGGCTGTGGCAACTGGTGGCTGGCGGCTGCGGCTGGCGGCTGGTCGGTTTGTGGCAGCTGGTAGCTGGCTGGGCGGTGGTTGCCTTCCTTGACCATCTAGGAGCTTCTGGATTGAGTTTATTCAACAAATCTCCCCCTTAAACTCAATCGAGGGATGAGTGTATGTGTACCTTCTGTAGTCATTTTGCTCTTTTAATGACTATATCGCCTTCTAGGAGCCGAATTTGACCAAACGGACACTGTAGATCGATCCGGAATGGTCCAAATAGTCAGGAACCGGTCTGACTTTGTTGAAATCGGGTCAGAAAATGGGTGAACCGGTCCAAAAACCAATTTTGTACGCGGGCGGTTCGCTGGGTTGAACCGGGAATATTCGGGGAATATTCTGGGGAATATTCCTTCGGCTCGGCTGAGGCTGGAACGCGGCTCGGCTCGGCTCGGCGCGGGGGGGGGGGGGGGTACGACTCGGCTTGTGGCTCGGCTAGGACTCGGCGTATACGGCTCGGCGCGGCTCAAATATGGCGCGTGTGTGGCTCAGTCGTCTTCAACCTCGGGGCGCGTGGGATGCGCGTGGGCGATCTGGCTGAATATTCAGGAGGCGCGTGTGGGCTACCCTGGACTCCGATGAGGCTGATTTTTGCGGCAGTGAGTTCGTCTTGATGAGCGCTACACTGTGGAATGATCAAAACTTGTTTTGGACAACTTTGAAAATTCGGATATACCCCAAAACTCTTCTGTTTTCCGACGAACGGGGCTCTGATACCAATTGTTGGTGGGAGAAACCACTGGTGGTGGCTTTGAAACACTCAGAGGGGATAAAACACACTGTTTTATTACAAAAATCCGAAGTTTACAAATACAACAAAACTCACAATACACACCCTCTCTTTCTCTCTAATGTTTCTCTCTATTCTCTCCACACAAATAAACATAAGCTGGGCACTCTATTTATACACAAAAACAGAATACGAAAATTCAAACTTTCTTCAAGTGTGAAGGCGGCTAGCGGTTGTGGCAGCTGGTGGCTGGCGGCTGCGGCTGGTGGCTGGTCGGTTGGTGGCAGCTGGTAGCTGGCTGGGCGGTGGTTGCCTTCCTTGACCATCTAGGAGCTTCTGGATTGAGTTTATTCAACAAATTTGTGCTAAAGAAGCAAGATGACAATTGCCCACATAAATGGCAAAGGGGGTGATTGTTGGAATATTGCTAATTATGGTGCCATTGTCAAAGAAGATGGCTGCCATTATCAAAGAAGATGGCTGCCATATGAGAGTTAAAGAGGGCTGCTGGTACAGCATTTGCAGCCCCTTGACATTGTCAAAGAAGGAGGCTACAATGGTGGGTTGTTGGTGGCAGCCAACAACCATTGTCTAATGTCAAAGTTTGGTAAGTTTGGCAGCCACCATTGTTGACAAAGAAGTAAGAGGAGCTGTCATTGAAGCCTATAAATAGACACCAAGAGTGCAGCACAAAATGAGAGAGAGAGTCTTGTAGGAGAGCTACAAAAGAGAGAAGAAGAGAGAAAGAAAGAGAAGGGCTGCCACCAACAGCCCTGCTGCCTTATGCAGCTCCTGCCCTATGTAGCAATGAGAGATGGGAGTTGAGTGGATGTGATCCTTCTCTGTGTGTTGTATTCTTTCTCTATCTCTAATAATATATATCTCTCCCGTGGATGTAGGCAATTTGTCAAACCACGTTAAATATTGTGTGCTAGTGTGCTTAGCCTCTTTTGAGCAATGATCATGAACACCACCATTCCGCAGGGGAAGCAGAATCCCCAACAGATCGGACATAAGAGTACTTAGACCGAGTTAGGAAGGTTGTCATGAGAAAGTTATGTGCAAGAATGCATCGCTTGTTCCTCTTGTAATCGTTCTTGTTGTTCTCCAAGGCATAAATGATGAACAGTTCTCCTATCATTAGAGACCTAACAAGATCAAACCCCATAAGGCCTAAACAAGTAAATATTAACAGAAAAGAACAAAATTAATCTGCTAAAAAAGCCCAGATCGAGCAGCCAAACTACGTTGATTCGATGCCTCATGATATTTTCAGCACACATTGTTCTGGTAAACAGCTGCATTTATGCTCATAACTGGCACATACGTAGCCCTTCCATGTGATATAGATGAGCCTGTCTGCTATTCTAAACCTCCAATTAGGATCAAATGGCTAGCTTTTTTCTAGCTTAATTTGGCCAACGGGTGGATTGAGAAACTTATCTGACTAATTTCATTTTTCAATCACTTTCGCCATTATTAAGTCGTGCACTATATCTTGTTTCTTTCTTGTTGGTTTAAGGGATCTATATATATTAGATGTAGCCCTGCCTCTTGTTTTGGTCAAGATGCAAGATTTAGGAGTTTATCTTTGCCGTGCATGGGAATCTAAATATTACCAGGATTGGAAGGGTTTAAAAGTACTGCTGCGCGCGTTCTATTTTCCGATGGCTTTCTATTTTTTACATGGCCTTGATTGACCGTTGTTAGTCGAGGACCATTTCTTTCTTTTTACGTTTTAAGGCTGTTTCAGAATATGATTCTTTTAAATGTTTTTTATTTAAAAATATATTAAAATAATATTTATTTTATTTTTAAAATTAGTATATCAAAATTATTATAAAATATAAAAAATTAATTTTTAACAAAAAAAAATTAAAATTTTTAAAAACATGAATTAACCCTCGTTTCTAAACGGGTCTTAATGTTTGAGAGCTACAGCGTACCATACAATTAACTTCAAGTGGTTTGGTTAGTGCTTTGGGTTAAGGAGGTTTCACCCTTTCTTGATTTTTTTAATTCAAATATTAGAGTTAATGTACAGAAAAAAAATATTGTTTTTTTCTAAGAACAGAAAAAAATATATTTAATCACAGTCCTAATTAATACTTGATTTAGTTTTGACTTTGATTTCTCATGGCCATTCGCAATACGATACTCTTAAATTCAAAGAAGAAACCCCACGGCAAAAGATTATATATGAAGAACCGATATCAATTAGGTATGTGTCTTAGATCAACAATTAAAGCATTGCTGATCCTTGGATGGAAATGTTTTCAACAACGTATAGTCGTCATTTTCTAGCAAGAAGTTGAAAGTTATCGGCCTCTCCAAATTAAGAAGCTAAATCTATAGACACCCATCTTGAAACGAAAGGCGAAGGATGTGTTTATTTTGGTTTGTTAATCTTATGATATATAAACGATTTAATATAATATCATTATATATTAGTCAACAAGTCTTCAATATATTTTTATATTTTTAGTTCCGTCTATTTTTTTCTTTACATAGTATTCAATTCTATAATATGTTATTCAATTAATTAATTTTTTCTATTCAAATTGATAAAATTTTATTTTTCGTTTCCAAATTTCCCTCGAGTTGCATAAACATATAACAGGAAATTTTCTCAAAATTACTTAAATTTTTCTAAGAAATAAAAAGTTTCAAAATTACTCATCAAATATTAAGATCTTAAAAGACACATGTTTTCACTTAAAAAAAAAAAATTACATTCTTGCACAGCTCAAATGCATTTTCATAATGAAAATATAATTAGATGAAAAAACTTGGTAAAAGAATATATTGGAGAATTTGATACCATACAAAAACAGAATAAACACAATTAAAAATATAAAAACACATTAAAAAACTTTTCAATTATATAAGATCGAATAAATTGAGTTATTTATCCTTAATCTTATATTAAAAAAATAACCTATCATTTGCCTAATGTACGTATTTTTCAACTCATAATTAGACTGTTGTAAGAGGATCAAGTGTCGTCCACGTTTTCAAAGAATTAGGGTACTTGTCAAGGCGTGCTTTGGCTGCTTTAATTAAGAGGATCAAACGTCCAAACCTTCAAAGAATTAGGTGATTAATAAAGGGGGGCAAACTGGGTTGGTGAAGAGATAATTCATTGGTTTTATATTGAGCTTAAATATAAAAGATGGTTGCTCAAGTAATTCTGCAACCCCATCGATCTCCAAGCTAAGGTCGGCTTTGAATTTGATTCCAAAGCCTACTTGATGAACTGAGAGCGATGTGAGAAGAAAAATAATCTGAGACTGACGTCGTGCGAAGAACAAGTAATGGATTTTTTTAGACTAGAAATGAAGCCATGCCAGTACATGTAGTCGTTAAGGAGCTCGTCAGAATACAGAAGTTAGCGATGTATTTCTGGAATTTGCGTTGATAAATAATATTCAGAGAGATATATTGGACCACACAGAGTCAATTGCGTTTGCAGGAAGGGAAGCTGGTGGACATCGAAGAGGAAATAAACGTGGAGAAAAATATATTAATGGGGCCCTAATTAAATCCAAATATTCATGATTCCATGCACGCCGGCCACAAAGTTTTTTTTCTTTTTAATCTCTTGATAAAGTCAAGATCATGTACGTAAACCTGCGGATTAAGGCTCGATCTTGTGTTGGGATCGAGCTCAAGGAATTTTCGAGCAGTCGTGTTAAAAAAACAAAGTTTGTTTGCAACTGCAAGATACATGGAACAGAAAAGGAGATGCCATAGCTAAAAGCATCATCAGGTAAATATAAGTGGAGGCGCTTGTGTTCTTTACAGTTTGTCAACACACTCAAAAGCAGAAACTACGCCCTTTTAGGACATAGCTTTTTTCCCAATTTTTTCACTTGAAAGGGTCCTTATTTGGTTAACATATTTTTTTTTATTATTTCTTTATGGTTCATTATTTTCAAAATAAATAAATTAAAGAGATCTTTTGCTTTCTATTTCAGAAAAGAGTTTGTAAAACATATTTTATTGAAGAAATAATTTTAAAAACGAAAGTTGAAAAAGAGGAATACTTGTTGAGAAAATATATGTTTCTGAAAATAAATAGTGGAATATGACACATTAATCAAGTCAAAAGGGGCTAAAAAAAAACAATAAAGTCCATTCCTTAACGTCACTCGATGCTCGGTGTTGATCGAGCTCCAAAAGGTTCATAGATGCCTATGCATGCTCGTGTTTCGCTTAGCTCACTTGCACTGCATAAATGGGTCGAGAAACTAACCAGAGACAAACCCATCACTCAAAAAAGATAAAAAAAAAAACAATATAAATTATAAAAGGTCTAACTTAACTACTCAATTCTAGATTTATTCTAGTTCCAGGAAAACAATGCAATTGTGGGGGTAATTTCCGTGCACGCAAATTAAAAGGTTTCTTTCTTTTTGATATATTTGTTCCAAATTTGGGAAAAAAACATCGAGCCTTTAGCAGCTGTATATAAATTTGAAGAGAAATCGTACCAGATAAATATTATTTTTTAATTTATTATTTTTAATATTAACATTTCAAAATAATCTAAAAAAATTAAAAAAATCTTAAAAAATACTTTTGAATCACACTAACAAACAAATCCTATATATATAAAAAAGTGAATGATTCTTGTCCTTGTCACTTTGAAAGGTCACGGGGAAAAGATTCCTAGCAAATATTATTAGAATCATCAAAAAGACTATTTTATCTTGAGGAAACATAGGGGATTGACTCACCAAGTTATAAATATTATCCGATTTGATTGAGTCTGAGTTCTTATCCAGCTTGATTAATTCAATTGAGTCGCAAGTTTATCTAGCTTGGTCAGGGTTAAAATATTTTTTTTTTTTTTTTTGTTAATTTATATAACTATTACAATCCCTGTAAAACAAACCTAATCATATAATCCTTACTTTCTAACTAAGATTTAGTTTATAAAAAAAAAACAAAAAACTTTTCTTTGATCTTATAAAAATCAAACTTAAGTTTCTAACTTTATATTATAATTCAAGTTTAATTTATAATTATAAATATATGATAGTGATGATAATGATAATTAATTATTATTAATTAAGAATATGTAAATTTCTTTTTGATAAAAAATCTGAAAGAATATATAAAATTAAAATGTTAATGTCCCTTAGCCTCGTATAATATCTATTCAAGTACCATGTATTGGTTAATGTATTCTTTTCAAATTACATAATATAAATAAATTTAACAAATATTAGATATATAATTTAACATCATTTACATGATTTTTAAACATAAAAGAAAACTCGAATGCTTTATATATATGTACTAACCACTAACAATTTACTAATTGAAGTTATAGTGTTTGATTTAAATTTAATTAATAAATAAATTGAATTTATGTGTTTAAAAGATAGAAAATTTAATTCAATTCATTTTATTTTTTATTTTTATATTATTTCTTCAAAGATTTTTTTTATAAAAAAAGGCTTGATGGATATTTTAAGAAAAAATAATTTTAACATTACATTTTTTTATTTTAAAATTGTAAATAAAAAAGGTTTCCATCTAATTTATTTTTTAAACAATTTAAAAATTCAATTATTAACCCCAAAAATTATTCTAAACATAAAAATTCATTAGAGGTACTCTCACGAATCCCTCTCAAATCTCAATCCGAACAACTAAGCACAGCTCATCGTTTTGTGCTCTTTAAAAACTTTAGAAACGCCAAACATGCTAATATTTTGAGAATGAAATGACATGTGTTCGTTTACGCTGAATCTTAACGCATTCTATTTCATTTTGTTTGTCATTTTCAACAAAACACCGAGTCCAGCTACAATTAGTGCCCGTTTTTGCAACTATGACCTTTTGGCATTGCCCCCCCCTAGTTTTCTAGCCTTTTTCTTTAAAAAATATTGAAAAAGGTGACTCCTAAAATTCTAAAAACTGCTTTGAAAGACATTTCCGGTTGGGAACCCGCCGCGCTGCTGAAAAATTATATATTTTTTAATATTTTAAATTATTTTAATATATTAATATTAAAAATAATTTTTAAAAAATAAAAAAATATTATTTTTATATATTTTAATATGAAAAATACTTTAAAAAACAATCATAACTATATTTTCAAACAGACTAAAACAAAAAATCAAAAGTATTTATAAATTTAAGTTTTAAAACTTTTGAATCTTGTATAGCATAAAATAATTTTAACATCCATGTTATATATATATCCTTCATAATTAACCACAATTTTTTAAAAAATACAAAATGTTACAGGGAATGGAATGAATGGCACAAAGGTATATAGCGTAAGGCAATTAATTCCAGCCATTGTTAGTGTCGATTGACTTGTCTCATCAAAAGTTTTTAGATAATACTAAGAAAGTTATCATTAAAGTTTCAATAGGCAGTCAGATTCCTCCTTTCTTTTATTTTTCTCTCTCTCTTATTAAAACATGACACTCGAGAACCACGGTTTTTACCGAATTGTTTTGTTTCCTAATATCTTTTTTCACCTATGCTAGTTTTTCAAAAAAAAAAACTTAATGTGTTGATTTAAAAAAAAAATAGAAAGACGGAACGTTTATTTTGAGATAAGCAAAAATAAATACCTAGACTGTGAATTAAACATCCAGCTTATATTAAATTGCGGTAACAACGCAGTTCTCCTAGCAGACAACTTATACTTTGTAGTATAAAAACACCCACAGCCACGACCAAAAATCATAGCAAATCATCATCATAAAATAATAACAATAATAAAAAAGAAAAAACATGCAAATGCCTCAAAATAGTTCGATACTTTTCTTTCTCTTCTTGCAACTGTTCTTTGCTCTCCAACCATGTCACCGGGTAGTGACCTCTGCTGCTGGTGGTGGTAGGTGGCAACTCTTGCAGAAAAGCATTGGCATAGTAGCTATGCATATGCAACTCCTCAACAATGACCGTGTAGTGATCTATGATAGAACTGATTTTGGCAGGTCGAATCTTTCATTACCAGGTGGAAAATGTCGGGATGATTCAAGTGAAATAGTTGTCAAGCATGACTGCACTGCTCATTCTGTTGAGTATGATGTTTTGGCTAATAAATTCAGGCCACTTATGGTCCAAACCGATGTTTGGTGTTCTTCAGGAGCTGTTGTTCCTGATGGGAGTCTGGTTCAGACCGGTGGTTTCAGTGATGGTGAACGTAAGGTCAGGACTTTCTATCCATGCAATGGTGATTGTGATTGGGTAGAAACTGGTGATGGTCTTAAGGCAAAAAGATGGTATGCCACTAATCATATACTGCCAGATGGGAAGCAAATCATTATTGGTGGTAGAAGGCAATTCAATTATGAATTTTATCCGAAAACTTCTTCCCCGGATGTCTACAGTTTGCCATTTCTATTGCAAACTAATGATCGTGGCAGTGAAAACAACTTATATCCATTTGTTTTTCTCAATAGCGATGGGAATTTATTCATTTTCGCCAATAATCGAGCCATATTGTTCGATTACAAGACGGGCAAGGTGGTGAAGACTTATCCAGCAATACCTGGAGGTGATCCAAGAAGCTATCCAAGTACAGGTTCTGCAGTGCTGCTTCCATTGAAGAACTTGGATGCTGCAACTATTGAAGCTGAGGTTTTGGTATGTGGAGGTGCACCAATAGGGTCTTTTGAAAAGGTGGCAAAACGTAATTTTGTCAAAGCTTTGGACACTTGTGGCCGGATCCAGATAAACGACCCAAATCCACAGTGGGTAATGGAGACGATGCCTTACGCTAGAGTAATGGGTGATATGACACTGCTTCCGAACGGCGTTGTTTTGATCATTAACGGGGCCGGAGCAGGTACTGCCGGGTGGGAAAATGGTCGAAATCCAGTCTTGAACCCGGTCCTCTATTGGCCCAACGGTGCAGCAGGGTCAAGGTTTGAGTCTCTAAATCCAAATACGATACCAAGAATGTACCATTCTACAGCAATTTTGCTTCGTGATGGCAGAGTTCTCGTTGGTGGTAGCAATCCCCATATTGGATATGAATTCAATGGGGTCTTATTTCCAACTGAATTGAGTTTAGAAGCATTCTCTCCACCATATTTGGATGCACAGCATAATTACGTGAGACCAACAATTGTCTCATCAACTGCTTCCAAAGGTAAATATATTGGTTACGGACAAAAACTGCTGGTAAGGTTCAAGGTCACGGGCAAACTAATGGCAGATAGGATTTCAGTGACGATGGTTGCTCCAGCATTCAACACACATTCCTATTCTATGAATCATAGGCTGCTGGTGCTTGGGAACACGAAAGTGACTTCTGTGGGCACATCAACTTATGACGTTCAGGTTACGACGCCCCGTTCTGGATATCTTGCGCCCTCAGGTCATTACATCTTATACGTCGTTCATCAATATATTCCTAGTACAGGCATTTGGGTCAAAATTCTGTGATTGTTTATGTAAAGATATAGATTCATAAGTTTGTTTGGCATAATGGGCACATGATTTGGTCTAGCATTTTTTCTGCTTAAATTTGTAGGCAATTACGATAAGAATCGCAGTTGCTTCTATACATATGTGATTAATTTGCTGCAAGTATTTTACTATTTTCTTATCTTGTGATTAGCTATTTTTTAATTAATGGATTACACATCAAATTATCATCCTCGGAGGAATGATTGAAGCGTGAGAGGAAAATATTCTCCATGGTATTGATATGGTGAGATGGTAACAGGCACCGATCATGGAAGTTAGTGGAAAAAGGATTTCCCGACCCGTGAAGGAATAGGAGTTTCTTAAAATATAACGAAAGGCCAAAATCTGACTAAAAAAATAATTGGAAAAACATAGCAGCTGATGGGTTGCGTTGCACGCAGATTACGATGTTTAAAATAATACAATTCAATATACATTTTTTTAGTTTAATTTATATTTTCAAATAATTCTTCTTCTTTATTGATGTCGTTTTATTCTTAATAATTATGACAATCATTAATGAAAATGATTAGTTATAGCCGATTTAAATTTTAACAGGATTCCTTAACTTATTAGATTAATTAATAATTATGATAATTATCAAGATGATTAGTTTTAGTCAATTTAAAGCTCAATAAGACTTCTTAGTAAGTTAGTTGTAGTGGATTTAAATTTTATTAGGATTGCTTAACATGATAAGTTAAATAATAATTATGAAAAAAAGAGAGAATAAAATGAAGTAAATCAGTTGATTTGATAACTGAATCTTGAGAGACAATTTCTTATAAAAAAAAAAAGTGATTAAAAAAACAGATAAATATTAAGAATAATAAATAAATAAAATAATTTTTATATTTCAATATTTTATGTTTCCCTGTTAAATGGCGTTCCTAAGAGCAAAGCAATCCACGTGGTTGCGGTATTCCCCTCAGCGGAACCCACCGATATCAAGTTCAATTCCGAGTCACTTTAAAACAAAACTCAAGCAGAAAGCCTTTGAATTCTGAGTGGTGGGCCCATGACATATGCTCTCTAGATACACTCAAAATTAGACTCGTGAAAGATACATGCATATAGTTATGAAGGGGGGCGTAAAGCTAACATGGATATTCAGTGTACAGGAGTGGTTGAGCTTCTTTTCTTTTAAAATATATTATAATAATATTTTTAAAATTTATTTTTATTAACAACACATTAAAACCATTTAAAAACATATAAAATTAAAATTAAATAAAAAACTTTTATTTTTTAAAAAAATATATGTAAATTACAATATCAAACATCATCTTGAACCATCATGTCATACAATACCCTACTTAAACAAGGATTATCAAATTTGAACTTATCAAAATTATATTATCCCAAGGGTCCAACAACATACGAATTGAAGCAAACTCATAAAAACTATTAAATTGTGTTTGGAAACATAGTTAATTTTTTTTTGGCTTAAATTATGGTAGAAGAATATATGATTTTTTTAATTTTTATTAGATATTTATTTTAAGAAAAAAAGATAATAAAAATAGAAATAGAAGTTACTTATTGTAAGATTAAAAAAAATTGAAGAAAGACAAACGAGTGAATTAAACATCTTGCGTATGAACTTAATTATATTTTCCCTTGGAATTCATAGAGCCTATAAGGAATTAAACATACACTGTCCTTTCATCACCCGTGTTTGACAGCAAACTCATCGCTTTCACTGTCCAGATTGACTGAATCTTATGATCTCTCGAGGTTCAAAAGCGCGCTGTAACAACGCAGTTCTACTGGCAGACAACTTATAATTTATAGTATAGAGACACCCACAGCCCCACCAAATCCTCATCATAAAATAAGAGGTGAAAAAAACATCAGAATCTATCAATGCATCGTTATACTTCGATACTACTCTTCTTTCTCTTCTTGCAACTGTTCTTTGCTGTCCAACCATGTCACCGAGTAGTGACCTCCGCAGCTGGTCGTGGCTGGTGGCAACTCTTGCAGAAAAACATTGGCATAGTAGCTATGCATATTCAACTCCTCAATAATGACCGTGTAGTAATCTATGATAGAACTGACTATGGCAAGTCGAATATCTCATTACCACATGGAAAATGTAGAAATAATTCATGGGAGTTGGTTATCAAATATGACTGCACCGCTCATTCTGTTGAGTATGATGTTTTGGCTAATAAATTCAGGCCACTTATGGTCCAAACTAATGTATGGTGTTCTTCAGGTGCTGTAGTCCCTGATGGGAGTCTGGTTCAGACCGGTGGTTTCAATGATGGTGAACGTAAGGTCAGGACTTTCTATCCATGCAATGGTGATTGTGATTGGGTAGAAACTGGTGATGGTCTTAAGGCAAAAAGATGGTATGCCACTAATCATATACTGCCAGATGGGAAGCAAATCATTATCGGTGGTAGAAGGCAATTCAATTATGAATTTTATCCGAAAACTTCTTCCCCGGATGTCTACAGTTTGCCATTTCTAGCGCAAACTAATGATCTCGGCAGTGAAAACAACTTATATCCATTTGTTTTTCTCAATAGCGATGGGAATTTATTCATTTTCGCCAATAATCGAGCCATACTGTTCGATTACAAGACGGGCAAGGTGGTGAAGACTTATCCAGCAATACCTGGAGGTGATCCAAGAAGCTATCCAAGTACAGGCTCTGCAGTGCTGCTTCCATTGAAGAACTTAGATGCTGCAACTATTGAAGCTGAGGTTTTAGTATGTGGAGGTGCACCAAAAGGGTCTTTTGAAATGGCGACAAAACGTAAATCGGCAGAACGTAAATTTCTCAAAGCTTTGGATACTTGTGGCCGGATCAAGATAAACGAACCAAATCCTCAATGGGTAATGGAAACTATGCCCTGTTCTAGAGTAATGGGCGATATGACATTGCTTCCGAACGGCGTTGTCTTGATCATTAACGGAGCTGGAGATGGTACTGCCGGGTGGGAAAATGGGCGAAGTCCAGCCTTGAACCCCGTCCTCTATTGGCCCGGCGGTGCAGCAGGTTCAAGGTTTGAGCCGCTAAATCCAAGTACAATCCCAAGAATGTACCATTCCACGGCAATTTTGCTTCGTGATGGCAGGGTTCTTGTTGGTGGAAGCAATCCCCATAGTGGATATGAATTCACTAGGGTCTTATTTCCAACTGAATTTAGTTTAGAAGCATTCTCTCCACCATATTTGGATTCAAAAAATAAGTACTTGAGACCAAAAATTGTCTCATCAACCGCTTCCAAAGGTAAATATATTGGTTTCGGACAAAAATTGTGGGTAAGGTTCAAGGTCATAGGAACATTAAAAGCAGATATGGTGTCGGTGACAATGGTTGCACCAGCATTCAACACACATTCCTTTTCTATGAATCATAGGCTGCTGGCACTTAAGAACGAGAATGTGAGCTATGTGCGCACATCAATTTATGACATTCAAGTCACGACGCCCAGTTCCGGATACCTTGCACCCTCAGGTTATTACATGTTATACGTGGTCCATCAATATATTCCTAGCATAGGCATTTGGGTCAAATTATATATCTAAACTTGTAGATTCATCCGTTGCTTTGGCATAATTGTGACAATACACAGGTTGGTTTATCATTTTTATTTATTTATTTATTAGGCATTTACGAAAAGAATCGTAATAGCTTCTTCCCCTGTGATTAATTTGATGCGAGTATTTATACTATTTTGGCACCTATCCCATTTTCTATCTTGTGATCAACTATTTTTTATTAATTAATGGATTACACATCGAATCGCCATCCTTCGAGGAAAGATTGAAGCGTGAAAGAAAAATATTCTTGATGGTATTGAGATGATAAGGTGATACCAGGAACCGATCATGGAAATTAAGTGGAAAATGATTTTCTGACACGGTAAGGAATAGAGAGCCATTGAATTATGAGTGGTGGGCTGTGGAAGATTATATTACATAGTTACGATGGACCTGTGTAGAGTTTATGCACCCGGAGTAAGTTTGTCACCCTTGAATATATCGTATACTCATCACCAATCACGGTGACAAAATCTAAATACATTAAAGGAGGGCGTGCACCTTCACTGTGAATGAATTAGGTCATCGTCATCGACAATAAATGTTGTTTCAACTTGTTCCCACGGAGATAAAATGTATTTCTTTCTATTAATGAGATACTGATCAACTCAAAAGGTTTGATCGATCGATGTACGCATAATTAAATGTATACTCAAAACATTTTATATATTTTTAATATCTTTTTACATTAAAAAAAATAGATGTAACTATACTAGTTTTTAATCTAAGGAAGACTACAAAGGGACTGAATGGGGTTATTATTTGTCCAAAAGAGAGTTCATAGGCGCTGGAGGGTGAAGATAGGCATGCGTAAGGTTGGCGTTGCACGGGATATCATTTGGACCTCATTCTAAAAGTTCACGGGTGCGTCTGATTATAAAGGGATTGCAGTGCAGTACATACGATGTATTACTTTTGGCTGGGTGGTTTAATTTTTTTATTTAAAATTATTTTTTTATATTTTAGAAAACGAGTGTGGAAAGTAAAAACGCCGCCTTCATCATCGAAATCATCCCCTGTGGGCAAATAGATCGTCCTTCGAAAATCCGAATATAAAGAAAAGAGAGTTGGATCATAGTGGCCTCAACCACTAAAACGCCACTAATGGACCTAGGCCTGACAGAAAACATCTCAGATAAAAGTTCTCAATAGTTCACTAGGCCGTTGATTTAATTGACCTGGTTGAGCCTGCTGACGTTTATGGTCCTTCGGTCTTAATATTCGCCTCCTAGGACTAAATTTAATAGGAAATTGCAAGATATGGTAGACAAGCTTGAACTGTATTCTTAGGTTACGTAAGGCGAAGCACTTCCGTAAGTTGGAAAAGTCCACCTCTTTAAATCTATCTTGCGTTTTACCAGAAGCTCGGCACTGGTTTAAGCTTATTCTATAGGCTCGGCAGTTGCCTTGATTGGGACACTTCTCAAGGCCGCATCCCATTTCTGACTCCAGGAACAATATTAATCCTAATCGATACCTGGCGTTGAAAATGATAATATCCCACAACCCAATCTAATTCTGACACGCATTATAGTCTGAACGATCCTAACATGGAAGATGACATGATTCGTCACACCACGCTCCACGAGCAAATTGAATGATTTGGAAAAGGGAATTTTGCCTACCACCGACTCATGGAATTTAGATGCTTTACAGGTTTTAAGGATGGCGGAACATTACGTCCTGTTGGGCATTGAGAGGCTGGGTAACCTCTAGCCATTCCTCATTCGTATCATCAAGAATTTTAATAAAATCAATGACACAGTAGCGACGCCAACTATAATGAACAGCACCCCACATTAATATATAATCAGAATTGAGAACGAAACCACATAAAATTCCATCAACTATACCTCAATTAGGTTCCCAGTGAATTGAAACTACAAAAGCTAAATTAATTGTATCAAATCCAATGAACTAAAATTAGTATACTAAGAACAGGGCTTAAGCACGTTCACCACGGATACGCCTAGCAAGCTGGATGTCCTTAGGCATGATGGTGACTCTCTTGGCATGAATAGCACACAAGTTGGTGTCCTCAAACAGACCCACGAGATAAGCCTCAGCAGCCTCCTGGAGTGCAAGGACAGCATGGCTCTGGAACCTCAAATCAGTCTGCCAAAAACAACAAACCCATATGAATCAAACGCCAGATACAGAAATTCATACAATAAAAACAATCATAGAAGAAATTATTATACCTTGAAGTCTTGAGCAATTTCACGAACAAGACGCTGGAAAGGTAACTTGCGGATCAAAAGCTCAGTGCTCTTTTGGTACTTTCGGATTTCACTGTTGATTCAAAGAACAAAAAAAATTGCTTTTAGGGTTCTAAAAAACACGATCAATTAAAAATAAAACAATGGAATTAGGGAAATCGTTACCGGAGAGCAACGGTTCCAGGGCGATAACGGTGAGGCTTCTTGACCCCACCGGTAGTAGGAGCAGATTTTCTTGCAGCCTACATCACACCAAATAATTACCATTAATCGAATAAAATAGTGTGACAAGATTTAGAATTAAATCTTGAAACCCTGAGTTTATACAGAAAATAATTAAGAAAATGATAAGCCGAAACCCTATAGATACGCACCTTGGTGGCGAGCTGCTTCCTTGGAGCCTTACCACCGGTTGATTTACGGGCAGTTTGCTTGGTACGAGCCATCTCCTTTCTTAAGATTAACCAAGAGAAATTCTGATTTTTTTATCTTGTGAAACAAAGACGAACAGAGGACAGGCTTTATATAGTGGCAAAATGGGGATTATGTCGGTTTCTTGGAACTAACGTGAGAGAAGAAGATTAAAAATCTAACAACGGCTGAGATTGCTTGATCTTTAATAGTCAGGATCGCCAACGTCCAAGCACTAATTTTGATTGGATAGATTTTACAAACGAGGGTTCCCAGCGTGGACGAGTTGTGTTTCTTTTGTGAGGTAAAACCCTCCGAGTCGTAACTGCATCAACTCACTCGAGTCATCATCATAACGACGTGCTATATGGAAGAAATTCAAACGACTTGTTGCTTACCCTTTCTTCAAACGACATCGTTGCTTGCTTAGTCCGGCACCCTTTGCTAAATTTGGCAGCCTCTCTGCTGTGTTGAATTCTTGCAGTTTGGCAATGGATGGCACCAAAAGAACAGGCTACGTGTGGGCAGTATCTGCTGGATTAAATGCTGCTTTTGCTGCCATTGCTGCAAAATTCTTTTCATATCAGGTAATAAATCTTATAATTACTCTAATCTCTGATTAATCCCAGATGGATTTTAGATTTTATTCTCTCCCCTAAATCATAATCTGTCTATAACCCAATTCAGCAAAGAGTAGATAGTCTCTAAAAAAGTTTCAATTGTTGTTCTTGTCTATAAATTGATTGGTGATTGTTTTTTTCCTGATCTTGATAGGCGATTAAATATGGTTTGGTTGTGTTATTCAATGTGACAATGTGGGGATGTTACGTTAACAGCCTCAAAGCTCTTTCATCCCTGCAAGCCACGGTGACAAACTTTGCTGCGAATTTCCTGTCTTCTGGTCTTGCTGGATTCTTTTTGTTCAAGGAGACGCTATCAGTTCAGGTAAATCACTGGATGCTGTTCGTGCCAACGCTGGAAATTTTATTTTTTGTCTACTTTGCATCCATAATTCCTGCTGTTGACATTACTCATTGTGAGCTAACCATGTTAGAAATATTGTCAACTGAAGAACAATGTAAGCATTCTCAAATATAGGAAGCAGTTTTTTCAAGTCCTGACCGTGTATTCTGTTGGATGCCATAAGCTTTGCTTGGTTATAGTTTATTCTGGCTGGCATCACTGCTTAAAATTGATGAGCCCTTTAAAAAGACACCAGCTAACATATTGAAGGCAAATGATTTAGGCTTGAGTTCTCCACAGTTGTGACTGCAAGCTGATCCACGCTAAAATTTGCTCATGTTTTCCTTCTACCTTTAGTGAATGATTCACCCCTGAGAATGACGTCAATATGATCGCAGAGATGTATGGTGGAACTTGACATGTTTGTGAACAAAACAAAGCACCCTAGATTGGTTGTTTTACTCGTTAGCTTATCTGTCTCTGATAATCAAACCCGTCATGCAGTGGTTCGCAGGTGCCTTGCTCATTGTAATTGGTGTGGTCATACTCGGCAAGTCAAGTATAGAACGCAAGGAAAGCATTGATCAGAAGCTTGACTAGGGGTTATGCATGTCTGGATTCTTTTGATTCACTTTGGCTAAATGTTTCGATCGGTATTTAGATGGTTTTGTTGAATGGTTTTGTTCTCATTTATGAAAATTATCAGTGTAATCTCTGCGAATTTGAAGGACATTGTGGTTGTTGTGTGTAAATCCAATGCAGTCTGCTAGATCACGGCCTGCATAAACTATAATAAGATTCAATGGCACAATCTTTCATAATCTGAGTTCTCTACCTCACATACAATTGTCATGGAAGTACTTTTCAGTTAATTAGCACTTTGGTTTTTCACTTTTAAATCGATTAAAATAATATTTATTTATTTTTAAAAAATTATTTTTAATATTAAAACATTAAAAATCTAAAATATTAAAAAAAAATTAAACAAAGAAAAAAAATTATTTAAAAAAAAAATGGTTTCAACCGCTTTTCTAAATATTACTTTAACAACATTCAATGTTGTTGATACACGAAGCTTCTCATAAAATATCATATTAAGGGTTTATTCCAAGTAATTTTTGTTTAAAAATATATAAGAATAATATTTTTTTAAATTTTTAAAATATATTTAAATAATATTTTTTATTTTAAAAATTTTATTTTTAATATCATTCTATTAAAACTATTCCAAAATAATTTT
This sequence comes from Populus tomentosa, assembly GCA_018804465.1. Classification (NCBI taxonomy): domain Eukaryota; kingdom Viridiplantae; phylum Streptophyta; class Magnoliopsida; order Malpighiales; family Salicaceae; genus Populus; species Populus tomentosa. The sequence goes on from CM031977.1 coordinate 18,886,549, forward strand.
AAAAAAATAAAAATTTAGAAAACTCCAAATAAAAATTTCCCTTGTGACCTAAGCAAAGTTGAATGAATAGGTATTGCTTGCTTGCATTATTTTCATTAACTTATACTGGGTTTATTTTTTAAAAATAAATTATAGAAAAGTGAATTATTTTTTTATGTTTAGTAGTATAATGAAAAATAAGTTGGAAAATACTTTCTAGTGCTTGGTTATGTCATGAAAAATGAATTGAAAAATAATTTATTAATGTTTTATTTTTTTCAAGTTTATTAAAATAATAAAAAACAAATCTTACAAATTAAGAAGTTTAATGAGAATGAAATTGAAAAAAAATATATAATTTCATAAATTATATCAAATAAAATAAATAATAATCAAAATAATAGATATCAAATATAACAAATTAAAAAATTAAAAGATAAAGAAATTAAAATAATAATAATTATCATTTCATGAATTATTTCAAATAAAATAAGTAACAATCAAAAGAATAAAAATCAAATTTGATAGATAATAAATTTCAATTAAAAAATAACAATGAAAAAGTCAATAACAATTATAAAAATAAAGATCAAAGTTAATATAAAATTGAATTATAATGAATGAAATTGAAAAAATATATTTAAAACAATATATATATATATATAGCAATTAAAAGTTTGAGGATTAAATTTGATATAATTAGCAAATAATATAATATTTTAAAATTTATCATAATTTTCTGAAGGTGTTTTCGTCAAAAATTTAAAAAAAAACTTCTCTGAAAATTAAATCAGATTTTTATTTGATTAAAAAATATTTTATATTGATTAATTTTTTTATAATAAATAAATATTAAAAAATTTAAAATATTACTTTAAAAAATCATTTTCCACCGTACAAACACCCTTTATTTCACTGGATATTAACTTCTGATTTCAAATTAAGTAGCTGATTTCTTAGCAAAGTCAGTGAAGGGTAGGGGGTAATTAATAGCTGATTTGTTGCCCCACCCCCACCTCTCTTTTCTCTGCTGCAGGCAGGTGCTGTGTACGTTTCTTGAGTTTAACGGCAACAACTTGAGCAGCAAAGGTATGATGTGTGCGGAGGCGTGTGGCTTGTTTTATTTAATAGTTATTAAACCCGATTTGAGGGTTGATTCGGTTAAAAAATCGGGTTCTGAGTTTTATGGGTCAACTTGAAAAAATTAAAAAAAATTAAACTTTTAATATTTTATATGAAAAAATCCATGTAAATATAGATTATACATATTATAAATAATAAAGTTTAAAAAAATATTTCAAAATTTTTTTATCCTACATTAAAAAGATATTATGTTAAGCTTTTAAGTTGAAATATTTAAATTAAAAAAGTTTTTTATCCCATATTGAAAAAACACAAATTTTTCCTTGGAATATAGAGTATATATATGAAATGACTTTAAATCCACATTGGAAAGATACTATGTTATCTTTTTAAGTTGAAGTATTTAAACTAAAAAAAAAATTTATCCCACATTGAAAAAACATAACTTTTTCCTTTGAACATAGAGTATATATATGAATTGGCTTTAAATCCCATATTGAAAAAATACTATATTATCTTTTTAAGTTGAAGTATTTAAACTAAAAAAGTTTTTTATTCCACGTTGAAAAAACATAATTTTTTCCTTGAAACATAAGAGTATATACATGAAATGGTTTTAAATCTCACATTGAAAAGATATTGTGTTCTATTTTCAAGTTAAAGTATTTAAACTAAAAATTTTTTTATCCCACATTGAAAGAACATGATTTTTTTCTTGAAAACATAAAGTATATATACTAATGGATTTCAAATCCCATATTGAAAAAACATAACTTTCTTCATGAAAACATGGAGTATATATATGAAAGGGCTTTAAATCCCACATTGAAAAGATACTATGTTATCCTTTTAAGTTGAAGTATTTAAACTAAAAGGTTTTTTATCCCATGTTGAAAAAACATGATTTTTTTTTTGGGAACATAGAGTATATATACTAATGGGTTTTAAATCCCACATTGAAAAAACATAATTTTCACATAGTATATACATGAAAGTGCTTCAAATCCAACACTGAAAAGATATTATGTTATCCTTTTAAGTTGAAGTATTTAAACCAAAAGGCTTTTTTATCCCATATTGAAAAAACATGATTTTTTTCGTGGGAACATAGAGCATATATACTAATAGATTTCAAACCGCACATCTTATAAAAAAAAGGAGGTCTTATCCAGATTTGCCCGGGTCGGTCGGGTTTGATCGGGCTGTTACCACAGCCGGTCTTTTAATAAATCCAGATCGGTCCAGTTACCGGATCGATCGGATCCCATATCAACCTGCGAGGCCGGACCGGGTTTAATAAGTGTGATGCAGTATACGTCCCTTGTAGACAGCCACCGAGGGAGGGAGGGAGATATTACTAGCATGTGAATTGAAGACAGAAATCAACAAATCAGTGGGCAGTCCCTCAATTTTTAGCCTTGAAAGTATAATTACAATTAATTTTTAAAATATTTTTTATTTAAAAATATATTAAAATAATATTTTTTTTTATTTTTAAAAATTTATTTTAAATATCAACACATCAAAATAATTTTAAAACACTAAAAAAATATTAATTTAAAACAAAAAATATAAAAAAAAATTAAATTTTTTAAAAATATTTTTAAAATACAAAAAAAAAAACCGAATTCATCACCATGCTCGGAAGATATTTATTTATCAATAGTAAAAGATTTAAAATCCAACCAGGGGTAAAACAAAATCTAGCCATAATTTAACACTTGACCAGTCCAACCCATAAAAAAATTAGAAATTTATCCTTAAGTGGCACTTCGGTTCTAGCAAGTGATGCTCAAGCTTGGTTATAAGAAAAGACTCGGTAATTTTATAAATATTAAACTCAACCTGAGATAAGAGTTTTTTTTTTTTAAATATAATATATAGTTGATCCAATTCACTTCATCAATTTGGTCAAAACTAAGTTTGAATTTTTTAAAAAATATTAAGATAATTTTATTTTTTAAATAAATAAATAAAACAATACTATTTTAATAAATCGGGTTAATTTATAACCATGAACTCAAGCTTTGGATCTAGTATGTCCTGATTAAGTTTAATAATTTTGATTCTTCGAACCACGTACACACAATCGTGATCTATTCGATTCCTTACCATCAACTTTTATATGTATATAGTTTGCATTGAAGTTCTATTTATGGTGCTTGTAAATAAATTTGCATCATTCAATTGCATATGAAACAGGGAAAATTTTAGTAAAAAAATACCACAAATATATTTCATGTTTATTTATTTTTGTGAAAATTAATTTTTTAAAAAATTTAAAATTTTATATATTTTTATTTGCTTCAAAATTTTTTTATTTTAATATGCTAATTTTAAAATTTAATTTTAAAAAATAAATAATATTATTTTAATATATTTTTAAATAAAAAATATTTTAAAAAATAACTACCACTACAACACGAAACTATTGGGCCTCATCTAAAATTAACTGTAGTCTGATATTGGTAGCTAAAATTGTTTGAAAATGCAGTAATAATTAATTTTTAAAGTGTTTTTTTTTAAAATATATTAAAATAATAATTTTTTATTTTAAAAAATTATTTTTAATATTAACATATCAAAATCATCTGAAAATATTATAAAAATAATTTTAAAAATAAAAAAATTTTAATTTTTTTTTAAAATAATTCTAATACATAAAAGAAATTGTAATTTTTTTCAGGAAAATACCGCTAGAATGCGCAGGATAGAAAAAAGTACAAAAATAAATAAAAAATAAACGTATTAAGACAAGACAGACAGGTAAAATCTACGCACTCATTAAAAAAAAAAATTGCAAAAAAATCTTCTCTTCTCCCACTGTTCTTCCACGGATTTGACTTCTTCTTGCCCACTTAGGGTTTTCAGTCTCTCTTCCTGTATTGCCTCTTTAAGTAAGCATAGATTCACTTACATGTTTAATTTCCTCTCTCTGTTGTTTGCTTTCTTTACTATCCGATCAGTCTTTGTCGCTTTTGCCTACCTTTTTTTTGTCACTGACATTTTTGGTTCTCGGTGCTTCAAGTGGATTATTGTTGCGTTTTTGTTGCTATTGCAGCTTGTTTTTGTGTTCATTTTGTTTGATTTTGGGTTTTGATCGTGTTTAAGTGTAAAGCTGTGCGTTTTTAAAAGGACTTGGTGGGTTTTAATTTCTTGGTTCTTTTTGTTTTTAGCGTAGGAGTGATGGTTAGTGGAGATGGATTTAGTGGCATTTGATTTTAGATTTTTTGCTAAGGATTGATTCAATGTTTTGACCTGTTAGTTGCATATTAGCATTATGTAATTAGAATTATGTTTAGTGTTTGACCAGAGGCAAGATTGAATCTTTGGTTAGTTTCTGGAGATAATCAGGAGTCCAATTGCTAATTCGTGCTTGGAAACCCGGTCTTTAGTAATGAGCTTTAGTTACAATGTTCTCTGTGAGTAGGTGCTTGTGATGATTTAGAATCGTCTGGTAGGGTATTGGACATTTCTTCTGAATGCTTGTCACTGGTCTTGTCTGTTTTCCATGATAAGCATTTGAACATGAGATAGCACCACATCCCCAGTCCTTGCTATGCAGAAGTAGGAAGAAACTATATTTTGGAATGCATAGACCATTGCCTGTGGTGGGTGGGGTTTGGATTTTAGTTTTGCCAGTCGTGGTCTGAATTGGGAATTATAACTTTGTGTTTGCTGTCTTTAGCTAGTGAATCCTCGCTTGTCGACATTTTATCACTTACTGTAGCACATTATGAAAGAACTTGGACCTATTAAGTATTATGCAACAATTCACATTGCGCATATTAAACATGGTGGCAAGCTTTTTTCCTTAAACAATTTTCAACAATATATGCACTGCACAAGAACTTGGTTGCATCTTTCTGTTTTAATTCTCAGTATTGTTGTATATGTGTGCAATTATGCTTATAAGTATGCTTAAGTTTTTCTTGAATGTCACTGTTATGAACCACTATTTTACCCCTACTTGCATCCATGTTGTTGATAAGAACCACTTTAAATAACGCTCTGCCCTCTCTCATTCCCTAACACACCAACAACAGCATTTGATCCAACAAGTTTAAAATTAATATATATATATATATATATATATATATATCATTGCATAAGGCTGTAACCGTGAATGTATGACTTTCCAATTCTGCATTTGTAGCTGTTTTATACGCACGCATAAGCATCCAAATAAACTCTGCTGGTCTTGCCTATTCTTTTTATCTTTGGTATGCAATCAAGATTGAAGAATGCCGTTCTTATACTATAGTTAGAACTATACCTTTGTTGAAAGGTTGAATTTCTGTTCCATTGATCTGGATCTATAATTTGTTTCTTATGCAGGAAACTTTTGTAAGGGAACGAGTTTTTACTTGTGATTTGAATTTCAGATGGTAATTGTGGCACTTTCCTTCTTGTTCTCAATATTAGCATAAGAACTGTCTTGCCCCATTCTTTTTTCATGCAATATGCCCTATAAACAGCCTCTGAATTATTTTTCCTCCTTTGAGATACAGGATTTGTAGCTGGATAAGTGTTCAATGCTCAATTGACCGAGCACTGCATGTACACTTGGGTTTTTATTTGTTATCTGCAATTATTGCCACCTGTGGAGCTGACATGGATGATGGTGTTCATCGTGAAAATGGCAGGCACAAAGCAGATCAATATAAAACAGCTCAGGGCCAGGTATCTTAAAGCATCTTTCTGCTGACAATTAACAAATAAAAACTATATGATAACATTGGTTGAATTCAATCGTAGAGTATGTAGTTTCTGATATTTCCATACAATTGCCAGCTCTTACTATTGTTATTCTTTTTGCTGTCATTGCAGTGGCTGATGCAACCACAGCCATCCATGAAACAGATCATGGCCATCATGGCTGAAAGAGACGCTGCCATTCATGAGAGAAATATGGCCCTTTCAGAAAAGAAGGCGGCTATCGCAGAGAGAGACATGGCATTCCTGCAGCGAGACTCAGCGATTGCTGAGCGAAATAATGCCCTACTGGAGCGAGACAATGCTATTGCAACTCTGCAATATCGAGAGAACTCCTTTGCAAGTGCTAACACGTCCTCTAGTCCACCAGTATACCATAACTCGCGTGGGATGAAGCACATGCATCACCAGCAGCAGCATATTCATCTGCCTCACATGAATGAAGTTGCATATGGTGCTAGGGAAATGCAGACAAGTGATGCTGTGCCAATATCACCGGTTGCTTCTGAGGCTGCAAAGCCACGTCGGGGTAAACGACCAAAGGATACTAAGTCAACCCCATCTAATAAAAAGACCTCAAAATCACCAATGAAGGTTAAGAGGGAGAGCGAGGACTTGAACAACATGTTTGGAAAGTCAAATGAGTGGAAGAATGGGGAGGATATGAATGGTGGAGGTGATGGTCTAAACAAACAGCTGGCAGCATCTAAGTCTGATTGGAAGGGTCAAGACCTGGGGTTGAACCAGGTTGCTTTTGATGAAACAACCATGCCAGCACCAGTGTGCTCCTGCACTGGATTCTTTAGGCAGTGCTATAAATGGGGAAATGGTGGATGGCAGTCTTCATGCTGCACAACTGCCTTGTCAATGTATCCTCTACCTGCAGTGCCGAACAAGCGGCATGCTCGTGTTGGTGGGCGAAAAATGAGTGGGAGTGCTTTTAGCAAACTGCTTAGCCGACTTGCAGCTGAAGGCCAGGATCTGTCAATTCCAGTTGATCTCAAGGATCATTGGGCCAAGCATGGAACTAATCGCTACATAACAATTAAATAGATGAAGAAATCTGCGAATCAATGGATAAACTTGGAAACGTCATGTAGTGTTCCTTAGCTGTATGTATCCTCAATTTTTTTTTTTTATCTGCTGTGGGAAAATAATGATTAGATAACAGCCATAAAGTAGGTTATCATGCAAGTGAGACACACAGCATTTCTTTTTCCTACAGAGTCTTGTCGTGAAGTGGGGATGTATTTATGGCAGTTATCCACGTAACTCTAGTTAAATGTCAAGGGTCTTTTGCAAAGTGGTGTTGTACTCTTATGAATACAAGTATTAAGTTATAATAGAATCTGTTATTTTAGGCATTCCAAATTTTTTGATATAGTATACGGTTGATTAACTGATCTTCTCAGATGTTTGTTTGATGATTCAATAGAACAGTGAGTTCTAGGAGTCATGGAATTCATTTTCTGCTCGGTTATCAGCTGGTATAGTGTTATCTGCTGCTACTGTTTTTGTCTAGGACATGTCACATTTTTCTTTCTTTTTTCTTATATTTTTTTTTTTTACAACTATGGATGTTCAATTAACTTGCATTTATTTTGATTAATCATTCAAGATTAAAGTTAATAAACAGGTAAAATTTTTATGGTCCTGAGATTTATAACACACAAAAACTACTGAATCTCGAGACCTTAAGTTACACTCTTGCATGTCACATCTTATTCCTGGCGATGAGGTTGTTGCCATACAGTAAGCAGCTGGGATTCTTTGCCAAAGAAAAGGCCTCGATTGTCATATTATTTGTGGAGGTTTAGCATGGAGGATAGAAGGTTTATCATCATGGAGAATTTAGAATACAGTCATCCATCAAAAAGGTCGAGACTTGAAACTCAAGATGCCTCGACTTCGGCAGACGTCGTTATTGCAAACTTTTCAAAGGAAATTTTCAGATGTTGTCGCCATGTTCCATGGGCCAAATTAAGGATTGGGATTTTTAAGCCCGAGGCTCAATTTATTTTTCATTAGTTTTTGTGTTGGTGCTAAATCAAACATGTAAGATGTTGGATAATAAATTAAACTATGTTTTATACAGCTTTATTAAAAAAACGAGTTGAAAATGTAATTTTTATGCAGTTCATGTGTTTTTTAACTGAGTTGCATAAAATTTTATTTATTTTTGTATTTTAAAAATATTTTTAAAAAAATTGAATTTTTTTCTTTAAATTAATATATTTTTAATATTTTCATATAATTTTAATATGTTAAAATAAAAAATATATATATTATAAAAAACACTTGAAATAAAACCACAACCACACTTCCATCAAATATTTTTTAATTTATATAAACTTTTTTATCAAATACATATTCAAATCTAACTACTCACAATAAACCTTTTTTTTCAAATCTTGCTTTTTCAAACCATAACAATAAAAACTGCCTCAAACAAAAACACACTCTAAAAGATTTGGGCCTTCTTGGTTTCAAACAGATTCCCCGCATAATACAAATTAAATTCATTAACCGTGTTCTTTGCAAGGTCAGCATTGGAAGGCAAGATTTATGTAAAAAGAAAGAAAAACGATAACTAGCTCTTATTAATCTGCTAATTAATGTGAAACTAAAGCAATCAGAAAAATTAATCTTGCCCCAGCTAACACTTGATTATTGTTAATCAAGTGCACTTTTGGATCAAAACAACTTTATATGTATAAAGGCTTGAAAAGAACTCTACAGTTTGTGTCAGAGTCAACGATAATCAGCACTGATGCATCAGCCAGGGATAACTGTAATTTTTTATGTTTCTCATCATACACGAGACCTGTAGTGTCCAGAGTCCAATATTTAGTTTTCAAACAAAATCGTGAAAATATAGGGGAAAAAACTGTGAAAATATTCAAGCCTCAGACCGTCCTAGTTCATGAATTTCAACAATTATGCAAATTCATAGACTTGCTTTCAGTGAAACTCAAGTTTGTCATCATAGGCTGACAGCACAGTGAACCCACAAAAAATAAAAAATAAAAAAAATGAGATTTGGAGATAAAAGCAGAAAGAGAGCTTCAGATCTTCCTCCTCGTGAATCTAAATCATAAAAAAACAAATAAGAGACTAAACATTCAACAATTCAAATTGATTCGCTGTTTGCCTCTTCAGATTGGAGAAACAAAGAGATCTGTAGAAAACAAAACGTATAAGAAAATAGGAGGATGACGGCGTTTTTGTGCTAGGCTTTTGGTGTGTCATCGGTGTCCTTTTATAGAGGGTTTTGACGAGGGTTTTCCTTGACAGGGTATCAGGGGCATTATTTAAATAGAGCTGTAAATTTTATGTCGTTGCTTCTGATTGGATCCGAAGTTTTGTTCGGTAACTGGAAGCCCGTGGCTTTAATGTCATGGCCTTCTTTGGTGCCTGGATTGGGTCAAGCAAATGGGCTATTTATATGGTTACACTAACGCTGTGTTTGGTTTGGGTGATGGAAATTTTTATTCGGTGGAATAGACACAAGGAGGAAGTGAAAATCATACTGGTTTTAAAAAAATATATAAGAATTATCTCTTGTTAAAAATATTTTATTATTATTACTTTTACCCTCCTATTTTTACTTTTTTTTGTCTATTTTTTCTATGTTGTAATTATCTAATAATTATAAAGGGGGAGGAAAAATAACTACTGAGATATGAAGTATTTTCTTCTAATATATTGTAAACTTGTCTTGTCTTTTTTTTCTAGTTCTATGGGTTTAAAAGCAACTCGGATCATCTGTAAAAATATAATTTGATTAGTTTTTTAAAAAAATGATATCTTTTTTAATATTAAGATAATAATTTATTTGATTGATTTGGGTTAAATTTATGATCTGGGTTACGAGCTTACAGTAAATTATGAAATCTGCCAATCAATCCAATGTTAAAAGATAAAATTAAAAAAAATAAAAAATAACCTGAAAAAATGTTCGGATTAACCTGTCAAACTTATAATCCAGATTATAAGAACGAGATAACCTTGCAGAAAGCAAGTTGAGATAAATTACAAATTTCATTTTATAGTCAGCTTAATATTAAATGATGAGATTGTAAATAATAAATCGGTTAAAAAAAAAAACATAAAAACACATCCCGAGTTAATACGCCAAACTCATGACCTCGGTCATGAGATTGAGATAATCTATTAGAAAAAAATTAAAAAATAACTTGATTTAACTTAAGTTAACATGCAAAATCTATGAATTTTGTCGTAAGACTCGTATGACTTTATTGAAAATTAATCAAAATAAATTACGAAACTCAAATCTTAATCGACATTATCGGATCCAATGCTGAACGATGAAATTTATAAAAGTTTTAATTAAAAAAATGACATAAAAGGAAACAAATTCAACTCAAGATAACTTATTAAGTATTATTCTCGTATACCATATAATTTAATTAAAAAAAAAACAAATGATAAAACCTAGTTCCAAAACAAAACACAATATTAGATGACAAAATCAAGGGAAATAGTCAATTAACAAAACTAAGTAAACCAGGTTAACCTGTCAATTTTGCAACTCAAATTACAAGAACAAAGTAGCCTGGTAAAAAGCGAATTTAACATTGAAGGACTCGTAATTTAGGTTGTGAGACCAATATAGTATATTAGAAAAGAATGACTCGATTTAACCGAGTTAAAAATACTAAAACCTACGATTTTCATCATAAGATCAAGATATCGTTATAAAAAGCAAACTAAAAAAAATTACGAAGTTCAATTCCCAGTTGATCTAATGTTGAGGGATGTAATTAAAAAATAAAATTAATTAAAAAAGATAAAAAAATAACATGAGTCACCTCAAGTTAATCCGTTAAGTATTATTCTTAAGCCACGAGACAAAAATGACCTCATAGAAAGCAAACAAAATAAATCAATCATAAAAACTTAATTATCAATCAACTCAATATTTAATGACAAAATAAAAAAAAGTTATAAAAAAAACTAGATTAATCGGGTTAACTTGCCATATTCATAACTCGTGTCATGAAATCGAGACAACTCAATAAAAATATAATATTAATGAATAAAATATATAAAAAAAATCAAATAAGAAACAAAAAGAAAAACCAAAGCACTATTTCAATAAATAGTGCTTTAAAAAATTAAAATCAACTTACCAAACTTACAATCTATTTCGTGAAAATAGGATAATATAATAAAAAAATAAATTTAATATTAAATAATAATATATCTTTTTAAAACATTGATTAAAAAACAAAAAAATATAGAAAATACCGTCTATTACAAGAACGAGGAGAGGTACCGTAAAACTCCATTCTCTTTAAATTTTTCTTATTAATTGTCAATGTTAATTAATTGTTAATAGTTATCTAGATAAATGTTGAAAATGAAGGAAGGAAGACGAGGAGAGAGAGAGAAATAAACAGCAACAAGTGGGCGAGAAAAAATTGCAGCAAGGAAATAAAATTACTAGTTCCCTTGCTTTATTAAACACGAGATAGTCATTTTTTACAAGCTGCTCACCAAATTCTTCTCCACGTGGGATAGCATACTTGATGATTTTCCATGCACAAGAAGCAAGTCTTATCTCTGGAGAACAGGACAAAAATGTCTTTTACACTCGCCGGGTCTGTTGCGTGGCAAACGAAGATAAACATCATATACCTTTCGCGTGCAAAAATAAATATCAGCATGAAGATGAAATTCCATCGTGCTAAAGCTATAAATATCAAGATTTACTTTACAGAATACGTAGATAGATAGAGAAAGATTAAATTTGCCGCCCATAAAAAATAAATAGAATATTTTCATGTAATATTTAATTTATCTATTTTTAAAAAATAAATCCCAATAAAATATTATTAATTTACAACCTAATTATAATAAAATTTATCAAACGAAGAAAATAGTTAACTCGATTTAAAATGTGTATTTAATATTATAATGTGTAATTTGAAATTATAATTTTTTTTATATTAAAACATGAAAAGAACCGAATCAACTCATCATGCTTTGCAAACTTTAAATCATGGATTTACGGTTCAACTTATAGAATTGAACCGATTTTGATAATCATGAAGGAAGGGAGCTTATCCTCTTATTTTTCTTATAAAAAGATAGAAGGAAATTTTAAAATAGCGGGAATAAGAGAGAGAGAGAGAGAAAAGATACGAATTGTAAAAAACAAAGAGCAACAAAATCCAACCGTCTCCTCCATGCTATACGTTACTTCGTTTAATAATAAATAAAAAGTAGCTCTTCCTGGAAGAGCCAAACAATCCCTTTTTATTCATTTATTCTCTAATTTCAGAGGCTTCCATTTTGAAAATTAGGGTTCTCTTACCTCGCTCTCCTTTCACAGTCAAATCTCTAAACCCTAACGCCCCCGATCTCTCCTACTAGCCGTTACTCCCTCTTTCCCGCCAATTTTACTTCATCTCAGCCGTTCACCACTCTCTATCTAAAACACTAACCGTTAGATCTGCGCCTTTTTTCTACCAGCTTCTTTTCAATCTCGCCGGAAATGTCGGCTGTTGAAGCGGAGAAGAAGGCTGCAGAGGAGATGAAGGTAGAAGAGAAAGGAGGGGAGCTGTTGTTCTGTGGCTCCACCTGTTGGAGTCTTATTAGTCGCACGAAAGGTGCACAGGAAGGCAACTTGGTCTCCCCTACTCGGCTACGTCCTCTTGTTGGTGTCGATATCCGCGTCGTTGCCTCAGGTTCCGGTGAGTTCCATTTCCCCAATTGCCTAGTTGCACGTGTATAGCACATATAAATTGGCACTTCTGATTGGTTATTTTATTACGTCACCTTTTGGTGTAGCGTCGTTTCACTGCGTGGCATTGGATGTTGAGGGGCGTTGCTACACATGGGGACGCAATGAGGCACGGACTCATCTCTAAAGCTGTTTGGTAAATTTAGCTAGTCTATGTTAATATCTGTCAATTAATGGAGCTTAGCTTGTGTTTACAGAGGGGGCAACTGGGTCACGGAGACATGATTCCGCGCGATAGACCAACAGTCGTTTCTGAACTTTCCAGGTAAGCTGTTGGAGCCATTGCTATTATATTTGATTGGCTTATTGTAATACACATGTAGATAGGAGTGTTGTTTTGGATCTTTAGGTGGACTTCTAACCGGTATTGCATTTGAAGTAACTGGGGAAAGGATGAGCTTTGAAATTGATAAAGTTTGTATGGATATCCTAGGTTTCCGCGTGATTAGGTGTTTGATCAGCATCAATAGAAGTATATTTAGGAGTTTTATGGTCATTGGCAGAGTTACCAGGCACTACAGAAGCAGATATGAGTTTTTGTTGGGAGTGAGATCGGAAAATTTCTGAGTTCTAACGAAAAGTTTAGGCCGAGTCCTCATTTCTTTGGTGTTGGGTGCGGTGTGGTCTGAAAATGTGACATCACCGAGCAGGAAGTGCTTCCAGACCTTGATCTGTAGCATTTCTTTGTCAAAATGATGACATGTAATATTCAAGGGAGCATGCAAATTATTATGAGTGTATAGACTGGTAATATGCTTGTTTGTCATTTCTATGATGTGTTTGTACCTGGTTCACAATAAGAAATCTCTTTAAGAATGTTTGTCAATGCTAAATACTTTTTACCATACTTAGGGAAATACCAGGTTACACCTCTTTATGTAAAATTTACAGTTTAGAAGAAAGGCTTGAAGATTTGTGTGAACCTGTTATAGCATGAGGGAATGGTTAGTGCTATTTTGGAAGAGTTTTCTTAACTTTTATTTTTAACTTTATAGCAAGTTATCAAGATATTGACCAGCGGAAGATGTCACTGGAAAATTATCTCTGTCCCACTCATTTTCAAAATTCATTTTTGTGACTTGTGAATGAGGTTGTGTAATTGGGAATAGGTGATTATTGTGAGAAGAGTTGTTCTTTAAAGAAATTTGTTGTTCTACCTTGCACCAATTCAGAACTTGTCTGAATGGAGTACCTTGCTCTAGTGACCTGGTTGGCAGTTTTGTGTCTTCCTGGATTTCCTTCTTTCTAATATATTTTTTTTCTCCTTTATAAAAAATGAATCAGGTCTGATGATTTGAAACTAGGTGATTATTGTGAGAAGGGTTTATCTAGAAAGAATTGTAGAAATTTCTTTTTTGCTAACTGAAGAAATGTTGATAAATATTTCTACTAACCCTTATTGGTTTTCTCTGAAGGTATAAACTTATTAGAGCTGGAGCTGGTAGGAGCCATTCAGTTGTGGTTACTGAAGATGGTTTATCTCTTGCATTTGGCTGGAATAAACATGGGCAGCTGGGCTCTGGCTCAGCAAGAAATGGTAAATCCATCTTCTAGATCATGTTGAATGGAATTTCAAGGGTTTGATACTTTGGATAGGATGTTTGCATTTAAAAATCATTCTGATATTCTCATTGAAGGGTGTGAAGTATTTTTTTCTTTTCTTGACTAGCTTTGGATTGTTGCATTTTCAAAACGAGCTTAAAAAAGGAATGCTGTTAATATATGTTGCATGTTTTTATTAAAAGATGTTAATTGGATGTAGAGTGTTTGTTGTATGTCTCTTGACGTGTCCAATTTCAGATATCAACCTTCTAGTTCATTCTTTTGCTCTACTTCTTTGTAGAAATTGAGTCATCTCCTGTTCGCTGTCTTGTGTCTGATGTCAAAACTACTGCTTGTGGCGCTGACTTCACAGTGTGGCTATCCTCTGTTGAAGGAGCTTCTATATTGTATGGTTTGTGGATGTGTTTGAGTTCTTTTTTTCTTGGTTGTACAGCTGAACAACTTCATGGCTAATTGTTATCATTTTACTCAGATTACTTACTGATTCGGACAATGTTCTTTTGGTATCTAGATCTGCAGGCCTTCCACAGTATGGTCAACTTGGACATGGAACAGACAAAGAGGTATGTTTGAAGCAGATCTTTCTTTTATTTTCTGAGCATTTCATTAATGTTGAATCATCCTAGATACACTGTCGCAGCTACATTCTGTGGCTTTGTGTGCTAAGCTCAACAGCAACAATAAAGTATAGAACAGATTTATATGGTCCCTTTTGTGTATGTTATTTGTACTGGCATCAGGATTGGGTACCCAGGGAAGTGATAAAGGTGCATTGTACCATCTGATAGTGAATTAGATGTCAAATCTTCCTACATGTTTGCATTGCCAATCACTTTCCACCATTGAATATCCTAAGCTTTTTCAAATCACTTTGCTGTGTCCAGTTTCTCATATTCTGAGATGGCACCACAGCAGTCCAAGCATTGCAAATGTATTTATTCTTGTCCTTTTACATTAAGAGGCACATCTGATTGATGTAGGTCGTTTTTGAGCTTTTAAATGTTTTAGGAGTGTACAAAATATCTGGAATCTAGTTCATCTCTCTGTAAAAATTAAGTAACTTGTGCTTGTCAGGTAGCTACACTTTGTCATGTCATTACTTGTTTCCAGTTACAGATTTTAATGTGACTTTGGGTGCTTGCAGTACAATACAAAAGACAGCTCAGTCAGACTGGCATATGAAGCCCAACCTCGCCCTAGAGCGATAGCTTCTCTTGCTGGGAAAACCATTGTGAAAGTTGCATGTGGAACAAATCATACAGGTTATTGTCTAACACATTCCCTCTCCTGTCTCTCAATTTTCATCACTCCCTCGTTGACATGCTTTTGTTTGTTGATTGACCAATTCATTATGGGAATTCAGTGGCTGTGGATTCAAATGGTTATGTATACACGTAAGTACGTTCCTGCTTGATCCACTTTATACACTTTGTTTTGTTCCCATGTATCTAAAATTCACTTATATTTGCAAATTGTTTCTGTTGGTATGTTTAGGTGGGGCTTTGGAGGTTATGGAAGGTTTGTACCATGTGCTTGACATTGGTCTCTGTGAGTCATACTGTTGTGGACAACTGAAGCATTTTGGACTTAGATAAATTAAAGATTTTGAAATCTTGTACATGGTGACATGGTATCTTGCTTCTTTTCTATTTCAAAATTCATGTAATTCCATGACTTTGCCTTGTAGGCTTGGACATAAAGAGCAGAAGGATGAGTGGGTCCCTCGGCGTGTGGACATCTTCTCAAAGCACAATGTTTTGCCTCCTGGTGCAATTATTTCAGCTGGTTCTATGAATTCTGCTTGTACTGCAGGTATTATATGTTAGTGACTGGCATGTTATACTGATTTTTTTTTGAGGGATGCTAGAAACCATAGGTTGGACCAACTAGAGGACCCAACAGTTTTAATTTTGGAACATGACATACCTCAGACAAGTAGAAACAAGATTGTCAAAAAAGCCCTAAATTTATTCTTTTCTTGGATTGCATCACTTCCTGGTTATGATTGTTATTCAGACTAAATGCCATCCCAAAATATGGTGCTCGCAAAGTTTCTCAAAGTTAGAAGATGGATGCATGATCTAGGAAATGACAATGAGCATCACTGTTGAATGTAGATGCTTTTAAGATGACTTGATGCATTGTTTATATCATTCTTCAATTAGATGGGAAGTTTTAGAATGGCTTCCAGATGATATCTAGGTTTATATATTATTCAGAGGACATGATTTACAATATAATTTTATACCCTGGCAAGCTTTTCAGACTAGCCATTGGCTGGCTCTGGTTCAGCCTTGTTGTATTAGTAAATTTTCTTTCCAAATATATGATCCTGTTCCTATTTCCAGGAGGTGGACAGTTGTATATGTGGGGCAAAATAAAAAATACTGGTGATGACTGGATGTATCCTAAACCTCTCATGGATTTAAGGTTCTTCCTGATGCCATTTTTATATTACTGTCATCTTTTTCACTTTTGATTTAGCAGCGTATAATTGTTTTGTTTTGTCATTGAAGCCCTACTTTCTCTTATGAATCCTTTTCTGCTATTATGTAAAGATGTTGATGTTCTGTGTTCTAATTATGTTTGATTTAGCAATGCCTGCACAATAATATAATTATCGATACTAATGTTGGTTAACTTGTGAATTGCCTCTGTGTATTGGAATATTTGATATTAATGGTTTATACAAAGTTTGAGATTCCTTCATTTCTTCAATAAAATGGTTTTGATGTGCAAGTAAAAAATAAATATCCAATTTTTGGATTCTTTTTGCATACAGTGGTTGGAATTTACGTTGCATGGATTCAGGAAACATGCATCATTTTGTTGGTGCTGATAACTCCTGTGTAAGTTGGGGGCATGCTCGGAATGGAGAACTGGGATATGGCCCTAATGGTCAAAAGTATGTATTTTTTTAACACTTGGCATTTCTGTGGTCCTTTATTTTATCTCTACTTTTCACTTTTTGTTTATTTCTGCACTTCAGGTCTTCTTTATCCTTACTTTTTACTTTTTTTTTTTTTAATTTCTGCACTTCAGGTCTTCGGCAGTGCCCAAGAAGGTAGATATTCTGGAGGGCATGCATGTTATTGGGTGAGCAGCTACTAGTACTAGTATTATTGTTATTATATTTATTTAATTAAAATTTATGCATAGATAACAACATATGCTTCAATTGTTCGTTTGGACTTAACAATGAGAGCTTCTCTCTTTCTAGTGTTGCATGTGGCACGGGCCATTCCATGGTCATAGTTGACAGGACGAATGTTGGTGATGGACTTGATCAGGTAATAAGTTTAGAATTGGTCTTCCTGGGATTGCAAGCCAAGTGCTCTTTCTGTGCCATTAGTTTCAATCGCTGGTTTCTTATTTATGGTTTGATGGTGTTGTTTTGCTCATACTCATGTCATCAATAAAATAAAGCAGCTATATGGTTGCAACAAAAGTCTACTTAGTGTCAACTTTTGGTGTTTTCTCAAAAAAAAAAAAAAAAAAATATTTGGTGGAAAGTGGAAACAAGATATATGTTTTGGAATTACACCCTGCTCATGTTGGTCGGCAATTGTCCTTTTAAGAAGATAACTCAGTTCATGTGATTGACACTGTCTGCAGGCTTATGTTCAAAATACTGAGGATCCATATTAAATCTTTCAAAATATGGATCCTCAAAATTGTCCATGGAATTCTCAGTCATGAATCCTTGTCAGTGACAAATGACTCGTTTTAAATCCCTCTGTATTTTGTTGGATATTACATGATTCTTTAGATATGGCATTATCAAAGTTGGTTTGTGGGTGTATATCTGTGTATACATGTGCGCGCGTGTGCGTGCTGTTTGATTTATGCTAATTACATGAATACTCATGTGCAACACATGTTGTCTTAACAGCTTGATGTCTATGATGGCAAAGCTTCTGATGAAGGTATGCTAAATGTTAAATGTACAATTCATTGATTTATTTTCTCACTGGCAAGTTCCTCTGCCCCTTTCTCAAAATAAATAAACAATACTTTTGCATCTGCTAGGAGCAAACATGCATAAGTAGTTTTGGCAACCAGATTTCTGCCTTGTTTACCATGGGCTAAACATAGTTATGGGCAATTTCTACGTGGCCTCAGTGATTGAGACATTTTTTATCTCTTTGTTCTGATAAGCAAAAGGCTTATACCAGAAGACACCAATGAGGGTATGACTCATCAGTGATGAGAAGTTGAATTTGACCTGTTTATTTATTATTATTCTGCAGGTAGTGGGGAGCCTGGGAGTAAAGACCATGTTAAGCAAAGTGGGAAAAAGGGAGCTGCTAAAGCTACTGGTAACTCCAGAAAGAGGAGGTCAAAGGATGCATCAGAATCTGAAGAAGAGAATAGCAATGATGAAAGTGACGCCAGTGATGAAGTCAATGGACAGACAGAAAACAAGAGCATACGTGGTGGAAAGGTTGCTGGTACGGGTCAAAGTACAGGTGGAAAAAAATCTTCATCCGCTGGAAAGAGTACTGGACGCGGGCAGGGCCGCCATCCATCGGCAAATAAAAGCACAAATTCTTCTCTAGAAAAAACTGGTAAGAGAGGAAGGCCACGCAAGTCATAACTAACAATTCCCAGGTTCCAATAAGAAATTTTGCTCTCAATGTAGAGAATTGTACCATCGCATACACTAACTGCTGCAATTTGCGTTCATTTTTAATTGCTTTATATTTTCAATCTTCAATTGCTTCCACATTTTTTCTGTTTTCTTCACGGAAACAATTTTTATGGGCTGGCTCTTGGTGGCTTGGAGGCCTAGGAGAATTGTATGATTTCAGTGGCAGCTTGTATCAATTTTTTTATATAGAAAGAAATTCGTCTTCATCAGATTGCTAGAGTTATTGATGTAGTATATGGGAACTTCTAGCACTGATTTCTTTCAATTGGTCTCCATTTACATTTCTGGAAAGGCTGTTCGATGCAGTAATACTACAGCTGCTAACCTTTTGGGATTGTGCATTACTCTGTTTATCGCTGATTCCTCGAGGGCAGCCAAAAGAAGTGCTGTTAGCTCGCCTTAGTAACTTCTTGTCTGAACTTCCGAAAGAGAATGTCCTGTCACACGAAGTCAGTATCTTGGGCAGTTAAATTCTCACTTCAAACAGAGTTTTTGCACATCTTTCCAGTGGGCCAAACTGGTTCTTTAATCCAAGTAAAAGGAGAGTGTGAGATTCCCAGGACCGAGGCTTTGTTCGGGAATGCAGCCAATCGCGGTCGGCCGCACCCAAAGCATCAAGCGGTTGGCCGTATGTCCAAGCGGCTTCCGATGAAACTCAAACCGCAATGCTTTCAATTGTTTTACCAAGAATCATTATGCATTAAAATCTGGGTCGATCATCGTATTGTAGTCCATTTTCTTTCATTCCAGTTGCTATAGCTAAACTGAAATCGAGCGAAGAGAAGTAAATATTCATCTTCGGTATTTCAATTTTTATAGTAGACTTTGGTCTTGGGCCTCTCGGCTGGTGTTTCGAACCGACCTATATTGCCCTTTTCGGAATTCTCTCCTAGGACTAGTAATGGCACTTTTGGTTGTAATCTCTGGGTGTCATTAACAAAAGATTTTAGATAAAGCAATTTACTGGAAGGGTGGCCTCTAGGGCTGGCTCAACCATAGTTTAAAACCTGGATTATGCTGTGCGTTCTTTATTATAGTAATCAACAAGCTGATACTGAACAAAAGGGAATATCTAATTATGAGCTATGATTCCTTCATGTAACATTTCCCACCACACAAAAATGCCTTGCGGCACAAGGCAGAGAGCGTCCCTCATGCGAGGAACTAGACCGGGGAGCACCTCATCAATGTCCCAGATGGCATTTCCCAGTCAAATTTATGAAGAAGATTGGCAAGTGAGAGCTCCACAGTGGCAAGTCCTATAAATATTCCAGGGCAAATTCTTCGACCAGCGCCAAATGGTATTAGCTCAAAATCATTTCCTTTCAGGTCAGTAGAACTTCACTCACATGGATTCTTCCAAGCTTTTGGGTCTCTTCTAATAGCCCAAGCATTTACATTGACACCAAGGTCTCGGCTGGTATTTCGTATCCATTCAGTAATGGTGCTGGTGGTTGCGATCTCATGTTCTCCTGGACCACAGCTTTAAGATGAGGCAATTGCTGGACATCATCTTCATTCGCAAACCCTTTCTTTCCCAGAAAAAAAATTCTAACTTCTTCCTCTTGAGCTTTTTTCATTGCCTCAGGATTCTTCATAGTCTAAACCGCAAAAAATTTAATTTTTAAAAAATATTTGGAAACACAAAAATAAACATGATCTTGATTTAAACCGCGTACAAGTTAAATTTAGTGGCATATTGCATAGTTATTAAACCGATATAAGGCAGGTCGAGTCTTAGTGAACCAAGTCTAACCTAAACTAGGTTTTATTTTGAGTCATTTTAGATACTAATTCGGTTAAATTTGATTTGATAGATTAATTTATTTAAATTTGAGTGAGACTTAACTAAGTTAATTCTAAAAAGTAATAATTTTTTTTCGAAATGATGTTGTTTATCAATCCGGGTTTATCCGGTAACCCACAAGTTGACTCAACAACCCGAGTTTTAAATAGTATCAAACTAAAACTGGGTTTAATAACAACTATGATAAATTGAACCAAGTACGTGCACGCCTATTTCCGAAATACTGCAATACCATGACAAGAAGAGAGATTTCAGTGCCTTGGGAAAATCCGTGACTTGTTCCATAGTTGAGTTAAAATAATTTTATGTTTGGCCACATTCTGCATTTCGGCCAGGTTTACTGGCCCTTGAATGAACTACCAGGATCATTCTCATATACGAATCAGAATTTATCAACCTATGACACAGTTTCTTGTGCTGTCAACTAAGAATTGCATGACCAGTAATTGTTTTGGCTTGAATAATCTCTTGATGGCATTTCATATAACTGGCAACCTTATCAACGTACAGTCCATGTATTATTTATAAATTATAACTAGCTATACGAAGATATAATGGTGAAACTTCGTAACAGTATAATGGATGAAAAGAAGAAGAAGCATGATCACATACTTTCAGCTAGGAGAAATTGGTGAAACTTAGTCTTTCAACAGTTGGCCTAGGATTCAAGTTCTAGCTAGCTATAACGGCGAGGGAAACTACCCCTGTTTGTGTGGATAAAACGAGACAGATTGATATGGCTCCGTAGTACATTACAACATCAAACACTTGATATATGAAAATAGTTCCTAGGCATAAGGCATAAAGCATTTTTCTTGTGCATGCTGAGACCCGGCAGAGCGTCCATGTCCATGTCTTCAGCTTTCAATCCTTGCGGCATTTCCCAGTCAAAGCTGTAAAGAAGATTAGCAAGTGCAAGCTCCACAGTCACAGTTCATAATCTTGTCCTTTAAAGTCTATAGACTTGCCAAAGAATCTTTCAGGATAGAACTCTTCTGGGATTTCCTACGCTTCAGGATCCCTTCCAATTGCCCACGCATTCACAAAAACTAGAGTTCTAGCTGGTATATCATAACCATCTATGTTGCAATTTTGTATTGTTTCTCGTGGGAGTAGTAATGGAGCCACTGGATGCAATCTCCATGTCTCTTTCATCACTGCCTTCAGATATGGTAATCTTAAGAGATCGTCTTCTTTCACGAGTTTTCTGTCACCAACTAAATTTCTAACTTCTTCTTGAACTTTGTTCATCACTCTAGGTTCCTTCATTAGAGCTGTCATGGCCCACTCCAAGGTGCCTGCACTTGTGTCTGTACCAGCAACAAATATGTTCTGCCAACAAAAAAAATGTCTAAATATATAAGAAGCGATGCATCTTTTCCACGGAAGAAAACTACAGAATCTCTAGTGAAAGCTATACATGACAAAAACAAAATGAATTGAGAAACTTATTGATGACCATTAGCACTGCTTTGATGTGATCCCGAGTGAGATCAAATGCAAATGAGCGTTCCTTTTTCAGGCGAAGTAACACGTCAATGATGTCCTCTTTCTCAGGCGTGGTTCTCTTTGGATCCACGTGCTCGTCAATTATTTCTTGGTAGAAAACATCAAATTCGCTGAAATTCTTTTCCAGGCGAGCCATCAATCTAGTGAGTTTATCAATCCATCCCATGAAAGGAAGATAATCCGAAACAAAAAGACTAGCCGCCATGGCCTGTGCTTCATTAAGAAGGTTATGAAATTTACTTCTTTCACTACCTTGATCCTCATAACTCTTCCCAAACGAACTCTACAAATTATGGAGCTTGCAAGGGCAGTCACTGCTTCACTCAAGTTGGCAGTCCTGGAAGCATCGGCTGCTTTCCTTATTTTTTGAATCATACAAGAAACCTCATTTTCACGAATGGAATGAAAAGATTGCACTCGTTTCAAGTTAAAGAGTCGAAGAACACAAATCTTCTCATCTCCCTCCAATAATCACCGTATGGTGTAAAAGCCAAGTCTAGGCCGTTATAAGACAATTTTTGCTGGCCATGTAAGGAAGGCCTGCCAGAGAACTCCAGATCATGCTTTCCCATAACCTCTTCGGCCATTTTAGCTGAAGAAGCTACCAGAGTTGGCACAAAACCTAGTCTCAAGGACATGAGCGGCCCATATTTGTGCGAGAGTTGCCACGGGTAATGGTGAGGGGGTGATTTGTACAGTACAAATTGATGCAAGTTACCGATTAAAGGAAGTCCATAGGGACCAGGCGGAAGAAGAATTTTTCTTTTGGTTCTGTAAGTTTGGAGAAGAAACAAGACGAAGATAAAGAAAGCTCCAAGGAAGAAGAACATTGCCATCGTGGTCTATAGCTTTGTGGATGTAGCAGTTTATGGCTTACCTTTCATTGATACATTAAGTTTTAAGAGAGAATCCATTTTTCTTATCTCCTCTTCTGCTATCTACTACCCACTATACTAATTTATTGTCCTATTTCTATTCACGATGAGCTTAATTGTGAGGGAAAAGGCTGTCTGGCCGCTTCCTTAATTAGGTGTGTTGCATCATGCATGCACAAGTCGATCTCTAGCTAGTTGTCCAAGGAGTGCCACGTTTAGTTGATCTCAGCTCCTGCGGACACATGCTACCGATCGATACTTTGATCATTCGAGGATAATGGCTTCCGATTTTATCCATTCGATTTGCATTGCAAAAGGGATAGAGAACAAGACTACCAAGTCTAAATTGATAAGAAAGATGGTGGCCTGTAAATTGGCATGTAGGAGAGCGACTAGGAAGACTTATGTTGTGGGCGTTATAGATAAGCTCAATTTCAATGTTTCCACGA
Organism: Populus tomentosa; assembly: GCA_018804465.1. Classification (NCBI taxonomy): domain Eukaryota; kingdom Viridiplantae; phylum Streptophyta; class Magnoliopsida; order Malpighiales; family Salicaceae; genus Populus; species Populus tomentosa. The sequence goes on from CM031977.1 coordinate 18,909,950, forward strand.
GAAGACCTTTTTTATTATTATTATTATTAATATGGATGGTCAGGCTAGATTGTATATATCTCAATTAATTTTACAGATTCTAAAATTAATAACTATATAAATTTTTAATAATTCTAATATTTATTAAATTCAGACTAATAATTTTTAAAAAATAAATTTAACCAGATGTGTTATACCTGGTTAACTTTCATTACTCATGTCCATGCAGAGGGAAGGACGTGTTATATCAAACATTTACGAGAGGGCTAGATTTATTTACAACATTTGTTTGTTGACCAAAAAGATGAATATATTCAAATATCTTCAGCAAGGCAGGGGAGATATCATATCAGGGTGAAATTGCTTGAATTAAATTATGATATTTGATTTTACCATCATAACGAGAGTTGAAAATTAACCCATTGTGCGAAAGGAATAGATTGCACAGAACATTTTACATCCTACTTTTAATTTTTTGTTAAAAATCTTCAAAGAATTACAAGGATGTAACATGAACAAAAAAAAAAACAAAGCTTGTTTTCTATCTTTATTGGTATACAAAAAACTTCACTTTGGTTTCTTAATTTTTAATATTTTTATATTTTCTCTCTTTTGTTTTAGGTTTTTATGATTCTATTTTAAATTTTATTTGTTTTATATTTTATTCGCTAGATATTTAGAATAAAATAAAAAATTTATCGGAAAAAAAAAAAGAGAAATGATTTGATCAATAACAATCCAGTCATAAAAATTTTGATCTTCTTATCAATAATTTTTTTTTAAAGTGAGTTCAATGAAGGTGAGTGTTGTTATTTGAATATGTCAAAAAAATAAATTGAGACCCGTCAAGTTTTTATTAATTTGATTGGGTTTTCCTAGGATTTTTTTATAGTTATTTCTAGGTGAAAATTAAGTTAAAATTAGGGTTTTATAATCCAAAACTTAATATTATGACAATCATCAGATGTGATTAAAAAATAAAAAAAACCATAGGTAACAAGTCGTCTTCCCAAGTAATAAAAAAATGGAAGAACCATGCATGTGCATGTGCTCTTAGGCTTTTATCTTTTTAGCCAAGCATGCGGGCTTGGTCTTCTAGCCTAGCAGCTTGTTACTTTTTTATTAGGTTTTTAATTAATATTTATTTTTTTATTTGTTTAATTATTTAATTTAACTATTTTAAATAGTAATAAGTCTTTTGGAAGGTTTCTGTAATTTCATAATACTTCTAATATATTATTGTGATTTATGTTTGATTTTTGTTCTTATTAGATTTAAGATAGATCATTTCTTTATTTTTTCGAATCTATGAGAGCAAAAATCGTATTTAATTAGCAACCATAAAGAAAATATATAATATGAAAAGGATATTCAAAGTAAAGTATTTGCATTTGTATATTTATTTTACTTTTTACTGGAAAATCACCTTTTCATTTTAGTTTTTAGTTAGCATTTATAGTTTTCTTACAATCATTATACTAAACACGTATATTATATTTTTATTTTTTAATTAATAAATTACATGATATCCAAATATTTTTTTAAAATCAACTTGCGGGGATATTGACTAGTGTAATTCCTGATTGAGGTCCAGTTGGGCCTAGCATTCAGTAGACAGCTAAAGCCGCACTTTCATTTTAGTTTTTCTTTCTATGATAACAAGATTCAAGCCTCACTTCTTGTCGAGTGGGCCTGGATGTCCCTTCATGTTTTACACACTTTGATTATACATTTGACCCCTCGTTCGTCTGCCACTCAGAGACTTCAACGGTAAAATATATTTTTTAAAGTATTTTTATTTGAAAAAATATTAAAAAAATACTTTTTTAATTTTTTTTTAAAATTATCTTTAATATTAGTAAAAGCGCGGTTAGAACCGTAAAAACAAATATATCCTTCATAAGTGAGCCTTGTATGAATAACGGCAGATTTATCAAATTAAAACATGTAAAATTGGTGGAAGAACATATGGGAACAGTGTTCCTTCAATAAAACTACGAAGTGAGAAAATTGTGGGGGAGAGAAGGGAGAGAAAAAGGGCATTATACCATTGAAAAAGCTATATATTTTAGCAATTTTTTGCTTTTCAATTGCTCCTCACTGACTGATGAGCTATATAATAAGCCAATTGGGAGGTCTTTTTTTATCAGAAGAAAAGATTCTAGATTGGTGATGCTGTGAAGCATCTCCATGGAAAATTATGTAGGGGGGACCATCCTCAAGTGTGTTTGCTTGTAAAGTCGGGCATGTGGAAAGCTGCGAGGAAGCATAAGTTGCTCTCGATTCCAGCCACCCCACCCCCAACATGCTTGTTGTCATGGATTAAAAACTTAACGATGCTATGCACAGTCATGTTTTAAATTTATTTTTTAGGTTGAGTATAATAAATTGTAGGGTTATTGAAGACTTATATAATTATTAATTTTAATACTTTAAAAAATTAATCAAGATATGCATAAATTCAGCTCAATACTCATAATTATATAAAAAAAAAACCCAAATTGACCAATTATTCCAACAAAACTTGTGTCCAAATCAGAAACAGACATGCCATGGGACAGTGAAGAGGGGTCGCGGAAATCGTCAAGTCGCTGCAATTTAGGCCCGGCCCAGATAAGCCTGTGGGCCATAAATGTTTGAGTTAAAGATCGTTGTGGTTATTATACGGAGTCGTCAAATTAAGGAATGATTGATTATCATTCGATTTTTTTTCCATGTTTTCAACTTATCATTCATGGCTCGATTTTATGAAAGGGTCGAGAAATAATTTGTTAAAATAAACTAATTTAAATGTGGATAGTTCACCTCAAAACAATACAAAATAGAACATGTTGAATATGAAAACCCAGAAAAAATTGAATCTCTCGTTGGTTCTTGTCTTAAAAAAATAAATAAAATAAATATGTATTTATAATAATTTTGAAATGAATTTCAATATTTTTAAAATAGAAACAACTTGTAAACACGTTCTATTTATACTAATTGTCTCCTCTCACACGATATCCAAATACTACGCTAAGGATAATCATTATTTTTTCCAAGTTTTTTTTTTGCCCGTAAGACATCTAAACACACTAAATGATGATTCATGGCTCTACAACAATGATGGATTCATGGCTCTAAAAAATTGCTTGTCAACGATGGTCTGCGGTTTTATAATGAAATTACACTAAGTTTAATTATTGCCTGCAACAAGCCAATGCTCACTGATCGAGCAAGGGAAAGAAACATTTTATCTCATTATCATCATCCCTGTCAGGGTCTTACCATGCGAGGGGGCTCCACAAGACAATCCTTTAAAGAAAGAAAGTCTGAATGGTTGGCGGTCATGTGCTGTTGTACCTAAATTGCCAGTTTGATTGCTGAAATAATTTTTCATTTAGGTGTGCGAAGGCAATCCTTCGCTTTAAATGGGATTCAAATCTCAACAGAAATCTTGGACTGTAGATGAAAATGGTGCTGTGCTATTAAAATATGGCCATTAATTTAGTAGGTGTGATTGATTTCTTTCTTTATTGATCGCTACTTATAGCATGATAGGAGACCACACAACTTCTAAACACGTGTGTGTGTGGACACCAATAATGCTATTAAACTTGATTTAACTTGGTGATCTAACCCAAGGTTAGAGTTATTAAGAGTACGATTTAACCCGAATCAATTTAAAATAATGTTTTTCTTACAAAAAACCAAACTAAATGTTACTCGATTTTGATTGAGTTACAAGTTGTTTTGTAGGGTCAATTAAATTTGATCATTTTAAATCACACTCAATTTAATATTAGGACCCAGCTCATATTAAATCATAAATCAACGAGTCACTAAATTAACTCAATTAACAAGATTGTCTTTAATATCACTACCATACACAAGGCTATAAAAAACCTTAACATTTGAAATATTGAGATTAGTAGGTTTGACAACCTTGTCATGTATGTCAAATGTTTGAACCAAAAGTTTTTATATGATCATGTTGTAGGCTTGTTAATGTTGCAGCTTAAAATGACAATGGTTATAGTTAGGGCCCATGATGTTATACTAATCATAATAAATCATTAATCTTGTCACTATTAATAATATTATAGGGGAAATGGATAAGATTAAGCTAAATACTTCTTAAATAGTTTGTTATTAATGAATATAAGAATTTATTAAGCATCAAAGGCAATGAAAGGATAAATAGAGTTGGGGGATTGTTGCTAAAAGGCAAAACTCTCAGAATTACATGAAATTATAGCTAGTTGATAAGCTACTTCATTTTCCATTCTACAAACATGGCTAATACTAAAATTATCAGCTTCATTGATAATGTTTTCGCAATCCTATAAAATGATTCCATACTTTGTGTTGTTTTTATGCCCACGAGCTAAATTGTTACAACGATCTTAACGCATCCATCTTAATTATGATTCACGTTGTATTAAGAGATACGAGTTGTTAAATAATTCCTTTCAAAGCTAATAGTTTTGTCATTTTTGGCTAAAGACCCCCTTTTGTTTCTAGCACTCACACCATCCTATAGAACCATTTTGATATCTTATAATAAATCTAACTCCACATAGCTTGTTCATGTTTAAATATGGCTACGTCTATACTACACTTAAGGTACCTTGTAACAAGTTTCTTCCATTTAGCCATGTACCCAGTTAGATCCTGCCCATTAAGAGCGGTTATATATCTTTTAAGTTTTTTCTGGGCATCTCTTCATCTATTCAAATGACCTAATCCATAATTCACCACTGCACTACTAATACACCATTTATCCCTCCAAATAATGTTATTCTATTGATTCTATATGGCTCGTATTGCTGCCACCACTTTAGCCATCAGGTCTCCATTAAAAACCTACACCGAATTGAAAAACTAATCCCATAGATTATCCAAGTGAGAAATAGACACGTACAAGCTTAGCTCCTGCCAGTACTAGACTGTAAATTGACATTTGACTAGCACATGCTTTATAGATTCTCCTTCATACCCTCAAAACAAGTATGAGTCACCGATCTGAATTTCACCTTAGAAAACTCTCACCTTCATAGTGATACTATCATGATAAGCCCTCCACATAAAATATTTCATCTTTGGAGGAACCTTAAGCTTTTATAACCACCTCCAATTCCCTTTTAACTTATCCTTAGAATTCAAAGCCTCTATCTCTACAGCTAACATGTACCTTGATTTTGTAAAATAGCTTATAGTTTTGCTATAATGTCATATTTGATTGTCTTCCAGCCTTCAAGATGATAACATGATACTAGATATTTATCTCTTAGTTGAAACAAAGTCTCCAATAAATTCCAATTCCATTAGTTATCATCATCTTCTATCAAATCCTTTGCAACCATGTCTTAAAGGCCTTAAGTCATCAAAGTAACCACCTGTCTATTACTATCACCAATCAATCATGTATTTATCCATACATTAATGTTATTGCTAGTTTTAATACATTATTGACAACCCTTTTTTAACATCTCTTGAGTCTTGAGGATGCTTTTCCAAATGAATCTAGCACCATGCCTTACTTTGGCATTTAAAAAATCCCTTCTAAGAAAATATTTAGCTTTGAGAAACCTGTTTGCTAAAGAGCGAGGTTTAGTGATCAACTTCCATCCTTGTTTACCCAAAATAGCTAAGTTAAAACAATGGATCTCTATGTCTTGTTGTAACCTATTTTTGGGTACCCCACAAATAAAATAAAATTAAATAAATAAATAAATAAATAAAAATAGAACAGTGTCATTTTGAGAGACACTGTTCCTCTCTCTCCCTCTCCCCCCGCATGATGCTGCAAAAATCCAAAACCCCATGTCTAGAAAACAGTGCAGGCGTGCCCTGCAAAGCCACGCCTATTGGAGACCTCACCCGGTGTCCCTTTACTCCCCATGCGTAACAGCAGGCTGCTCCTCTTAACACTATAAATACTGCGCCCAACACCAGGAATAGGGGGAGAGGGTATATTTTTTTTTTGAAAGGAAAAGAAGTTTGAACGAGAGAAGAGAGAACAGAGAGAAAGGAAGGAAAGAATACCAGGGGGAAGTTTTTGAACAAAGAGAGGAAACAAAATAAAGAGAGAGGAGGGAAGAAGACGGGGAAGCTTGAAACAGAAGGGGGAGTACAAACACATCAGCATTGCTAAGGATCGTCATTTTTTTAGCTCACCATTCTTCTTCACACCCGCTGTAACACCATAGAAGAAAAGGCAGAAGCCCGCACCTCGGTACAAACGGGAAAAACAGCAGCAAAACACCTTCCGCCACCACCGAGAAGAGCCACCATCGCTCTGTTGTCATCATCACCGCCAGCTGCCACTTTTTGCCCAGCCGACAACATCACCGTGAGGAGAAGGAGGAGGAAACATAAGCAGAGGAGAACAAAGCTGAAGGAAAAAAAAAAAAACAGAGAAGAAGAAGAAAGGTCGACCACCGTCCAAGCCACCAGGCCCCCACCACCACTAAACCAATACCGAGAAGGGAGACCATTATGCACAGAGGAGGACGAACAACTGATAGAAGAAAACACCAGAGATCAAAAAGAGAAGAACCATACAAAAACAAAGGGTGTATCTGCATAAAGAAGAAGAAATACTGCAGCAAACACTGCTCGCCACTGTCATAAACACTGTGAGCCCTCGTCGGTTTCCTCTCCACTGCCACCAGCCTCACTGTGAACGTTCGCCATCACCTTCGCCCGTTTCATTTCCACGTCTAGATATGCATTTTTCATCTCTTTAAATGTGGTTTCCTTTTGCATTTTTACTGTTCAAGTGAATTATAATTCACTTGAACAGTACCATTTGCATATGTTACTAAGCATGCACACATAAGCTTCCACCCAGGACGCTGACTTGGGCCAGTGACCCGGTTAGGCATGTTGGGTCTAGCCCAGCCACATGGGCCGGGTCGGGCCCAACAAAAAAATACAAAACAAAAATTCTTCAAAAATTATTTCAAAAAATCTGTGATTTTCCGCAAGTTTGTTATTACATTTTGATCAATATTGGTTTGTATTTTTATATTGTAAAGATACAAATCCAGTATTAAAATACTCGATTTTCATCAAGTAAAAAAAATTATAAAACAAAAAATATTTTGTTTTCATTCATACGGCCAAGTATCTTAAAAATAATTATAAAAAAAATCATCACATCGTATTTTTCTATTAAAAAAATCATATTGTTTATTTTTTAATTTTTTATATACATAAAACAAAAACATTCAAAAAGGGTTTTAGAATGCACTTTGGCTTTAATAACAAGTTTGTTAGAGCCATGAGGACTTGACCAATATTTTAAAAATTCTAAAAATATATTTTTTTCTTGTTTAGTTTCTGGAATTATGAATTTATACATAAAACATATTCCTGATATTAAAAATATGGTTTTTTATAGACGTTAGAACGGTTAGGATTTTACTCGATAAGATAAGAACCTTCTTATTGAGGAAGACTTTTCTTGAATCTTAGACGGATAAATAATTAAATAACACCTTAGCTTTTTATCAAACAATCAAATAATGCAGCTTACTTTAGATAATGTGTATCTGGGGTACTAATACCTTTTCTTTACGCAACCAGTTCCCGTACCCGATCTCTGAGACCAATTAGGATTCCTAGTGACCAAAATACTAGGTGGCGACTCTCATTCCATTTTTCACTAATAAAAGACAAGAATTTCTTCTCTTCTTATATTTACTAGATAGGTAGATACATTTTAGATTTAAAGTGGAACCATTTTCGTCGCAACACCGCACACGTACGATCTCTATGTCTCATACCTCGTTCCAGCTAATACAATTCATAGCTTGTGGCAAGCCTGGTTTTTAGGTCCTGATATTACTAAATTATTGTTGATTGGGTAGTCAATATCTCATATAGAGAAAGAAATCCTATCACTGAAGTGATTCTCATCCATATCTGTACCCTTTGAGTTTGATGGGTTGTAATCCATTTTCCTTTTCTTCCTACCATCCATTAACTAAAGGCATGATCCTTTCTACCTAATCTTCTGATTTTGTACTTCTATATCCGACTTCTTATTCATATCTTATTATCCACTTATCATAACTTTTAAATATTCTCCTATTAATTTGTTACTTATATTCATCTAAGGGAATTATTAATGATTTGGCATTGATATGAAATTGAATGATCCTGGATTTTTAGCTTTGATGCAAGGGTTTGTTAAGCATCATTGTCAGTTGGAAGCCTATCATCCCTAATCCATCCACTATTATCTTTCCATGTGATCCTTTTTTGGTGTTGTCCTCATCTGTGCACTCTTACCCTTCGTTACGTCCTCTCATAATAATTGAAACAACTTATCACAAAGTTTGTATGAATATCTTATTTGTCATAGATAAAATAAAAGGCAGGTAACCTTTCATAATAAAAGTGTATCAGCAACCAATCTCATTCTCCTCGACGTATCTTTTTCCATCTCTTCAATGGTAGTTAGATATCTGCCATGAATCATACACATATACAACTCCACACATCATTGTTGTTGCTGTTGTTATACTTCACACACCAATAAAATCCCCAATCTGTTTACCGATACTTTTTGACATATAGTCAATTGGTGGGTCATTAATTTAAACATAAAATTCCAAGTGATTAAATAGGACTTGTGTTGGAACCTCTCATTCTCATAATTGATGTGTAATTAGCATATGGTTATCAAATGTCTATAGTGCACCCTCTATTACACAATTCAAATCATTTTGATGAAAAAGCTGGAATAGATAAAGTCTTGCATTCAATTTCTTGATACTTATATCTCCTTTTGGCCTCCACAAACCTGTTATCTTGTTTTTCGTTGCATTGAAATTAATCTCTATCCATGAGAAATCTTCTAACTAGATACGAGTTATATGATTGGGTTCCTTCTTAGCACTAGCTCCCTAGTACAACTTCCTCTTCATCGCCCATAAGATAAAAGGTTTTGAAAACTACCCTTTATGAAATCAAAACAACAATATGAAATTTCAGTCATTTGCCCATGAGCAAAACAACAATACAATACATAACTTCATTCCCTTACCATGTGAGCAAGACTTTCTATCTTTTAAAACCCGAAAAAACTTCATCATGAATGTATTATCAACTACTCGTCGTTTAGTTTGCTGTTTCTTGACTAGTTGGTTTTATAGAAAGAGATGTAAGTGTCCATGTGTAAACCTTGTCATAACAATTAATTATTGTCTTGATTATATGTTGATTATTTGATTATAGCTCAAGAAACTAATGATTGTTAACTAATCCTTGCTTAAAAATAGATTCACATCTTGATTTTTAAAGTGTTTTTTAATTGTTTTTCACTTAAATTAATATTTTTTTTTTATTTTTTTTATTTAGATATAATGATGTAAAAATAAAATCTAAAATAATTTTATTTTAATATATTTCTCAAGTAAAAAACTTTTTAAAATACAGCAGTACCCGGATCCATAGAATCTTATTTTATAAGGTCCCCACATTGATAATTTGTCTTATGGTATCCCACTTGCAGCTGCTAGACATCGCATGCCCATTGCAGATCATCGTGGTGGGTGGCTTACCATGTGGTCGTACATGTCATCCAGGCAGTCTTCCACGTGGCGGGTGAAGACTAATCAGTTGCCAATATAGTTTGGTTACCCGTTTAGAACCTTGGATGGCTTTGTGGCTCAAAATTATTTGTCCTTTTAATTAACTGTTGGATATTGTACTACTGTGGGACCAAGGTAAAAAAATTTCTTTGTAATTTATTTTTTCAATTCAAATTCAAACTAGAATGAAAAAAAAAACATAACTGGTGCAATTATTATGTTTGCTTTGGATCTTACTAATAATTGAGAAAATAATTAAATCTCGAATAATTTAGATATTTAAACAATTGATAATTTTAATATTTTAAATTTGAAGTTAGGTGAATGAATTAAATAATTTAAATATTTTTAATTTAAAATTAAAAATAACTTTCCTTCATTGTGAAAGCTATTATTAAGATTTCATAATTAATTGTTTTTTTTTCTTCTTTTAATTGGTTATATATATATATATATATATATATATATCCCATCTAAGAGCACTGAAAATGATGTCAGACTGTAATGAGACAACTCGCACACAGTGAGACAATCCCGTTTCCTTGTTTCAAGGCACCGTTTTTAGATTCTATTCCTTTCGCTCCAAACAACCCTTTGCCTCCCAGCTTCTAAAAATCTTAAAACCTTGTGTTGTTCTTATAGCACAGGTGTCAATTTCTCAACAACGTTATTCATCTCCCGAGTCACGACAACTTGCGTTATTGACTAAGGAGTGGGTGCCCTACCCTATTCGTACATTCTTTTCTGTCCATGGTGGTATAGTTGGCCTAAGGCTGTTTTTGTATTTTACCTATTTTTGTGTTTGTGCTGAAATAAATAAGATATGTGGTAATAAATTAAATTATATTTTGTATTATAAAACCTACTTAAAAAATTAAGTTTGTAATGTAATTTTTGTGAAGTATTTTTTATATATATTTTTAATTGAATTTTATAAAATCTTGTTTGGTTTTACATTTTAAAAATGCTTTTGAAAAAAAAATTTCTTTACTTTAAATTTATATATTTTTAATGTTTTTATATCATTTTAATATACTAATATCAAAAGTAATTTTTAAAAATAAAAAAATTATTTTGATGTATTTCCAAGTAAAAAACACTTTGAAAAGCAACTGTAACCACACTTTCACCAAATATTTCATACATTTATTTTGCTACACATAGGTTTCAATCACATTTTTTACCAAACAAGTATTTAATCCAACTAATCGTAGCTGACCACATTTTTTTTAAAAAAAATATATAACCACGGAAGTTATTTAAAAAACAAACACACTCTAACATGCAGTAAAACTTGGGTTATTTGTCAGAATTGTTGATTTTATTTTTTTAAAAAAATTAAAATATTATATTGATAATTTTTTAAAATAAGTTGAGGATTGAATTTTAATTGGTTCAACCTAAATTTTCAACAAAATTAACCTGTTTTTTTTTATTATTAGCTTTAAGTTAATATAAATTTTAAAATGATTAAATTTTTAAACCGAATTTTATAAACTTGAAATATCGATGTATAAATGATAATTTTTTCTTTTACTAATAAAATTTTTGGCAGCTGCCCATGCTCGTCCGTGGCGTCCGAGAGGTGATATGCGCACTCCTCATCCTGATAATCACACTCTCATTGACTCTTTTTTTTTTTCCTTCCAGATAATCTTGGATAACTACAGTCTACACCCTTCCACAAAATTATCCTCTCCATGTTTTTTTCTTCTTTTATTTTATCCGAAGCTGTATTTTTGCTGAATTTCATCGAAAGTATTGTACTACAGGGATCAAGTCTTGAGGGAGGGGCAGCATGGAAAAGGAATCTTGCATTCCTAGTTATCAATGCACTGTCAACACCTAAACTCTGCAGATAATTGGATCATGATGAGTGAGTGGTGATTGGTTGAGTGATTTATTCTGGGTTGAGAGTGTGGCTGTATTATTAGTTTGTTATTATCTAACTTCAGCTTTTTAAAATATTTTTTTAAATTATTTTCATATATACAAATAATTTAAATTAATATTTTTAAAATGTTTTTTTTATAATTTTAATGTGTTGACATCAATAATAAAAACCTATAAAATATTATTATTTTAATATATTTTTAATTAAAAAATACTTTTAAAAAAATCACGAAAAAGTGCAGATATTAATCCCCACAGTGTTTGCATATCAATACACAGTATACAAGATGGCCGAAGGCATTTAATTGTGCTATGGTATGATATGTTTTCAGGTTTTATATATTTGTAACACAACTCACAGTAATTATTTTTCATCTGGAGATAAATTTTAATTTTTTTTCAATATCCTATAAATTTGGTGTTCTTGTTGAGACATGTTGCTAGTCATGTTAGATATTTTAGCCATGTCATTATCTATGGTGATTTGACTTTTTTATTTTATCCATGCTACTAATAACATAATATTACTTATTTTCAAGTTCAAATTAATTAATGAGATTTTCATAGTAGTTAAACAATGATGTATATACTATTTTATTTTTAATTAAGAAGGGATCTCAATTTTTTAAATTAAATAAAATTTACATCTTTATTGCGATAACACCAATTAAATACCAGCCATGTATTTTTTTTTTAATTGTTAGTTTAAACTAATAAAAAACACTATGATTGAACATACTTTCGCACCAAGAAATCCGATGAAGCTTAAATTTCAGTGCACTGAATCTGATCTTCCTTAAAAAATAATTACTGTATGGATGACAACTATTTGTTAAAAATATCTTGAAACCAAAATTAGTTTAAGATTCTCACGAGTGATAATGAAAAAAAATTAAGGATGTGTTTGTTTTTTAGATAATTTTTATAGTTGTGGTTTGAAAATATATAAATTTTAAAAAAATATTTTTAATTATAGTTAATTGAATTTAGATATATATTTGATAAAAATTATTATTGAAATTTATATATATATATATATATAAATATGTATAAAAAAACGAGTAAAAAATATTTATGAATCTTAATTAAAAAAAATATATAAAAACTACAATACAAAACTTGTATTTTAAATTTAATTTTTAGTAAACCCCGGAGCATAAAACTCAGTTTAATACCATACTAAATAAACTGCTGTGTTTATTTCACCACTAATATGAAAATTAGCGGAAAACAAACATCATCTAATAAAGAGTAGGAGAGATTTTTTCAATGTGGAAGCAGAGGTACAGAAAAAGTTTCCTCAAAGAAGGAGATCGAAAGTTTCTTCCACGCACAGGCTTGAATTAGAAGAAGAAGAAAGAGGAAAAACAGGACAATAATGGAATTGTCTTTGGTATGATGACACTTGTCCTGGCTAGAATCCCCTCCACCATGCTAAAACCTGCATTTTATATCCGTAAAAAAATAAAAAAATCTAGAAAAATCTTTCAACCTGAGATGACAGCCCTGTTTATCTGTCATCTCTCCGAGTACGAGTAGAGTTGTCATGTACCGGTAACTTGTGATTGAAAAAAGAGAAAGCACCCTAAGGTAACAGTCCTTCTTCTCTGCTATCTCTCAAAGTAGAGTTGTTTTATATATTCAAAATATGTTGTTGAAAGAAAAGAGAAAAGAAATGGAACTTAACTGGGTCGCGGTTCAACCAGGAGTCGACCAGCGGTCCAACCAACTATCTCATCATCATCATCACAATCAAATCATAGCTACACTGGAATCTCCATCTCCTTCAAGCTGTGATTTCATGAATCCATTAACACTGGCATAAATCCATACAAAGAAAGATACTAAACCAAGTGATAGACTTAATAATTACATCCTCTTATTGGCACTATTATTTCAAATCTGAAAATAATTAATGTAGATGTGACTGCGACAAAAAAGTCAAAGACAGCTAAGATTTCCCAGATCGGACTAAAACATGTAGTCTTATAAGCCAAATACGACAAATGATTGTAGCTAAATACCAATGAAGTAAATAAAACGGCAACTTTCAAATTAACTACGGTCCAACTAACAAGAAAATTCTCTTGTAAATTTAAGCAACTTCTCGCGAGTCTTGTGATCGAACTGCTAGATAAATTGATTAGCATTTAAAAATTAGAAAAAAGGATTAAGGAAAAAAATACTGCCATGCAACATACTTCTAAAAATCGATAGGGATGACCGGAGACAATAACTATATTGCAGATAAGAAGTGTCAATTTATATTTTAAAAATTAAAATAATATTATTTTAATTATTTTTTAAGTAAATGGTTTTAAATTTTGACTAAGTTATAGAGTTAATCCAAATTATTTATCAAATTAACGAGATTTTTTTTTCTTCAACCTCGTATCTAGTCAAATTTTATATTAATTTTTTAATCAGAATTTTATAACCATACTAAGATAATGTTTAAGATTATGATACAATATGTTTTTTTAAATATTTTTGTTTTAATATATTAAACTAATATATATTTTTTATATTTTTAAATTTATTTTTAATATTCGTATATTAAAATAATTTAAAATTATAAAAAAATTAATTTAAAACAAAAAATTTAAAAAGTAATTTTTAAACATAAAAAAAAAAAAAAAAAGCGTGAGTACCTGACAGCCTGTTAACGCCTTTTCTCTCACGCTCTCGAACGCACAGGGCAAAGAGAGCAAACGGACTCGACGATAAATTGGCGGATTTCAAAATAAGAACGAGTTAAATTTAAGGAAGATGTTGATGTCCGTGTTTCTCCCTGCTACAATTCCCAACAAGACACCTCGAATATAGGTGGGTTACAGGATAGTCTTGAGAGAGAGAGAGAGAGAGAGAGGGCGAGCGGGCGAGCGGGCTAGTAAGTTTTTTTAGAGAGAGAAAACAGGAAAAAACATACAAATGGGAAGATCCACTTCCTGTTTCAAAATAATCTCCTGCGGCAGCGATTCTGCTGGGAGAGATGATCTTCAACTCCCTGAGGTATCTGACTGGGCAACCATGATCACTTTCTTTGTCCTTCTACTGTTTTGTTTCTATGTTCGGCTACTTCTGTTTTATACCTGTCACTTTTTGTGAGTTTGAGTGGTGATTTTTGAGCTAAATTCGTGGATTTGTAGCTATGAGATGGTGGTTGTTGCTAATTTCGTTCTGTTTTTGTTTGGTGCTGAGAAATTGTTGGAAATAGTAAGTAATGTGTGAGCGTGTCAAAGATCCTAGAAACTTTGAATTTTCGTTCCATGAAGTTCGATGTGTAACGGTCATGAAATCTTAATTACCGTGTCTATTAAAATCATAGAATGTTGCAGAAATTTGTAGCCACTGTTTGTTCTTAATCACGATTTTAAATCTTTTATATTTGATTCAGTTAATGTATATTCAAGCTAATTTAATTTGTAACTAGTAAATGTAGTATGGCATGATGATTTTTGACTGATTCAAGTTTGAACTAGGATGGACACACGTAAGATCCATGGATATGGATGACTGAAATCATGGATGACTCAAGGAAATTCTGTGGATCATGGGTTGCAATTTGCAATTGCCGGTGTCGATCAGGCATTATAAGATTTTCCTTGGTTGAAAAATGTCTATTTTATATGAATTCTATTGGTTTCTAAGCCTACAAGGCTTTTTGAGAAGTGATTCACCATCAGGAGTTACAGATACAGGTTGGAGTAAAAGGAAGTCTGTCTTAATGTAGTATCAGTTAGATGATGTTATTTAAATTTCATTTCAGAGCAAGGGTTCAAGTGACAAGCGTGGATGGAGTTTCCGGAAGAAATCTGCCCGTCATCGAGTTCTCAGCAACACTATCATTTCAGAAACCACCCCTTCTTCGGTGGACAAGGAGAGTCCAGAATCCACAAATCTAAACTTCCAACAACCAGGCATTCCTCCTGCTCCAGATAAAATTGCTGTGATACAATGCACTGATGAGAAACCACAGCTGTCTGGGAAACCACAGCTGTCTGAGAAGTCACAGTTATCTGCTTCAACAGAACAGGAATTACCAGAGACCATTGTTGTAACCAAGGATGAAAATGAAGTTGATGACCATGTGGATGAGTCTGTTGTTATTATCATACAGGCTGCTGTCAGGGGTTTTTTGGTAATTTTATTGTGGTTAAGGAAATGTTTGATAATGGAGCGTGCTTGTTGGTAATTTTTCTTATTCACACTTCTTCACAACTGTCTTCCAGGCTCAAAAAGAACTCCTCAAGCTTAAATATGCTGTTAAGTTGCAAGCGGCTGTACGCGGTCACCTTGTCAGGCAGCATGCCATTGGAACCCTACGTTGTGTTCAGGCCATTATTAAAATGCAAGCTCTTGTCCGTGCTCGTCGTGCTTGTTTGTGGGAAGAGCAGGTTGGTGGGAAGCATGGCAGTCCTATATCCAATACCTCGGTAATGCTACTCAACTCAAATAAGTTTGTTTTAAGAAAATGTCTCTGCTTTCACAAAGGTTTCTGCTTAAGGGTTCTCGTTGACAATAATCTGGCACAATCCCCTGGCCAAATGAAATAGCTAGGTCTTCAAAACTTTCTTCCTGATCCTAAATTTTGCATGCCAAATCAATGTTCTCACTCGGATAGTATTGCTTTGGTTCTAAAGACATCTTTGGAATATAATAGAAAATCGTGAATTCTTCAAAGGCAAGTATGAAATGACATCCTAAACCAATGTTTCAAGGTGTTTACTTGGAGGTTAATGAGTTACCTTAGGATCTCCAGCAACTTTTCTTTTCAATTCTAGTTATTGCATTATTCCCACTCTAAGTGATAGCTATCATAAAATCTACATGTAGGAGGATTTTCTGCCCTCCTGTCGTTAAGGAGGAAGATCAACATGTATTCTAATGCTTTTGGTAAAAGAATCTGTTTATACACCTCATGGACTGCAATTCTCTTCCTGAATCATCAGTCTCATACAATTATTCTTTCCCTTTTGCTTTCAGCAGAAGGAAAGCTCGGTAAGCAAACCAACCACAACATACATTTCCATTGAGAAGCTGCTTAGAAATAGTTTCGCTCATCAGGTATGGAAAAATGGATGCCTTTTGCTGTGTATTTTGCAACTGTGTTTATGTCGCTTATCCAAAAATACTGACCTTTTGCTTTGAATTAAAGCTGATGGAGTCAACACCGAAGAGGAAGCCTATCCGCATCAAGTGTGATTCTTCTAAACCTAACTGTGGTTGGAAATGGTTGGAGAGGTGGACGTCTGTTTCATCAGCAGAACCAACTCCCAGACCAGATTTAATAACTGAACAACTAGAAATAGAGAAGAGTGAGAATGTTACCTCTCCAATGCAAACTAGAGCCGCACCTGAAGGATTCTGCGAGTTGGGAGATTCAAAATCTAATATGGAGGAAATTGTTTTGCCATCTGAAAGTGAAGAGAATATGATAAAATCTGATGCGTCTGACTTCAAGTTTCAGGTGTGCCATCCAAACTCCCCTTTAGCAGGAGATATTTTGGAGCAGCCTCAACCTAAGATGATTGGTAAATCTGACGCAGAAGAAACCTCAATAACTATAAATTCGCTTCTGAATCAAACTGTTGAATCTGAAGTGAATTATAAAACAGTGACTGATTCTCTTCCTTGTAAGCAAGAATTAGAAGGTGAACAACCTGATCAACCCAAACGATCTATGAAAAGGGAAGCGGCTGAACAATTGGATACTGAAGAAAAGGAGTTTGTGTATGGATCAATGAAGGCAAGCAATCCTGCTTTCATTGCTTCCCAGACAAAATTCGAGGGGCTGAGTTCAACAGCCAGTTTGAATAGATCATCTAGTTCTTCGCATCAAGATAGTGGAATTGAATCAAACACAGACATATCTGGGATAGATACTGAATCAAGGACAAAGGAGCTTGACATGACAGAAAACTCAGTCTCCCACATTTCAAGGGTGCAATATGGTGGCTCTGAATGTGGTACTGAACTTTCTGTTACTTCCACTCTTGATTCACCTGATGCATTTGAAGTTGGAGCTGAAGAACTCGAGCATGAAGCCAAAGTTTCAGAGGAAGAAACTTGTAATCCTAACAGAGCAAAAGACCAGGACATCAAAGACAAGGTTTCATCCAAGGATCCAGTTTCTAATTTGTCTCGCGTGAATCAGCCTGAGAAACTTGAGGTCGTCAAAGGTGAATCAGCAAATACAATTGTTGTTGCTGATTCCACACAGGAGGAGATGAGTCCAGTGAGAAGTGTATCCGATGTCCAGAGAGAGGTGAACTCTGAGACTGGTGGTCCAGCATGTAGAACATCCCCAGAAGCTTCTCCCAGAAGTCTTTTAACTGTTCCAGACTCCCAAGGAACACCTTCAAGTCAGTTATCTGTGAAAACTAAAAAGAGCAGAGCTGACAGAAGCAGTTCTAGCCAAAAACATAAGTCTTCATCAGCAAGCAAGAGATCTCCATCGAACCCAAATCATGATTCTGGTGCGAGAAGTAGTGTGGAACAATTGTCCAAAGATCAAAAGAATGGGAAGAGGCACAGCTCATTTGGTTCTCCAAAACCTGACAGCACTGATCAAGAGCCAAGAGATAGCAGCAGCAGCAGCAGCCCTTCTCTCCCTCGTTTCATGAAAGCCACAGAATCAGCAAGAGCCAAAGTGAATGCAATTAGCTCACCAAGATCCAGCCCAGATGTGCAGGACAGAGATTTCATCAAGAAGAGGCAGTCCTTACCTGGTGCAAATGGAAGGCATGGTTCTCCACACATCCAGCGGTCAACGTCTCAAGCACAGCACGGTGCAAAGGGAAATGGTAGCCACGTTGTTCATGGTATGCTCTGACCTTTTTCTCACTCATTTATATTCTCTGTTGCACTGTGTTTGAAAAGGTTTTCATTTTCATTTAACAGATATTGCTCTTATTGGGGATTTTATTTAGTTTACTTTGCTGTTGTCTTCTTTATCTGATGAGATCACTAGATATAGGATTTTGGAAGCTCCAATTGCATTTTTTAAAAGACTTAAAAGGATATTGTTCAATTGTGTACTATTATTATTATTGGAGGATCTTCGCTGTTATTACCATAAATTGCTTAAGAGTCCATTCTGTATGGTGTAACGGCTGGTGGCCATCATGCATCATGAAACATTACAGTTTGTTGTTGGATGGTTCATTTTGGTACGCAATTCTTTCACCTCAAATACAGGTCTAGTATATTTTTGCCAATGAGGCTGTAGTGCCTAATTATTTAGTGAAATTAGTCAATGCCACTTGAGTTAACCATCATGGCATTTGCTGATGCGATGCTAATATGGTGGGGAATTTGGTAATCTGGGCATGCATTTGTCCTCGCCCGGGACAATCATCTTGAAAATGATCATTACCGTGCTTAACTGCTCAAATTATGCTTGATACAGAGAAAAAGTGGCAGAGGTGAAAAAACGGAAATAATAATGTGCACGGCACAGTATTTTACCTGCCATGGGAAACCTGGAGTTGATTGCTGGTCCACAAGACGGCTTGATATCATGTTTTATACTTCAATTTTTCTGCACTTGGATGTCGCCTTAGTTATATGCACACTCGGAGTTTGGTAGGAGAGGGGGTATATATATAGAACTGAGTAAGGATTTCTTGTATATTACTGGAACCCAAAAAATTTTATATATTATTTTCTCAAACTCTTCCCTGTGGAGGTGGTCGTGTGTTTTGTTCAACATTATTTTGTGTGATATTGTTGAGGCTTGTTAAACATGTTGTGGATATGTATCTGGAGTTTGCGACATTAACAGTGAATTCTGAGCTTTCCAAAGGCCCCCACTGGTTTTTTCAATAAATTCTTTATTTCTTTCAGTTTGAGACCTAGGGTAGAATTTTTGTTGGTTCTTTCCATCATTACAAAAGGAGTCCTGCAGGTCTGCAAACTCCCTTCATGGAAGGGGCGCAGAGTCCTGACGGGGGGCATCAATTCACTTTCAAGACGTGCTTCTGAGTTCTGCCCTTTTTTAGAGTTTTTTGTTTTTCCGTAAGTGTTTTTGAAATTTTTTTTTATTATTTTTTGTCTTAAATTATTTTTTTATGGTTTTGATGTTTTAATGTTAAAAATAAGTTTTTTTAAAAAAAATGATTTAAATATATTTTTAAATAATAAATATTTTTGAAAATAATAAATCTTGTATATTACTAACACAGATGAGACAGAAAAGAGAATCGTCTGGCTCTCATGCGCAGAGTGCATCGGTAAGAATGTACATGCTTTGCTCGATAACACTTTGCTGGGTCGCTATATATAATAGGCCTGGGCAGATTTAACTTTATCAGAACGCAAGCTTTCGAATTTATGTTTTTTTTTTAAAAAAAAATTAGGACAATCAATTACAAAATTAAAAAAATAGCAAAATAACACAGTTTATGTTTATAGCAATTTTAAAACATGATATTTAATGAATTTCATGATTATGAATTTATTAAATATTATGTTTTTCAATCATGATTTTGTATTTGGGAATTTTGATAAATTTAAAATCAAGTTATTTTATTAATATTTTTTATATGTTTTATTTTACTAAATAATTTTTTTTATTTATTTTCTGTGCTAATAAGTGAAAATGTCCTTGGAATTCCCATCTTTTCTTTTGGTATCTGAGCTGGAATCCTTGAAAGCCAGGTGACATGAACATGAGGTCATAGTTTTGAGATTAGCTTGGTTTAAGGTTTGGATTATGAATTTTGATTGGGTTATCAAGTCAGTTAAATTATTTTTAAAAAAAATTAAAATAATATTATTTTAATAAAAAAAGTTAACAGGTTTACAATTAAGTCAGATAGATTATATCTAATTTTATTTTTTTTCAGCCCGATCTAGTTTTAATCCTGGATCGACCGGGTTTTGAGTCAACCCATCAAATCAGGCTAGATCTCAAAATTATACATGAGATTAAAAAAATAGTCATAGGTCCAAAACATTTAAAGTTATAATAGCATGGTAAAAAAAAATAGTAAAAAAATTGGAATAAAAGAAAATTTCGGGAAACTTCCTATGAGTTAAATACAATGATAGTGATAAGCACTTTTCATTGGAGAGAAGGGCATTTTGGGGAGGGGGGGTGGTTACAAACTTGAATCTGCCCTTAAATTTAATGTTTATTTCATTAAGAAAATCTACACCTAGTCTCTAAGGCACTGCCTGGAAGCACGGTGTAAATTGTTTTCTTATTAAAAATTATTATTTTTATATTTTTAAATTATTTAAATAAGATAATATTAAAAATAATTTTTTAAAAATAAAAAAAATATTTTAATATATTTTAAAATAAAATTCATTTTAAATCACGACGGTTAACCCAATCCCTCCCTCTTTGAAATCTTATCGTGCTACGATCATTATTGTTTTCAAATGTATGATAATATATTTTATATTGACAACATCAATCCTTGAATCCTATTTCTGTCGTAGCTAGCCAATCTGATGGTCCTGATTTTTTTTCTATTAAATATTTTTTCGAACAAAATGTGTATGTTCGAACATTATCTCACGGATAAAAAATGGAGTTTGTTAAGCATTTTTCTTTAATTTGTAAAATTAATCATGTGCTAATACAGTGTTTTTGTGAACTCCACCACTGTAAATTTTAAGAAAACGTCCAGCAGTGGAAGGGCTTGTGTCCTTCCTTTACACCAGGTTTTAAGTTTTGTTTGTGTATGCCTGTCATCTTCACGGTGCCTTACCTGCTCACTAAGCTTGCAGGATGTTCAGTGAGTTCGAGGATTAGTTGTGGTACGCGTAAACTGGCCCGGACACCCTGGGTTACCAAAAAAAAAAAAGAATAATTGCTAAATTATTTAAAGACTCGTAAAATTAGTCGAAATCCGTGTAAATTGATCCGGACACCTTGTTGATAATAATAAAAAATAATTGTTAAATTTTTCAAATAGTTTTCAATGAATATACAACTTTAATAATGACAATTATATGGTACATCTACTGGTTAATATATATATATATATATATATATATATATATATATTAACCAGTAGATGTACCATATAATTGTCATTATTAAAGTTGAGTACCTAACCTTAAATCTACAAATTTAATATATATATATAGTGGTAGTAGATTAAGTTTTTATATATATATATATATATATATAGTGGCTGAAGAATATGTTGATTCCTTAAATTTTTAGATTTAAGTTCTGGTACCCAGCACTTGGAAGAATTTACTAAGTGTTTGATATTGAGGTGTAAAGTATTTTTTTAAAATATTTTTTTACTTTAAAATATTTTTTAATTTTTAATATTAACATATTAAAACTATTAAAAAATATCAATTTAATATTTTTTCAAGACAAATGATGTCTTAAATTTCTTTGAATATATCACCAATTATATATTCAAAGCTAGTTATAAAACAATTATTCTCAATTTATTAAATAATGAATATATCAAAATACCATGTTTATCCATAATAATAAAAAATGACAGCCATCTTAGTAATTGGTCTCACGTGAGACCTTTTTTGAGACCTACCATCAGCTGGTCCACGCGACCGGCTGAAGAGTTTTTGGTGAATTTAGCATCGTTATATATATAAAAAGAATAATAGTTGGATTTGTTTTTAAAAAATAATCATTAATTAGATGACTCTGTACGAATAGAAGGCCCATGTATTTCAAGTACGTCTAACCCAGCCCATTAATTAATAATGCCCTAAAAACGACAAAACCGAACCGTCGTCCATGGCCAAATCTCTCAACTACGCATGTGCTGACGCGACCACAGCTTAACCTTTACTCAGCCAACTGTCCTTTCATCGTCCAACTCAAAAAAAGAAAAAAAAGAAGAAAAGACTGGTCAGAAAATCTTAACACTTAAAACAAAATTAGTCAAAACAAACTCCAATCACGTTTAACTAACGTGCTGCTCACCTCCACTCGCCAGGTCTGTGCCAGTAAATTTCTCAAGCAGTTATGAGAGATTCATCAGCATTCCATGTTAAAATCCTGATTATTTTTATATTTTAAAAATATTTAATTTTTTAATATTTTTTCTTCACTCTAAATTAATATTTTTTAGTATTTTTAAATTATTTTAATATACTAATATTAAAAATAATTTTAAAAAAATATAAAAAATATTATTTTAATATATTTCTAAATAAAAAATATTTTAAAAATCAACCACAACCACATTTCAGAACAATCTTTAATAAATAAAATAAACTTACAAATTTAAATTAAAGTAGACTAAATTTTCCCATCTACTTCTTTGTTCTTTTATATATTTTTTTTAAAAAAATTAAAAATTAAAAATAAAATTAACTAGAAAATTAAGTTATCAATTAATTTAAAATGACAATATTACATGAAACAAAGTTAATGAGTTTTATACAAACAGATTCAATGACGAGAATTCTAATATTATATGATTTATTTTATTTTTATTTATATAAAACTCATTTGTTTGTTTTTATACAATTAAAAAATATAAAAAAATAAATAATAGTTTTTAAAATCATAATAGGTGATTTTGTTAGAGTACAATGATCAAGCTATAATTTTCTAGGGCAAAAAAGAAAAAAGAAGTTTGCTCAACTATATATATAAAAAAAAACATCTCGATTCACGCGCTAAAACCACAACACGCGTCACTCCTGCAAGCAACTTTACAAACTATAGATACAACAAGAGATTGAAAATTAATAGAAAACGGCGTAGAAACGGCAAAGCAAAAAGAAAGAAAGGAAAAAAAAAACAGAGGATCTAGGGTTCCCTGGGATCTCTCTGCGCTCTCTTCTTCGATCGCTGATTATCGTGGAATGGGTAAGCAATTGACAAAGAGAGATATCGATGCAGCTGTATATCTAGTTTTCTAGGTCTTGGAACTCGGGAGTGGAGTTTATACTCTAATCGAAAATTAATTTTATGGCGAGGGAAATTGGAAATTGAAAGAATCGAAGAATTTTTGTAAAAATGCGAGGGTTGAGGAAATCAAAAAGAGTTTGTTGGGCATCAGATGTTAATCTTTGTCAGGTAAAATTGCAGATTTTCGAAGAAGTTTATAAATTTTAACAAAAAGATTTAATTTGTTGAATCCATTGACTAAACAAGAAAGCAAATTAGAATCATGATGAATTTGAATGCATGCAGTTGGAGAATAATCTTTGCTATTTTACTGGAAAGAAATGTGTTTGTGTTCGCTCATTTAGCTTTGCTTCTGGTGCTGTCTGTGCTTGTTTCACCTACTCTGATAGTGAAGAATCCGATTTTATGATGGATTTTCTGATTTTTTCATTGCATTTCCATGTTTTAGGAGGCAAATACTATTAACTGCATTACATGTAATTTGAAATCAGAAAATCAGAAGCTTTTTGTGTTAGGAAAATCACCAGTTGTTTTATTTTTTTAATTTCCTTTTGAACTGAAAGTGAAAATCTGTGTGCTTTATTATGTTCTTTTGCATAAAAATGATCTCTGTCGTTTGAGAGGCATTAATGAATTTAGAAGAATGCAGCACTGAAAGTGCTTTTGTTTTTCTTTGAGGTTTCTTATAGTTTGTATGATAGATATGGGGTATGATGAATTTACGAATACATAGAAGCTCTCTTGGCTAAAAATTAATTTTTTCCAATTCGAATATTTTTAATTACATTCGAGTAAGCAGTTTTATGAAAGCTGCTTAAATTCGAGACTGAGATTTATGAAATTTCAGCTTTGAAGTATTTTTGAAAATTGGTGTTGCCTTCATTGCATGTTCACATCCAAAGAATCTTGATAGAGATAACAACAATTTATAAATACATAAAAACTAAAGCAGTAGTAGAATGTAATTGCCTTAATATTTTAGTGAATTCAAAGATGTATTGAAGTCATTTTGACAACTATAAACAAGAAAATAAGAATTACATGTGTTTGTGGAGCTTGGACAGCACTAACTAAGTATGGTAGAATAGTGAGAACATACAAGGGGGGGCAAATGGTGTGGAAACATACATGGTCAAGAATTACATGTGTTTGTGGAGCTTGGACAGCACTAACTAAGTATGGTAGAATAGTGAGAACATACAAGGGGGGGCATATGGTGTGGAAACATACACGGTCTCAAATATGCTTTCTTATAAGATCAAACCATCAAGTTTTAGCAAATTCCAGGAATAGCCATGTCTTTTTATGTTTGGATTTTTGATAATTTGAATGATGAATTTGAATGTCCTATAGGCAGGGTAGAGTTGTTAATCCAACATGTAGCTTGAATTTGAAAAGTGACTATGTTGCATGAATTGAGTTATCAAATGATATTGTCGTCTTCTAATTCTCATGACTTTGCACAAAGTGTCTGCTAACCACTGTATGGTGGAAAATGTGTCATGTTTTGATTTAACTTCTAAAAATCATTGTTATCTCTGCTGGGTAAATAATTTTTATGTTTTGAGTAATAAAAAAATATTATCACCAGTTTTGTTTCTCCTTTAGTTCTTTACACTTTAATTTTGGAAATACAGTTGCCTACAAACTCTTTGCTGCATATGTGGATGTATGGATTGTTGACCTACTTGTTGTTTTGGTAAAAATCTACTTACACATTAAGTGCTCCTGGCTGCATCATTTAAAGTGCTTCTAATTGATGCTGTTATTATGCTTTGGTGGTACAATTTTGTGATAGATTATTGATAAAAGAGGTCCTGTCATGAGGCAGAATATATGCACATGCATGTGTTCCTAGGATGATTGAGATAAGAGGGTTTTGCGTTTAGCTGGAACTTGTGCTGAAAGAGTGCTTATGTCTATGCTATAGTAGTATAGTAAAGGTGCAGCTTAACAGTGTTTTCTTAACTGGTTTCCTTCTAAATTTGTTTTCATTTTCTCTCTCATCTGTAAGGGGGACTGACTCCAAGATTAGAGCTGCCTTTTAAGAAGGGAGTCAATTATGGTATCCTGACTGTTAAGTTCCACAGAACCGCTGGAGAGGCATGCTAGAGGATCAGACTGGATCAGGGAACTGTGTTCTTGGCTGACAGCCAATAACCATGAACATTGTGTTCTTATAGATTGTGGCACATTATGCATCTCTAATCTCTGACTTGATTTAAGTTATCAACAGATTTTAATACACAGCATCCTTAGAGATTAGATCTGTTTCCATAATTTGAGTGATCCCTGATCACTGATCCAGGAAGCAGTCTTCTTTATTATCACAAAGATGAAAGTTCAAACACAAATGTTGGCAATGTAGGTTTTACCTGGTCTTTCAATGATGCTCCTTGGGGCTCATCCTTCTCTCCTCTGCTTTGATTCTGCCCTTGTCCCTTTTTCTTTTTCCAAACCATTACCTTTCCAGAAAAGAATCAATCTGCTGAGCATTGTATCCTATAATTGGACATAAAAAATCTGAACTGATTGTTGCATGGATTTGGATTCTCTGTATACCTAGCACTGGAGGAATCAAAATGGGTTCAGGAACATTGATTCCTCTCCAAAATTGCCAAGAGATTCAGCAAATATTAAACCAATAAGTTTTTATCTCTACCTGCCAGAGGTAGAGACTCAAGCTGATTTCAGAAACGCTCATGTAAAGAGCAAGATTGAAGTATATGCATCCTCTTAAACATAGCCACTGTGGTTGCAGCTCCCATTTGAAGTTTTTAAACCCATCTACCAAAAAATTGTCTATTATTCTGTCTCTTGCTGCTGAGCCATCGGCTGCTTATATGATTTACCCTTATTTATAGTCTTCATATAAAATGACCATTTGTTGGTTGTTTAATATGGTCCAGCATCATGCATTCACCTTTAATGGTTGTTTAAAATGGTCTCTTAATTATCAGTTTACCAATTATGGCCAGTTCAGGATGTGCGGAAAGGAATTCCATGAATTCGTGTTGTTCAATGCAGTATTATTTTTCACCTGAAAAGATCTGATTTTTCTGTATAAACTAACACTTGCGTTGTCATTTCTTTGTATGAGTTCCCTTTGTTTCAATTGCTCCATGGAGTTTCTGAAGTATAAAAAGGATGCTGATTTTCACTTAAGCAGATCTGAGTTCTGTATAAACCAATATTTCTTTTGTCATTTCTGTGTGTGAGTTCCCTTTTTCTCAATTGCTAGATGGACTTTCTGTTGTATAACTGTAACAAAGGATTCAGACAGTAGTTATAAGGGCCCAGAAATTTGACTTCTGCTTCTCCCTTTACCAGGTAAGGTTGTTCCTGTCGGAGGAATCTCCTTCACTAGTTGGGTCGGGTGCTCAAGATCACCTCCAAGCAAAGTTGTCATGGCCATCTCATTCAGCTGGAACCGATGACTTTCAGCCCCCTGGCTTTGAAGGAGGCCATCCTGCTAGTCAATTGCAGATTAAGGTGTCAGAAATCCCTGTGATAAAATGGAGATGTCCGCCCAGGGTGAGTCACAGTTTTACAGTCTTTAATTGCCCATCCCTTTGGTTTTTAATATCAGTTATGGCATTGAAAGTTTTGAACTATCACAGCTTGTCTTGAACTTGACTTGGCAAGTGGTTTCTGGGGAGGAAAGTAAAGATATGGAGTTTCAAAATCAGAGAGAGATGAGGGTGCTTGAAGCAGTTTATCCTCGACCATCTGCCATTCCTCCAAAGTTTGCTTCTTTTCTTTTTACCTCTCTCACTCTCTTTCTGAGTTCTGCTTCTTGAACTGAAGAGTTGTCTATATGCAGCCCTGCTTTTTCTGTGGACTTGGAAAGCTCTCAGCATAATGATCATCAAATTCCTCTGATTCCTATTACCCCCATTGAAGATGAAGATGCAGCAGAGGAACCATCTGATGTAATGGGACCATCAATGGGTCCAATGAGTTCACAAGCCCAACTATTAGCTTCCGGAGTTCCATCTTCTCAAAGCAGCATTCCCAGCATTCCAAATGAGAAACCGACTGCTGGATTGCTCCCTGGTGTTGAACCTGGTGCAGTGGCTGCTGCATCTGCCGCCTTTGCTGCTGTCAAAAGCAACGAACAGGGAAGTTTGATAGACCATGACCTGCTCATTAAAATTCTCAGCAACCCGAAATTGGTTGAGAAGTTGGTTACTGACTATGGAGCTGTAGCCAACGCACAGAATATTCCTAATCCCCCTTTGTCAGATCCTCAACCTCCTCATCTAACTTTGCCCAATCCTGCTCATATTCAAGTGAAGAGAGCAGAATCCATTACACAAGCATCATTAACTGCGACTCCAAGTGGATCATTCTACACGCAGCCAAATGGAACAGGAATAGGTGTTCTTCCTAGTGCACGGGTTCTTCCACCAGGAGTTCCATCCTCACCATCTATTGGAGCGACACAAGCAAAGGACATGAGCTATTATAAGAACTTGATTCAGCAGCATGGAGGTGATAGACAAGAAACACCTCAGCAATTTGGTGGCCGTTACAATCACCAAATAGGTACAAGCCAAGATTTAGTTAATTCTAAGTCGAGGGAATCAAAACACAAGATCATGAAGCCTTGTATTTACTTCAATACTCCAAGAGGATGCCGGAATGGAGCCAATTGTGCATACCAACATGATTCATCGTCCCAGAAAAAAGGCAGTAGCATAGCAGAGGTGCAGAGCGCAAAGAGAATGAAAATGGATAGGGAGATCAGTAGCTAGTGTAATGTTTTATTTAGCTTTCATTTGAAAAGGAAGAAAAAGCTTAAGCTTATTACTGCTCTACTTTTTATACTTTTTTTATTTCATTTTTGGGTTTATCTTGCAGCAAAG
This sequence comes from Populus tomentosa, assembly GCA_018804465.1. Taxonomy (NCBI): domain Eukaryota; kingdom Viridiplantae; phylum Streptophyta; class Magnoliopsida; order Malpighiales; family Salicaceae; genus Populus; species Populus tomentosa. The sequence goes on from CM031977.1 coordinate 18,938,134, forward strand.
AGTTCCTCTCTAGCGTGGAACATTAAGATTTAAACCTATGGGCTGAAACCATTGAGAAGTTGATGCGGATTCTCTTGTATCTATTATGAGTATACATTGAAGTTGGTGGGGAGTTGATATCTTTGAGCAATTGTGTGCAAGCCTTTTGAATGCCACGTGTAAATGAGTGTAGAACCTCGCCACCTCATGTCAATGTAAAACATGTATCCAGGTTTAATATATTTTCATTTTTGTGGCTACCACAAGATCGAGGTGGGGATTGTCGAGGGCCATGCATCTCTGAGGATCTACTTTGAGACGTCCCAATAAAAAATGGTAGGGATTTGAATTAAGAATTTAAGATTTGAAAGGGAGAAAATATTTTGCAACACCAATCTTTGTCATCAAAATCTAGTTCTCTGTGATCAAGGTCACACCGCTTTGTAATTCGTAGCAGAGTTCACCAGTTTTTTTTTTTTTTTTTAATCTTGACACTAGTTGGCAGTAAGAGTATTCTGATTGCTTTGGCATGTTATAACGACCAATTTGTTTTATTAAAATATTTTTTAAGAATAATACTTGTATAAAAATAATTGAACACCAGATTTTGTCAATCGAATATATTCTGTGGTGACCAATTTGAATTATAAAATAATTCTTTTGATATTAAGAAATTTGTTTAAAATCCGTACTTGTACAATTAATTTTATTTTTAATCAAATACTAATACTAATTGATCTAATCTTGATGTTATTAATTAAAAAATGAAAAATAAAACTCATCCTATGAAAAATGTTTTAATATGCTAGAAAAAGAGATAAATCCATAAAACTCGTCTCATATATATATATATATATATATATATATATATATATATAATGTTGGAGGAAACTATGTTCCAATGAAACATAATTTTGTCATGTTGTTACAACTCCCACCTTATGTCATATCGTTTGAAGTCCCATGTTTAGTTTTATAGCTGCTCTATTTATTCATTTGTAATTTATTTTTGCATCAAATAATTTATTTACTTGATGGAATATCTAAGTCTTGTGAGTATTTATATCTGAATAATCAATTCCAAGAAAATAAATTTTAGTTTTAATTCTAATTTAAGAAACAAAAAAAAACAAGAAATCTATAAATGAACCAACAATATATAACACTTGCTAGTTATTTTTACTCACGCTACATCTCGGGTCAGATTATTTTTTTTAACTTTAAAAAAATATAAACACGTTAGGAAATAAAAAATTTGAACCATACTAGCCAATTTTTTTTAAAAAATACTTAAATGGTGATATGTTGGACAATATTTTTTTAAAAAATAATATTAAACAACGACACATTGGATTGTCCTGAATCAACCATAATTAACCTATGAAACCTCATATATAGGGTATCAGATCGTGATAAAACCATGGAATCCATACTAAAACAAATTAAAAAGTCCAATTATAATGAATCAAATATTAAAGACTAAAAGTAAAAAAATAAAAAATAAAAAGGAACCCAAAACAACCCCAGACAAATGTTTTTTAAATTATTATTGATATTAATTAAAAGATCAAATTGCTCACAAAATCAAATGATTATAACAAAAAAAAAAACCAATACAAGATTACAATTGAGCTACTAAAATCAAGCTTTAAAAATCTTGACTCTAAGAGAAATAAAGTAATAACATTATGCTTTGAAAATGAATTTTTTTTTTTTTTTAAAAAAAAAAACAAGACCCAAGTTAAGTGTTGTTTTGTTTTTAAAGGTATTCTAGTAATTTAGTTGTAAAAAAAAGTTGTAAAAAGATAGGAGTAACCTAAATCAACTCAAAAATATATAATCCATGGTAATTGAAGGAGTGTAAGTGTAAAATTTTGTAAGGACAAAACAATAAATCTAGTCTTCATCTACAATAATTGATTTGGAAAAATTTTCTAAACCGAGATTAATTTTTTAAATTCACAAATTATGAAATTGTAGACCTGGGTTCAATTAAATAGTTGAATTCTCAACCAATTTAATGTTGAAGGATAAATTTGTAAAACAAATCTTAATCTAAAAAATTTACCAAAGCAAAAAAAAAATACAAATAAAAAATAAGTATTAAATCGAAAAGAAAAAAAAAATGAAGGTTGGTGAAAATAAAAAAATAAAAAACTATCTCAAAATAAGAAAAAAAAACAATAAAAAAAATAAGAACCAAGTCTAACAGATTAAAAAAAAATTAAAGGATGATGAAATTAAAAAAAATTAATTAAAATAAAACAATTAGGAATAAAAAGAAAGGGAGGGGCCAAATCCAAAGAAAACAAAACTTGAAAGGTTGATATATATATTTGAAGGGCCAAACATAGATTTCTAGGAGAAGAGAGAAAGTAAAAAAAAAAAAAATATATTGGTAATGAACCAAGGTTCATTGACTACACACATCTTCTAGGAACTAAGATATTCTAAAAAATTTGTGTGTGTATTCTAAAATAAAATCCTTCTCAATTAAAATAATATTTTAAAATTTATATGATGATACAATATTTTTCAAATAAAATTAAAAGTTTTTAATGGTAATACTAGTGATTACTTTATAAAAGATCATATATGAAACAAATATGCACTTTTTTTATAAAAAAAATCCCATTAATATTAAATGAGAATGGAATATCTAATATTTCTATCGTGAAGTTTTTATGTAATTCTCATGTATTTTGTCTTTTAATTTGAACATACTTTTCAAATCATGATAAATATTTGTTATAAAAACCATGCTATTACTAGAAAATACATGTATATATAAGCTCTCTCAACACAATTCCATCGAGTTTCTTAAAAAAAAAAATTCAGGTAAAAAACGCATTGTTCCCTACTTTATTTTAATCATAATTTGACCTTCATTTATTGTGATAAAATTTCTATATAAATTAAATAAATCAACTTATGCACTTACACCACATTTTTGTTTTTTAATACAAGCTTTTAAAATTGAATAGCACTATTATTGACTGAAATAGAAATCAACTGCGTATCGCCGGCAATTAAGTTGGTTTGATTTCTATATGACTGCAACTATTTCAAATCCCATCGAAACATGCATGCTGTACAATTTATTCAGCGGTCTTCCCTCCGAACTCTGTTGGGGTCAGCCATCATATCCGTCATCATCTTCTCAGGTGAATCCTCCCAGCTTGCAAAAGTTTTCATGTCAACCTGCCAAAAGTACAGCGTTTTTTTTCGTATTTAGATTCAAGTCTTGCACGTGAATATCAACACATGCCTCGCTATGAACTTTGCATGGCAGGTTACCTTGCGTCTTTGTGCAGTGAAAAGATCCTCTCTCTTCTTATATGAAAATTGAATTTCCCTTGCTTTCCTCCCACCTAAACCCCAAACCTCAACCTCTAAAATCAAAGCTTCAGCTGGGAGAAATCCCTGCAATACAGATTTATAAAATAGAAAACAATGTCGTTCAAGCTTTCACAGTGAACATACACTAGCATGGATCTTCTAGTGTTCATATAACGTGAAGTGGCAAAATATATGCTATTGCCACAGAAAATTCAATCCATATATTGTCTAACAGGCAATCTCATATTGACAACAACATTTCCGCAAAGGTGACCAAGGAACAAGATCAGAGGTTGCCTTCGGTGAGAAACAAATCTCAGAAAGTCAATGGTGAAAAAACCAAGTCAGAAGGTTAACAAAATTATTAATAAATAATACTTACTGATGCATACAACAAGATAAAGGCCAAGACAAATTATTAAAACAGAAATTAAGAAGGAACAAATGATTAGAAACCGCTAAGCGTGCACAAACTAAGACCAGACAAAAATCAAGGAAGGTTTTCACTCATTATAATAGCTAACATCATTACCCTCTACCAAATTAGATTCTTCAAAAACTAAGATTCGAGAGCCAAAATCTCACTATTAGCAGTAATGCGGTTAGCCATTACACATTAGTACCTGATTAGGGAAAAGTGAACCTTGCTGGTAAGTTTTGTCAACTGCATGATGGCGAACTGTAACTCTGGAAAAGTCTCCATCCATATAAACCCTCTCGTTCCCAATGGTTCCTCCAAATGCAATGCCCACAGGCTTTGGACGTGCCTCATAAGGCTTTGGACGTGCCTCATAAACTCTACCAGTAGGATGCAAGTGGCTGTAAACAAAGTTTTTCTCCTTCCCTGCCAATGGTTTCACAATTTGTCATAGAGGCCCCATAAAGGAAGCATTTCTCATGGATTTCAATTTGGCTCATCAACTTTCATAAAAGAAACGAGCAGCAAAAAACAAGCAAGAAACAATTTGTGACTCTCTCTCTCTCTCTCCTCACTTATTTGAATCACATACCAGAAGGTGAGTACATGTGGAAGACTGGACTTATAGCATATAGGGTTCCAGAGGTTCCATAGAACAGATCCCTATTTTCGAAACCCTGGTGGGTGAGTGCACCTACAATCCATTTCCTACAATTGGTGCTATCCTCACTTGCATCTCCAGAAGTAGCAGAAATCAAAATCAGCATTGGACCAAGATAACCTTCGATGTTAGACCAGAATCTGTTCAAGCCCTTCCCATGGAGAGATGACCTGATAACAAGCGTTTGGTAAAATTAGATGCAGTAGCAAGCAAATAACTTAAACTTACACAATAAAACCTGAAAGAAAGAGAGAGGTAGGGAGGGAGGGGTTAGGACTTATGAGTAGCAACTGAAGCATTATGAGCAACTTTATAGATCACTAAATTTATTTAGGGCACCATCAGGGTCAAGCAGCATAACGTACAAGTAAATAGGTCTTGAAAAATCAAAAGGGAAGATGACACACCGATAAATAAGATTCTCATCTGTAGCATCACTGTTACTAGGAAAGTATGGGCTCAGAATTTCTTGACTTATTGCACTCCTGATTGTAAGGGAAATTGCCCATGCTTTTCCACAGGTTAGAAGACAAGAGTTGCATGCCTTTTCTGAAGAGATTTGTCTTAATGATGAGCTTGAAGATTCCAGTGTATCTTGCTGTTGATTGAGAAGAAAAATCATGTGAGATACAAACTCGTATAACTAGTAATACATTTTTCATAGTCGAGTGGGATAGAGGTAGTGAAGACCGAAAGCAAGATCATGGTTTCCTGTTTTATAACCAAAAACAGGAAAAATTCTAAGCGGATGGCTAACCCTTAATCTTTAACTGACATCAAAGCACCAATTTTTGTGGTTTTGTTAGAACTGGATACCTCCGAACTAGTGCAGTTTTGCAATCTTGCATTGACAAATTGTGTAAAACACTCTGTGAGGTTTGTCACTGTTGTCAGCATCCAGGTAAGAAACTTTCCAGCAGGAAGTTGAACATCTAAAACCGAGACATCACAATCCCACAATTCCAATCCACTACCACCTTCAGCACAAGAAACAACTGCGGATAACACCAAAGGACTAATATCTGGAAGATACAGATACTCTTTCTCTTTTAAAAAATTCCAAGTTTTTGAATTCCACAACATAGTCCAACACATCCAAAGAAACATAAGCACATCAATAGGCAGAAGCGACCCGCTTATCTTATATTCACCATCATCAATAGCTTCAACCTCCAGTTTCAAAGGAATTCCTGCTTTCACTCCCGTTGCGGAAAATAGTCTCAACAATGTATTAAGCAATACTGAAACAGGCATCCTCCCACAGCATTTCAAATAACCTCTAACAAACTCAATCCAATTGACCCCTCCTTTATCAGTAATGAAAAACAGGTCTACCATTGATGGACCCAGATGATCCAATAATCCCAAAAGGGAATCAGGCATTTTCAATGCTTCACATTCTGTGCTTTTATAATTCAAAGAGAAGCATTGCTGCAACAATTAAAATTACAAGTCAATTTCAGAAAACAAAATTCAACATCTAAATATAAAATTAAAAAAATTCTTAAACGCTGGAAAAAAAAATTAATCTCTATTCCTCTCATACAGTTATACCTCAAGTAACTTCGAGATTGAACTATTGAGCAAGTAATGGCAATACAGGAATAAAAAAAAGCTTTTGGAGTGAAAAGCTGGATTCTTTTACAAGATAATTAAGAAAACATGATTTATTTTCGGTGGTTTTGCAAGTACCTGAAGAGACTGAAGAGGGATTGCATTTGTTTGAGGATCGGCAAGCTTAGAGAAAGCATTTTGAAGCAAGGAGGTTGATCCAGTGGAAGCTGCTAGACTTTCCACCTCCCTCTGTTCACTTGATACGTTCTGCTCCTTAGAAGACGATGCTCCCATTCTGGCGGCAAGCAAACAACAATTGAGATTTCTTTTTTTCCTTAAAAATTAAGTGAATTTTGTCACTTTCCGTTTGATTCCCTAGAAAATTCAGTGAAACTCTCTCTCTCTCTCTCTCTCGGTTTATGATTTAACGGATAAGAAAGAAAAAAAAAAAGGTATATTCGTTCTAGTCCTACACATTTTACTATGGTAAATAAATAAATCTAAATAAGTAATATGTTAGAAGGAGGAGTCAAAATACTTGAAATATCTTTATTAATAATAAATAATAGCACCCATAAAAATGAATTGGAACGCAGCGTTTAATGCTCGTGAGGGGTTTGACAACCCGACCCGAAAATAAAGCGATTCGGGACGGAGATTTGGATACTGGCATCGCGCACGAAGAAAAACCACGAGAATTCCAACTCTTATTTCGAAATACTCCTCACTTAGCTTACTCGGAACTCTGATCTAGGGTTTCGTTGGAGGGCTTTTTGATCAGATCTCTAGCCAATCAAATGACGCCACCTCCAGGTCCTTACTCCGGTGCCAGCGCTCTCGCTCTGGTAAACAACTCTCTCTACACTTTCCACTATCAAAGAATCTTCATTCTCGTCCTTTCCTCCAAAAATGGAGTTTTTATTTTTTGTGTGTGTAGGTGGCGCGTGCATCAGCATTCAGTTTTGGCTTGGTTTATGGAAGTGTGAAGCTCAAGATTCTCAAGGTAGCTAATTCAATTCTTACTTGTTTAACCTTTCTTGATTACCCAGATTTATTTCTGTTATGGGTTCATTTTATATTTTTCAATTTGATTTTTTTATGGAATTATAAATAAATAGATTTTATCACCAACAAACCAATAAGTTAATCATGCTTAAGAATTTGATTGAGTTGACCTTATTTTTAGTCTGGCAACTTTTGTTGCTTGTTCTTCATGTTTCAGTTCAAATTCGACTCACAATTAAAAATGGTGTTGTTATCTTTAGAATGCATGACACATGGATGCTAAATTTGTTGTTACATTTTATCGATTTCGTTGATAGAATTTATATCATCTTATCTTATGTACTGAAAGCATACTCAATTTCTTTTGCCTGCTAGATGAAAGCAAATTCACATAAGAAGGTGGAAGCTAAGGCGCATCACTGAGGAGCTAGTCTTAGGATGATGAAATAAATGACCATCGATCATTCAAATGGTTACCATATGATTACTCTTATGCAAAAGATGACTCTTGGTTTAGAGAATTATGAGTTTTTTTAATTTTTGTTTATGAACGTGAATTTCCACATTTATGAGAAAGTGAGGCAGTTTTCGATAAATTGAACACTTGGAAGAACAATTATTTTGTGGATTTTTGGGTATTCATTCATATAATATACCATTAGGATTTCACGATCTTCTTTATGAATGCTAAGTGATTGTACATTGTGATTCATACGTGCAGATAATTATTGTTGAGTAGCTTGTCTTTAGTTGTATGGTTATGCTGTTTCAAGGTTTTGTTCTACCAGTTGATGCCCTAGTAAATTGCAGAAATAATTTTGTGTGGGATTTCCTCTTTCGTTGTCTTTTCTTTTTCTTTTTTTTGAATGTTTATGGGAGGGCATATAACAAGATTAAAGATTATGTGTATACTGCCCATCCCTGTATGTTTAGCGTTGATCCTTTGATCACCTATTTGTTCATAACCCATGCAATGCTTGATCAAGTGGGCGTCGATGTTCGTGAATCAGGATTTTCATCTCAGGAGTCGAGGAAAAATTTGCTCGAAATCTATTAGAAATGTAAATGATGTTTGTGCGGTATGGTTGTGATGCCTGGTGGTACTTTGATTATTTTGTTGTCTATCAATAATCTAGGTGATTCTAGTTAATGGAACTTTCTCATTCATGATTCAGCACTCTCACATTTGCCAAAAATATCCCTTCAGAAATGTGAATCTAGTCCTGTATGTTAGCTTACTATGGTTGCGATGCTTGGTGGAGTTGACGATGTCAAATTGTGATGGTTATTTTCTTTTCATTTGGCTTAGTGCTCGCTGCCTGGTATTGAAAGTCCATAGCTTGAATCAAGTTGGGGAATGGGTTTTGTTCACTATATATATTTATTCTGATTATTTTCTAATCACATTATATCATTCATGGTTAAACATGTTTGCAAGCTTTGCTACATGCAAATCAGTTCTCTAACTCTTCTTTTGTTTTCCCTTGTTTTCTGTGTTGTATGTAGTTGGCATTGCTGGGCTTGTTTTGTCTTCTGTTACTTTACATGCACCCCCAAAAATTCGAACATCGTCCGTCATGGTTCTTTTTGTTCATGACTTTATTTTCTTGTATCCTCTTTACCTGGGGACAGGTTGCAGCCTGCTCTCTCCCCCGTGACTTTTTTTTTTGGTTTTAAATTCTTTGGTTGTTCCTGATTAATTTGTCATGATACAGCATCAATCACTATCCATGCCCGTGACTAAGGAATTTAATTTTTCATTTTGTTCGTGCTCTTCATTCTTGACCTAAAATCAGGGTAGAGAAACTTGATCAGACCTCCCCATCTTTAGCAGCCCTGGAAATTCCAATGTTGATTGCAGTCTCTTTTCCCTTCCATAATTTGGGTTCGGCAATTCGAGTGAAATCTCTCCGGTGGTCAAGACCAGAAGATAAATCATATCTGCAGTTAATATGTATGCTATCGTGGTAGTACGGTTGCAGTTTGAAAAGGTAGGTTTTAGAAAAGCTAGAAATTATAGCTTTTTCTTTACTAAGATTTCAAAAGAGTTTTTAATAGGTTCATTGTTCAACCATGGAAAAAAAATTGTTTTGTTAGCCTAATAACTCTTGTTTCTTACATTAAATTCCATATATAATTGTGTTTTAAATTTTAGTTTTGTAAAAACTAAAATATTTTATTTTTTATTCATAAAAACCTGTTTTTTATTTATTAAACATTAAAAATTTTATATCACAATAATTTTAATCGAATATATTTTTTAACCTATTCTTTTTTAAACCACAGCTAAAAGTGTTTTGTACCTTTATTACCGTTCTAATTGCAACGACTCAAAATCAAATGAAATTAACTGGGGTGACATGTCGTTCTATGATAAGAAGTACACTAATACTTTGGCCCTCTTGCTCGGTGAGGAAACAGAGAGTGGGTGCGATGTCCTTGACCATGGCCATGGGATTATCAAGTTCCTTTACCGAGGCTGTGTTGTGGACCGTGACAAGCCCCTTGGTGAGAGCATTCCATCCTTTGATTTTCACACGTGGAGGGCCCAGATTACCCAGTGGAAAAGGAATCTCTTCACAGATCAGCCCCCCTCCTTCCCTTGATGCAGATCCATATCACCTTCCATCACAAACATGGTTTTCCCCCTCTTACTGCACCCTTCATTTAACAATAATGTATTTTAACATTTACCAACCACAAAAAAGCATCCAATGATGTATGAGATGATTGCTTTTTTGTTGAAAAACATTGCCGGATTCAAATCAGATTAAATCTTAAAATAAAAAGTTTTTAAAATCCTAAAATAAAAAAGTTTTTTATTAACTCAACTTGTTATTAAATCTCGCCATGAAGCAAGATGCAATTAATAACTCACTCTATAATAAAGACCGCGTTGATAATAATAGTAAAAAAAAAAAAAAAACTAACAGCTTGACATAACTGCAACCGACAAGTTGCTTTCCAAAGCTACTTTTATCTTAACTAATCAAGCTTAAGAAATTTCACAACTTGCTTCATCCCTTCACAAATCTCACTCGCCGAGTACATACACACACCCGCTCCCACAGACTCTCTCTGTGAAAAGAAGAGACCGAGATGGGATCAGTGTCCCTGAAAATTGGAGATGGAACAGCCAGATTCAGGAGGGCAAGTTTCTGTTCGTCAGCAGTGAACATTCTCATGCTCTTCTCTGTTATAACCACAAATCTTTTTGCATTATATGCCTTCACATCTTCTCCAAAAGACCATCAAGCTCACCTCGTTCACAATCCCCATAAAAACATTTCTTTGATCTCTGAGCATGTCTCTCTAATACTAAGAGAGATCGCTTCTTCTCAGAAAAAGCTTGCCAGGATGGAAAAGGAGCTTTTGGGCTATGAAACTATGGATATTTCAAGGCCCAATATTGCAAGTGAGCTCAAATTGTTCTTGCAACACCATCAACTCCCTCTTGGTAAAGATTCAAGAACTGGGATCACTGAGATGGTGGCTTCTGTGGGTCATTCTTGTGAGAAATCTCCAGACTTGTTGTCTCAGTATATGGTTTACAAGATTTCTGGGCCTTGTCCTGATGATTGGAGCCTTGGCCAGAAGCTGATTTTGCGTGGATGTGAGCCTTTGCCCAGAAGGAGATGCTTTGCCAAGTCTGTTCCAAAGGTGGGTCTTTATCGTTTTCCTGTTTCACTTTGGAAACCTGTTAGTGAAAAGATTTTAACTTGGAGTGGTCTTGGTTGCAAGAATTTTGAGTGCTTGAATAAAAAGAAATTGAGTAGGGATTGTGTTGGTTGCTTTAATATTACTACTGGCTATGAGACTCAAAAGTTTGTTACAGTTAGAGGCAGGAATGATTTTCTTATTGATGATGTGTTAGCTCTAGCAAGTGGAGGAATTAGAATTGGATTTGATATTAGTGGTGGGTCTGGAACTTTTGCTGCTAGAATGGCAGAGAGAAATGTGACTGTGATTACTAATACTTTGAATGTGGATGCTCCATTTAGTGAATTTATTGCAGCAAGAGGGCTTTTCCCTTTGTATTTGAGTTTAGATCATAGGTTCCCTTTCTATGATAATGTGTTTGATTTAATCCATGCTTCTAGTGGATTGGATGGAGGGGACAAACCTGAAAAATTAGAGTTCTTAATGTTTGATATCGATCGAATTCTGAGGGCTGGTGGATTGTTCTGGTTAGATAACTTCTATTGTGCAAATGATGTGAAGAAGACAGCTTTGACTCGATTGATTGAGCGGTTTGGGTATAAGAAGCTGAAATGGGTTGTGGGTGAGAAGGTAGACACAGCTGGGTCAGGGAAATCGGAAGTTTATTTGTCTGCCGTACTTCAAAAGCCAGCAAGAGTGTGATGATTACTAGAGTTTTCACACGAAACTGAAGGAGGTGAAAATATTGCTTCTATTTCTAGCTTTGTTCACACAGAATTTCGTGTGAGTTCAGTGCCTCAAACACCCTCATGAATTCATTCCAACATGCAATAAGTGCATCAATTATTACTTCTCTCAACTGTAAACCAGCATTAGAAGATGATATTTGTGCTTTGTAATCCATCAACTGCTTTATCTTTTACTCTATTTTAGGTGAATTATTTATCCAAGCTAAAAGAAATGTTAGGAAATGGAAAATTCATAGTGTATTTCTTAATCTTTGAAGTGCGAGTCCGTGCCCGTGGTGCTTGTTCTAGATCTTAAACCTGCCTTCTTTCCTTCAACATTCATTCTTCGGTTCCAAATTTGAGTTTGATACATGTCCATCTCAAGTAATGCTAGATGTGATGAACTTTCTCCCCTTCCCTCGATTTCCTTGTATAATAAATATGTTTTTATTAGAGAATAATATAAATTATATTTTGGAACCTCACCTAATAGTTTAAGTTATTGGGTTGAGCTGGTTTTTTGACATGATATCAAAAACCTTGATGACCTAGTGGTCACGAGTTTAAATCTCACTATTCTTATTTATTTAATAAAAATAAACATAAAATAATATGAGCATATACAAGTTTCAAGTTTAAAGAGCTTTTATTTAAGAAGATGGGTTAAAAAAATAATATAAATCATATCCTGAAATCTCATCTAATAACTTAAGTTAATTTTATTAGATTCAGTTAATTTAAGTTATTAGATTTATTTAGTTCTTTGATCATTTTCAGATAGGCATTCAACTAGCCCTGTAGGCTGTGTATTGGTTAATTTATCAGCTAAGATAAATGATTTCTTTGAACGTGGCATGTACAATTGCCTTTCTTTTTTTCAAAAGAGAATCAAATTTAACAGCAAGGTTGCTGTTAATTTTCTAATGTTTTGTTTTCTTGTCCAAATCAGAGATTTATCTTGAATCAAATACAAAACCACTATGACGAATCATTTGTTTGGTTGCTGTGTTTCTGAAGGATGCCTGATGGTGTACACTTGCTATATATTATCATCAACATTCAAGGGACCTAAACTGGAAACTTAGGTAATGATATAGCAGGGGATCGGCGGTCATCACATATTCTCTGGTCTGTCCTCTACATGCTCCTACTTTTCTCTGCTTCAGGCCCTTGATATTTGAGTGCCTCTAGTTCATTGGGGAAATCAAGAGCATACGAACGTAATGATGGTAGGAACAAGTACTAGTTATAGATTTTAGCTATGGACTAGATTGGGAGCCAGCATTATGCGTGGGCCATACCAATTTTTTTCAACTTGAAAAAAAATAATTAGAAAAGGGTTGTGTTTTTTAAAATAGTAAAAACATTCGATAGTTGGATTAAACCTTGAATAATATGATAAAAAATAACAATAAAAATAAACCAAAAAATACATGGAGATATATTATCTGTCTCGTCTATAGTAACCAAACGTTAATTTTTCAGATTGTGCTTGACTTTAAGTTAAATAATGAACTCTTTATACTCAATCCTTTAACAACTTATCCTTCCAAACATTAATGTTTCTGTCTTCTAGATTGAGCACTAAGGTTCCGGGCTTGCCCGATTCCCCTACATAACTACTTATGGGACAAGACTTCGATTCGACTTCGAACTGGTTCGGAAATTATCTTAACACCTCTAAGCCCACCTCATAGCTTATAATTACCTCGAATGTTTGCTTATAGGATGAAGCTGAGACCCGGCCGAAATCCACTTCTAAAATAACTATAAAAGCATAGTTATAAAACCACCCGGGAGCTGATACAATTTGAATTTGACTCGGTTGATTCAAAAGACCACCCTGTAATTTAAATAAAATCTTTTTTTATTTTTTAAAATAGTTTTGTTTTGAAAAACAGATAAAATAAACCAATTTAAATTAACTCATTAGTTCATTATGACTCAAGTTTTAAACCAAATCATGGAACAACCAAACTTCGCTTAGCCCCTAAGGCACTATAAATGACATGTCGCATCATACCAACATCTCATTACAAGAAACTTTGTCCAAGCAAATAGCAAGCTTGTCTGGTCAAGTAGTACAAACAAATCTATTAACTAGCATGTTACTATATTATACGCTAAGTAGTTATGTCTTGAGCTTCTTTGGAAGGATAATATATAATCCATCATCCCCTTAATTATAACATCAACTAATATAACATATCTATTCATATATCAGAATACATCGTGAGGCTAAATCGGAAGAGCCCACATTACTCACCCTCTCTGCCGTGGGTGATTCGGATAAAGTTCTCCGGGAATGCTTTTAGGTTTGAACAGGCAGAGAACCATTCCGGGAACATTCACCGCCACCACGTGGGAAAACGTCCTGTTAATTGCGAGGGGGCGCCCCTTGGTTGAAGTGGTTTTATCGAGCATGGCTACCCTCGGTGATGGGTGCATTGGTCCCTTGGATGTTAGCGCTGTTAAGAAGCTTCATTCCTTCTTCACTCATCTGCTGAACTTCTGAAGGTGACAGAATCCTTATGCAACGGACACAGCCGACAAATTCCCTACACAAGCACATCAAACTTAGGCCTAGAATAGGACAGCTTGGAGATGAAAATATATAGAACGATTAGCATCTACACACGGGTAAAAAATAACCAGAAGCATGCCAGCAAAACTAGAACTTACTCCCAAGGATCGTCACCAATGAGTAGAACGTCATTCTCGTAGTCCACGTATACTAATTTCCACCCAGAACGTTTAGGATTGTTTAGAAGTCCGTCAAGTCCAAACATGCATTCAATAGCGGAGCATAGTTCTCCATAATTTTTAAAACTCGAGACATCAATTGACCTGCCAACAGACCCTGTTTTCTGAACCTGTAATAAACCCAAACACTGTTAGCACCTAAAATTGAAACATTCAAAAGCCCTCGGCGACACTCACAAACACACAGAGGGCTTAAAACATAGACAAAGGTTAACATTTAAGGAACAACTTCACTAGACTAAAGTCTTCCATATTCAAAAAGTTATGTGAATAATGCGATGTATGGTCCAAGCAGACAGTTAACAAATATCTTTTATTTACAAGACAATCATTCATACCTTGGTATATGTGCGCACACGTGGGGCTACTTGCTGCCACGAGCTATTCTGGAGCATATTGCTATTATCAAAATCAACATTGCTTGAAGATGTACCACCAGAGTTGTCAGGAAAGTCTTGCCGTGAGAAAGCTTGGGAATCTGCTAGGCTTGCTGAGGTAATCTGAGACTGAACATCCTGGCTTGAGCTGAGGTTGCCGACTAGACAATCCGAAGCATTCTGCAAATCAGCATCCTTTAATGTGCAGAACTCATCTAGTATAGCACTTGAGACAGAAGGATCGACCACAGAACCACCCCCATTGCTGGCGTCAAAGTTGAGAGAACCATAAATCCCACTTTGATCATTGCTCTCATCAGATAAATCCTTCACTGCACCCGAGTTTAAGCTACAAGGCTCTTGCTGAGTCAAAGAAACCAATTGGTTTGCTTGGGATAGAAATCTTGAATTGCTCATCTGATGATCCCACACGTCTTGATTCATAAAAGGTAAAGAGGGATTAATTGCTTCCGGGAACACAACTGATGTGTCCTGTGATCCAAACATAGACAGTGGCCCCGATCTATACATCCCAGCAAGAGACATGGGATGTGATATCCATTCATCTGCATCTAGAAACGGTAGTGAGCAGTTAGGTGCAGTAGCATCAGCAAGAGGTGAATGGATCTGTTGGGAATTAAGTAGCGATGATTCTGGAAATGCCTGTGCAGGCCAGAGGCTGGTTTGTAATTGTGAGTGGCCCTGATTCTGGTTTTGGAACGCTAGATGATTTGTGGCATTCTGCTGGGTCATAGGACACGATGATGGTTTCTGCACAATGCATTCTCCTGTTGAGGTTAGCTGGCTTAACTGATCTGGCAAATGCTCAGTTTCTGCCTTTAATTTTCTTTCACCAACTCCAACTGATGCTTGATTTTCAAATTCGCTTGAAGAAAATGACTTCCCAGCTACATTTATTTTCGATGAAGATGAGATTATGGCATCAGATTGGTCTAGACAGATCTGTGAATAATTCTGGTTTTCTACAGACGTAACTCCTGACTGGTTTAGCTGAGGCATCTGATTAATTGTTGCCTGCATGTTCTTAACATCTAATGAAGCCACCTTCGCGGCAGAAACTTCTGGTAGTGCAGCTCCACAGATTCCAGGATAGTTAATAGGATGAGGTTTCATTAGCATGTTAATCAGTTGTTCAGAACATATGTTTGACATTGAAGCATATGGGAGATTTGCATTTCCACTGCCAGGAAGCCATGAAAGGGGCTTTTTTACCAAGCTCCCCCACTCAGAATCTCCTGGCAGGACAAACAACATAGAATGAATTTCCAACGAATTTTCCCACAAAAAAAGAAGTCAAAAACCGAGAACCAAGATAAACCTTACCTAAAAATCCAGACTGCAAGGATCGTTTGAGACCTGAAGTCAGAGAAGGAAAAATAAAGAGACTTTCAGGAGTCTCAATTTCCCATGAACTAACCCTGTTCTGCTTATCAGAACACCCTGGCTCATCCCACTCCACCTGTTTGAAAAACGAAAAAATGAAAGTCAATTACAAATTAGCAAATCAAAGAGACAACGCCAATGACAACATAAGAACAAACATCACTGTGAAAGAAAAGGATTTGGTCAGATCCACAAGTAGCCTAATCTACCTGAAGATTCCGCCACTTAGAACCAGGCCACCTCAGTGGATCCAAGTCACTGATACCAACTATTGTGCCCATATATCTGGGAAAAAGGTTACAAGCAATTAATCACGCACTGTATATTCAGACTTGTAAATATTCAGAACCTTAAGCATGCAATAAGAATATAAATGCGCTCAAAGCACACTTTTATCCTTATCACAGTGCGCTTAAGATGAAGATTTAATCAGTTGATTATTATACAGTGCTAATTCATGATTCCTATCTATGCAGAGGTTTTACCCGTAGCCACTGCCTGATTAAAGGTGTAAAAGGATTCAAAGAACTCGGAATATTACCTGCGTTTTCCTGACTCTTCTGTCTCAAACATCATTCCAAACCTCATACCGACTGAGACTTGAGTTCCAAATACAGCTTTCCGGAATTTAATCAAAGGAATGACAAAGTCTGAAGGGCATGCCCTATGAATTGTACAAAGCAGCAGTCACTAATAAGTCGGATACCAAATAAAAAGGGCAAAGGACAACTAGATTTGATTGTAAATTTAACAAACCTTGGATTGTAAAAAATGGTGAATGGGCTTCGATTGGCAGTAGCATGAGCTGCAGCAGCAAGGACACCAATGTGCATGCTATCAGCAGATAGAACTGATGATGGTAATGTTGTTTGTTGACGGTTTGCACGCCTCACACCCACCATTAACTGTGACTTTTCATCCCTGGTGATTACAGAGAATGGGTAGCTTTAAGATTACTATAGTGAGTTACAAAATCCATGAAGGTTTACCCATTGTTAACACATGTTCTTGACAATTAAATATGGTCAAACTGCACAACAAAGCATCTCGCAATTTTGCAGAAAAACTGAATTTACCTTTTCAATTGAGAATTTCTTAGATAGAGGTTTATGTATCATTAATTTTTGGTATTGAGAAGGCAGGTTTATGTAGTATCCAGAAAAAAAAAAATGCATGCAAAGTATATAGCTTACCTGATGAACAAAACAGAATCACCTGCTTTAAGCCTTTTTGAACCCACAAATAAACTCCACCCAGTTGTAAGAAGGTGTCGTTTTGGCTGCCCTGCATAAGAGGAAAGAAGCGGGATGAAATCCACAGTCGAGATGGTTCCTTGCCATATAAATTACAACTGAGATAGTTCCTCACCGCGGTATATATGGCGAAAAGTCCAGGTATTATCATGCAAGTCCCTTACAACAAGCTCCTGAGTTGGCGGTTGCATTGTGTAATCCTGGGACAGACAAGCAAATTTAATACAACAGCTCGTTGTTTCCTCAGGGCTTGCAATGCAAGGATTTTCAAGTTAGCAAGATTAGCTCACCAGTGGAGGGAAGAGCTTTTCTGCTGCCCTGCGTGGCACCGAGAAGCCACCGTGTGTACTTGTATCGCTAGCAGTCAAAGTTTTGCAGAAAAATTCACTTGGATGCTTGCTGGGCCTTAGCCCAAAATCTGGTATAGGGAAGACATCTTTTTCCTACATGAAGCGTAGATTCATTTTTTAAGTCTGGATGAAGGGATAAGCAAATGGGATGAAGTTAAGATAATCTGACATTATTTAAGCTTACAGTGTTCACTGGTTGAAGACTCATTTGAGCATAGATTTCATCTGTATCTTTGTCTGCCTGTGAAATAAAGGTAAATCAGAGGTAAGAAAAAAACTGCCCTTCTAACAAGAGATGCATACAGCAGTGGTGCACTCTATGAAGAAACGCAAAGTGGAATCGGAAAAAATGGCATACATGTAGGGTGACATTGTGAACTTGGCACAATAACTGAGAAGGCAGATTTGGGTAGTTGGGGATCTGTGAAGTAGCTGATCTTCTCGTGGAAACTGCCACCTACACATGCAAATCAACTGGTCGTCAGTTCAATAAATCAAGCCGGAACAATCAGCAGCATATTAAAAGAGAAGCTGTCAAAATTTTATCTTGGCAGGGCTTCCAAAATCTTAGAATCATGTGTGCCTAATTTGGAAATGAACCTTCAAAAGCACAGATATATATAAGTACATTTTTTAACTGCAGTTTCTGTTAAAACCAACGCGAACTAAATTCAATTACAGTACACACCATGCGATGCATCTACTCTTTCCAGAATGAATTCCTAATTCTTACTATCAGATTTAATGTTTTAGAATTGTAAGTTTACTACACTACTGATGAAAAACCATCCCACTTAACAAGAAAATGCAAGTGATGAGGGATCAAGCTCCAAAATGCAATTTGGTACAGTAGAGATCTCCTAAGAATGTGCTCTGAGTGGATATAAAAATCAGAAGGGGAGAAAGGGTTAAGATTGAAAGATATAACTTCAAACCTGCTCACTGTGTCCTTGAGGAAAATAATACACCAGACTTCCAACCTGAGGCAAGGAAACTAGTGGGCCTGCACAAGCGTACCACAGCTCCGAGTTGATTGCCTTCCGTACTCCTGAGATAATGCACAGCAAGCTCAAAAACATAAGACACATACTCTTGGACAAAAGAGTACACCGTTTGGACTTAAAATTTTTTAGAAAGTTAAGCCTTCATGTAAGAGATTCAACCTTTTACCGGATCATTTCAGCCCATAGGCGAAAACGATTAGAAAAGGTCAAACTCTTATAAGAAATGAAGATTTTAGTGACATGAAACAAACCAGACTGATCTTGAAATTCTTTCAACAACTTCATTTCCTCGAGAAGATTTGTTTGAGCTCCATTAACAAGCCCTCCTGTCCTGATTTTCTCTTCCACAGACCCCATATTATGCCTCTACTTGTGTTGGTATATCCTCTCTACCACACAACCAGAGCAACTCAATAGAAAAATGTCATCTTTACTTCTTCAACACCAAACCCCTCGATTACAAAAACCCCCCGTCAAACAGAATAGAAACTAGAGCATTAAAATCACAACCCTATATTCCTCTAAAAGAAGATAATTTTTTAGGACAGACCCATGTCAAGGAATCTTAAGTTCACCCAAAAGACCAATCCAATTGGTCACAGCAGAGAAACCACCCCCTCCCCTTTGAGGAGTCCTTGATGATCCAAAATCAAGGAACAAAACCTGCAAAAAGGTATTCACTAGACTAGACACAGATCCTTTTATGGTGTGGGGCAGGAAAGAGAGAGCTTTTTTATTGACACAACAAAAACCAAAAGTTTTTTTCATCAAAGCACGCGGACCGAAGCATGAGTGTGGTGTTCTTGTAGCTACTATTCGTCCGACTTTTCAATCAATGAAACCACTGATCTCCCTCTATCATCATCATCAATAAATCCAAAAAACAAAGAGAAATCTTCCTCTATCTATCTCATCGATTTATGTCTCTGTAAATGTGAAGCAGTCACTCGCTGGTTCTTGCTTGAAACTAGAAAGGGTAGGCATACTACTAACCTGCACTCACACTTTCCGGAAATGGCTATTTCTTTGCAGCTTTAAACTGTTTTAAGGCAGCCCAAAATCCCAATTAAAACAAAAGTAATGGATGCAATAAATAAGATAAAATTAATAAAGCAAAGTAAAACAAGGAGAACACGAAATCAGGCACAGAGGATAGTGATTCCAACAAGTAATAATAGAAATTGTGTGTGTGTGTGTGTGTGTGTGTGTGTGTTTTTAAAAAGGGAGGGAGAGAAAACGAAAGAATGCGAGAGTGGCGCATTTTAGCACGTGGATTACGAGGATTTATGAGGGGGTGCTCTTTTTTAGGGAAACCTTGAACTTAATCTCTCAACTATTTATCGATTCTTAATATAGTCCTCGAACTATACCTTCTCTCAATTGAATCCTCCACTAATTGATCGTCGCCTGTTCTTGACGTGGAGCCCTAACTTTTTTTCGAAAGGGGTTAGTTTTATATGTGTTTAAAATAGAATATATTAAACAAGTTTTATAATTTTGCAGCTCGAATATATGAAATGATAAGATCATGCCTTGCAATTCATCAGTTTTTTTTTATTATTTATGAAACGATCAAGACGAACTTACTTTGTTTGGGAGAAGTTTGTATGTGAGATCGTATGATTTCCATACAAGTTTCTATCCGATATATCAAAATTGATGATGTTTGGTGAAAAGCTCAGTTTTTTAAGTGTTTTATATTGTGTTATTTTCTCTGGATTTCTTATTAAATATTCTTGATGTATTTATATAATTACAGCCAAGCATAAAAATTTAAAATTTAAAAAAATGAAAAACACAATTGAGAAAAAAAAAACAATTAAAAAACCAAGAAAAAACTAATTTTTTTGGGTTTAAGGAAATTGATTTAACTGAACTAAACTAGATTCTTAAGAATGAATATAAAAATGATGTTACTCATAATATGTTTTCATAAGAATAATAAGAATGGATATAAAAGATATCTCAAATTTTTAAAAGATTTTTATTCATGATGATAGCACACATTTTCTTGTCCTAGACCCTTAAGACTTGCATAATTCTATTAAAACATGAAGTTAGTATTGTTTTTAATGTATAAAAGAGAACATGTTCAATATTTAGATAAGGTTCCACTTCCAACAAAAATTTGTAATTACACACATATATATGTTTTTTTTGGACATATTCATATCTTCTTCAACTTTTTTTGTTCTTTCTATTTTTATGATTTTTTTTATCCATTTTATGATTTTATTTTAGCTATGCCCGTATTCTATATAAAAAAAACAATTGGACTTAGCCATGAAAATAAAACTCATAAAACCCCTAAAAAAACCCATGAAAAACAACGAGTTTTTTATGGTATTTTAAAAAAAAACTGAATTGGATCTGATTGGCTTAAACTAATTTTGGTTAGATCGGGTTCTAAATATACATATAAAAAGCTTTGCTTCGGTTTTTTTAATAAAAAAAAAAAAAACTGAATTGCACACTATATATACTTCTTTTTTCTAACCCAACCGAGCCCTAATTTAGCAATTCTACGAGATCGGTGACTTAATTGATAAATTTTTTGGCTTGTAGACTTAAATAATCAATAATTGGTGGCTAATTTCCAAAGTCTCTCCTCTCTTTTTTTAGCTTTTGGCTTTTGCGACATGGATCTTGGTGTGCTTTACATTTCACCTGCTCTCTCACAGCAAATTCTGGTTTGTTTATGTGTTTTTGGTATCTTGATTGTTTGGAAATTAAAAAGAAGGAGAGAGGAAAGGGTTTTATATATCCCCATGCGCTTCTGTGGTCTGATTTATTTGACCGTTCCTCTAGCGTGCGGTTCACGACAAAACAATAGGGGGAGGCACAGGATAACATGAAGCGATTACGTGTCATGCCCCCGTGCTTGTCTGTGCACGGCGCCGTTTCTGGCCTTCACATTTGGTCTCAGCATGGTTGGAGACTTCAAAGTTTATATTTAGCCTCCATTTTGTCTTCTATGTTTGTTCCGGTGTGTATATCCTCCTTGTATTTTGCATGCCAGTCCTTTCTTGCACGTGATCATGGAATTCCTCAGGGTTATATATATATTTAGCTATCAAATATCAATGTCTGGAATATCCAATAATGGATAGGATGAATTTTTATTTAGGAACGGAAAAAATTGCTTTTTATTTATTAATTTATTTATATATACAATACAAGATAAACCAGTTGATTATAGATCATGTTCACCTCTGTAAATCATGGTTGTTTTCCGGAAAAAATCATGAGAATTATATTTATTTATAAAGTTTTCAGCATTGTTTTTCATAGCCTTAAAATGCAAAGAGGATTCAAATTCAAATGGTAGATAAATCAACCCCATAATCTCCAATGGCTAAAAGGAAGTAGAAGGAGCTCCTTTTATAAACTCCTTGTATGAAAGAACGAAAGGGAACACTCGATTGCATACGTAGTTGGCATTACAATATATTTTTGGCCAGAAAGAGTGAGATTTGGATGGTTGAGATTTGAAAGCACCAAAGTGCATCCACGAAGGAGGAAGGGAAAAAAAAGAAGAAGAAGAGAGAGGGGAGACCTTTCCAAAATAAATGGCTCATGCCATGTTCGTGAATTTCCAGAAGTATGGAAAGGGAATGGGATGTCCATGCCGCTACTGTTGCATGGGCAAGAGGGTCACGCACGGATCTCCATTTATTATTATTTTTTTAATTACCATGACCAACCTACCACCACAATTGGTGGCCCTATCCCGAGAGAATAAAGAGCACAGCCTTTCCGGTGGTGGGGACACTAGGAGTCGCCCTGAGCAAAAAAACATAAAAAAACTCGAGGACGACTTTGTTGAATTTGTCCTCTAGCTAGACAGAAGACACCATGCCAAGATGATCTTGCAGCCTTCGATCCAAATTGAGGGAGGGGACAGTTCCTTGGCGTGGCACCGAGGCCAGATCCGAGCAAAGACAAAACCTCATCCTCCGAATAACGTTTTATTACATCTTCGTTGATCCCAACAAATGCGGAGTATATAAATGCTAAGTAACTACTTTTAAAACAGTGGCAACCATAATAGCTCAATTTACAGCTAATAATTACACCTATTTCTCTCTGACCTTATCACCGCTGGTCTAATATCGCCCATCCTAGCAATTTGGCATCTTGAAGAGGGATTGACGTGCTAATTACACCTTGTTTGCAGCACTGAAAAATATATTTTTTCTTAATTATAAAGAAAAATATATTTGTTTAGTTAAATAAAAAAAATTTATTAGACTTCATACGTATTTGCTTTCAAATTTTACTTTTGTGGAGGCTAAAACAACCTATAATAATGAAAATCACCAGTTTTTTTAACAATTACATATTTTTTTAAAACCACAATTAAAAATATTTTTTAAAACCACTATGATATAAAATACTTAATGAAGTAAAGGTAACTCCAACCTTCAATATTATTATTATTATTATTATTAAGTTTAGGATTTGTTTGAGAATGGTTGAAAATATATTTTGCTCAGATAATAATTTTAAAAATATTTAATTAATTAATATATATACAGCATAATTTTTCAACTGTCCTATTAAAAACTCTATATTAAAATTTTTAATACAAAAAAATACAATTTATAACTCTTCTTAATTATTATTTTTTAAGTCATGATCCAAATGCCCAAACACGCACATAGCTACCGTGTGTAAACCAAAATCTTGTTTCGAAAAAAAGAAAAGAAGAAGAAGATCTTGCGAGTATTCTGGATTTGATTTTATTTGTAAAAAAAAATAATGTCCCCAGCATATTGCTGTTGAGGTCCTACCACAGGGCCATGCTTCCCAGTAGAATTTCAGGGCGCCTCTAGTATGGATTTGACAGTCCAAGTATCGCCACGTGATGCGAGCACGCATTATGTGGATGAGGAATATGATCGGACGGTCTAGACGTGACGCTAAAATCGAGTGGCACGCGGACTAGATAATTTGCGGACCCTCTCCTCTCTCTAGTCTTTCTCTAGCAGCACAATATTCTATGGCTTTGGAACTTAAACTCGCCGTATTCTCAGCTAGATATGTCCAAGCACCATTGATCTTGTTCCACGTGTCCATCATGGAAATGGTTTCGTATGATTTGAGGAATGTGGGCCCACCAAGCTGATCATGTGTTTAATGCTACTGTGTTGATTCTTGACTTTCTATTGAGTTTTAATTAATCATCAATTGTTTAAATGATAGTGTAACGCACAGTGTTTTTTAAGAGTGTTATTTGTTTATAAATATATAAAAATAATGTTTTTATATTTATTTTTTACATTAACATATTAAAATCATTAAAAAAAATAATTTAATTTTTTATAGCTAATATATTCTAATGTGTGCATTGAAAGAAGACGCTAGTCCTTGTTTACATTTACAGCTTAAAAAAATCATAAATTATAAATTTTTTAATGTGCATCAGGCAACTATTTTCAATGAAATCAATATAAATCCAGATATATATTGATTGATGAAAGAAAATAAAATATATGATTGAAGTGAAACACGGCCTAAAAAACAAACCTACCCTAAATCTCATGTATTACCATGAACATCCACCCAATCCAATCTCCTAGATTGTTATAACAGTGGGTCCTACCCACTTGTTTAAGCAAGGGACATCACCTGCAAGGGATAGAGCCTTATCATTGTCAAAGGGTGGGGACCACGGAGTGGTGTTCAATAGAAACAAGCAAGTTCCAGTGTTCCACAAAGTAATTTTCGTGGCCCCACAAAATATATTTTCGGATCCACGTCTCAAGAGTTCAAGTCATAGAAGAAATTCCATAATTTGACATCCATTTTTCATGGCGTAAGTACATGGACTTTAGGTGTGAGCAGATGGCTCGGACCGACCCGGTACAATAATGGTAGAGCACAGCAAAAAGGAGAAGATAGTGTGCCTGTGGGCTGGGACCCTTGCACATTATGCCTCGAGGCACTAGAGTGGTTTCCTCATTTTCTACTCATGATTGTATCTGGGTCAATGGCTCATGATGTAATCTCCCTCAAATAAAGAAAAAGGAAGACACGGCATGCAATGTTTATCCTATAAAATCCCCTAATGTTGTTTGTGTTAGGCTTATTATTCTGTCCGAGGGAAAGTAATTTGTGTTTTTTTTCAAAACAAAAAGGATAGCAGATATACCCTCTGAGTTAATCTAGTACATTTACGTTTAAATTTAAATTTTCTTAAAGATATAAGTAGAATTCAGACAGTATTTAGATATTACATTGGGATATGAGAACTGAAGATAATAAAGACAAGAAAAATAGTATTTATTGTGGATGAATTTATTTCGCATCCCATCTTTATTTTTTCTACAAGAACAAGCTCTGTCCTTTTCTTTCTATTTATCTTGGAACACAGATCAGACACAGCAATGACCAACCCTTCGATTACAGGGAAAGTAATTCCTGTGCCTGGAATTTCCTCTCTGGTGTTTTACAAGGTGGGTCCAGCCATCAAATTGATGGCAAGATCACAGCCATACAATAGACGGGCATGTCGATCACTGGATAGGCTTTACAGAGCAAGCAAATGATTAAGATTATGATGGAGGATCTCAGCTTTTCATTGGGGTAAAAACAAAAGCATTAAATGGAGATTAAAGAACAAAATCACAGCAAGTGCAATTCTCCTTGGATTTTGCTAGACGATACATGAAGGGAATGAACAACGGGAATCGAGGGCTCCACGGGTGATAATTGAAAATGAAAGAAGCTATAAACGAGCGTGGTGCAAGGGGAACATGGAAGCAGATGGCCTGTTGGGATGTAAGGGGACATTTGCTTCTGAATCTTCTGATGAGAAGGAACTCCATTTTGTCTTTATAGCCTCTCCCACCATCTCTATTTTATTGTCACTTTACTCGTCTACATATATTCTCTTTGGTCTCTGTGAATGTGGGCCGATATTCATTATTCAAGGTTACTTTACGGGCTATTTTCATCAATAAAGGAGGAGAAAAGGAGCCCTCTCTTTCCCACGTTTCCTCTTCTCTAGTGATTCACCTCCAACTTTAATCCAGATGGACACTTGCATGGTGTGTTCTGGTGATAAAAGATGTTTGTTGGTAAATCAATCCCCTTAGCCTCGTTGCCTGATGGAAATCATTTGTTTCTTCAAGCCTGCAGGGCATTGCTCCGGTAGGCCGGGACTTAGGGTTAAAGTGCCTAGATTTAGAACCACTAATTGAAACTTGAATAAGCAACTCGTTAATCATCTAAAAAGTAATCCAGTGATAAGAGCTCGACATTAAAAAATTTATTCTCTCTGTGATCTTAGATTTGAGTCTTATGATTACTTATATGATAGTCACTGAAAGCTTACATGGTCGTTAATTTCAGAGTCCGTGGGATTAGTCGAGGTACGTGCAAACTGGTCCGGATATCCACGTTAATAAAAAAAATAAAAAATAAATAAGCAACTCGTTATTTTTTTTGTGTATATATCTGTTTATTTGTGTGATAAAAGTTATTTTTTTTAATATTTTTTTACTTAAAATTACTTCAAGATAATATTTTTATTATTATTTTATGAAATTTATTTTTGATATTGACATGTTAAAACAATTAAAAAACACCCACATAAATAATTTAAAGCTAAAAAAATTTAAAACTTTAAAAAATATGATTAGACTGTAATATTAAACAGGTATAATTAAGATAATAAAATCGCATATAGGTTTAGTATGAAATTCAAGCAATAAAACATTAATCTCGAGCTTGACAGTCAACTTGTTACACGGCGCAATTTAAATTTAACATCCAGATCGGTAAAGATAATCAAGTGTTACACAGTCAATCATGGTCATCTTCCATCAACTGTGAAATGCAACGAAGGTCGAGGGGTGATGTTGAGGGAAAACTTGCTTGCCTTTCTCTAACCTTTACTAATGGGATTTTTACGAACTTTTTTAAAAAATATTTAAATAACTTGAGCAAATCTGATAAATAATAATTATGAAAACTAACTTTTAGTAGCAAGTAAGCCTCTTGAAAATAGTCAGTGTCAAGTAATCAATTAAATATATATATATTTATAATTTATAAACATGTATTTTACATTACATATAAATATATGATTGGTTAGAGATCTTGAGTTGATATATTTTTTTTTATAATTTGATTTTTGAAAATAATTGTTTACTCGCGAGTATATATATATATATATATATATATATATATATATATATATATATATATATATATAGTCTTTAGTAATTTATAATACATTAATTTTTTGCTTTATTGTGAAGAATTTTTAAAAGAAAGCTTGATGGATGTTTCATATAACGCAGTCCTTTAAAATTACGGGTAGAGTAAAATGTTTTTTTCTTTTCTTTTGGCCTTATCGTGAAGATTTTTTTTTTTTAAGGAAGAAAGAAACACTTTTATTGCATGGATATAGATTCAAGGAGACCTGATTTGGATTTTTTTTTTATTGAGTTACGGTATTGTTATTGTAGCGTCCCTTAGAGTTTTAAATGTTACCATTGCAATCCCTTAAAACACAACTTTCTGCGGCAATTTTTAAATAACTTGAGCAAATCTGGTCAATAATAATTATGAAAACTAGCCTTTAGTGGCAAGTAAGCCTCTTAACAATAGTCAAGTGTCATGTAATCAATTAAAAAAATATATATTCATGATTTATAAACATGTATTTTACAATTACATGTAAATGTATGATTGGTTAGAGATCTTGGTTTAAGGTATTTTTTTTTATAATCTGACTTTTGAAAATAACTGTTTACTCGCGAGTGTGTGTGTGTGTGTGTAGTCTTTGGTAATTTATAATACATTAATTTTTTGCTTTATTGTGAAGAATTTTAAAAGAAAGCTTGATGGATGTTTCATATAATGCGATCCTTTAAAAATACGGGTAGAGTAAAATGTTTTTTTCTTTTCTTTTGGCCTTATCGTGAAGAGTTTTTTTTTTTTTTGAAAGGAAGAAAGAAGCACTTTTATTGCATAGATATAGATTCGAGGAGACCTGATTTGGATTTATTTTTTTTATTGAGTTACGATGTTATTATTGTAGCATCCTTTAGAGTTTTAAAGGTTGCCAATGCAATCCCTTAAAACACAACTTCCTGCGGCAATATTTAAATAACTTGAGCAAATATGATCAATAATAACTATGAAAACTAGCCTTCAATGGCAAGTAAGCCTCCTGACAATAGTCAAGTGTCAAGTAATCAATTAAAAAAATATATATTCATGGTTTATAAACATGTATTTTACAATTACATGTAAATATATGATTGGTTAGATATCTTGAACTGACATATATTTTTTTATAATCTGATTTTTGAAAATAATTGTTTACTCGCGAGTATATATATATATATATATAGTCTTTAGTAATTTACAATACATTAATTTTTTGCTTTATTGTGAAGAATTTTTAAAAGAAAGCTTGATGGATGTTTCATATAATGCGATCCTTTAAAAATTCGGGTAGAGTAAAATGTTTTTTTTTTTTTGCCTTATCGTGAAGATTTTTTTTTTTTGAAGGAAGAAAGAAGCACTTTTATTGCATAGATATATAGATTCGAGGAGACCTGATTTGAATTATTTTTTTTGAGTTACGGTATTGTTATTATAGCATCCCTTAAAGTTTTAAAGGTTGCCAATGCGATCCCTCAAAAGCACAACTTCTTGTGGCAATATTAATATTGCAATTGTTGTCGTGGCAATAGCGGTTAATTTTTTTTCTTGTGGCTCAATTAATGAACTCAAATGTAGCATTTTTATTTTAAATAATTTTGATGTTGTTTTATTTTATAAATAATTTTGGGCACCATGCTAATTTGTTTTTTAAATCCCCTTTTTGTGCAAGAAAAACACGGACAACGTGGCATTTATCGGGCTGATATCTAGCCCATTAATGTCAAAAGACATTTACTTTGAGCCATGCCTATTCTTAACAGATCAAAAACCTCAAGGCCCAATTATTGTGGTCCAAGCTCTCCTCATTAATAGCTCAACAAGCAGTGAAAAAACAATTCAAGAATCCATGCTTTGCTTTCGCAGGGTTTATCTAGGGTTTTGCCGCTTCCAGTAAAATCCCCAAATCCTTTGCAGCTGAATTCCAAATCCAAAAATCTAGCCTTCACCGATGGAGGGATTGAGTAAATCAGATGCTAATTTGATAGTTTACGTGCATCCATCGCAGAGCAAGAATGTTGATAAAGCAATCCTCCGTGAACTCAGCTCTTTGCTCTTCAAGTTCGTTCCTTTGCCGTTTCACTTTCTCTTGAATTCTAGACTGTTGTATTATTTTTCTCATAGTGGGTTTTTTATTGCAGGTATTCTCAAGCATTTGATGGAGTTGTCTTGGCTTATAGTGTTGACCCTCAAGATAAATGTGCGAGAATTCTCTCTGGGGTTCACCCTTATTTCGGTGTCAGACTTCGAGCAAACCTGCTAATCTTCTCTCCGAAGCCGAACATGCTTTTAGGTTGTTTTTTCTTCTGTTTCTTCATGTTATTTTTTCAGTAATCGTAAGTTGTTTTTTCTATACAATAATAATAATTGGATTAGTATTTTAATGTATGTATTTATTGTGGTTCAGTAACATAAGGTGTTTGTGAAGTTTATTTAGAATTGATGTTGAAGTGTGAGGTTATTGTTTTGCTTTAATAATTTTTTTATTCAACTTTCAGAGGGAAAGGTGGTGAAAATTACTCGGGAATCTATTCATTGCATTGTTCTTGGTTTTTCATCTGCAATTATAACAGATGAAAATATCCGCAACGAGTTAAAGTATAAAGCTGTATGTACATCCATACTCTTGTGCTTTGAAGTTCATATCGTTTTCCTTTCTGCAGCTAGAGAGTTGATATTGTTGCTTATCACTTAATATTTGCTGTAGAAACATGGGGAGGGGGTATATGTTAGCAGATATCACAAGCGGCATGTGATAAAGGTTGGAGCTGTAATACGTTTTGAAGTCAAGAGGTGACATATTATTGTTTTTATTGTTATATTTTAGAATAGCTTGATCTCTGTGAAACACGTGGTCCTTTTCCTTCCTGGTATATTCTGCTCATCCCAATCACTTGCATGCACAAGTATGACACACATAAACATGGACTTTAAACTGATTTCATAAAGGTTTCTAAATTCAATTTGGATGGTCTTGCTCCTAAAAAGACACATGACCCTTTAACTACCTTTCATGACCCTTTAACTACCTTTCATTTTAACATTAATATCTAAATAGAAAAGATATCAATATGGAACAGAGATCAACCAATCAACTTTCAGTAACATAATTGTCCATGGGCATTTGTAGTGCATCTGCTTAATCATTGGAATGTTTATTGTGGAGAGTTTGACACCCAATTCTTTAGATTTTATTTACTTGGAAGATTGTGTGTGGATAGAAAGATAGATAGGACTACTGGTTGCTCAGTCAGGCCCTAGTTTAGTGCTAGCAATTTTTTTAAAAAAAGAGAGAGAGAGAAGAAGAGAACGACTATAATGTGCAAAGCATTCTGTCTCAACAATCAAATACTTCTGTTTCAGGCATTAACATATTACATATGTGCTTTTTGCTAAATCTAGTTACTTGATCATATTTTATCTTTGCAAGAATTGCAAGAGGTTCACAATGGTGAACAGGATTACCATGTAACTTTTCTTTTTGGTTTTAATTTTAAAAGCTTTATGACAAGACATGCATAGTTTACTTCTGTCCTCAGTCTAATAGACAGATTGAAAATTGTGGAGGCAACATTTGACACTTTGGTGCTGGTGGATATTTTAAATCTCATCAAGCTTGGATTTTTTTTGTTTTCTAATTTTGAAAATTTGGTTTCTCTCTTCCATGCCTTTAGTTATACTGGATTTATGATACAAGTAATTCTTCCTCCCAATTTGATAAATTGTTTGGGGTCTCAACATATCCAATTGAATCATGCTTCTCTTTCCTGCAGGGGGGGCATGCCAAACTCACTGCTGCATGCTCCCCTGTCATGAAATTGGGTTGATTGAGTAATTTTTCTGAGACCTACACAGCATAAGGTAGATTTTAGTTTATTCGTATACTATCCATTGTACATGACTCGATAAAGATCCTGTAAGTGTTTGGATTTGGTTAATTTTTGCAGTTTGGATGAGGAAATACTGCACATTTCAGGATCCTTGATTCCAGCTAATGCTGGAAGTGTCCATTGGTTATGCTCCCCTGTCATGAAATTGGGTTGATTGAGTAATTTTACTGAGACCTACACAGCATAAAGTAGATTTTAGTTTATTCGTATACTATCCAGTGTACATGACTCAATAAAGATCTTGTAAGTGTTTGGATTTGGTTAATTTTTGCAGTTTGGATGAGGAAATACTGCACATTTCAGGATCCTTGATTCCAGCTAATACTGGAAGTGTCCATTGGTTAGATAAATATTTTGTTGATGCTGCAACTGACAGGTTCTCAGCCAAACTTACTTCTCCAAACCTTGGATGAATTTGTTTTCAAATTTGTGAATTTTAACTTTTAGTTGACTTCCTGTCAGTAATAAGGAGACAAAGACTGAGGAAGAAATGGAAATGCAAGAGCAGATTACTGTAGGTGGAGAGACGTTGTCTTTTGTTAATGACCACGAAATTAAGAAGTCGAAGAAACGTAGAAGAGCAGCAGATCAATGAAGGCTGTTGTTGCTTCTTGGTTGTTTGCCATACTCTTTGTTTCTTTGCTTTTTTTAGTCCCAACTCTGTTGTATAACACCGCATTTTTTCTATCTATTTGTATCCGGGGGATTGATTTGTTACATGCATACCTTATCCATTCTTAATCCCAAGCATTAATTGACATTAATCTGTCACCGAGGACATCACTTGGGATGCAATTTTGATGTAAATACATGTATTATGTTTGAAGTAATTTAAATTTCTGTTGAGGTTGCACTCGATTTATTCAAGATTCACGCATAAGTGCCTTGTAGAACTGGAATTTATGTAACAGGACTTTCATCATGTTACATTGGCTGCTAAGGTTACATTGCAGAAACCAAAAGGTAAATGAATTGGATGGATGTGTCATGCGTGAAAAATATAGTCTAGGCTCATTGAGTCGTGTGATCACGCATTGTCCAAGAATGGAATTAATGTAGGTTTGGATTGTGGTGACCGACCTTGCTGCTGGATGGTCTTCATCAACCAGTCTGGAGGCCGCTCAAAAAGTGCGCCTTTGGTGATTCTCCAGTATGTTGGATTACAAGCACTCTGTACACTACAGCTAGATGGCCATGAGTCGAAAACCTAGGCCTCAGTACTTGAGATTTCGTCTATCTATCTTCTTAATTAATCACATAAAAGTTGGAGGACATCTAGTGTTAGTTTGTCAATCATTTTTATGAGGATTTGGGTGTGCAGTAGTACATTCCATTTGCACCATGCACTTATGATTGGCATGGCAGCTGCATCTGGATTTCGGCTCCCATAAAACAACTACAGAAATTAGAAACAGATCTGTCTTGGTGGAAGCATGATCAATTTTAGAATCATCATAAGATATGGGGTTTCTTTCATGCAACACCCCATATTCGATTATGGGCCCATTTGAATAAAAGAACCAAATATCTCATATTTCAAGCATATATTAGATCTGAACATTGATAAATATGAGGTATAAGGTTAGAAAGATGAGTGAGAGGAGATGGGTTTTTTCAGGTTGGTGAATGATTCTCACTTTCATCTAACTCCCATGTGAGAGTCTGCTTATTTAAATCAGAAGAAGAATACAGAGAAGACCGTGACAAACTTTTCCGTTATAACCCGTTCTTGTAACGTGCTCTCTTTAGCTTACCAAAAGTATAAAGTCCAAGTCTTTCTTCTTGATGAGAATGTTACCATCTCTTCTTGTGTGACCTTTAGTAGCCGAGTGCATGTGTCTTATAAAAGGAAGTAGTCGTTAACTTCGAATCTTTGTTTGGTTCACATCACCTTAATTATTTCACCCACCTTCGACATGCATTTCCTCTCTTTGAAATTTTGTGTAGTTAGTATGGTTCTAAAGATTTTTTATGGATAAGAAGATGATATTGGTCATTAACTACAAGGGAATAGCCGTCTAACTTTAAAAACTTTTTCCCTTGATATCTAATTAGATATTAAACCTGAATTAGCTTGGAATCTATTTGAATTTGAGCCTGGATCGGCCTAAGTTTCACAAAAAATAAAGAAAGGAGTTGACATATTATTATATGATCTTTAGGATGAATTGATACTAAATTATACATTCACGCTATGCTGGAGGTCATATTATTTTTTGTAAAATGTAAAAAAAAGTGTTTAAATATTGCTAATATGTTTTTTTAGTAGAAAACAATTAAAATCATGTAAAAATTGATCTGATATAACTTGATCAACTTAATATGTCTAAAAGCTACATGAACTGTCAGAAAAAATATGGTTTGACTTCATAAAATTTCAAGACGATAACATATTAAATTGACTTAAATCAGCCCAAGTTAACATGATATATTCTTGACTTGGATCATGAGACTATGATAACTTTAAAAAAAGCAAATAAAAAAAAATTATGAAGCTTAATTATCAATCAATTCAATATTAAAAGATGAAAAAAAAATGATCAAAGACAACTCATGTTAACCTGACAAACCTAAGTCTCCCGGAAAACCTCATAGAAAGTAAATCAAAACAAAAAAATAACCTAAGTCAACATGCCAAACTCATGATCTAAGTCATGAGACTAAGATGACTTTATAGAAAGTAAATTGAAACAGATTATGAAGCTTAGTTACCAATTGACCCAATCTTGAAGAAAGTCAATTTAAAAACGATAAAAAAACCTGAGTCTATTAGTTAACCTGTAAAATTCGTAACCCCATGAGACTATGGTAACCTCACTAAAAACAAATAAAAATAAATTATGAAACTCAATTCTCAATAAATTAAATGTTAAAATAAAAAAAAAACTAAATTAATTTTTTTAAAAAGAGTATTGTTCCAAAGAGAGGGGGGATTGACATAAAAATACTTGATTCAATCTTGGAGATGAAAAAACTCAAGTTAACCTGGTTAACATGCGAAAATCATAACTCGAGTTATGAGATTTGAATAAATCTATTAAAAGTAAATCAAAACAAATTATAAAGCTTAATCCCCAATAAACTTGATGTGAATTGATAAAAAAAAACACTAAATTAATTTTTTATTAAAAAAAAGAACTATTCCAATAAATAAATAAGTAAAATATAAGTGCAAATAATTATAAAAAATTACCCACATATACTTATTTGTTTGTTCTTTGAAAGGAGATTGGCGACATCACCTGGCATTAGAAGTTTAAACTAGAATAAGCAGATGTGGATGGCTGGCTCTTGTCTAACGTTCGATTGCTTAATTTGGAACCGCATTGCCATATAATTAGCTTGAGAATTGAAATCGATACCATGCCTTTCCACTGTATGATTGTGCTTATTATATGCAATAGTCTTATTATATTTAGATCATACTATCAAATTACACACACACACACACCTGTTAGGCCAATTACTATCAACATCTTATTGCGACCTTAGTTCTTGACAATATCAAGAAAGAATATCAATCATTTTTAGTAATTAATTAAAAACTAAAATTGTTAAGAAATTATTAATTAGCACTAATTAAGATTACAATGACTTCAACATCCAACCCCACTATCCTCCACCCATTATAACCCATGG
Source organism: Populus tomentosa (assembly GCA_018804465.1). Lineage (NCBI taxonomy): Eukaryota > Viridiplantae > Streptophyta > Magnoliopsida > Malpighiales > Salicaceae > Populus > Populus tomentosa. The sequence continues at coordinate 18,972,339 of CM031977.1, forward strand.
TCTTTCACGTCTATCATTGTGTTCCCTAATCAATTCCTTTTAGATCGATGACTAAATTTGCTATTAGTAGTGGTTGCTCCTCAAATTCATTATACATTCATCATAATTGAGATGGGGTATTAATCAATGCAGGGAGGATCTTCAAAATTATGCTTAGGGGAGTGGGTGTTAATACAATGTCAAATATATGGATGGAAATTCAAATATAATGGTGGAGCCGTTGTACGTAAATGTATAGCAATTAAGGTTGAAAATAGAGATGAAAAATAAAATATATGGTGGCAGATATATAAAAGGATGATGGTTGAGGGTCTATTAGGGTTTTGAGATAGCTATAAATTGATATTTTTGTATATATTAATATTAAAAATAAAAAAATGTTATCCAAGCAACATACTCCGAGTTACCAGCAGCTTTTTCATGCTGATTTTTTTTTTTCCTAAAACGAATTCTCAGATAGAAAGTTCGGTTTCCTTTCAAGTTTTCAACTACAAATTTATGAATCTCTACTCTTCAATCTTCATGACTGCTTTATTTTATCAAGAAAAAGAAGAAAAGATGCATGGATGTGATGATGATAGAACATAAAGGTACGGCTGTTTGCGGGATTTTGGAGGGCACTCTGAATGTCGGTACGGATTTCTTGGGAATGATCAATCCAGAAATGGGCAAAAACAAAAGTAAAGATTATCGTTCATAAACTATGTTGGAGCTGGAGCTGGAGCTGGAGCTAGCTGGTTATTTGCATAGATTAACACCCCCCTGTCGGGATCTTTATGTTCGAAAGTGAACCCCCCGCTATAGTTTTTAAAATTAAACTGGAATGAAGTTACTTATTGTGATCCAATTGATGAGGTTGATCAGCCCAGTTAAAATCTGATTTAATTTAAAAAAATGCAAAATATTAATGTTGTTTTGTTTTTTTAAAAAATTCTTGAAACATCAATAAATTTAAAGTTTGCTTTACGTATACCCAAGAATCAATAGGTTTTGTGTCAACAATTTTAGAAGCTTAAGATTCTCTATTCACCGTCCAATATATGGCACGAAAAAGCTGGAACAAGAAATACTATTGCTTTTATCGTGTGCGTGGACATAATAATAAAGGCAAAAATCTAAGGAAGGAATATTAATCTAAACCCATACGAGTGTTGAGGAACTTGAGTTTGGTTACGTAAGATTAGGTTTCTTTTGTTGAAATTCTGTAAGGTATGGAGCATTGGCTCTACAATAATATTAAATGCACGTGCTAGTGCACTTCTATCTGTACTGTCTTCTCCTTTGGTTGCATAGGAGTGGCATTATCGCGTTAATATTGTGGTGGGTTACAGGTTGTGCGTACGATGTTGCTCGGCGGAGCTGGTGGTGCAGCTGAAGTCATAAAGAGGCATTGGCAACCATTGATGCTTCTTGGGATGCTTACCATATGACAGCTAGCTAGAAAATTAAGGTGGAATTGCACCAAGCAATTCTCGAGACTACTACTTGTGTATGCATGGTGCGCATGCAGTCAACTCTTCAATCACGCATCCGTGGATAGGAACGGAAGATTTTGTGTATATACACATCTCGTAATATATATAGCGAGGCTATGATAAATATTATACCAAAAATTAAATGGTGTGGAAAATAACCACCGACTAAGAGATTTTTTTTTATTGAAAATTGTAATAGTAATTTCATTTTAATTTTTTATCTTTTTACGAGAAAAAAAATATTTTTTTGGTTTTTTTTCTCTTTTCATTCATTACTTTTTCTCTTTTCTTTTCTTTTAACTTTTTACAACTCAGATCACGAAAAGAAAGAAAGTGAATCGGACGAGAAAAAACTATAGAGGGAGGATTAAGATGATGCTTCTTGTTTTTAGTCCTTCTCATTTTTCTCAGCCAAATCGGTAGAAAAAAAAAGAAAAAAGAAAAGGGCACTAAATTGACAAAGAAAAGGACAAAGTCGCAACAGAGAGAACAAAGAAAGTGTGGGATTTTATGGTATGATATATTAATGGTGAGAAAATTATTTGGTTTGCTTTTATCTGTTCTTAAGAGTTTATGTGATTAATTATTCTTTCCTTAACAAAATGGATGTATCTAATAAGAACATTCCTGATCTTACCATTAAACCCATAAATTTTTTTGGAAAAGTAGTGGATTTTATGGGTTCTAAAATCAAAGGTGGGATCTTTTTCAAAAATCTAAAATGTTTTTATTGTTTATTTTTTTAATAATGTCAGGAGGATAAAAGATGGGTAATAAAAAGTTTGAACAACAAATTAATAGGTAGAACAACAAAAATTTTAGTATGTTGAATCAATATTTGATTGGAGGACAATAAGTATATCCTTGCATTGTTAACAAGAGAAGCTTGCATGAGTCTTAATCAAAATTTTTTAAAAGTTGCAAAAGCACGGGCATGTATCTAACAATTGGTATCAACATAGCAGCGTTTAGCTTAAATTCTACATTTATTTATTGAAATTCAGCAATGTTTGGCAGACATATTTGTATTTTTTTTCTTAACAATATATCAAAAGTTCACAAGGAATTATTAGTTAAGTATCCTGAGATCATTCAACATATTTGCATGGGTATTTTTGTAATAGCCCGACTCAACATGTCGTATATTGTTCGCTTTGGGCCTTACTGCTCTCACGATTTTGTTTTTGGTAACGCGAGCCCACTTCTGAACCTGACGTCCCAGAACACGTACAATATGTTAGTAACCAGCACTATTGATAAGGTCAGCTACCAAACTCTCACCCGCTGATGTGGGATATTACATGTTGCTAGACGGTGTACATGATCTTCAAATATAAATTAATCAATTATTGAATTGATAATAAATTAAATCATTTGATTTTTTTAATTATATTTATTTAGAATTATAATTTATATTTGGGCCAACATATTAGGAACCTAATGGGTGACATTAAGAACCATTAGACAAAAATTAAATTGAGCAATTAAATAAGTGTGACTTGATTGAAAAAATAATTTTAAAAATTAAGCATTAGAATATATTTAATTCAGGGATTATAAATTTAGTCCTAAAATAATCAATTAGGGACTTAATTGATTAAATTTCTAAAATTATCCTCAATTTTTTTATATATATATATATATTATTTAAAGGAAAAATAGATATTTTGTCATTTATAGAGTTTTTAGGATTATTTATAAATATAAAGTTATGCCTTTTATTTTTTAAAAGATTATCTATTAGACAGAAAAACTATTCAAGTCATAAAATAAAGAACTAATACTCTAGGTATAACAATCCATTTCTCCTAAATAGAAATTTATAAAATTTTTTATTGGTGATTCATATGAATTATTGTTGGAGGCAGAACAATTGGATGGCTTGTGTGGTTTGCGATAATCTATTTTTTAAAAAATTATTTAAAGTCAGAGAAAATTAGATTTTTAAGTATTAAATTTTTAAATAGCTCTAAATTTGTTTAATAAAATTTTAAAAACTTTCAAATACTATTTTAAATTTATTATTTTTATTACATGTATGGATATTGAACAACCCAACACTTAGTTTTAATATGCAGGTTAAAAGGGATACCATGTTTTGTCAACATCCTTATAATAAGTAAAATAAAAATAAAAATCTCGGAGTCTTGAAAGGGAAAGTAGCGTGAAACTAGCACCAGCGAGTGAATCGTGTTTTGAGTCGGGGGCTTACCTTGCCTGTAAATCATGATTTTATCATTTAGCCACAAAAGATGCAATAAATGAACCAAAATAATGAACCCTCTATGTCTACTCCCCGCATGTCAAATGTCTTTTTTGTTTTAGCGTTTAAAATTATTATAATGGTTATTGTTTAAAATATATTTTTTAAAATTATTTTAAAATAATATATATATATTTTTTTTAATATTTATTTTTTGTATTAGCACGTCTACGATCAAAATAATTGAAAGAAATTAAAAAAAAAATTCAAAAATTCTCAAAAGCATTTTATAATCATAAAAACAAGCACATCCAAAGAGATTTCGATTAACAATAGGCATCAGCAAAAAGTTTCTAATAGTAGAAAAGTTCATGAATCTTCATTGAAAAAGAACAAGGGAAATTAGAATTATTGTGCCATTTCATTTATCATGAAAGATAAGAAAAAATAATAATAGATGAAGGAATTTATTAATAAATATGTCTTGATCATGACGATCCATATCAATATACTTAGTGCTGATGAGGTAAAACCAGATGGAATTAAGCATACAAGTGCAAGCTGATTCTGCAACTATAGTGTTAATTTTGACCTATACTTAAATGTGATTCGAGCAGTCCTTCGATATATCGATGATCCACATCATAAACACCTCCTCCACTTGCTGGACACATACAAGCCCAATCTTAGATTCCATTTTGGTTCACAATTCATGGCTTCCGTACTTTTTTAAATATTGCTGACTTACTCCTTTTGCAATCTATGCATCATCAATATCGTCAATTAATCACAATCTTCAAAGGTTGCTTTGTTGGTGAAGAAAGATTGCCTTTTAAAATAAATAAATAAATATTAAAACCAAAATCTAGAAAAAAATATCATTACTTTTCAAAATATATTAAATTGATATTAGCCTGTTGAAATAAAAATTTGATCTCAATTAACGTGCAAACCAATCCAAAAAATATGTTTACCTTCGAACAAAAATAGCGTCAATGGCTAATATGATGATGAGTTAGTTTATTAATTGATTTGCGATATATATATATATATATATATATATATATATATATATATATATAAAATAAATTTACTAATACATGCTTAATCAACATATATTTTATTGTGAAATATTATAGAATAAACTAAAAAGAAAAGGAAAAACAATGATATATTTATTATAGTTTTCTTTGCTGCTTTATTGTAGATAGCTACGCATGGTGTTTTTTCACTATTCAAGAGATGCAGAAAATTATAAATGTCATATATAAATCAAACATAATACACCATCTTTTAATGTGTCCACTTGAAAATTTATTAATAGTAATTGTCTAAAGAAAAAAAAAAAGGGCAATCATAGAAATGATTTTTTTTTGTTTTTTTTAAGAACTGGTCAATTGAAGATATGGGTAATATTTTGGAAGGAGTATTTCGCCGTACGACTACTAGAAAAATTAACGTTTCTCATTTATCTATATTATTTTCATTCTGACTGAGAACGACTACTCAAACAATCCTAAACTAGGATTAGACAATGAAGGGTCGTTTTCATTCGTATTGTGATTGATTGCCAGTGTATATCATCCTTTAAAAAGAAGCTTATCTTGAGGGTCAACTGCATGCCTGTTGTCTTCTCTTTTTTATGCCAACAAGATACAGCTAGCTCTCCTAAAGCAGCTGCAGGAGGGAAGTATTTACCATATAATTATTAGCTAAACTAATATGAATATAAATTTCTGTATAAATGATTATGTATGGGTTTTGACTGTTTGTTTCTAAGGATGTGTTTGTTTATGATGTCATGCAGTGTTTTTCTATTAAAATAATTTTTATTGTTTTTTAATCATTTTAATATACTGATATAAAAAATAAATAAAAATACTATTTTAATATATTTTAAAATAAAAATTATTTTAAAAATTAATTACTACTGCAATATCAAATACTATCTGAATGAGCAGAGAATTTTAAAGATTCATTGTCCATCCATAAAATACCAATATCTACAACATATATATATATATATATATATATATTAATTTGATTAAATAGATAAAGAAAAACATAAATAGATTTATTTTTAAAACTGTTTTAAGACAAATTTCTGTCATTTATTGCTTATTATTATTTCAACTCGCAGAACCAAGGGCTCCCATGATGCTTGATCAGTAAATTACTTAACGAACATAAGGTCTGGTAAATTCAAAACCAGATCATATGCTAATTTTGACAATAATCGTAACCATAGAGTAGCGGTAAAATTTATGCGCATGGATACAATCTTCTTTCTGACATGATAATTCGGTTGTGAGAATCAATAAACCTGGGAGCGGAGCACTTTCAGTTTATCTACTGTCGGTCGTCTATATCTACTCTAAGCTGGTCACATTAGCCTGTGAATTGTCTCGAGTTTGAACTGAAATTTAGACAACCTCACGTTTGCATTAGCTCAATGGTCTGCACTTAACCACAACAAGATGATACGTGTCACCCTCCCAGCGACATCTTATATATGCCAAAAGCTGGTGAATTATATATGATGAACTTGCTGCTCTCAATTAAAGTAATACGCAGGCTCTTAAAGTGCTTCTAAACTGGCTTAGCATGTCCCAGATAGATAAATGCCATGAAATTAACTAACAACCTAGCTAGGTCGGCCTAAACACATCTTATTAGCAGAAGTTTAAGACTATATTAATCATTAAGGGATAAAAAGGGTGATTAAAAGATCTAGATTCCCAAAACAAACGACAAACACTTGTACAACCTACCTAGTAACGATAATGCAAGACAAACACACGTCCTCTTTCCACCTTCCAAAAATAATTAAAAACGTATCGTGTTTGTATTTGTAACCAATCCTTTTACTTGTTTGCATTTAATTACTGTTACAACAGTGAAAACAAAGATTTATTTTATTTTATTTTGAAAGTGTAAAAAATAAATCTAAAATTTCTATAAAAATATATTTATTTTATGTTTTTGTTTATGTTTTTTCAATTAAATATATTTTTGTTTCTTTTATTAATATCATTTTATTTCAAAACATTAATCAAACATAATTTTAATTGATGTATGTTTATACTATTCCCTAATATTACATCAAGAGAGCGTGCCTTATTTTATGAAGAGATATTTATTTTTAAAAAATTATCCAAATTCATGCTAGAAATATCTCAAAAGCTTAAGATAACATAAATTTCACGCTGAGGAAAACAAGTTGTCCATAATGTTTGACACTTGTTATATAAATGCATTTTTATAGATATTCTCATTCTAGTATAAACAAAGTTACCAAGCCTAACTTGAATGATATGTTAATTTGATTAAAATTAGATTTAAATAATTTTATTTTAATTTAAAAAATTAAATTTATATTATTTTAATTAATTCAAGTCAATACATTAAATTCATAATTAAAATCTTAAATACTGCAAGTTTTAATTACCGTAACATAAAATCTTAGTATAACTTTGCCGTGTGGAAAATAATATAAAAATATGAGAAAGAAAATCCCAAAGTTGATGTGAAAGGGTAAGGCACAAAAAATAAAATGACTACTATTCGCTCTTGATTTTTGAAGACAAAAAAAACAGCCCGTACAAGGAGGAGACAGCTAGTATAGGGTCCGTGAAGCCCGTGACACAGTCGAGTACAACTAAGCGGCTTCAAACCTGGACGCCCTCCTTAAAAAGTACCGTCCGCTCTCCGCAATTATCTCTCTCACTTCCGATTTCTTCGTGGTTTTTTTAAGTCCAGTGGAATCTAAATTATGGTTTTATTGGCCCATTGGATTATCTTGTGGGTCCTATAATTAACCCCTCTCCCATTGGTTGCTTCTAAGGCTGGAAAGACGGTGCCACATCAGCCCCTGACAATGACGTGGGGTAACGGTATTCTTTCAATGCTGTTCACAAACGAACCTCCATTAAGGACTGTTCAACGGGACCCATAATTTTCCTTTCCCTTGAAAGTCGAGCTTGAATTTTAGATAATATTTAGTTATGGAAAGAAGAGTTGGATTGAAGTGAAAAAAAGCGAGATATTTTTCTTTTAAAACATATTTTTTTATAAAAATTTCAGAAAAATAAGTCATGTTATAAAAATATTTTAAAAAATAATATAGTTTGATAATATTTTAATATATAATTAAAATCATCTCATCAAAAAAAATTAAATAATATTTAAAATGTAAAAAATTAAATCTTCATGTGTTCTTGATAACCTATTATTTATTTATTTTTTCTTTCTTATTGTTCTCCTATGCCCTGTCACCTTATCTCCTTTATCTTTACTCTCCATTGATTGTTGTATCTTATCTTTTTGGTCATTTAATCCTCAGGATATCTTAGATTGACTTTTTATTTAAGTTAACTAAATTATAAAAAAATATATAATATTGAAACATGACTGAAACAATCTCTATTGAAATATTATTTGTGTACAAAATTTTTAAAAAACAACCATCTTCAAACTGTGCTATTTTCAAATATTTTTTAAACCAATGTTATTCTAATTTTTTTTACCAAATAGTGTTATTTTTAAAAAGATTAAAAAAAAAGATATGTTTCTCTATGATTCTTATTTTAAAATAAAAAATTTATTTTAAAATTTTTATATATATTATATTTTTATTTCTTTATTCAAAATATTTCAGGCTCAAAGCACATGTGATAAAATGCCAGAAAATAATTTATTTCTCACGTGAAAATTGGACCTCGTAGCTAGCTAGTTGGTTAATGTCTCGAATACACTTCCCTGAATCATGCATATGTTCCCCAAATCTTCCCACATTTGTGTCTGAAATAAGAAACAAAATGGGAAAATTTTAAATAAGAAGAAAACAAGCCAAGAAAAATAATAGAGTCACGCAAAATCTATTTGGGTTGGGAAATCAAAGTGGTTTTATTTTATTTTCTTGTCTTCTGATTTTGTTTGTAGATGTATTAATAGAGCTAAAACACTGAACAATGGAATTATAAATTGTGTGATCTTAAATTCTAACAAGTGGGGTTTTTAAGCTGCTAATGTAACGTTTAGGGGGATGCATCAAACCTCACGTAACATGGCTCGTGGACCCAAAGAGTCTTGATTGGCCCTTCTTGACCACTCATAGAACTAATTTGTTTTTTCTTATTTCCTCTACAGGTGACAATAACGAAAATTATTGATGTTGGTGTGGTGACATAAAACTGGTGCCACAACTAGGAAATTGATTATCATCGATGTAATATTTTATTTATGTTTAAGCAATGTTTTTGTTGGCATTTAAATATTTGATGAAAATTGATAAAGAAATATTTTCTTGAAAATCTTATAGAAAAATAATAACGTATCGGATTACACACTAATAAATTACTTATAAACAAAATATTTATTGATTTTTTAATTATTTTTAGAATATCAACAATTTTATCTATAATTACTGATAAAAAATATTTAATCGCTAATAATGTTGGTAATGTCTAGCAAATATTTTTCCATCACTACTATTATTATTATTATTATTATTATTATACAGTATCGATCGAGTATTGTCCGCTAATAATTTTGTTGTTATTTGATATTTTTTTGATATTGTATATAGATTATGATTATGGATTACAAAAAGTGAATCTAATTTGTTATTGTGTAAATGGTAGGTTGCCAAAATATGGGTAACATAGCGATTAGGAAGAGGAGTTTTGGCATTTTGTCTTGGGATTACCAAAAAAACAGGGGGGAAGATGGGGTATCCTTGCACATGGAGAAGGGTAAGGTCATGAAGAATACAAAATAACTTGAAGGAGAGCTACTTATTATTTTAAAAAAGTATTTTTTAGGGAGCAAAACAAAAGCATCTTCAATGGCTACAAAGCTCAACTACCAGCTACAGAGAGAGAACCCTTTTCGCTCCAGCTTTGCATGTGGTGGGTTTCCAGTTTCAGTTTCTACTTCGTGCGCCAAAAGCATCCCGCACGGACAAAGCATCAACTCTCTCGCTCTCTCTTTTATTTATTTTCTCCGCTCAGCCTTTTTTTTTTTTTTTTTTTAACTCGAGATGTTAAGACTAACTTACACACCGTATCTTAAATTCAATAACTTCTCTTATCAGATACAACTATTATTGATTGAGTATTACATTGTAGAGTAAGTGAACCTAGAAGGGTAATAAATGGGTATAAATTGCATGTGTAAGATAAAGTTGAAAGCACAAGTAACCATCAATTAAGTGGTTTATGTGGTTTTATGTTTGAATAATGAGGTTATTAATATAATAATAACTGGAAATTTATATTATTGTTAATTTTAAGATTTATAAAATTAGTTAAAATGTATAAGTTAGTTAGACACCCACATTAATAATAATTTAAAAGCACAAGGTGTTGATGTTTCAAGATGATCATTTTAAGGAAAAAAGACTATTTCAGACACGAATGTTCTACCCGCTTGCAGCAATATGATGCGAGTCTTGTTCGAAACTATGGTGCGAAGTTGCCGAAATGTATCAACAATAATTTTAAAAATATTTAGACAATTATTACACAATATAATTATTTTTTTATATATAAATCTTATTGAAAATTCCCTTTTGAAACATTGACTTTTATAAAATTTATTTTTGTAATCCTCAATTACAAAAATTTATACAGTACCAAATATATATATAAAAGATATATGGTACATAGGAGTGTGGTCTAGTCATGTTTTTTAAAAATTTTAAAATATTTTCTTGTTTTAAATTATTTTTTATATTCTTGAATTATTTTAATATATTAATATAAAAAATAAATTAAAAAAACAACTTAATCGTGATCAATTTATCAATTTGTATAGTCTGCGTTTGGTTTATGGTTGGCGTCGAGGTATTAAGAAAGTCTTGACGAAATTACCAACGACTCATGGCACCCAGAGGACTGAACGCGTTTGCTGTGGGCAGCAGCTAGGCTGCACATGAACTGACACAAAACTAGTAGATTCGTTTAACTTTCCCTCCTTCTGTCAGCGGCAATATTGATGATACCGTGTACATAGGGGAAATTAAATGAGGCGCGAAGTTTGGCCATTCGATGATAATTGCTACGTATATAATTTTAGGTGACAGATGATTTCCTCGTGTGTCAATTTGAACCAATAATATTTTGCTATGTATATAAAAAATCAAATAAATGGTTCTTTTTGCCAGATACACAAATATAATAGTATACTTTTTAATTAATTCCTTATCCTGATAAAATTACAAGATTAAGTGACATGATATATTTCTTTCAAGAATCGATTCTAGTTAAGAACTCAAATTTGATATGGATAAAAAGATAAATATATTACATTTTAAAAAAAAAATTGTATTGCCTTTTATTTTATTTTTAGGATAAAAAAATTTCCACAAGAAAAAATAAATTTAAACACCAATACAAACATGGAAAAATATAAAATACTATAAAAAATTTCTAAATTTTGGGTTAAGCATTTCTAATGAATATTGAATCTATATATTAATATTATTGTTTAGATACAATAAAAATAATACAGATAAACATAATTACAATAACTACATTATCTCTCAATTAAAATCACAATAATATAGTTAAATTATAAAATAATTAATTATATATAATTCTCCAACCCAACACTTAAAGTATAAAAACAGAAAGAATTGAAACTACGAGCACATGAAAGATCCATTTGAACAAATAAGATTAATCAAAGATAATACACAGAAACGAAGCACTAAAAATATTTTGTCTTAGGTTTACAATCTCACATGACAAAGTTTTCCAAACCACTAGGCAGAATGCAATGTATCAAATTTCAGAAAATCTAATTACACTAATAATAAATTCTGTCTTTTGTCGTTATTTATAAACACCATCACATATATATTTTTTTATGTTGTTTCACTACCTTGCCACGATACATTGTATTTCCTTGTTAAATCCTTAATTTGCCAGAAACATTAGTGTATATTTGATTTTATGATAGTTTTCACTAATATCATTTGAAAAAATAAATTAAATAAATTATAAATTATAATTTTATGACTAATATTTTAAATTAAATCTTTTAATGTAACCAATATAAACAAACAATGTGTTATTAAGAGTTTGTTTAGAGGTGTGATTGTGGTTATTTTTCAAAGTGTTTTTTACTTAGAAATATATTAAAATAATATTTTTAATTTTTAAAAAATTATTTTTGATTTTAACAAATCAAAATGATCTAAATTTTTTTTTAAAAATTAATTTAAAATAAAAATAATAAAAATATTTTTAAAATACAAAAATAAACAATACCTTACAAATTGATTGATGATAAGCAAACACAACCTACACAACGATAGAGGCAAAATACACACAGCACTGCAAAACGTACAGTTAAAATTGCTGCAACAACAGCAGACACAACCGAGTAATTATCTCAAAACCAAAGGGCACTTTCAAACTCAACTCTCTATAAAAAACTTCTCCCTCCAACTGTCTTAGACCCCTAAAAGCTCTCTTGCCTTCAAAAATTAAACCCTTAAAGAAACATCTCAAACCACACCAAGCCCGAAACTACTGTATTTTCCTCTTGGTTTCCGTCAAAATCTAAATCTCCTAGGAAAATGGCAGCTGGGCAAGCAAAATGCACCAAAATCCGCCACATAGTGAGGCTTCGCCAAATGCTAAGACGTTGGCGCAACAAGGCACGCATGTCAGCCAATCGCATACCATCAGACGTTCCAGCAGGACATGTGGCAGTCTGTGTAGGGACTAGTTGCCGGAGATTTGTGGTGCGGGCGACGTACCTGAACCACCCCATCTTTAAAAAGCTCCTGGTACAAGCCGAGGAAGAGTTCGGCTTCTCTAACCAAGGCCCATTAGTGATCCCATGCGATGAGGCCGTTTTTGAGGAAGTGATTCGATACATTTCACGGTCTGAGAATGGAAAATCCGGCCGGTTTGTGAATCTTGAGGATTTGCAGAGATACTGCCACGTTGGTGTTAAAAATGCTAAGCTTGATTTTTGGACCGATTCAAGACCTTTGCTTCATGCTGACAAGACATTCTGGTAAGGTGAAAAGAAGGGCAAGCCAAGAAAAAAATAAAGAGAGAAAAGAACCTCTGATTCTGACCCGGGGTTGACTCAGTCCGAGTCTGGGAAGCTCTCCACCGTAAATTTGGAAATAGAATATAGTTGCCGAGTTAAAAAGTCATTTTGACTCGTTAGGTTTTCATGATCTGCTGGGCTTTGCTTACCTGTGTACAAAAAGGTGAGTTTGCTGGATTTTCTTTCTTTCTTTTTCCTTGAGAAATTACTGGGACTGGTTGGAGAGTTGCCAAGTCAAACTCCGGAGAACGCAAGGAGATGGCAAGATGGGGTGGGTGAGTCAGCCACCGAGTCGTCCCGGGTTCTGAATCGGAGAGTAAGAAAAGTACTGAAGACTCTTGAAATATTAGACAGGGAGACAAAGAAAAGAAGTGATTATTGACTGCGCCACTTTTGTAAATTCTGTTATTTATTGATTGATTAATGAAATAATATTGTAGAGATAAAATTTATTAATTTCAACATGCTTTGATTATTATGTATTAATCTTCACAATAATGGAATTATTAATTTCATTTCTTTTTAACTAATGCGCAGAAAAAAAGAAAGATAAAAAGTCTTTAGTTCAAGAATTGAATTGCAAATGGCTTTTCTATTTACTTTATTAAAGAATAAATTTCATTTCTTTTATTATCGATGCCTTTTCTATTTACTTTATTAAAGAATTGAATTGCTAATGGCTATAGTTAGCTAATGTAAATTTATTAATGAGTCTTAGCTACTTTAGTATTTTCTATATTTTTTTAAAAAAAAATCGAATGCAGACTCTTACTGTATGGGTGAAAATATTAATTAAAATTTAAAAGGGTTTTTCAATCATGGCAGGCATTGTCGTGGGAGTTATAATTGGCATCAACCCACGTGAAAGAAAACGCATCATTGGCTTTGTTTCACCTGATTCAACTTCGTCTTCTTAACCCTTTAAATTATTGTGCTTGACTTCTCTGTGGGAAGATACTGCCATGGGACAAAACACTGCCTGAACTTGGAAGGATCTCTCTGTTGATTTGTTTTGGAGTCAAAAGTTAGGGCCATTAACCCATGCTGTGAAGGAATCCCTATCTCACAGGCAGGAACAGCACGTCTTTCTTCCACAGTTCCTTTTAGAAAGCTCCTCTGGTTACTGTTTGAAAATAGTAGAAACGAGAACGCAGAGAAGACATTTCTTGTTATATTCATTGCTTGATTATTAGTTAGTTGCTGTATTTTATTAAAGGTGTATTTATTTATCATCTCAACTCACAGTCGTAGAAGACAGTCAAGGAAAATGCCAAACCACTGTGCTGCCAGACAATTATAAATGGCTCTTCTTTGTTGATCTTTGACTGTCTTCTTCCTTTCAAAGGGCGAATGCACAGAACCAAGAGGCTTCGGCTCCTCTTCCAATACAACCCATATGGCTCTGGTTAAGAAACTAGAGGCATGTCAGTTTTCAATCAAGTAAATCCACCACCTTAAGGTGGGGCGATCAAGCCAGTAATCTGGTCAATATCCATTTAGCATTGTTTTCCCTGTTACATGCTGCATTTGCATGTGAAAGAGCATCACGAATTCGAGTCATCTACACTAAACTGATCCACCACAGATAAAGGGCAGATTAACTTCGTTGAAAATGACAATTGAAATAATACCAATTAACAAGACAAATTCCCTAGCTAGCTACTTGTAGTGTCCGACCCCTACAAAGTGGTGGCTGTCTTCATCGGTGATCATTCACCTTAAGCTCATTTAAGTCTTAACTATCGGAGATCTTTAAGGGATGCTTGATGATTTGTACTCGAAGAAGTAGAACCTGGAGTAGTGGGGAGCGGTCACTTTCCTGGAGTACTTTCAAGAGAGAAAATGGAGGTCAATTTGTAGTATAAATGGGCTTGGTTTTATTGCTTTGTGGTGGCCGAAATGGAGTCGAGTTCCCTGCTATGGTACTGTCCAGTGAATATAGAATCTGATTATGGTAGATTTTCTTTCATTTCAGCTCTAAAAGGAGGATGGTTTCACGTGGTTGGTTCAAGTGATGATTACAACGTGTAAGGTAGATATTTGATCGGTAGATATTTGATCAATGATATATTGTGCATGAAAAAGAAGAGGTTTGCTTGTGTCTCTGTGCACCCTAAAATAATTAAAGACAGCAATATGGACTGAAGACAAATTTCTCAATACCATTTACAGTTAGTCTGTTTTTACGTTTTTTTTTTAAAAAAAACTGTTTATTTTTTTTATTTTAAATTAATTTTTTAGATATTTTCATATCATTTTAATATGTTGATATTAAAAATAAATAAAAAATACTTTAAAAAACAATCACTATTATAATATTAAATACAGGATTTTATATTAATACTGTTTTTTACCTTTTTTTTTTTCTTCTATGTACATATTGAAACTCCTAGTAATCTTGTGGATTTGAATAATGAGGAGTTAATTATGATTAGTTCTTGTGTCTTGAATATGATTATATATTTTTTTAATTTTTAAAAATATAATAGTTTTTTTACACAAAAGGGACTAGCACGTAAAAATAGCATAAAAAATAAAAAGTATGAGAAACATAGAATTTTGTTAAATAGAATCATCAAATAAAATCTCTAATTTAAAATTTTATTACTGATTTTTTTTTTGAAGTAATTGCCTCTATAAAAAGTTAACAACTCTTTCAATAAATTTAAAATTAACCTAAGTCAACTAGGAAATCTGAAAATAATAAAAAAAAAACAATAAAATTCTTAAATAAACTAGTTAATCCCAGAAATCTGAAAAAATCAATGGTTTTTCTCTAAACTACGAATTCTTTTAATAATTTAGAACACGACATGGTATAATTGGGAATTGGAAAAACCCAGCTGCTGTTTTAAGAGAACAGTATCCAACACAAGTCAATGGTTAACGTATTGGTTTTCAAACACTAATCACTGAGTTGAACGGCAACTGAAAACCAGTGAGCAGTGACTAGAGAATTTCTCCTGATAATGATTAACGAGGCCTTTCCCTTGGGCCGAAAACAATACTCGATTGAGCCCAATATAAACATCTGCTGGGCCTTTGTTCCTGGTACTCGCGATTGTACAATGAGACAGGCTTCAAATAAGCCTAATTAAAGCATCCAAGGTCCTGGCTAAGAAAACAACTAGAAAATTTAACGCCTACTTGGCATGTTGTGCAGTCATTATAAAACCAGGGACGCATCTAATCACTGATTTGGGGCTTGTCATTTTTCCATTCTTCTATTTCAGAGAATCCTGAAAGCCCAGCCCAGAAACTTGGAGATGTGTAGCCCACTGGACTTGACCAGTTGAGTTTGTTCTAGCCAGGCAGTTCGATTTTCGAAGCTTCACGCATGGGCCTAACTCTGTGTGATAGAAGAGGTGGGACCGGGGGGGTTGTGGTGTCGGCATTAACAATGAGCATGATAACCCCCATCGTTGAATTGTCAGGTCGCACGCCTGAATCGTTAATTAAGCAGTGGTCTTGTCCAAGTTCTCGAGGATGGATGGAGTTTTCCCCCTTACTTTGGGAACAACGCTAGACACAAGAAAATTTTGAATTTTTTTTTTTTAAAAAAAATAATTTAATGTTTTTAGATTTTTTAATATATTAATATAAAAATAATTTTTAAAAAAATAAAAAAAATATTATAGTAATACATTCTCGAATGAAAAGCACTTTGAAAAATAATTACTATTTTATTTTTAATTTTATTATATTTTCTGATCGTTTTATATGAGATTATCAAAAATATTTTTTTTAAATAAAAAAATATATTATTTTTATATATCTCTAAATAAAAATCACTTTGAAAAACAATCACTCAATTTTAAAATGTTTAAAATAATATTTTTTAATTTTTTTAAAAAAAATATTTTTAAAATCAGTATATTAAAATGATCTAAAAATATCAAAAAAAAATTAATTTAAATAAATAAATAAATATTTTTTAAAAATATTTTTAAAATATAAAAATAAATATTTGTTAAAAATAATGAGAATAAGGTATTGACAACGTTGCCTGTTGTAGGAGATCTAAGGCCACTAGACTGTCAACAAACCCTACTTCCCATTAGAAATACAATTTAAGTGGACAGAACCTCTCTGGGCCAGTGCGGGCTTGAGCTGTAAAATTAGTTAGATCTGGACCTGATACTGATTGTAGAAACGTCCATTAAACACATCCGCACGTGATACTGATAATAGAAACGTCCATTAACGTAAGTGGGGACTCCAGGGACAAAATACGCACGCATTACATGCATTAAATAGATGAGGACATCAATTTTCCTCCAAAGACACTTTTACGTCTTACAAGATTCATAATTCGAACGACTTTTGCGACCAATCTTGGAATGTGATTGCATTATGTTTTAAAAATATTTTTAAATATATTTAAATATATTTTTTTAAAATAATATTTTTAAATTATTTTAATATGTTAATTTTAAAAATATTTTTTAAAAAGAAATTATTAATATAATTTTTTAAATAAAAAACATTTTAAAATATAACCACAACAACACTCTTAGAAATACAATTAATATAATTTAAAATTGATAAATACGTCTAGTGGGGTTTATAAAAACAAAATATGCATGTATTAAATCAATAAATACACGCTACTTGATCGCTTTCTCTCTGAAAATCAGTCTTGTTATCGTCACCAACATTACAGCGCTCATAAAATACATGGCCTCTCTGAACTTGTTTCATCGAGTAGTTCAGAACTGTAAATGACAAACAAACTAATTATTACGCTATTTGTATGAACACGCTCGCATGAATTCAAAGCAAACAAGTCATCTTGACTATATATCCATCTTAACCTAGACGATCATCTTTTTTAAACTCTAAAAGTATACGTAACACAACTTCCAAGCTTTTATTTTTTAAAGTGTTGAAGAATCTTCTAGTCATAATCCTAACATGGGATTTATTTTGGTACATCCTATTTAAATTCAACGTTATCAAGCTTTTATATACATAGAATAATTCAATGATTTTTTTTTATATATTTTTCAGTATTTTAAATTTTAGTTTACTAAACTGATTCTATCGATAATATCTCGATTATTATATAAAAAAACATTCTCGAGCTTCCAATTAATTTATAGTTTGGAAAAAAAACTTGATCCATGTTGTCAGTTTTTTTTTTTTGAACATCATCGCATGCCTATAAGCACACGCAGTCTCCAAGATTGCTGACCAGAACAGGCCAGGCCGTGCATGACAGACGACCACTGTAACTTCCATGGACAAAACAACAAACGAGAAGGCTATGATTAAGAGGCATACCTCTTTAGGTCACTTTGAACAGGACGAGCCTGGATTCTGCATATACTAACTGAGAAAAAAATATACTATGGACCAGCGGCACTGTACATTTGTGACATCAAGCAATGGGTACGTTGCTGGTTTCGCCCCTCTCTCTCTTGGGATCTTACTCCCCAATAATACAGCAAAGGTTTTTTTTTTAATTTTTTTTTAATTTGTTAACTAGAGGTGGTTGTAACAGAGCTCAGAGTTTTGGCTCGAGCTTGCCATGGATGATGTGATGATTGTCCGTACATTTCTAAAAATGAATTTTCTTACATCATTTTTTAACCCTTCAACTACCAAATCTCCGACTAAAGTCTGTAAAGACAAAGAGTAGTTACTGTAGTATTATTAAGAAAAACTTTGTTCTGTTTTCGACATCATTATAAATTTGTGATCATGTTGCTTTACTCATCAGTATCCTTTTTCTTTCTTTTTTTGTTTTCTTCTGGCTTGTAAATTGGGCTGGAAAACTAGGGTTAGTTTCCCTTGGACACACGTAAAAGAGGGTTAAAATTCCACCGCTTATCTTTAGTCATAATGGGAAAGATCAATTAAAGTGAAAGACAGCAATTATAAAATGTTTACTTTATCAACTTTGTTTTCCTTGGCTCTTTATCAATAAAGGAATGCTAAAGTATGCATGATTAGTTGATTACAATGTGCTCTAAATAGCACAATATCATGATATGTTACAAAATCAAGATTTGATTTGGTGATGGCCTGATCAAATATCAAAAGACAATAAAAATATAAGATATTATTTTATTATTTTACCGAGATAAAAGATACAAAAATTTTTGGGACAAAAGGGATGTCTCTCCTTCATAGTTTTGACTTGGATTGATAAGTTGATACGTGGCTATAACCGGGACAGGTTTAAAAAAAATAGATAAAAAAAACTCAGGGTGACCTGATTGATCCGACGACCTAATCAAAAACCTGGTTGTAACCTGTTAATTTTTTTATTAAAATAATATTGTTTTGATATTTTTTTTAAAAAAAATTGATCCGGTCAAAACCCGGAACCTAGATCTTAAATAGGGGTCAGGTTTAAAAACCATGCTCCTCTCTTTTTTTCTTTTGAAAAATCATTATAGAAACATATTTGTTTTTATCCTCTCAATCAAACACGTTTTGTTCTTTTACATATCAATCATTTCTATTCCATTCCACTAACTGGACACGAGTTAAAATAATGATTTCTTCACAAAACATTGGTTGGATGGTTCATTACTCAATTCTCAAGCATAGAAATGGTTATGAAAACATGCTTATTCCAATTTACTCCACACTAGGAGGTAATTTGAACCCATTAATGTTCCTTTTCTTCTTTCTGTGTGTATTTCTTTAAGTAAATTTTATTTTTCAAAAACACTACTTGAAATGTAAAAAGAAACAGGTAAGAAAAGGGCAACAAAACGAGAAATGAAGTGATAGCAGTGAAAGAAGCCTACGCTTGGTGCTAAAAAGGGAAACTCTTCCTCGTCGGAGATAGGGTCCGTCAGGAAGAGCATGCTCGCTACAAGCCCTTTAATATCCTTCATGTCACGAGGGGCCCTCGTTGAAACACATACTATGCCATAAATGAGGAGCTGGGTCCTCTGCTACCTTGCATCATGCTTGGTTGTCGTCAAATCAATATTACCTTAAAACACACACAAAAATAAATAAATAATACCAAGCCCTCCTTAGATTTTTTATTTTTTTCATGGTAATGGTTTTGTTGAGGTAGGTTTCATCTGCCAAGACTATCCCTTCTTGGTAGAATCTAGGAAAATTATTTGATATTTTTTTCATAAATCAATTTAAATTATTTTTATTTAAAAATGATTTTTAACTTAAATTAAAAGGTCGTAAAAAATGGAATCAAACTTTAAATTCAATAAAAAATAATAATATTTGTAATTCTTAATTTATTGATTATAACTTGTCACTTTTTAAAAAAAATTGCTTTCAATTAATTTTTTATTAAATATAGTTTTAACTAAACTATTCTTGTTATAAACTATTCTGGAGTAAATATTCTGTCATCCCTGACCTCTCGCAGTAAGAAGGAAAATTACATTCCTTATCATTATTTTTTTCTGGTGGCGTTAATAGCTCAACGTGGCACATTGTAGTGTCAACATGTAACATAAGACAACAAGAAGCTAATATGATGATCATCATAACCAGCATATGGTCCTAACTGGGAAAAGGAAACGAAAAATGATGATAGCCATGGAGGGAAGTGGAGGTGTGGGCTGGCTAGGAGAAGTACCGACGGCAGATCAGAATCCAAAGAGAAAAAAACTCTCCCCTGTGCCATAAAGGTACACAGGAGATGGCGTGAAGCTGTGGTCTGTGGAGATGTGGGTCCTTGAATGGTATAATTTGGTTCCATTGCTTCTATTCCACCCTGTAAGAATTCTTTCGTGCCCAGAAAGCAAATTGATGTTGAAAATTCCCCCGAAGATATATAATATGGAATGTTAAATATGGGGCTCCATGTTACTCATCATTCTCGTCCACTACCGACTGCCCTTTTTGGATACAATGGAAGTCATATCACTAACCACTTATCTTATCTAGTCGAGTTCACACGAGGTGTAATGTTTTGAATTTGTTTGTATTTGTGTTTTAAAAATATATTTTTTAAAAAATTAAATAAATTTTTTTACTTTAAATTAGATATTTTATGTTTTTAAATTATTTAAAATAATAATATTAAAAATTATTATTTTAATAAATTTTCAAAAAATAAAACCTTAAAAAACAAAAAATATCGAATTTTTTAAACAGCACTTTCACTGTAGAGCTAGCTAGCGGTGGCTTTTCTCTCTTTGATGGTGGATTGTGTCCTTCCTTCCATTTAATCTAGCATCAATTGTCAGAGACCTTTAGGCCTAGTCATACTAGCTACGCCATTGGACACTCTAATTCAAACAGATCGTCCTTAATAAATATGTGAGGAGAAAGATTGTCTAGTTCAGAACATCTGGGCTCTTTTCTTTTCTCTTCGATCGAAATGGAAAAGAAAGAGGGGGTGATTGCAGATCAATGACAGCTTTTAACAATTTCGATCTCTCTCAATCTAGAGAAATATAGCATAACTTGTTATATTTTAAATTTATTTTATAAAAATTATTAATTTAAATTTTATAAATTTTAAAATTATTAAAAATTTATATAATTATATAATTATTAATTTCAAGACCCATAAAATTAGTTAAGATACGTATAATATGATGTAGATACTCACGTTAATAAAAAAAATATAATATTAATCTTTCTCTTCAAAAAATAATATCAAGATCAAATGCAATCGTTTTGAAAATTGTTTCACTTTTGATTTGTAAAATTAAAAGTTTTAATACTGTTTTACACCTTTTCACGTGACATGAACACACGTTAAACTAGCAAAGTTATTTTCTGCATTGCATTTTGGTGTGGTTGGAAATGCTGGTATTATTATAATTTTAAAAATTCTTTAGTTTTTGTTGTTTAACCAGATTTTCATTTTTAATCTAGTATAATGCTAGTCACGTAATAAAATTTCCGTGTGCTTGCTACTTCCAAACTAAACAATCAAAACCTTTGTGTCTTAAAGTATGTAGAATTCTCATATGATTTTTTATGTGCAAGGATGCCCGTAAAAACAACAACAATATTATTTATTTAAAAATAGCTCAACCAACAGTAGAATTCTCTTTCTCTTGAGATATCTCGAGTCTTTTTTTTTTTAATAAAAAAAAAATAGTATTTACTTCATCTCTACTTTGAATAGTGAGTTAACAAATTAATGTCCGGATATTAGCATGCTTGCATGCTAGAGACAGAATTTAACCCAACTTTTTTAAAAAGGACATTCAATCACCCACCAATCTAGTTTCGTGGCGATGTTTAAACTATAAAACACAAATAGACAACCTTAGCTACTTGTAACTAATCCAGTCTGAGGGTCCCTGCCCTGTAAGGAGATGCTATCACTCTAGCTGGCAATGTGGAATTTTTCTTCGTAAATAGTGTTTCATGAGGAACCATTTGTTTTCTTTCCTGTATCCTTTTCTCTCTGCAGTTCGAATATATTTTAACAATTAACAAAACTTGCTTGACAGTTCGAAATTATTTTTTAAACCAGCATTTTGCCCAACTAGATACCCATTGAGTAAAAACATTTTCAATCGAGTCCCTCTACCGTGTGTTAATATTTTTCTGTTAAGATTCTAGAAGCTCTAAAATTATTAAAGACTTGATTACAGAGTATTAACAGGGGTAAAGTTATGCAAAATTCATATGATTTATGACTATAATATGATGGGGATAAGGATATTAACACTTGATGACATGTTCTTTAAAATATGAGCACCAATAATTAAATTTAGTGTTGCCAGAAAATGACATAGCGCCTAATACCTAATACCTAATACGGCCTGTAGCTAGCAAGGGTGGGTCAGATTAGCGACAGCCATACGGGCATGACAAGACTAAACCTGTTCACAAGTACGCAAAACTCAGGTATGTGAGTGAAAATTATGTCTTTCAGTTTCTAAAATGAAGAAAGTTGGCAAAATTATTATCGGATGATTTTGATGATTAGTGTGTTTATGCCTATTCAAACCATGTTGTTAGCTTGTAATCTCTGCGCCATGGCTTGAGGTGAAGGTCCATTGGTAGAGGATAGAATTTTCAACAACAACGCACAACCAGTGATAGAAAGCTAATCTTCATAAGCTAGGCCATTGTTTCGCGAGCTTGAGGTGTCAAACACAGACTCCAGATCAATTATTGTTTGTGTGGAAGAAAAGGCCAAGTGAGACAGGGAAATATCACTGCACGCACGAGATAATTGCATAAAAAATGTAATCGGGACGCCATTTCACAGTTTATCTTTTACAGCAAATGGTTTGCGATTTCTTGGCGTTGGCTCGAGTGGTTAGGTTTCTTTCTAATACTAAAAAATGCAAGTTGTTACTAAAAGATCTGGGTGTGGGAGGTTAGGTTCGCTTAATATATAATCTGGGAAAGGATTTAAGCTACGTTGACATTGTTGTTATTATAATTATAAAACTCAATCTAATTTAAGATTCAGGATTGTGGTTTGAGTGAGTTAATTTGTATGTTAGTGAATTAAATTAAGTTTTTATGTTTTTTTAATATCCAAAATAATATTGTTATTATAAAAATAATTGTTGAATTTCCAAGTTAGATTAAAGGTTATTGATCAGCTTGTTTGAGAATATGGTTGTAATTATTTTTTAAAATATTTTTTAAACCGGAATACATTAAAATGATATATTTTTTATTTTTTAAAAAATTATATTTAAGATTAATATATCAAAATATTTAAAATATATAAAAAAATTAATTTTTTTATAAAAAATAATTTAAAATTTTTTTAAAAACACGAATATAAGGACGTTTCTAATCACTCACTGCTGAGTCCGGGCTTGTAAGTGTGCCTTTTGCTATAGTTTTTGTTGTAAACGGGGTTTTAAACTGTGGTTTGCAGAGAAGCAATATTAGTCTAAAAAGTTTGGTAATTAAATTGCCTTTAGAGAGAGAAGAAGAAAAACCTAATTCATAAACCTAAACAAAAGTATTTTTAAGGTTTGTCTCCAAATAAAAGCAGAGGATATAGAAGGTTTTATGAAAATTGTGGTGTCTAGAATGGTAAAGGAGGTTTTAATATAGGATATTTGGGTACAAAACATGATGTGTTTTTTGTTTACATGTTGGGTTTCTCTGGGCCTTTTGAGCAGAAGGCTTGATTACATTGTTTGTCCTTAGCGGCAGGTGAAGGCTTCTTCTTCTTCATCTTCTCCTGCCGACGCTTGTCTGTTTCGATAACTAAGGACATAGGTTTCATGAAACGTGGTCGCTCTCTTTCGAGTGTTTTGTCTAGTGGTCCCTGCTTGGTGTAAAGGCTAACACAGGCTTTTAACTGCCCTTGGATTCTGTTCCCTCGGACCGTCAGTTGGATACCGTGCTAGCGATTTTTTTAAAATGTTTTTTTATTAGAAATATATGAAACAATTTTATTTTTTATTTTTAACATTAAAATATTAAAACGATTTTAAAATTTTAAAATAATTATTTTAAATATATATATATATATATATATTTTTAAAAACACGAGAATAAACAAGCTTTTAGCATCGTCTGTTTGAGATGGTTCTGGCTGCCTTTTACGGCCATTGTCATCCTCGACGCGCCACTCGCTGGTCAGGTCATGGATATTTGACGGGGTTTTGTTATCTTATATTCACAAATTATATAACAAGAATCTCATCTAATTTTATAAAATGCAATAAATTAAAAGGTTTTATAATTAACATTCTACTACTACTAGGTGGGGTAGTCATGCCAGCGATGCCTACGAGGCTAGTGTTCGCACACGCAAGTAGGATTCACTAGAATGCGTGGCAGTGTGGGTTCTGGGACCTGGGTAATATTAAACTCAGGGTAACATAAAACTTGGATGAAAATAAGGGCTTGTTTGTATATATTAAAAGTATTTTTTAAAAAAATTATAAATTTATAAATTTTTTATTAATTTTAAATTAATAAATTTTTAATATTTTCTAACCATTTTGATATGTTAATATTAAAAATAATTTAAAAAAAATAAAAAAAATATTTTTAACATATATTTTAATACAAAAATTATTTAAAAACAACTACAACAATATTATTAAACAAACTCGTAACAATTTTGCTTTAGGTTTGAAGTGTAATTAAAATACAATAAAAAAATATTTATTTAATATTTATTTTAATCCGACTATATCTTTGTTTGTATTATTAAATATTAAGGATGGTAATTACATCTTTAACTCTTTATATTTATTTGAAGCAACCCTGATAAATGGATTTTTTTGTAGTTATTTTATTTTATGGATAATAGAAGTAATACGAGCTTAACTGGATATATTATTTTATTTTATATTGAACAATAAATAATATTTAGATACATTGTATTTAAGATTTGATGATTAGAATGTAAATATTTAAATTTCTGATTAATTAGTTAATAAATGAAGAAGGAAGGGGACGGGGACAGGGACAGGGACAGAGACAGGGAGAGTTAGAACTCTTCTATACTGTCGAAGTTAGAAAAGCTTTCTCAATTCTCAGGTCCGTTCTCCACATCGAACTATCTTTTTCTTGAATCTGCCACCAAAAACGACGCCATAACGCTAGAATCACACCATCCCAAGGATTGAAGCTACTGATGGTCGACATTTCTGCACACAAAAAATAAAATCATGCCCCTTTAAATTTTCTAGACGAGTTTCTCAAGGTGTATGATAATTTGTTTTACCAAGAAAGCATGTCAAGTTCACCTTTCTTTTATAAATAATATCATTGTGTTGGCAATTAAGGTGAAGAGGCACTGTTCTTCACCACGTCACATTGTTGAAAACTTGCCATTTAAGGCATTCGACATCTCAAATAGCCTTGTCCTTTGCGTGTTCAAGCAGGTTCCCGTGAAAGAAGATGTGGCCAGATTAATTCATAGCATGATTCCTTCTGCTGTCGAAATCTGTTAAATCGATCCGTGTAATTTAATTTTGGATCATGCAAAAATCCTCGCATTTTCGACTTTAAGCCATACACGGTCACTCGTTCGTCTCATGCTGAATATATATCCCTTCTACATGCTGTAACGTGTACATGTACATGGGAGTGAAGGGATCGATCAAATGCGAAAACCAACCACAAATTAAAGTTTGAAGAGTGAATTACCAATTAATCAATTTTGAAAACCTCAAGGAACCAGAGGATGAAGGGAAAGTATTAGAGGTTTCCTTCTCATTTATTTATTTTATCAACATTGATATCCGGATCATTTTGCGCGTATCTCGATTAATCCCATTGGTCCTGAAATTAATAACCATGTAAATCTCCAGCGATTCCAAGATTTATGAAACTCGAAATGATGACTGTTAGAGATCAAACCTAAAACTTGACAAATTAAACTATACCTTATACCTGTTCCGGTATATCAGTCCAATACCTCTGGTAATTTACAGCTTGACTCATGCTAGATTTAATTTTAAATTGTTTTTATATTAACCTAGTTAAACTTAATATGGTTAAATGTTTTATAAAAAAATTAAAATAAAATTATTTTTAATAAAAATAAATAAAAATCACAACTGAACCAATCTATTATATTTGTTTGTAATTATAGTGTAGGGTATTTTTTAAAATATATTTTTTACTTAAAATATATTTTTTTAATTTTTAATTTTTAATATCAGGACATTAAAATTATAAAAAATAAAAAATATACATAATTTGATATTTTTAAAATAAAAAATATATTAAAAAACAGTTTCAAAGCAACTCCGGAACACTCATGTGATCTTCGTGGCTGAGAGAATAAAAAAACATTATGGTGTCCTGGCACGTTAATGAATCTAGTGCTGCAAATATCGCGGTTGTAATTCGTCAGGCTGTCTAATCTTGATGATCTGGTGTCTTGTGATTGGCCTGTACGAATTTATTTTCCAGCTCATCTGTAGCAGCGAAAAGGACAATTAAATTAGTAATTCATCGTCCATCGTCACGCCTTTGCCGCCAATTGAAGCCGAGAATCAACAGTGCTGGCCAGTCACAGTCGTTTCTTTTTTCTTTTTATATATATATATATATATATATATAAAGGAATTGAGAGGTAAGAAAGGGATATCCACCGTCAAATTAAAAAATCAGAGAGGAGCAGTGGCTGGCAACTGAAGCAATGGTCAGGTCGAGGACACAGAGTCTTGACTTTGGGAACCTAGGAGTTTTCAAGAGACTGTGTACACATCTCATCAAACAGTTATTGTACTGTGCAGCAGTTGTCTCTGTATGCTTGGATGCTTTTAATGGATGCTGCGCCACAGCACCATGCACTGGCCTCAAAAATTTCAAATTCCCATCGAAATCATTGAAATTTATTAAAAAATAATTTCAATAATTTTTTAATCTTAGACATTGCAAAACAAAATTACGTAGAAATATATTATACCAGTGAAACAAATATATTTAATTTATTATTATAAAATCATGCTAAATAAAATATCTCCAACAAAAACCTATATTTTATACTGGTTTAAAATTATAAATATATAAAAATATAACTAATGATAAACATGTTTTTAATATAAATAATAATACTAAAATTTTAACAACAAGTATATAATCAAATTTGTAATTGATATTAATTTAAGGTTTGAAATTAAAAAATCATAAATAGTTAAAATTAATACTAGGTAATTATTTAAGTTTAAGTTTTTCCTAATTAAGAATAACATCAATTAAAATAAATAAAAATGAAAGTGTAAATTCTATCATAATTAATTAAGCGACTAAATTGTCAAGGGCAGCACATAAAAAAGAAGAAGAAAAAATACTCCAAAAAATTTTAACTGCGTTATGCATTTGATGAATTCTAATGATAGAGAAAGGAAAGGAAAAAAAAAAAAAAAAGAGCAATTTTTACGTGTGCTTTTGAGGTTGGCCGAATTTGGAGGTTTGGTGGGTGAGTGTATTAATTAAAAGATTATTTTATACTTCAACATCCAGAACTACAATTAAATTTAAAAAATTAATTTTAAGGGGTATAACTTAACTAATTAAATTTTAAATTTATTTTATAAAAATTACTAATTTAAATTTTACAAGTATCGAGATCACTAAAAGTTTATATAGTTGTTAACTTTAAAGTCCATAAAATTAATCAAAGTACATATAAACTAGACTAGATAATTATATTAATAAAAAAATATATAATTAAAATTTTAGTTGATTAATATTCTAGTATAGAAAGGATATATAGAAGAAAAGCAGACATATTTGGTTAGAAAAACAAAAAAGTAAACATAATAATTTAAAAATAAATTTATATCATTTTAAAATAATTAAAACATACATCGAAATATGTTTTTCCTATCTTTATTTTTTCATCTCAAAATAGCAATCAGACACTGCCTAATTGTATTAGACACTGCATTCGTGTACTCACCGTGAACTTGGCTAAAAAAGCTAGTGATTCACTATAAATTATGGCCATTCATATGTGATCCCTTCTTTATCAGGAAAAATAAAAAGCCACAAGAAGAAAAGGTCGTGACAAAGTCACAAAGACAAATAATTCTGCTCACGGCATTCATTGCTTTCAGTATCCAGAAAAGATCGCTGGGTTACCGAAGGTGACCTCCGAGGCTGCCAGATAGCACATTTAGAAGCGGGGGTATGGATTGTTTAAAGTGTTTTTTTTTTATTTTAAAATAATAATATTTTATTTTTTAAAAAAATATACTTAACATCAATACACCAAAACAATAAAAAATTAATTTTAAGCAATTTTTTTAAAAATTTGATGAAATAATAGTTGCATCACATAGCCAAACACCTCCTTTATATTATAGTCGGTAGAAAGAGACCCTCTAACTCTTAGAAAACGACTTGGTCACCCCGGCTATTTCCACTCATTGATAATTTTAAACTAGAAATATTCCCCAGGACGAAGAAAACTCCAAAATCCATAAATAATTGCAACAAACTCGAATCATCATCACTTAACTAGCGTACACAATTGAATTGTGAAAGTAACGTTACAGGAAAAATAAACTAAAATTGACGAAGGGAAATAAGGACACCTTTATCAGGAGTCATTGTCCATTGTTTCCCGGGCTCCCCCCGCATGGGTGTTGTTGACAATATTAGCACTGAATATCGGCTGCTAGCTTTCGTTCATATTTATAGTTGAAAAATATTTTTAAAAACAATTATAATTTTATTTTTAGACACGTTTAAATTATGCTTTGTCTCCGTCATAGTTTTGATCATGTTTAGTTAAACCTCATCTACCATAAATTTATTTGAATTTCAATAATAATAATAAAAATCTCCAGCCTTAGTTAAGAAAAAACAATAATTCATAGTTTTTTTTAAAGCATGTATTTTTTAAAACGTAATTATAAAAACTATCATGAAACCTAAATACAGGGTTCATCACCGTGTGTGTCCAGGAATACGTGTGGACATATGCTGAAATAGAATAACATAATTTCCATGCATTCTCGTGCGTGTGACCAATCCATGAACGCACAATGGCCCTGTGTTTTTGCTTATTTAACTTGAAACCACTACAATTTTAAAATTCATTGGAGTATGTGATTCAATTTGCTCAATTGGGAAATAAAAAAAATTGATTTTTATTTAAATATCTGATATTGATTGAAAAACTACAATTACATTGACATGGTTTTTTTTATACAACTTGTGCCAAGCATCGAGCAAAATGGCAGCCGGCAGGGCTAACTTGTCTCGCGTTAATTCCCTTTTGTTAATTAAAATTTTTTAAAATAGACTCAACTTACTTTAAAATTTAAGTTATAAATTAAAGAAGTTAATTTAGATCAAAATTAAAATGATGTTATTTTAAAAAATTAAATTAAAAATTTTGATCAAATCACAAATTAATTGGTTGAATTACCATTATCAAGCTAAGTCAATTTTAAATTATATATTTTTTTAAATTAATCTGAACCAGTCAGGTATTAAATTAAACCTCAATTTAATAACAATATTATTATTTGTTTGCCTTCTTCAGCCACCCTTTTAAAAATTAAAATAAACAATATCTACTCCACTAACATTAATTCATTTCATTAATTTAAGCTGGCCAGACCGATGGCATTGGAGTTAAGGCACGGTAATGGGTTTGCCTGGTCAAGAGATTAGGCAGATTTATTGATTACCCGATTAGGCAGCTAATCTAGAGATTATACCTGTCGCTCCAAAAACATGTAATATATTATATCTTGTAATTTTATTTATAAATTTAAACTCTTTAATTAAAAAGATTTTTTTATTTGATATTAGAATTTTAATGATTAAATGATTATAAATTTAAATTTTATAATTTTTATTCATCTAATAAAAATTAAGAAGTTTGAAGCAGAATGAAAACACAACAATATCTTCCTGCCAGGCAGTGCAATAAAAAAGTTTAAAGGTGTAATCACTGATGAACGGCTGGGATTTCTTGACTGGCGGTGATAACAATGGAAGCACAGCACATGGTGTGGCCACTACACTTTAAAAGATTGTATGAGCTGTGACGGTGGTCCAAAGTCGTAACACAGATAACAGAAGAATACACGCTACACGCTCACTTTCCTAATATCGGATCCAGCTCATCATTTTTGCTTCTTGTACAAGCCTAAAGAAATTAAATTGATTTTTTAAATAAATACATCAAGTTAAATATACATTACTCTCGTGATTGTTGAAGTTATTTTTTTTATGTATTCATTTTTTATAATTAATATGTAAAAAATACTTAAAATTATTTAAAATATAGAAAAATACCAAAGAACTGTTTAATAATAACTTTTGATTTTTTGCCTAATTATAGAGAAAAAACCATTTAATTTTTATATAATTTCTGTTTTTTGAATTGGACCCCACATATAATTATATTTCATACTTTTTTTTATAGAAGTTAAAATAAAATGTTTTTCAATTATAAATACCTCTTTTTATTTTTCATGCAAAAATTCACCTTACAACAATTTTAACAAAATATATTTTTTTGAAACCTTTTTTTTTTAAGTCACAAATAAAATTAATTTTATTAAACCTATTTTTTAAAACCACAATTATAAAGGCTACTATAATACAAAAAAAAAAAACACATTAAATTAATACATGAAATTGCCGTGTGTTATAAAAATATATTAAAAAAGTCTAATTTTAATTGACAGACAAACTAATATCTTAAAGTTTAATTTTAATCAGCAATAATCTTTATCATGGAATAAATAAAATAAAATTGATATTATTACTTGTCTCAAAATAATTACCTAATTAAACCTTTGGTTAAAATATTTTACAACACACACTTTAATTAAAGCTAATTTAGCAAGAGATTTACAATAAGTATTATAAATAAGTACGAATAATAGTGGGTCATGGTCCTCATGAATTTATGTTATTTTTATTTATGTAAAAATGTTAAATATGACAAATAAAAGAAAAATCTATTTAAGATAAAATTAAAAAAACTTGTACAAGACAACCACATCAACAAAAAAAGAAAGAGTACGAGGATACCACCGCCGATTTTTAATTTTCGAGGGGCAAATCCGTCAAGAGGAAGCACGCATGCCACTTTCAAGATTGCAATAAAAAAATAACAATTTCATTAATTGTTTTTTTTTAAAATAAAATAAATCTAAAAAGCTGATGTTTTATGGAGCATTTGCAACGTCCTCTCTTTTAAGTGACACCTCGAAGTATAATATTTTCACTCTCTCACCCACCACCACCACCACCACCACCACCGTCTCCTCAGTCATTTCTCATTTAACAGCCATCAACCTTAGATCTCCATTTCTTTCCTTAACCCCAATATTCTCATACTTTCTCTACTTATCGAAGCTACATTTCTACTGGTGACTGGTGAGCTATTTTCTCTTTCTTTTTCATGTTCATCATCCTTAAACTTGTGTATTGGCGAGCTTTTTTTTCATCGGTGGCGAGAAAATAAAAACGAAAATAGAAATGGGTTTTGTTTGGCGTGTGAGTTATGTTTGTTTCCGCTTTGTGAAAAAAAAAAATTTGGTTTTATTTGGGTCTTTTTTTCAAAGTGAAGAACATGATTTCTCTATCTGTCGGTGAAGGTTTCCTATTGTGGGATTTCTTCCACACTAAATCTTTCTTAGAGCTTGTGTTTGTTTTCCTGTTTTGATTATATGAATTTTTGCTTAATAGCTAAAATGGCTTTTACTTTTTATACCTGTGGGATTTTTCTTGATAACTGTTTTTGGTAGCAGTCTGGCAGTGATTTGACATTGGTGGCGTTTGGGGTTGATTACTTTTTGGGTTAGATTTTTTCAGCTTGGTACAGTCTCTCTTTCTGTTCCTGTTTCACTTCTTGATTTTCTTTTTAAAAATATTCCATGTGGTATAGAAACATTTTGGTTCTTCTGAATGTGGTTAATTTTTGTTGTTGTTAATTTTAGTAGTATTTTTTGCGTTATTCATTGAATTGTTATTTATTCTAGAGATCTTTATATGGTGTTAATTACTAACTTGGTGATTAGTTCTTGGCTGTAATTAATAAGGTATTACTGGCTTTAATGACATAGCATGCATGTCATGGATGGTGTTTTTTTTTTTTTTTGAGATTTAGTTACACACAGGAGATTAATTTATGAAAATGCTGGTTATAATTTTGATGATAATTCATTTGGTCAGATTTTTTGGGATTTTTAAAATATTGATGGTCCTATTTTATATTTTATATTTTAAATCGTGTCAATTAATAATAAAATCGTCGTGTTTGATTGCCTGATGTTTTTGTTATACTATGTTTGATTGCTTAGCAAATGCAGGATTCTAGAAGGGAAATTTTAATGAGAGAAAATGACATTATTCCTAGGATTTGCATTACCAATAGAAAGGGCGGCTTCGAAAACCTGGTCTTATTATTTTTAAAATACAGTATGATTTTTCTGAAGTCATTTTCTCCAAACTTGCCAGTTGAAATAATGAAATGGAGTTCCCTGTTTTTATTTATTTAATTTTTTTTTAATGTTTAAAGTTGATGAAGATTATGTGTTATATTCTGTCTATAAAGTGTACCAACAGAAAATATATACTATACGACATAAATTGGAGGTGGTTGTTTTGATATATGATTATGGAGGACAGCTTGTAGTAGACCCGTTTTCTTATCTATCTGCATTTTTGACATTCTTAAAGTGGATTTATAATTCGTGCATTTTATTAATTTCCTTGTTTGAGGTTTGACACTTTGGGTGCGCATTGTTGCCTTATATATTTCCTAGTTCATTTCAATCATTTTTGCTCGTATTTACTTTTGAAATTTCCAGTCCGATATGGATCGACGGAGTTGGCCTTGGAAGAAAAAGTCATCCGACAAGACTGAGAAAGCAGCTGCTGCAGCAGATTCTGGTGGATCACGGGAAGAGAAGGTATATTCACTGATATAAGTTTTGTTTTCGCTTTGTTTACTTACCATTGGTGTCAGACAATTCTAGCATCCTTGTTTATTTGGATGGTTTATGACTTTGTACGCTTAACAATTGCAGCATTCCCATGAATTTCTTTGTAACTTTGTCTCCACAAACGAGTGAATTTGTGAACTGCAAATTTTAACATCATTAAAAATATCAGAAAAATAGACAGCTTCTATATAGCTTTTGTATTTTTCTGAAAACGAACTTCGTTCTCTAATCTGCTATATACCATTTTAGTTTCTTGACCGCTTCAGTTGTTGGATGAAAAGACCAAGGACAAGATTTAACAGTAGCACCATGCAACTGGCTGGGTGTCATGCTGTTTCAGCTCCTTTTGGAAGCGATGAGTTTCTCCGATTAATTCTTGTTCTGATATTCTTATTCATGAAAACAGGATAGCTATAAAAAACCCAGCTGTGTTCAAATCTCTTTGGAATCATACACCCACCTGACTAGTTTAGAGGATCAAGTGAAGACATATGAGGAACAAGTTCAGAAACTAGAGGGAGAGATTAAGGACTTGAATGAAAAGCTGTCTGCAACCCATTCAGAGATGACTACCAAAGAAAACCTGGTGAAACAACATGCTAAAGTTGCTGAAGAAGCTGTTTCAGGTATGGCACTGTTCTTGAGATGCTATATGAAGATAGCTATGATGGTGCTTATTTATTAATGCAACTTCTTAAATTTAACTTGGCATGAATTGTATTGAATTTGGATCACCTTTTGCCTCAGGTTGGGAAAAGGCTGAGGCAGAAGCTTTGGCATTGAAAAATCATCTAGAATCAGTCACCCTCTCAAAGCTCACTGCTGAAGATCGGGCATCACATTTGGATGGTGCTCTTAAAGAGTGCATGCGGCAGATACGAAATCTAAAAGAAGAACATGAACAGAGAGTGCAGGAAATTGTTCTCAACAAGAACAAGAAACTGGACAAAATTAAGATGGATTTTGAAGCAAAAATTGCTACTTTAGACCAAGAGCTCCTTAGATCTGCTGCTGAAAATGCTGCACTTTCAAGGTCATTGCAAGAGCATGCTAACATGCTGATCAAGATAAGTGAAGAAAAGTCACAAGCTGAGGCTGAAATCGAGCTCTTGAAGAGCAATATTGAGTCATGTGAAAGGGAAATAAATTCACACAAATATGAACTTCATGTAATTTCTAAAGAGCTGGAGATTCGTAATGAAGAAAAGAATATGAGCATAAGATCTGCTGAAGCTGCCAACAAGCAGCATATGGAGGGTGTCAAAAAAGTAGCTAAGCTGGAATCAGAGTGCCAAAGATTACGTGGTCTTGTTCGGAAGAAGTTGCCAGGTCCTGCAGCACTTGCCCAGATGAAGCTAGAGGTTGAGAGTTTGGGCAGAGATTATGGAGACTCTAGATTGAGGAGGTCTCCCGTTAAGCCTCCAAGTCCTCGTTCGTCCTCGGTGACTGAATTTTCTCTGGACAATGTACAGAAATTCCATAAAGAGAACGAGTTTCTCACAGAGCGTTTATTTGCAATGGAGGAGGAAACAAAGATGCTGAAAGAAGCTTTGGCAAAGCGCAACAGTGAACTGCAGGCTTCTAGGAATCTGTGTGCTAAAACAGCAAGCAAGCTTCAGGGTTTAGAAGGTCAATTTCATATCAGCAATCAACTGAAAAGTTCCCCAAAATCTATCATTCAGGTTCCTGCTGAAGGTTACTCTAGTCAAAATATTAGCAATCCACCAAGCTTAATCACCATGTATGAAGATGGAAATGATGATACACAAAGCTGTGCTGACTCTTGGGCAACGACATCGATCTCCGAGTTTTCCAATTTCAAGAAGGACAATCACAGTGAGAAGTTGAACAAGGCTGAAAACGCAAAGCACCTTGAGCTTATGGATGACTTCTTGGAGATGGAGAAGTTGGCTTGTTTAAATGCAGACAGTGCCGCTAGCACTTCAAATTCTCCAAACAACAAGACTTCTGAAGTTGCCAATAGGGATGCTTCAGGTGAGATTTCTTTGCAAAAAGAAGATACACTGTCTGAAGAGAAGCACAATTTGGATCCACAGGTTAATCATCTGTCTTGCAATAAGGATTCTTCAGCTGATGCAGACCTGTCATCATTCATGAAGCTCCAGTTGAGAATCTCTACGTTACTTGATTCTGGGTCTAAGAAGGCTGATATAGGGAAAATTTTAGAAGATATTAAGCAGGTTGTGCAGGATGCAGAAACCGGTGCAAGCTGCGTTTCCAAAGAAGCACACTGTTCTGATGCAACAACACATGACAGGCAGACTTGTCCTGAAGATGCTGGCATAATGGGAGAGAAGGAAATCGAGTTGTCCCAAGAGAGTAAGACAGCCGCACAAATTATGCACACAGTAAGCCAGGAGTTATTGCCTGCCATTTCTCAGATTCATGACTTTGTATTATTGCTGGGTAAAGAAGCAATGGCAGTTCATGACACTTCTTGCGATAGCATTGGTCTGAGCCAGAAAATCAAGGAGTTTTCAATCACTTGTAATAAAGTGTTATACAGTGACAGAAGTTTGGTTGATTTCGTATCTGACCTTGCTCATGTATTAGCTCTAGCCAGTGGTCTCAGATTCAATGTCCTGGGATATAAAGGCAATGAGGCAGAAATCAGCAGTCCTGATTGCATAGATAAGATTGCTTTACCCGAGAACAAGGTTGTTCAAAAGAATTCATCAGTAGAAACATATCAGAATGGCTGTGCCAACATTTCTAGCCCTACCTCTAATCCTGAGGTGCCTGATGATGGAAATTTGGTCCTGGGCTATGGATCAAACACCACATCGTGCAAGGTCTCATTGGAAGAGTTTGAAGAATTGAAATCAGAGAAGGACAACATGGCCATGGATCTGGCTAGATGTACTGAAAATTTTGAAATGACAAAGTCTCAGTTGCATGAAACCGAACAGCTTCTAGCTGAAGTTAAATCCCAATTGGCTTCTGCACAAAAGTCTAACAGCTTGGCTGAGACACAGCTTAAATGCATGACAGAGTCATATAGGTCACTTGAAACACGTGCACAGGAGTTAGAAACTGAGGTAAACCTTCTGCGGTTGAAAACAGAAACTTTGGAAAATGAGCTTCAAGAAGAAAAGAAGAGTCATCAGGGTGTTTTGACCAGATGCAAGGAACTAGAAAAGCAACTGCAAACGTAAGCTTCCATCCTTTTCTTTTACTATGTTCAGATTAACCATCCATCTTTTGCAACCTTATGGCTACCATGGCCTATGTGTGATCCTAACCAATTCATGTTTTTCTAATTATCTCGTGGAGTTTTTTGATGATTCATCTGGATTTGTCTCTAATATGAACATTTTGTTCTTTCTAGGAATGAGAGCTCTACAGTGACTGACATTGAGTGCAAACAGGTGGGGCATTTTTCCTCTTCATCTTTCCTTAAATTGTCTTCGTTCAGAACGGCTTTGTTTCTCATGTTATCAATAAAACAAGAGAAAAAATGTGAGATATAAATGTTGTGATGAAGACGTTGCCAAATGATGCTTTCAAAAACAATGGTGTATGACCTAAATATTAATCTAGTGCAGCAAACATATTTATAATACAGTTATGGACATCATTGTATATCATTACATATTGCAAACCCAGCAATTCAGCATCTATGGACCTCACTAGAACAGACCAATAAATGAGCACTTGTATGAAAGTTGATATTGATCTCTCAATGCAACCATGCATTTTCGTATTATGTGACCCATCATAGATCATTGCCTTCCATGCCAAGTATTTCATGTCAAATGGGGGAGTGGGAGGGGGAGGGAACAGTATCTTTTTTAAAAAACAACAAAGCACACTGAGGGCGAGGAATATGATATCTAATTAACTTATGAGATGCTTGCTATATTTAATGTGATACTTGGAGTTTGGACACGATCAGTTCAAAGAGCTAAATTGGAAGTACTGTTTCAGGAGAAAGAAATAGCAGCTGCTGCCGAAAAGCTTGCAGAGTGCCAAGAGACGATATTTCTTCTTGGCAAGCAGTTAAATTCTCTGTGTCCCCAAACAGAGATCATGGGATCTCCTTACAGTGAGAGGAGTCAAATTGGCGATGTTTTTGCTGAAGATGAACCTACTACAAGTGACATGAATTTGCAGGACTTCGATCAAGCTGAGATGGACACGGGTGGTTTAGCCAATATACACAAAGCAGGGGCGGAATCTCCCATCAATTCATACAACCAGCCATGCAGTCCATCCGATACAGAATCAAGCCTCTTGAGATCCCCAGTTGGTTCGAAGCCTCCAAAACACAGGCCTACAAAATCTTCATCTTCTGCCCCAACGCTGGAGAAACATTCTCGAGGATTTAGCAGGTTCTTTTCCTCGAAAGGGAAGAATGGTTATTAGCCCGGCAGGTTGCAGGTCTAATAGAATTGTGGTCGATAAAGATCCATTTAGCAATAATCTGAATCACCAAACATGGAGTCGTCGACCATAACTGGTGCTAGAATCACTCGTGTATTATTCAAGCTCGTGACCCTGAGTTTGTTCAAGTTTCATATTGTGAAACGATGCTTTAAACACTGGGTAATTTTTTGTAACTAATGACTGTATATGGTATCCACATCTGTAACTAGTTTCCTTGCCTTCTGCAACTCTGTGAAGGGAACATGACATAGTTTCTGGACGGGGACCGACCACATCGAATGTAATTGTTTGTGGCAGATTGGTATGATTGTTCTTTTTCGACATACGAACAGTTGACGTTGTCAGTTCTCAAATAATATTGTGAAATGATAATAAGTAGCTGAGTTTTTGAGCAACCTGTTCGGTTCGTTCGACCTTCAATTTTTCCAAACGAGCTTATATATTCATGTCTTGTCTGTTTTTAATTCCTTTTCTTGCCTGTGTGTTTTCTTTGGAACTTGGAACCGGGATTTGGAGAAGGTTGGAGAACTGCATGACTAAAGAGTTCGGAGGCTACAAGTTCGGATAACAGCTTGGAAAATTGTGAGCAAGCCTCTACTTTCTGCATGGGGAAAAGAATCTAAAGGCACCTGAGAGTTTCTATTACAAATGTGGTATATATTAAACCTTTTGAATTACATTGATTGATCTAGCCGAGGGATTTTCAAATCTTTTCATTCCTAAAATCTCTTTTATGTTGGGATTCTGAAGTTCTGTGCTCGGCTTGATGGTGTTCTCTTGAGCCCTTAAACGGCCCTCGCATATTCAACCTGTACACAGTCCCTACTCGTCCTAGAGTTATAGTTATAAGATACAGCCTCGAGTCAACCCAGTCCAACATCCCAATCATAAGTTAGATTGGTTAATTAGCAAGTAAATAAGTTAATCAAACTATGATTATCAGGCTAACCCATTAAGTCAGTTGGGTATTTTAACCATGCCTAGAGTAATGTTTGGTATTTCAAGCATAGTTACTGAACCTGATTTGAGGATTGATTCAGCCAATAAATAGGTTCTCAAATCAACAAGGAAAAATTCAAAAAATTATATTTGAAGTTTTAATATTTTATATTAAAAAATTAAAAAACATTTCACGCAAATACAAACTATATATTTTATAAATAATAAAATTTAAGAGATTATTTTAAAAAGATTTTTATCTCATATTAGAAAGATGATATTTTATTTGTATAAGTTGAAGTATTTAAATAATTTTTTTATTTCATATAATTTTTTTTTCTTGAGAAAATAAAAAATTTATATTAATGGGTTCTAAAATTCATATTGAATTTTTTTTTAATGTACAATAAAATTTGATATAGGCTAATAATAATTAAAAAATAAAATAATATACTCTTGTATATAAAGTTGGACAGAGTAAAAATTTTGATTGCCACCCTTGGTGAACAAGGCATAGCCTACCATTTGTTTTGTTTTTCGTAGTAACTTATTTTTGAACCTTAAAATGAAACCAGCGCGTTGTTTTGGGGAGCACCCACCTGGAGGCTGTGTTTGTACATCAATTTTTTTTGGCTTGTACGCAGAAAAATAGTTTATTTAGTCTTGTTGTTTGTTAATTGTTTACTTTGTTTTTCGTAACAATCATCCAAGAGAAATTATTCTAATGCTTAATAACTAGTAATTTGAATTTTTTTAAAAAAATTAAATCTTTATCAAGCTGCAACGGGTCACACAGATCCTGAATTGACTTGATGGGTTATCTAGATCTTCCCGCTACTTTAATTTTCTTCCTTTTCTTCTTCAGACATAGTTAAAATCCCAACTTTCAGATTAACCTACCAAATATAATAACTATAGCCCATACCATTCATCTTCAGCAAGATGAAATTTAAAATTTTACACAGACACTTCGTTTTTGCGTTCTACGAGGCAATTTCTTTTTTGTGTTTTTTTGAAGGGGAACATTGTGTGGTTGTGGACTTTTACACGGCCCATTGTATTTTTTTTCGTGCAGTAGCTTAAGATCACCGCACAGCTAGGCTGAAAGCGTCCTGAAGAGACGCAAAGAAAAACTGACATTGATTTTACAGTCATTACAGTAGATCCCACTGAATCTGTTGAGGCATCCTTGAGTTTCTTCCATGAATTTAACTGTGCGTGGCAACATACAGGAAGGTAGATAGGCTATCCTAAGCTTCTGACGAAGCATATTGCACCCACGCCGTCTATACATATATTTGAAGGGATTTTTATCATATTTATATTGAAATCGAAAATTAAAGATGCCTCTGCTGATAAAACCATAGAGCGTAGAAATGCAACCAACAAAGAGCTATTCCTACGTCGTTCAATTAGGCCTTGTTCTTTCGATGGAAGATGCCAAAATGGGGTGCTTGTGGACTTGCAGATGGCCCCTTCGATTTATCTTTGAGCCCGTGGTGAGGAGAGGGCTGACTGCTAGACAGGCCGAAGATGATCTTAGCCCATTGAATAAATTAGGCCTTCTCCACTAACGGAGGCCCTTCGATTCCTTTCACGAGAAAGATCCATGCATGCTCGATTGCGCTGCTTCCCAAAACAAGATAAGCAGACCGTTTCTCTTAAAAAAACACGACTCCATCACTTCCATCCTAGGGAATGTATATTTCAAAGAATATTTTTATCAATGGAGGGATTTTTCAGCCTGTCTGCTTAAATGTGGTGAGGCTCGTTTGCCTTGTCTGGGCACCTCAAAGTTCAAAGACAAATTGCACACTCTTCAAGAGATGAAGTTATAGCAGCAGCACACTCTCTTAGACCTTTTCAAGTTGTGCTGAAAACAAGGATCCATGTCCACCTCTAACCATTCCGACATGATTAGTGTAGCTAATTTTGGGAGACGGTTTCTGGTTGGCAACTTGGCATCTCAGCTAGATCTATGCATACATCCATCCGCTTGAAAAATTGACCCCTGTTTTGGTGCATGCACGCGTGCGTTTTCTTCGACACCGAAGGAGATGGTGGTCCAAGTTAATTACCACAAACAACTGTTAACTTCTCATGTGTCTTTGTTGCGTCTTTCAAGCAATCATGTTCAAAACAATGGAGGTTGAGAAAGAGCACCGGCCACGTACTATTTCTCACTGTAGTTCGGGAGAGATAAAGGGAATAAAATGATGAAATTATATGTGTGGTGATCTTGGGGAAGAGAGCTAATAATATTACTGGCGAATGTTTGTTTTTACTGTTCAATTTGTTTTAGAAAAAAACATCATTTTAATATATTTTTTTATTAAATTTTACAAAAATATTTACTCTGCATTTTCACTAAATACAAGAAACATTGGATGCATAACTATAATTTCGGTTAGATATGATAGATTAGAATGGTCAACTGATTTTACATAATACTTTAATACAATTTGGATTTGAACATGTATACATGTATCATGTCCTTAAAATATTTTGACCAGGTATCGAGTTTAACAGCAATTTGTTTCTCCTTCGACAAGGATCGAGGACTGGTAGTTGAGCAATAGAAATAAATCGTGTGGTTGCAGTAATTGGATATTCAACTTAGAGAAGTCGACATCAAATGTGGAAACAGAGCTTTATAGGGCACGCCGTGAGTGCAGAAGCAAAGACATTTTCTCATGGTATATGGGAGAGCCCCGGCATGGCTGCCCTACAGCACAGCTCACCTCCCAGCACAAATGGCTCTCCTTGTCCAGCACCAATAGACGGAAGAGAAAACAGAAAGAGAATAAAGGGAGAGCAAATAATTATTACACACATCACGTACATTGTCAAACAAAAAGACATGCATGAATAATATCATCCATGCAGAGATGATATTAATTCCTCAAATTCATGAATATAATTTAATATCTCGACTTGTTTAATAAATGGAATATCTTTCTTGTTGGGTGCATGTTTTCTACTACATATATTTCATGAATGTTATTTAAAAAATAGATTTTGAGAAGGATCGATCCTTGAGGTCCTTAAAAGTCACATGAACAAACAGATCTGGGGATACATTTTACTTCCTATATAAAAAGCCAACTGAATTTAATTACATGTCCCGTACGGTACCAGAATTCAAATAAAAAGAGTTTCTTAATTACTTGGAAAAAATAGTTGCTTTTGGTTATTATCCACGGAGATATCAAGAACATAGTTCCTTGTATTTTAAGATACATTTTCAGTTTTAAAAGTATATAAATTTATTTAAGAGGATTATCAGGTAAAAAGTTTATTTATATTTTTTTTTAACTAAATATATATTTTATTTTTTATTATATTTTATTTTTAACTTGAAACACTAATAAATATAGATAATGTTTGGAAGTATGGTTGTAGTTGTTTTTCAAAATGTTTTTTACTTGGAAATACATTAAAATAATATTTTTTATTTTTTTAAAATTATTTTTGATATCAACGCATCAAAATAATCGAAAATCATTAAAAAAATATTAATTTTAAATAAAATAATAATTTAATTTTTTTTAAAAAAAACACTATTAACACCATATTTCCAAACATTTTCATAGTCATCATATTAATAATTACTATTAATAACTTAAATAATAAGGGCTGTGGGCAATCTACAGATTGAATTATGAGGTATTTTTTTGGAAGAATTGAATCATATTAGGTATTGATTTGTCATCAGAGGAGGGGTGGGCGACAAGTTGGAGTACTTTTGTCAAAAGTACTCACTTTTTTAATTAATGCTAAGCTTGAGAAGAAAAGCACAATGTGACATTGTAACTACTCGATTTGATACAATCACATGAGCTATACATTTCATTACCATAATCCAATCCTTCTAATTTCCATATATTTTAGTTTATACGCACTAACTCCCATATTGTATTGTTAAAATCACACTTACATTTGGCTAGTGTTTTTTGATTAAAAAAAAAGATATAAATGAAATAAAAACATGTTTGGTTAAAAAAATAAAAATACCAACACAAAAATAATATAAAATAAAATTTTATTATTTTAAAATACAAAAACATGTGGTATCTATTACTAGTATTTTTATATTTTTTGTACATCAAGAAAGTAATTAAACGCTATAAAAATTGCTGTTCTCTCTAAGATTCACCTTGAAAGAAGTAAAATGAAATTATGCAAGCATGAATTAACTAGAAAAGACGTTGAAAGGACATGGAAGAATAAAGAAACCCTAAAGAAGGGAAATCACCAAGTGTGAGTTACTGCTTAGTATTGAATCTAACGTTTCTCTATCTAAAACAGAACTCAAAGATCATGAAATCTTCTTCAGCCACACTATTATCCATGTGAACTTATTATACATGTGAACGTGGTCTCCGTTTCAACTGCTTGTGGTCCCTTGCTACTATATGGCTTCTGTCTCGGGCCAATATTTTGCTTTTTTATTTATTTATTTATTTATTTATTTTATTTTATATCAACATCGGTATCCAGACCAGCTAGAACATACCTCGATTAATCTCATAGACCCTGAAATTAATGATCATGTAAGCTTCCGATAACTATTATATAAATAACCACAGTACTCCAATATAAAACCATAAAAAAAATATATATTTTAATTTCAAGTTCTTACTTTCTTTTTCTTTCTAAATAGTTAATATTTAATGCATTCTCTTCTTACAGATTACTGGGTTCTTCAACTACGCATGGGTTAACAGTGGGCTAGTCTTGTTAACATGGGACTAGTCTTTTCGTTCAAGGCATTCTCTTCTTACAAAGTCCCGGGTTCTTCAACTACGCATGGGTTAATATTGGACTAATCTTTAGTGTTCATTTTGCGTTTTAAATTGTGTTTCTGATCTCAGTGCCCGTTTATCTATGCGGTAATATTACTTTGATTTGAAAAAAAATAATTATTTTTTATATTTTTTTAAGCCAAATATAATTTAAACCATGC
Organism: Populus tomentosa; assembly: GCA_018804465.1. Taxonomy (NCBI): domain Eukaryota; kingdom Viridiplantae; phylum Streptophyta; class Magnoliopsida; order Malpighiales; family Salicaceae; genus Populus; species Populus tomentosa. Next base: position 19,015,716 of record CM031977.1, read on the forward strand.
ACCTAGATTAACGTAGCCTTAAGAAACTTTGCTTCTAAAAAATTCAATCAAGCCACGAGAACACTTGGAACGAAGGTGAAGCGTCCAACCCATCAAAGAACAGTACTACAAAATGGCCTCTAAGCTAAATCAGTGGTCATAAATAATGTTATGATCTCATGGATATACGTACGTGACCTTAAACACAGAATTCTATGGATTGATTTTTAAAAGTAAAATCAGCTCTCCCATTCAGTGAATAAGATCAGAAGTTATTTGTTAATGTAATTTTTAGTTAGTCAAGTTTACTTACTCCTCGAAAAACTATTTATAACTATCTTTTTTATTAATTCAGAGTCTTTTTAATATTACAGTAGTTATTTTTTAAAGTAATTCGTACTTATATATATTAAAATAATTAAAAATAATAATAATTTAAAATAAAAATAAATAAAATAAAATAAATTACTTTTAAATCATACAAACAAAAGCTATACCCGATGGTACTTCCAACTTAACTTTTAGTGGCTTTAACAGTAAAATAAAGGCAGAAGGAAATCCAAAGTCAAAGATTGAAAGGATTATGGCCTCTTCGAGATTGAGTGGTTACTTATCTAGCTATAAGTTAAAAAAAAAAAAAAAGTAAAAGGAAAGGCAAACCCACACGCCTGCACAGTCTTCACTGTGTCGGCCAACCTCCGTAGAAGACGACATTGAGCTCTTAAAAGAGGCCACCGTATCCTGTAAATGAACCTTAATTAACGGGCCTAAGCTTAGCTATTAGCACACTATTATCTCTTAAACATAAAAGTTAAGCTAATTTTCACTGGATTAAATCCAACTGGCTCGAGAATTCATGAAGTTGATCAAAACATTTAGCTGGGTACTGTCCGGCGAGTACGGTTTTTAGGGGCTACATATAGGGTTATGGACAAAACACAGTGAATCGGGACTGCCCTAGGAAATATCATAGGCATTTTATTTAATAAAATATGATAGCCCTGCAAATTGAAATTTGATCACCATGGCAGTTCCCTTCATGCCATGGTGTTCGTTGAATTTTTCGAACGGCATCTGCATCTGCGTTAGTTTAAGAGGTTGACCCAAATCATAATAAAATTCATTTAATATTCGAGTTTTTTTAATAAAAAAAATCATACATTTATGTTCTTGTAAAATGTTTCTTTCAAATGCATATTTACTCCACGTTTAAATTCATTTTCAACAAAAATTATTAAAGCTGTGTAATTAACTTAAATCAATCTAAATTGATGTTTTTTAAGTTTTTTTATTTAACATTAAAATAATATTATTTTAAAATTTTAAATTAAATTAAGTTTTCATCCAATTATTGGCTACTTGTTAAAGTCAATTAAGCTAATTTTCATCCACTTTTATTTAAAACTTTGATGACGGAGTTCATAGATCATTGAATTAACTTTTATAGCGATGGATTTCATAACAATCTGCATGAATAATCATGGCATTCCGTAGAAATATAGTTTTTTCAAAGAGACTTTTTTTAGAATTCAAACATGAAGAAATAAATAGATAAAAACGAAAGAAAGAAAGAACATCTAAGGAATCCTAGTCGCTACTAATCCTGAATCACCGTGTCTGGGGTGTGCAATATGAGCCATACACTAAGTGGGCCACCACTTAAGCATCTGTGATTATCACAAGTTGATCAGAGACGCAATCTTGTAGAAGATTATACGAGATACCTGCAGTGGGCCCCTACCACATGGGCTAGGAACGTATGTCGATTGATCAAAGTCTCCGTTTTTTTCGTTTTCTCTTACAACTTTTCCTCTAAAAAGAAAGATTTTCCCTTTGTATCTTACAAAGTTGTTCGGCAGGTGATTATTTTTTTAAAAAATTTTTATTTAAAAATTTATTAAAAAATATTTTTTGTATTTTAAAATTAAAAAAATAGTAGTTCGAAGAAAAAAATTATATTTTTTTAGAATTCCAGCTAAAACAGAGACACTTAGCCCTTTGATTGCGGTGATAGCTTCAAAAATGGTTGGTCTTTGGGTTGGAAATGAAAAACAATCCATGAAGGGACAGTGTGAAGATTTTTCTAAACCCAAGAAATTGAAAGAATCGATTTGAAAATATTCTAAAAGGGGCAAGAACTTTTGATATTTTTAATGAATCTCTTCTTTATCAAAGTGTATATCAATAGATATGAACTAAAACAAATTGATTTTTTCAGTGGCATGTATGGCGGATAGCATCAAGAGTACTTGAAATGGTACCAAACCGACGTTTCACATGAAAAAAACATATATATATATATATATATATATATATATATATGAAACGCAGTTTGCAATATCGAAGAGCATGCCGGGCAGCCAAACTAACTGCTACATGTAAATTCTTCTAGAACTACAAGATGATGCATGGTTCGAGCCTTTGTAAACACTATCAATACTCATGATCTAGTCAGAAACGAAGCAATTGCGAAAATGTTGTTACAATTTGAAGCTTTTGAGTTAATAAGTGCCCAGCTGCAAAACATAGATCACAGAAAGAGTGATCTGGTTATCTGGGCCAAGAACCATCTGCATATTTTTGTTATTTTCTTGGAAGAAAATCTCTCATGGGATTAAGGAAATGGGAGTTGTGCTGTGAGATGGGTTGGTTCTTTGTCTTGCCAATATATTTCTGACGAAAGATTCGTCGTAGCTGTCCGTTAGGCACCATTTTTAACAGTTTTAACGGCCAAACTGGCAAGAGCAAACTCAAGGATAATGCAGCTCGAACTAGTAGAAACAGAACCCTAAAATCAAGTGAAAAGTGTAATGCTATGTGTGTGCAAGCTCCTGCATGGAAAAGAGAGACAGAGAGAGAGTGAAAAGGGGAGTAACCCCGTTGTATTTCCTTACATTAGTTCTTCTCCCACAGGGTCCAATATTAGTGGCTGGTAAGAAACCCCAAACCACTGTTAGGAGGAAAATCTCGAACTCCAAGATTTTTACAAACCTAAACCCAGATACTAATAATATTTCATGGGTTATTTTTGATCAGTCAGAGTCGCTGTCAAAAGAGGTAAAAAAAAATTACAAATTTATAAGAGAAAATTAAGCAAGAGAAGCAGGAAAGCAGCTTCATCTCTAGGTATGTCATGCCTTAATTTTCTCTGAACAAACCATATATAGCCTAACCCTGATGCAGCTTTCTCCTAGCTCAGTATCTGATCAGAATGGACTGGAAAACAACTTCTTCACAAGGAATGGTAAGGCCCATATCATGATCAAACCCAAACTCTTCTTCTGCTTGTTGAAGCAAAGTCTGAAACTCGGGACTACTCAAGATAGAGATGGGCACAATGTATCTGCTTCTGTTTTCACCTACATATACAACAAAGTGACCTTTTGGGACGTCCAAAGGAAGGCCTTCCTGGTCATGATACCCTTGTTTCCTTCCCAAGCTCGAGCACCTCTTGAGGATCTGCCTGATAACTGCTGTTTGAGGCAGCCTGTTTGATTTCCTGATGGCCATTTCTTCGGAAAGTGAAGTTTGAAAGAGAGAAGAGAGGCTTTGGCCTGAGAGCTGGGGCGAGGGATAGGTGGTCGGGTGAGTGGAGAGGTTGAAGGGATTGTAGGGTATTTATGGTGAGACTTAGAGGCAGAGAGAGAAGCAATGTCATGTGGGGTTGCGGGGGCAAAGGATAAACCATGAGTGTTTTTGGAGTCTGTGTGACCATAAGGACATGCTGGGTGGTTGTCTAACCCATTGGGTTTACAGCCCCTTCTTGTCCTCCCAAAGGACATCACGGTCGCTCTCTCTCTGTCTTGGCTTTCTTGTAATTTTGGTTTCGACTGTACTTTCCATTGCAAGTTGCAAGAAGCACCCCTGCAATTTCCGATGCTCCCTGCTCTCTGGTTGTTCGTTTCCGCGGTGTAACTATAAAGATTATTATTTTTTAATTAGTTTTAATATATATCTAAACAAAAAAAATATTTTTGGACGAAATCGTTACCAAGCTATTATACAAACTACGTTACTGTTCTGGGCAGACATTGAGCGTCAGGTAAAAAGTGGACGCGATGGAAACATTCTTGTAATAGAATTCTCAGTTTTCTTGTCGAAAGCAATTTTATTGCTCGAGATAACTTTCATTCATAGCTTACAGGCTATCTGTTTAACTCTTCTGTTTGGACGTGGGAATATCAAATATTGTTTTTCCTCGCTTTTCAAGGATACAGATTTTGCACTGTTCCCTCTTATGAGCGGCATGGCGCGTTCTTCTATTTTCATGTTTCGACATTGAAATTACCTCCCCGCTGGTAACTTCGAGGGTGTCCGGGAATTTATTTGAAAATATTTTTAAAAAATTTAATTTTTTTATTTTAAATTAATATATTTTTAATACTTTAAAATTATTTTGATATATTAATTTTAAAAATAATTTTTAAAAAATAAAAAAATATTATTAAGATATTTTTATAAATAAAAAATATTTTAAAAAACAAATATAATCACACTTTCAAATACATATTTATTTGACTTCAGTTCTCTTTCACTCTTTCACGAGGATAAAGTTTAGTATTATTTTAAATACTTCACTTCTCTTTCACTTTTTAAAGATAATTAAAATGGTATTATTTTAAGTTTTTTTGGATTAGATTGATCAGGTTATTAATTACCAAATTTAATTTTGAAATCTAATTCGAAACATGTTTCATGCTATCATGTTTACCTGTCTGGTTGAACCACGTTGGGAAATCCAACAAACTTTGTTTAAAATATATGTAGCAAGTTGCGAGATCGAATCGTACCTTCTCATTTCTGCATTGTTCATGGTTCAGTGATCAATAAGAGCTGTACTGAATTGTACCACAACTTGCTGCTGTGGGTTTCGTTCATGATCTAGGCTTGTGATTCTGTGGATTGAGTGGGCAGGGTGTTTGGCTGGAACGTTGGTGGTTTTTTTTTTAAAAATAAAAGATACAATACTTTTTAAATATAAATTACACCTTTAAGAACTAAAAAACCATGTTTTTTATGTGCATTCTCTAAAAAAAAAAAACTAAAGCTCCCACCCATCCATAAACAATAAAATGTATACCTGCTATGGCTTGCCCTGCACCTGCAGGGTGTAGCCCCTCCCTCCACCAATAGCAAATTAAGCCTACCATGCATTTACTCTCCTTAGCTAGTTTAAGGAATTTAGAAAATATTCGAGAGATGTCTTGGTTGCTTTCGACGATTCCTTTAGAGTGAATTTACTCCATCAAACCAATACACTTACGGCCTACCATACACTTTCTTTGAACACGGATTGGATGCTTTAACTAGAGAACAGAGTTAGCAGCAACCGTAATTTGTTTCTAACAACACTGGTTTCAGCAGATAACTAATTAAGGTGATGAATACACAACAATATACTTAAGTTCAAAGAAAGCGAACGAGGCAGTTCTGAATAGCTTCTTCTGTTGCTATCTGTAATAAATGGCCCCAAGCTAAGGCAATAGACCACAAAGCGATGATCCTCTCCTTCCCCAGCTACGTGCGGTGCTGTAAAAAATAAAAATTGAAGAATCTCCGTACACTTCTTGAATGGAGGGAGCAAGGTCCCATTAATTTGTCAACAATTCCCATCAATGTTGTAATTTTAAGTCCATCCTTCATACTCAATGCAACATCATGATCAATTGCACTATGGAAGGCTGACTTTTTTCTTTCTTTGCTCTGCCTTATAGCATATTTTAGCTTGGTTGATCAATCACATCACCTAACGTAACCCATCTTTTTGCTTATATTTACCTGTTTTAAATAATATTAAATAGTTTATATAACATATATTTATTTTTCGAGATAAAAATAAAAAAGAATAACAAGGATAGAAGAAATACATATCTACTGTTTTGAAAATATATAAATTTATTTTACAATTATCCACAGATATATTTACATGTCAACTCGTTAATCTCTCAAGTCAAAAATGATCTCATCTCTTATGTATTGTATATTTTATCTCTGGATACCATCCAAACCCAACCCAGCTATCATTTCACATGCGCATGTTGAATTCACATGAAGAAGAGAAAAATCTAATGCAGGTGGGAATTTAAGGGCGGGGCAAAAAATTCCTTCTTGGTGAAATAAAATGGGAAGGTTGGAGATGGGGCATGCAGAGCCCTAAATCTCCTAACAGTTTTATAGATAGTGTTTTTGGATCAACTCCTGTCAATAGCAGACGGGCTCCTTTCAACAAGATGAATCCATGAAGCAAGATAATGTAATCAATGTTGTAAAGCAAAAGCAGTAGAGAAAATGATCACACAACTTAGAACCCTAGCTATTTCAGTTGGAACAGTTAAGGGAGGGGCGATTAGGGCCCTAACAAATGTGCTGGTAACGAGTGTGTTCAAAAGAGCTACGATGGAAAAGGAGGCTTCTGTAGCTAGGAGATCTCTTTGAAATGCTATACCCCGTAGCATGCTACATTTATTGCCTTCAGGAAATTTAAAAGGACTTGGCATGTGGTGGTCCTCCGATTAGTACTAGACAGCACAGCAAAACAGGAACATAAATAATCATACTCGGAAATAAATAGGAAAAAGAAAACGAGAGGCAAGTGGAATCCGTCTCTCTAGCTGGGCTATGATGTGTAGAATAGCTTAGTCCCCATGTTCTAAGATCCAGAAAACTTGCCATTCTACCAAATTACAGTGTCTCAGAGCGAAAAATTTGAATTTTTTTTATTTAAAATTGAAAATTTTTAGCCTTTTTTTTTTCTTATGTTTTAAAGTGTTAAGAGCAAGAAAATTTTTTAAAAAGTTAAAAATTATTATTTTAATATATTTTTAACTAAAAAATACTTTAAAATATAATCACATATCTAATTGAAAACCAAGCTTAAGACGGCTACTGTCCGGCCCTGTCCTGTCTCTCTTTCTCTGCTTTGGTATTTATCATCATGATAATGGTAGCGAGTACAACGATGGTACCTCTTCTCCTTACGGCAATCCATGCATGGTTGCTTGTATGGTTAAATGTCTACTAAATTAGGAGCATAATATACATAGATGTGTATATAAAACATTATAAAAACTTTGCCGTGGTCCTTTACAGGGCTTCTTGAGAAAGAAAATGCCCCTGATACAGGCTATAGCTATAAGCAATTCGAAGAGTTTGGTTCAGAAAACAGGAAATTCGAGTGGAAGATCCATAAATCTTGCTGATTTAGTCCTTGACAAGTCAATAACTTGTATAAAACGGCCGATTTGATACGAGGGTATCTTATAATTAATCAATAATGACTTGACTAATCGGTCTAAATCTTTGAAATTTACTCTACTAAATGTTGCCGATAATGCTTGATTATTGAGGAGGATTTGAAGATGAGTTGAAACAAGAACTGGGCCATGAGAGTACTCACAGAGTCTTCAAGGAAAGCCACCCCCATGTTCTGTGAATGAGATTAGCTGGCGAAAGAGGGATAAAAACAGAAAAGTGGGTCCACCATTATTCACCGAAAAGCGGTGACTATTGATGGTTATTAATCCACCTAGGCAAATTCTAGGGTAGAAAATGACCATCTATTATAAGCTAAGCACATGAAGGCCATGTTACTTTTTCCTTCGATACCTCCTGTGAAGACAACATTGCAAGGACTTTTACATGTCACTGCTAACTGCTTTACCTACATTACTCAGCAAAACATCTCTCTGAGGTTCCGAACTGTCCAATTTGGATCCTTTACAAATGGGTTTTTCCTTACTACATACTTTCCTGTACAGATTATTCATGGGATATAATTGAGGAAAGCATGCGAAATAATGGGTGGTGAAGCATTTTCTGCCAGTGTAAGCCACGTCTACACGTTGATCCCACATTCTTACTATGATTTTAAAAAAAAAAATAGAAAAACCATGAGGAGTAGGACGTGAGTTGATCCAAGAAAAGGTTGGCATGGACTACACAAACTATGATGGTATATGATCAGAACCTTAATTACAATAAAAACCATATACATGTAGATATATATTGCCGTGGTATGGCCCTAGATCACTACATATGATCATAAATTAAGTTCAATGTTGTAACAATCTTGAAAGCACTAACGAAACTGATAGCAGCACCTTTCAGACCTAACTTGAAAATTAAATATATATTTGTAGAATTATTAAGGAAAGGAAAATTGTATTGGCCCCCATGACAGCTATGAGTCCCAGAAGCAAGAACCCTAAGGACTTCACGGATTTGTACCTCACCTTATTAAGATGCACATGTACCGTAACAAATGGAGTAGGAGAATTAACGTCAAACTCATTCGGTGTATAAAACTTACGTGGAATGTACTGCAAAGACGTTAATGAACAAGATACATAAGATTAATTAATCTTTTTAAAAAGAAATCAGCAAAGAAATCTAGATATATCATGTATGAAACATGACAAAAAACATAAATAAATAAAAAAACAAAAGATTTGACTGCTGTATTGGAATCAAATTTAGTCATATAATAAAGTTCGGAATATATTGTTTTTTCTATTTTAATTAATTTTCTTATTAAATTTGGGTCTTAATAATCTATTTAAACATAGTTATGGTACTGTTCTGACATTGGACTATTTATTCAGATTTTCTTATATAAAATATCAAAGATTTTTTTTTTCTATTTCTCTACAGTGTGTAGCACCATAGCTTTAAAACCTAACAAGTAACAACCCTAGCTTTTACCCTCATTATAAGTTGCGTCGAGAACACAAGTGTGATGGTTTTGTGGTGCACGTCACAGGAGGAGCCGGTGTCTTGTTGCAGGGGTCCAAGCCAGGGTGGATGAGTACACTATGGCATGGATTGCAAAGATGAAACGTGTATCCATGGAGCCCATGAAGCCGAGGCTCGACTATTTTCTCTGAAGGTGTAAGGTGCATTAATTCAAGTGCTATCAAACTACAAAACAACCAGCTGTGTGGATTGATAATGTTTCAACTCCTTTTTAAGAGCGTGTTTGGTAGTGTGGTAGCGATTATTTTTTAAATAGCTTTTCGTGTCGAAATACATGCCAATGATGTTTTTTTATTTTTTAAAAATTATTTTTAACATCAATACATCAAAACGATCCAAAAAGTACAAACCGAACTCAATTTTAATAAAAAAAATAATTCAAAAGTAGAAACCCACTACCAAACGGTGCCTAAAAGGGTTCAGAACCCACTTAATTTTGGCAGAAAATTAAAGTACAAGTGTCTGCGGGCTGCAGTTAATTACTACATAAAATGTTTGACTAGTTTGTGTTTTTACTTTCATTTTTCTTTGTTTTGCTCGTCTTGTATACTTTACTCTATTGTTTTGAATCCTCTAAATTCAATTTAAGTAAGAAGTTTTAATGAAATATATTGTTTTGAATGTTTTTGATAGCTAAGAATTGAATTTTAAATAAAATTTAATATTTAAAAATATTACAAAAGTAAATTAAAGTTCAATTCCTCTCGAAAAAATTTAATTTTAAAACTAATTTTTTCAAAACAGCCATTTATCTTTCTTTTTTTTAATCAAAACTTTTTTTAAAATAAAATAAAGCTAACAAGGATAATATAGGAAGCACAATAAATTGAATTTTATTTCTTCCACATATGCAAATTCAACTTATTTATCAATTGAATTCAAATCAAACACTGAATTACAGTAGAGAATATATTTCAAACAACCTTTCGGAGAGCAGGAATCTAACGTTTAAGAATAGCAACGTCCCCTTACTGCTACTAGACATAGTTATTAAATTCACCAACATATAGTGAGTACATAAATTTGATGCCATATTGATTTGAAGTGGTCTATATTTTTAAATTAATTTAAATATTAATTATGTTAAATTTAGATCAAGTCGATTGATCCACAATTTAGTTTTTTTGATCAAACTAATATGAAATATAATCAAGTCAACTTTAAAGTATTTTTTTTATATATTTTATCTAAAATAATATTGTTTTAGAATTATCTATAGTTAATTCAATAATCTAATGATCTAAATTCTTAATACATTTGAGTCAAGTCTGGTAATTATATTATTAATTATAGCAAACTAATAACAGAAAACAACGAGTCCTAAAATCCAAATAATTTGTCTAAATTAATAGACCTGATCAAAATTACAGTGATGGTGTTATATTACATCCTAAAGTTCTTTCAAGATATTGATTACGTCTCCAATGAGAATTTGTACGCATGCATGAGATGATAAAGTACCGGAACATTATTTTTAAAGAAATCCTCGTTTGAAATTTGAATATTGATGATTATAGGTGTAGGCTACCACCTAATTTCAACCACAACATGTCACCTTTGCCCCTAAATAGGTCATAAAACAAAACTCTTTAATCCCTATCTATTTTATTTGGTTTTTTTATTGAATTTGTCCTTAGAAATTGGCTGGCTTTAAAAAAGAAATTTGTGTATACTTGATTCAATCCATTCTTTATTTATAAATTTCTCATAAAATATATGTTTTCTCTTTGGGTCGTCACAGCAGCTTGAAAAGATTGTTGACTGACCATTACTTGTTGATTACTTGAATTCTTGCACGTTAGCAACCTAACCAGACAGGATCAGAGGGCTAACCACGCGTGCTAGGCCCAGGTCCAGTGCCTACCGAACCAGAAGAACCCAACATGCAGTGAAACTGGACCCTCCAGACCATTAATTTAGAGAGCACGAAACTATCCATAACAAATTCGAGACCTAGCAGTTGCAGAAACTCCAACGACGAGACATCAGAAATATCTTGCTCCAGGATAGTATAAACTATACTATAAAATGGCGGGAACGGAAGAATCATGAGAGAATATAAGCAGTTAGAAGGCATGACAGGGCCCACCATATGCAATGTTTTGACTGTGGGAACGGACATTTGCATCAGGCAGTGTCTCTAAAATGCCCTGTAGTCAGAAGAACTCTGTCGAACACCAGGCGGCTACATCACTAACTGGGCGGTCAACGACCTAGTTCATTGCTGTAAAAATAACAAGATCACCGTCAACTATCATCATCTTCTAGATTACACAGTTCTTCATTTTCAGTTACAAGGCAGCCATTTTCCACATTCATGGCAACCAAAGCCCTCAATGCTGCACAACCGAAAAACAGCTGCAGCACGCAGCTTCGGCTCTGTCTTGTGTTGATCCTTTCATGCTCCACTCAAATCGTTTTTTTCTCTCTTCTGGATTGGAAGGAGGGCTCATAATCCCCAAGCCACAGAGGCTACAAAAACAAAGAAGAGAGAAACTAGTCCCGTGCATGTCTTCGAGAAAACTGGGAAAGCATCCCGCTGCTGGATGGCACAATGATTGGACTCCCTATAGGCATGCTCACAGCAGCCTGCCCAGGTCGAAGAAGAATCTGTCCACTCAAAATCTTTTAAGCAAACACACTGGAGAAAGAGTGCAAGCAACCGAGATACAGCTCACACCACGACAATGATACTATCATGAGGCCATCAGTGAATGCAAGAAAACCACCTTGGTTAATTTTATAACAATTGATAGCAGTAAATATTTGTCCCGTGCATAAATAATTGTCTTAAAAATGAATAACAGAACAACCCAACATTTTTACATTTGGAACAAACATAACCTAGTGAAAAATTCCAAGCTAACCGCCAGGTATCGAAGGGAAGATCTTCAAATCTATTAGCCGCCGCACCAAATTATTGCATTCTGCTGAAACCTATAATAAAAACTCTTTCTTCTCTTCGAGCTATTCGGAAGGTAACAGATCATAGGTTTAAGCAGATACGGCAGCTGGTGTTGCCTCTTCTGCCTGCAACCTCTCATAATGTTTGACAAGGACTTCCCAACCACCAGGGCACATAAAACCATCAGGAGGGTTCTCACCAGTTCTTGCGTAAGTCCTCATCTGCAACAAAACAACGAGTATACCAAATTACATGTAGATCATTATATCTGGCATGATTGTGTCCATACAGTTTATATACAAAACCTCCAACACCCAAAAAACTAGGATAAAAAATCTTCTGCGGTCACTTCTTTAATCTGCAAAATCTTCAACAGTCACAGGTCCATTTCTCAGAAAATTAGCATAGCGTTCTTTTCTAAACAATCACAGGGAGATTGAGAGAAGTTCCTAAAAGCAAACTTCCACATCTTGAACCAGCTTTATGAAAGCTAAGCAACAATGCAATAATTTTTCAATAGAAAGAATCATCTAATGATGCCATATTACTCTTGATCAAATGACACACAAGTAGCAGCAATAACGCTTTCCTTTCTCTATTCGTAAGAGGATATGCATAAGACCAGTTTTGTTACTGTTTCCATGTTCTTTGTCAATGTCAATTGATCTTTCCGAGTCAAACAACTCATTATAACTGACATACCGAGATTAATTATAGACAGCATGGAGAAATATCAGGGCTTCATACTTTATGAGCAATAGCATTGACTCTTTTACATCCATAGAAACAGAAACAATTATCTACCAGATATTGTTCCTACCTTGGTTCCAGAGATGAAGAGGAAATCTTTGGAACGAGATGGATCAAAAAATGCCATCTTCTTTGCCACAGTATCATATGCTGCCACCTGCACCATTTAATGACAGAAAGATTACTCACTGGCTTCACTGGGGAGATAGCGTCAAAAGGAAGAATGCTTGAACTTCAATTTTTAAACCCAGCAAATGCATTACAAACTCTCAGGTAAAGAACAATCAGATTGAGGTTAGCTATGAACAGGCATCAAAGTGGAAAACAGTAAACAATGGCACCTTATTTACTAGACCTAGTCCAGTCTCATATGAGCATCCACTTGGTCCGCAAATTGTTTGTCAACCAATCATCTTCTATGCTGTCTTCAAAATGTTTAGTTTCTGGCCCTATTGTGCCTTGCCCAAGTTAGCAATGGCTGCAGTACTTTCTAATTCAATCTTGAGCTTAACTTGTTCCAATTCTAAAACATACTATAACATGATCAATTGAACAATTTCCCACTCTTCTATTTCGAGAGAGGTCACAGGTAGTCTTGAATTGAGCATGACCAGCCATCTATCAGGAGATATTTCATTATTGAAAGAAATTCAAAAGGAGCATTTACTTAGTTCATTGTCATATACTGTAGAGTATTAATGCACTAAGATGAAAATAGAAGATGAAGATGTTATTAAAGATGATCGCCAAATGAGACAAGCAGAGAGGAGAAAAGGAGCTTTGGCAGAGAGGTAAGAGGCTGATAAACACACCCTAAATGGCAGAATATTCAACTTTTCCAGGCCTGGAGCCATGCTTAGAACCTTCTTTCCATGATCAGGATCATATAAATCTCTCTTCTCTGTTGGGTGACCCATACCAGCAGGATCGCGACCTACAATGTAAAAGTTAGCACCTGCATTTATTCGAGCCTTGGCATGCCATTGCACTTCAGTAGGACCAGCATAATGCATAGGTGATGGGAATATAGCAACTATGGTCGTTTCAGGGTCAAGAACTCCATCTTCTAGAACCTGCTCAAAAACAGAACCATGAATGCCCACTACACAGCAAATAGACTCATTTTAGATAGTTGGTCAGAATAGAAAAGAAAGGATGATCACAAAATGGATGTTATCTCAGATCAGTATTATCTCGTAGGATATGTAGAAGAAATTAATGAATGCAACCTTGCTGTGTTGTTCCATCCGAACATCCAAAGGAACATCATCAGCCTTAGTGAAACCTCCTAGGGGATGAAGCAGTAGAATAGGATTCTTATAACCCATTTCCAAAAGCCGCCTACGTGTATCATTCATCAATAAGGCATGCCCGTTGTGAACAGGATTCCTTAACTGAAATGCAAAAACTGCATCAGCTTGACGTCTATCAAATTCCTTCCTGAGTTGTTGGGGAGAGAGCCTATAGTGATCAAGCCCATCATTGTACTTGATGGGCTTTAGAACTTCTAGATCTCCACCTATGAGCCAGTTACCAGCTGGAGTAACGAATTCCTCAACATATGGTAGTCCAGGTGCAGTTGTCCCCCATGTTCTAGCTATTCTTTCTTCTTTGTTATGCTTGTATATCTCAATACTGCAATAAAAAATTAAATTTAGAATATTTCTCTCTTTGCTAAGAGAAGAAATTCAAATAACTTGGCAGGTCTGGAGCAACTTGCATAAGTTGAATGCAATTATTAAATTCAAGGGGCAATGCAGCATGGCTACCCAACAAAGGAAAATCACAGTACAAAACCAGGAGTCCATTTTCCAGCAGCATAAAACATACCCTCCCGTGAAATTTCAGTCCATGGGGTTTCTAACATGATGATCATAACCAAGACAGAACCAACAATTAGGTTTGACACACATTGTAAAGCTGGTGGCTTCCCTGAAGCTGTTTTACACAAACATTTTCTTCAAGCATGTAAGCAAGAGTATCTAGTGTGCCTTCACATGTGCTCTCTAGTCACACATGACAACGGGTGTTCGCACCATCAATAAATTCTGAGTTCCAGACATGGAATTGTCTTCTACTGGAACATCAAGAGTTTAACCGAAACGAAAACAACTTCCTAGTGCATTGCTTGGCTTCATTTCACCCATAAAGAAACTAGCTTTATACTTTCCGAAAGTTCAACTATCATAGTTTTTTACTCGAAACTGCCACACGAGTTATTTCAAATTTCAATCAAAACAACACACTGCATTTCATTTTCACGTGACTATTAAACAACAGATGGGATTCCCTATTACAAATTCCAGGTTTGACTCTGCTAATTATAAATTTATATGGTTGACCACATTATAGAAATGTGTATTTGCACAATATTCTATTAAAGATTCATTTTTTAAAAAGCTACCACGAATAAATAAAATAAGAACGGGTTAACTAACCTTCGAAGGATAGCAAGCAAGTCACCATCAGGACCAACCAGCCCAACATCCATTGAAGACCCAATATTCTCTTTAGTCTCATCATCAATTGCCAAAACAATAGGAAGCGACATATTAACCACTGTCCCATTTCCCATTCTTAAGGAATTGAAATGCAAACTCTGCAAATACTCATTTTCTCTCATAAACCCTTTCAATGGACTCGCCCATCCTTCACTTATCACATGGACCCACTCTACATCAATCCTTGCCAGCCTCACTTTAGGCAATGACTCTGCTTCCAAAGTCTTTGACCCCCTCTCGCTCTCTGGCACTATAACATCCACCACCACTCCACCATCTGGCTCGATCAAGGAACTCTTGATGATTGAACCGGAAACAGAAGCTTGAGACATTCTGGGTTGTTTGTTGTTATATAGAATGGTGATTAGTGCGTTTGAATGGTAGATTGGTTTTGGTCGGAATCCGAGGCTGTAAGCTGGGATTTTTACGCGGTGTTTTGGGTGGAGATTAAGGTTAATTATGTGAGGAGTTATGGTTAGTTTAATTGTTAGAGACATGATGATGTTCCTTGATGTTTTCTTGTGCTGTTCGATTTTGAGGGATGTTTGTTATGGGAGTAAAGGTGGAGAGATCTAAGGGGGCTCTGAATTTAGCCCACATTTTGGAGAGGAGAGGAACAAAAATGCGATTCAACTGTTAAAGAGATCCACACGTTCGCTCTTCTTACTTTCTGTGGATGGTACCTGGTTGCTGGTCTCCGTTTTGGTTGGGGACCAAAGCTTGGGCAGGAGTGGCAGGAGTGATGGGCTCTAAAAGTTATGGGAAATTAATAAAAGAAAGCAACTAGGCAATGGTTGTCTACTAGCCACTGGTTTAGGGAGTGTAATTACAGGTCGTTTAAATTATTTTTTTAATTCTATGAAAACAATACCTTTAAAACTTTTATATAGAATATCAAAACAATACAAATTTTTTAAAAAATAATTCAAAATTTTTTAAAAGTATAATTGGACTTGGACCATATGTCAAACACCATTATTAGAATGTTTAGCATGACTTTGCTCATGCTTTTAAAGCTTTTTTAAAATGTTTTTATTTAAAAATAACTTTAAAAATTAGATTTTTTTAAATTAATTTTTTAATAAATTCAATTAAACCTTGAAAAAATTTAATTAAATCCTTAAACATATAATTTTGAATTTTCTTTTTAAAATTAAATTTTTTTTACTAATAAGATCTTTATTACTATTAGTTAAAAATACAATGATAATTTTAATGTGATGATTTTTTAAAATAAAAAAAATATTTTAATATACTTGCTATTTTAAAAAATATTATATATTATAATTTTAAATACTCTCTGTATCACCATGATGATTTAGATTTCATGATAAAAAAGTCACTTTTAAGTTGTGAGCGTGTGGAAATTTTTATTCTATTTCATGAATTTTATCAATTTTTTAAATTAAGTTTTGTGATTAATGTTTTGATGAGTTTTTTTTTTTTTTTTTTACTTTTAACTTTTTATCCATCAAATTTTCAACAGTGAAAACAAAGTAATTGAAATTTGCTAATCTTAAGGTGATTTGATTGTTAAATGATGACAGGACATTGACCCTTTTAAAATCAACACCGATAATCTTCCTAAATCTGTATAATAAGAATTGGAATTCCTTTTCTTTTCCTATTTAAATTCTTAAGTTTTTTTTTTTTAAAAAAAAAAAAGGATTCCTTGACCCGTAATTTAGTCCAAATTGATGTAGAAGCTAATTGTAATAGCGAATTTATAAAATGAATCTGTTTAACGATATATATTATTTTAAATGGTGACCCGTAATATATGCATCCTTCACACAATATTTAGACATTGAACTAATTCTTAACTTTCCTGGTGCTACAGAGAGCCTCGAGGAGACCGGTAGGTTGTGCTAACATTTATTTGAACAGAAATATAAAAACATTTATTGGATGGAGCAGTCCTCAGCAGTATGTTTAACACTCGTCGGAAAGTAGAATTAGTGTTCCACGGCTGGCGGGGATGGTGGTGTAACGGCGGTCGTGGCACACTTATACATGCAAGTGAAGTTATCAACACCGCAGGTCTCGATGCAAGAAATGGCGTCCTCCGACGGGCCTTTTGATGCGCAAGTTAATGAGCATGTCATTATATCTTGCCCACAAGCGACGAGGCATTGCAGCAACGAGTTCTGGCTCTTGACCTGTGCTGCCCCAACGCATATCAGCAAAAGCAACGCAAGAACAATATGTAACCTTGAATCCATGATGTTTTTTTAACTTTCGCTGCTAAAAGTATTAGCTCCTACCTGTCTCTGTGTCCGCTTAGCCGTGAGCTTCGATCAATTTATAAATACAAGGATGGTTGGTGGTTCCTGATCTAAACGTACAGGGTTTCATCATATTCATGAAGGAAGCATGAATGGATCTTGGACAGAGCAACACGGCATGCTAAGTAACTAGGAAGATTAACCTTTTTTTATTTTAATATTTAATTAACATAAATAACTAATTTTTTATTTATTGACTTATATATATATATATATATATAAATTTATCAGGTAAACAACTATCCATGCCTATACCGCTAACGTCTTTAAAGTGTTTGGAAGTGTAATAATGATTGTGTTTTCAAAGTGATTTGTTTTAAAATGCATTAAAATAATATTTTTTAATTTTTTTATATCAAAACATTAAAATAATCTGAAAACACAAAAAAATATATTAATTTGAAGCAAATAAAAAAATATTTCTTTTCAAAAACGCTTTTAAAACAAAAAAATAAGTTTCAATCTCTTAAGGTAAAAAAAAAAACACCTTCATCTCTTCATTCAATACTAAATATGTTACTCGCGCGTCATCATGGGTCAAAAAAATTATGTACAAAAAGTGCTAGGTTAAAAAAATTCAAGTCCCAAGTCACTAGTTAAAGTAGTAATTTAAATATTATAAAAATAATAATAAATAAACTAACAAAAAAACAAGAAAAAAAAAACATCACACTCAAACCTATTCAAATTATCAAACAATCCAATATTAACCTAATTGGAGGAAAACTAAAAAAAAAAAAAAAACAGAAAACACCAGCTTAAAAATAGAGGAAAAAATCAAGTGAACCTCTTAAACCTAGTATAATCTAAAAAACTTGCAACTTGTTAAATCATTAACCTGAGTTTAATTAAAAAGCTTAAACTCGTTTAATTAAATTTTGAAGGATGATAAATATTGAAAAAATATTAATAAAAAAAGCTTGAAAAGGAAAAGGAACATAAAAAAAAAATGGACTAAAATCTGATAGGAAAAACACCCAATGAGGTTAAAATCTAAAAACATATCCTAGGCAAAAAAAATCTAATTAAAAGAATTAAGATCAAATTTAAAAGATTAAAAAATCATAGGGGTGAAATTAAAAATCATTTGTAATATGATAGATTATTTATAGATTAAAAAATGTTGGGGTGAAATAGAAAAAAATTATTGGGGGTTAACCCAGTAGAATCAAACTGAAAAAAATAAAAAAACAAAAGTTAAAAAAAGAGAATTAAACCAAAAAAAAGTAACAAAATAATTTTTTAAAAAAATGATAAAAAATAAGAAAACATCAATTTAGAATAAAGAAAAAAAAACAGAGCAAACCTCTTAAACCTGGTTTAATCTTTAAAAGTTGTATTCTGTGAAATGTTTTATCAAAATTCAATCAAGAAATATAATTCTTAACCAATTTAAACACCATCCATTTCAACTTAAGAAGCAATAGTAAAAAATAGTTATCATTTAAAATGCACTTACATTGTGATGTTGAGAAAATTTCAAGTTAATTTTAACATAAAAAAGTATAATGTTATAGATATATTTTTTAATATCATGGATTTTTTAATTAAAAAAAAAGAGAGATGATGTTTATACTTGATAATAATGAATTGAAATAAATTAGATTATAAATAGTTAAAAGAGTAGCGAATGGTAATTAAAGACTAAAGATGAAGTTAATCTGTATAGTAAAAATTACAATACAATTGTATGTTTAAATAATTTACATTGACTATCCTTCGAGTGTTTCTTTTATTTAACTTGGAGGTTAATTGTGATCATTAGTGCATATAATTTTTAATTTTATAAATGCATCGTGCAAATACAATTGATCTAACTAAAAATTAAATATAAATTACAATAATCTCTTTTAGGTATTATTACCATAAAGATAATTTAAAAGATTAATTATTATTTTAAAAAATAAACTAAACAATTTTAAAAATAAGACAAGGTATATAAATAAAAAAATAAATAAAAATTAAAAAAAGCTAGATGTTAACTCAAGTGTGCCTAAATTTGTTGTATGTTTTAAGAAGAAGAAAAAAAGTTATCCATACAAGCCTTTTTTTTAATGCAGTGGATGACATTTTGTTCACTCATATATTCTTTATCATTTTTTGTGATGAAAAAATTATAGTCCAAGTTATTGGATCTTAAAAACTCTAGTTTAAATGTGTTTCATATGAAAATACATTAAAGATATCTTAGAAACTTCAATAAAATTATTTTTAACATTAAAACAACTTTTCATCACTTTATAAACTTAAATCAAATTGAATTTGAAAAAAACAACCTTTACAAGCATCGATCCAAGTTTTCTAACATGTTTGAAAAGGAAAACTACCCTCATCAAACATTTTTCTCTAAACTAAACTAATGTAAATGGAAGCAATAAAAAAAAAACCATGTTTTGTCACACACAATTTTCAAATGAAGGTATCACATAGAAACCTTTATTCATAATTTTACCACAAAATAATTTTTTTAAAAAATATTTTATCTCTTTAAGAGGTTTGCAACTTCTTAAATGAACATAAAAATCAACTTAAACAAAAATAGAAAACCTGAAAATATAACAAAAGTCCTAAAAAATAGAAAAAATAAAATTACTAAACATGCTATATAACTTCATAAACTAAATTGGAAAAATAAACATAACTCCAGATGCTTTGGAATAAATGAATTAGTAGTTTATCGTCATAGATCACCTCATCTATTTTGTTACAATATGCCTTGAGATGAGTTACATGGCATTAAGTTTCTGTTTATGTGACAAATTCAGACACTCTAAAATTTTAGGGATGATCATGTTGGGCACCAAACACATCTTAACAGCCTTTATATGGCCATGTAGGCTAGTTCCCTCGAATGCCCTCATTCTTTGTTTTAGGGTAGTCAATTTATCTAGACTGTTTTCTTTAACTATCTTGTTATTTTGAGATTTCTTAATTATAAGGTCAATAATATATGAGATTCTTATAGGATATGTTGATTGAGCAAATTGAGAATACATAGCCAGTTAAAATTTGCTTCTCTAGATTTAGATCCCAGGGCTTGTTCGAGTAGACTGGTAAACCTCATGACTTCTTATCCAAGACTTCCCAACTCTTTTTGGTGTTAGGCTCGTTCTTTGTTATCCACATGTCTTTCCTGCAGTCGAGTATTATATATGTGTTTTAATGAGGAACCTATATCTCAATTTGCTAAATAAAAATTATGCAATCATGCACAAATGATGATGTTATTAACAAGGAAAATACAGATTCAATGCGGACTCGCCCTTTACGAAGTGGTAATGGTTGTCTATTCATGGATTTTAGGGACTTGATGTCGTCATCATGCCAACGAGGTGATCATCGTCCAGTCTTGCTTAAGTTTAAGCTTTTGATAAAACTTTTAACTTTCAAATCAAGTCAATCACCTTTTATCAACTGTAACAACTCATACTTTTTTATCCTATGTGACGACCATTTGCCACCCAATGATCTTGGAAGTTAAGATGCCGCATGTTGGGCTAACCATAATGAGATTACATAGGATATAACCTAACAAGTTGGTTCTAGTTATTAGGTGCATCACGAGGGTAAGTTATTATCTAGTCTCAAAGGGTCCCTCATATGTTTAATGATCATCCTCGAAAGGTTGATACGAGGCTTACAAGTAGTGTAGAGATAAAGGCCTTGAATAATATCAGATTGACATATCAACCACTATTGAGTAAACAATCAAACGAGAGTTTGATAATTTCACAAGTCTTGCCCAAGCTAAAACCATTAGGGTACCACTACTTCTCTACACATTTTAAATTTTAAGGTGCATGCTCTTTAAGTAATGCATGATAATAGATATGCGTGTTAAAGCAGTAAAGGCAATCAAATAAATCGAACAAGCATAATAAATGAGATAGCAATAAAAAGACAGACAACAAAACTTAGTCCTAAAAGTCTTAAACAGAGTCGTCATTATGTCACATCTGGACATCGCAGTGACCAATTAAAAAACTAATATTGGAGAAAGAATAGATTTTCTAGTATCTTGCTCTTTAGAGGAAAATGTCTAGTTTAAGGAGTTGTCATCTAGTATTGTGATCACTAGAAACCTTAATTGATCAACAAAGATTCTATGGTATAGAACTAGTTACACGAAAGGAAAAATACTATCACTTCTTAAGCGTCATACTTGATGCAAACCACATTACTGGTTTTATCTTAAATTACTATGAGTTTGTTTTTATTTTATTTTTTGTGATCCTTTTATAATATTCATGATTATGGTATCAATGAATATTTGCCTTTAAATATTTACAATTCTAACATTAATAAATATTATGCAACTCAAATAACATAGTTTTTTTAACTCAAATGCTAATGAATAATTTAATTGTTTGTGATGCAAGAGGTTTTGAATGAAATTTATCAAGCATGTTATTACAAACAAATTATGTTTACCACTCTCATGCTAGGATTCTTTGTAAATTATGTTTTACATTCGTTTTTTTTTTTTATTGGAATATTTTATATTTCAACACTCCACTTCTTGATTTCTCTCGTAGTTTGCTAGCTAATATCATCACATGTGATTTTTATAATCTCTTTATAATATGCCTGAGCTCTTGAACTCCAGCTTCCTCTTCCTTTCTTTGTCACGAACAACCATCATGTTTCTTTTGTATTACATTGTCTCATTTGTAAGTACATATCCTGAAAAATATTTAATTTATTTTATCAAAGTATATTCACATTATATAATTTGTTTTTGAACTTCATTGACACGCATATTTTTTTATGGTATTTGTAGATATAAATTTTATTTAGAATATTTTGTTAGTATTCATTTTTTCTTGGTTGAAATTAGTATTCATTTCATTAACAGGAGAATGCACCTCGAAAAACTATGAAAAATAAAGCTCCAAAAATAAATATCTCGTGTCGAAAATCTTCGTTGCACGAGAGAACAATCCAATCCCAGCACCCGACCGACCCGCTGGCCCTCTCACCTTGTAAGAAGACACAAACACCCCTAAACTTCATGGCAGTTATTTTCCTATTTCTCATATCGTGCCCAACCCCTTAGGGGTTTCCTCGTCACAACAATTTATCCCCGTACCCTAACTCGCTGTCGCGAAACAAATCCTAAAACATTACCAATAACCACGCACGCAACGGAAAAATTGTGCTTTCTCATATTCTCTCTAGCTAGTTAGTGCTAGGGTTTACTTCATTGTTTGCTGTTTCTGCTATAATCAGTTAGGCTTTTTCAAGCGAGTTAGACCGGATTTGCTGATCGGAGTGATTTGCGATGGGAGTGCCGGCTTTTTATCGGTGGTTAGCGGAGAAGTATCCGCTAGTGGTGGTTGATGTGATCGAAGAAGAACCGGTAGTTATCGAAGGCGTTAAAATTCCTGTGGATACAAGTAAACCTAACCCTAACAACATCGAATATGATAATTTATATCTCGATATGAACGGGATTATTCACCCCTGCTTTCATCCCGAAGACAGAGTACGATTTGGATTCTCGCTCGCGCTCTTTTCGCTCTTTTTTGCTTATTTGCATTTAATTTGTGTATTTTTAATTTAATTGTGTTGTAGAATGTTCACTTGGTTTTAATGAAATTGAATTGAACTGGATTTGATTTTCTTTTTAACAATGTGAATTATTTATTTTGTAACTTTCTTTTCCTCTTGCAGCCTTCACCGACTTCTTTCGGTGAGGTGTTCCAGTGCATGTTTGATTATATTGACAGGCTTTTCGTGATGGTGAGGCCTCGAAAATTGCTATACATGGCAATTGGTAAGTAATTTAAACCGAGTGGTTTGTAAATTTGATTTGTGTTTGATACTGATTGTGTGGGAACAACTTATAGACGGAGTTGCACCACGGGCGAAAATGAATCAGCAACGGTCTAGGCGATTTAGAGCAGCTAAAGATGCATCTGATGCGGTATGTGCTTACCTTACAAATGGGTTGCTCCTCCATTTGTATGCAGCTGGAGAGTGGCACTGATTATTGGTTCCTGATCAGCAAAACCTACTTTAGTTTTTCTGTTAAAATTGCTGTGCTAGTTACGTTTTATATTAGGTGAAATTATTTGGTAGAGTTTATATATATGGATGCAATGGCTGACAGTGGGTGCTTAGAAATCTGAAAGCCAATTGAAGTAACACGATTTTTGTGGATAAAACACATAGGCTTGCTTAACCAACTATTTATAGAAGAAGGAATAATATTCATAAAGATATAGAAACAACTCTTAAAGGGATGCTCATTAGATAAAGAACTAAAGAACTCTAAAGGAATATTTACAGTTCATTAAATGAAAATCATCGTTCTTCTTCCTCTAGAAAGTTGATGGTTTTCAAATTTATCAATTTGTTTGTTTGAAATGAGAGTACTAGAGCCTATGATTCTGATACCTGCTTTATAGTCCCTGTTAATTAGTTGCATCTTGTAAACTGCATTTATCCTCGGTGAACTTTTTGATTGCTCAATAGATAAATTCCTGGTCATGGAAACATCATGCTCTAACCATATATGGAATATACGGAAGTTCACTGGTTTTGAAACCTTAAAGATTCTGTTAATGAACATATATTTAACCACTAGGGATATATGAGGCTGTATTTTTCTTAGATTTCTTAATGCCTTTTGGGATTTTCTAGGTTTTCAGTATTCATTATGGTTTCTTTTTCATATCACTTTGTTATTATTTTTCCTCAATTCTTCTAAAGGAGGAAAACTGAACACGACAGGAAATACACCATTTTAATAGTATCAGTCATTCAACATTTGTATCGTAGGCTGCTGAAGAAGAAAGGCTAAGAGAGGAGTTTGAGAGGGAGGGCAGGAAGCTTCCCCCTAAGGAGACATCTCAAACTTTTGATTCCAATGTTATCACTCCTGGAACTGAATTCATGGCTGTTTTGTCAATTGCATTGCAGTACTATATTCATCTTAGACTAAACTATGATCCTGGATGGAAGAAAATCAAGGTAGAACCTTTGCTGTGGTCCCTTGTTTATTTTTCCTCATGCAATGTTTTGTTATCTTCAACAGAGATAATGCTATACCTACCTTCTGGTGTGTGTAACTGTAGCAAATGCATAATATTTGAATTTCTGTTTACATTTCTATTTTGTGAAGGTTGTTCTTTCTGATGCAAATGTTCCTGGTGAAGGGGAACACAAAGTCATGTCCTATATCCGTCTTCAAAGAAACCTTCCTGGTTATGATCCAAATACACGCCATTGTCTGTATGGTTTGGTATATTTCTTCCTTAACTGACCCATTATCTTTTTTAAAGTAATTGTTAGTTTTCCTTCCAGACTAACATTGTTTTCTCTTTTCATTGGTGCTTCTGATAGGATGCTGATTTAATTATGTTGGCTTTGGCTACTCATGAGGTTCATTTTTCAATTCTTCGAGAGGTTTGTGTCTTTTTGTTTAGACATATTTGCCTTCTAAAAACAAATTCAATTTTGAACTCTTCATGCTGTTTCTTAGTTATTAGTTTTAGTTAATTAGCAGAGAGGTAAAGGAATGTCAATTTTGATGAAAGGCTTGGTCATCAATCTGAGAATAATTGGATAATGAGTCTTTTTCAAATATCTGTAACTCATATGCTAAACCTTCGCTTATTAAGATGAAGGTTGATGAATCATCATAATAAGTGGATGTATCACTCTCTTTTTAATTACCTGTGACCCATATGCTAAATGTTGAATGTTTTTTTCTTTAACATCCCTTCTTAATGGTATGTCTCAGATTGTTTTCACTCCTGGACAACAAGACAAATGCTTCATATGTGGTCAGACAGGTCATTTAGCAGCTGCTTGTGAAGGAAAAGCAAAGAGGAAGGCAGGAGAATTTGATGAGAAAGGCAATGATGTTGCTGTGCCCAAAAAACCATACCAGGTAGGTTATTGTAAAGATATTTGAAAGTTTTGGGTGTAAACATCTTCCATGATGATGCATTATCTAGTCCTTTTTGCTTCATAACTCTTTTCTTGATGCAGTTTCTCAACATTTGGACTCTTAGAGAGTATTTGGAGTATGAATTCAGAATTCCCAATCCTCCGTTTGAGATTGATTTGGAACGTACCGTGGATGATTTTATATTCATATGTTTCTTTGTTGGCAATGATTTCCTGCCACACATGCCCACATTGGAGATCCGCGAGGTTTGTAAATAGTTGTCTAAAGTACAGCTTGTGGTTTCCTTGAGTTGCTGCTTAGGATTTTTCCCTACACTGAAATAAATTAATTTCATCATAACCAAGCAAAAAGACTAACATTTGTTTTTTATTTTTGTTCCCTTTTTCAGGGTGCAATCAACTTGCTGATGGCTGTTTATAAGAAGGAATTTAGGGTGCTTGGTGGGTATTTGACTGATGGCAGCAAGGTACTCAAACTTTTGAGCTAAATATTCAACTTAAATTTTTGGCTGCTTCCCAGTGGGTTCTATCACCACACTTATCAACTTCTAGTAAGATTGCTCAGAATTTTTTCTTTATAACTTTCTGTTTTCTCAGCCAAATTTAAGTAGAGTGGAGCATTTTATTCAAGCTGTGGGTGCATATGAAGATAAAATATTCCAGAAAAGAGCACGATTGCACCAGGTTAAATTTATTCTCCAAATTTTTTGGATGTGTGTCTTTTTTACTGGAATGATGTGAATGACATTCATAATCTTATGATGTACCTTCGCTAGAAATTCTGAATTCTATTGTTTTTTTCTGGGTTACTAATTGTGCGCGCGCGCGCGCGCGCGTGTATGTGTATTTTTGCTGTGTAATGCTTGTAAATGAGAATGGTAATGTGATTATTATCTCCAGCAGGGTATTGAAATAGACTAGATATGGGACCAAAGGATATCTATTAGATATAGAAGCAAAAGTATTTTCATTTTATAAGCAACAGTATGTGAAACATTAAACCATAAAGTTCTGGATAGACAAGAAGAGGCACGGACAGAAAGAAGCACCTCTTTTCAACTTCTTAATTAATTTATTCTGTCCATACCTTGCAGCGCCAGGCAGAAAGAATTAAGCGTGAAAAGACACAGGCAAGAAGAGGTGATGATGCGCAGCCTCAACATCAACCTGAATCTTTGGTTGCAGTCACACAATTTCGTGGTTCTCGTCTTGCTTCAGCTCCTACACCTTCACCATATCAGAATGATGGGACACATTCTCAGACATCTGATGGTAAAGGATCTTCTGTTCGGAGCCGTAAAGTTGCACGTTTGTCTTCAACAGCCAATATTGGTGCTGCCATTGTTGAGGCAGAGAATTGTCTGGAAATAGAAGTATGTTTTCCTGCTTCAGGAGAGGCACTTTAATGTAATTCTGACTCCTTCAGCCATTCTTTAGGACTCATATTCTATGGGCTAGCCTTTCATTTGGTATGAGCCCTTCCTGGCGAGGGGTTAAGAGTGCATTTGTTTACTCAATTTATTATTCTGTAGAATTGAAATCTGCGGCTTGTTACATTTTTATCTGGAGCACTTAATTTTTTTAGGCACATGAAAACAAAGAAGAATTGAAAACTAAGCTTAAGGAGTCGCTTCGCGAGAAATCTGATGTTTTTAACTCAAAGAATCACGAAGAAGACAAGGTTTGAGTCTTCTATAGAAGTATTGGTTATTATCCTTACTTTTTTGGCCCATTAGTTTTTAATGATGTTTGTATCTCCAATGTTCTTTTACCAGGTCAAATTGGGAGAACCAGGGTGGAAAGAAAGATATTATGAAGAGAAGTTTTCAGCAAAATCTCTTGACGAAATGGAAGCTGTACGAAGAGATGTTGTGAGTACTTGTACTACTGTAGCTACTGATTTTGAATGTACTCTTTCATATTTTTGTGAGATAAGCAGGCTGATCTATCTATTTGACATTCAACTGGGTAGGTTTTGAGATATACGGAAGGGCTGTGTTGGGTCATGCATTATTATTATGAAGGTGTTTGTTCTTGGCAGTGGTGAGTTTTTGAATTTTCATTTCCTAGCAGTTTAGAGTTGTTTCTACTGTAACCTCTGCCCTTTCCCTTAAACTTCATGATCCACCAAAGTATATGGAAAGTTTGACACTGCAGTTTAGGTGACCATTATAATTTTAGGAAATATTTTTACACAGCTCCGTCTTGCAAGATGACTTGACGAATCATATTGCATCTTATCAGGATAAACTTGTAGTTTACATGTTGTCTTTGTACTTGATATGTCGATGCCTTTAGATCTTCAACTCTGAACTGAATAAATCCTTTGTTTCAGGTTTTATCCCTATCACTATGCGCCCTTTGCTTCAGATCTCACAGATCTTGGTCAGCTGAACATCAGTTTTGAACTTGGTTCTCCATTCAAACCATTCAACCAGCTTTTGGGAGTTTTCCCTGCAGCAAGGTATCCTATCTATTTACTTCTTATTCCCTTAAGGAAGCCATTTCTATAAGCAAAACTGCTTGATAAAGAGCTAATGATATTTTTTTTTCAGTTCCCATGCTCTCCCTGTGCATTATAGGAAATTGATGACGGATCCAAATTCACCTATTTTTGATTTTTACCCTACTGGTACGCATGTTTACTAGAATAGAAAGCTCACATGCATGATAAGATGTCTTCTAACCTCTGTTACATCTATCAGATTTTGAAGTGGACATGAATGGGAAACGATTTGCATGGCAGGTTAGTTTATCTTTGCGATCTTAATTCATCTGGCCTGTCAGACATGATTATGTGGTGGAAGTAGTTTTTCTGTCGAACTGGATCTTATTGATTTTGTTTTGTTTTCTCATTAGGGTATTGCAAAGCTTCCCTTCATTGATGAAACTCGTCTTCTTGCGGAGGTCCAAAAGATTGAGCACACATTAACGGTATTCTTCTTGAATCAAGTTGCTTTACTGCACTATTGTTTCTTCCATTGCTTGAATTTTCTTACAAGAAGATCCTACGGTTTCACATTATCTGACCTGAAGGTTGCAATGTTCTGTAGGAGGAAGAAGCAAGGAGAAACAGTATGATGTTTGACATGCTTTTTGTGTCATCATCTCACCCTCTCTCTGAGAGCATATATTTGCTTGATAATCATTGCAAACAATTAACAGACAAGGAACGAGTTGAAGTCAAGGAGCGTATCAATCCTGAGTTGAGGTCTGTGTTTAATTATTTATAAAGAATAAAGTATTTACTATGAGCTTTGAAAGTGGATTACTTTTATGAGATTCTGAATTTGACTGGTTTCCATTTTTCTTATGAATTGTTCTTTATCTCAATCAAGTCATTATCCCTAGTATTGTTATCTGAAGTGTTGGATTCTTCTAATGTTCAACCAAGTTCCTGCCATCCTAGATATTGCATTTAATTTTGTAGTGCAGAGTTGAATGCAGGTTGAACTCAGTTGAAATGTTCTAGCTTTGAAAGTGTTAAGCTATCTTATAATCTCTAGGCTATAACTTATAACACTAGTTTTCCCTGAGACTGAAAGCTATTTTATGTACCAAACTCATGCTATGATTGTGCTTGCTTTTCTAGCATTCATAGGCGGGAGTTGTTTTGCCAATATGTTATATGATTTTTGTGGATTTGGCATGCCAGAATATTGGATGTGGCACTTTTGAAGCATCAAATCTCATCTCTGCCACGTGAACTTTTTCTCACTACATGCTCTCCTTTTTCTTATGTTCTCAGATTTTGGACTTGAATGAACTGTATTTCCCTCAGTAATCACAAATTTAAAATCTTTTTGGACTATTCTCTAATTTTATTTAGGCCTACATGCAGTGATGGGATGAATGGCTATTTATCTCCCTGTGCTGGAGATACTCATCCTCCTATATTCAGGTCTCCAGTTGTAGGCATGGAAGACATTTTGGCCAATGAAGTCATGTAAGCTTCTAAATGTTGAGTGTCATTTTGACTATTAGATACATCAAGTCATCTTTTGTATAAGGTTTTTCCCTGCTCATTTATTGTTTATTCTTTTCTGTTCAGATGTGTTATATACAGACTTCCTGATCCACACAAACACATCACTTATCCACCTGTTGGTGTTATATTCCCCAAAAAGGTACTTATTTGGTTGTGAGGCCTATTCTTCCTTGTCAGTCTGCTTTTTATCATCTAGTTATATATTTGTTTCCTGATCTAGGAGGAAATGGCTCGCAACCAAAGTTGTTACTTGAGTACTTGAAATCTCTGCTAGCATGATATATTTTTTACTTGTTCATTTCTATGTACTGGCGTCTCATATGCACAGTTTTTTGACTCTCTGCTAAGAATATCTTTTCTTTTTGGTGTACTTGCATTTAGTCATATGACATCATGTAGATCAATGCTTTTAGACTTGCATTTCTATTATTTACTACGAACACATTTAACATGGAGCATGTTTTTGTAGATTGTGGATCAGGGCGATCTGAAACCTGACCCAGTTTTATGGCACGAGGAATCTGGGAGGAGGCCTTGGGAAAATGACAGGTGTGCTTTACTTCTTTTTTGATGATAGTGTGTGGTTCACTTGATCTTCACAGCGAGTGAAATAATTATTTGTTTGGCTGATTGCATGATAAGATGTTCCGCACTTTCCCTAGCTGATTACATGCGCATGTGTGCCTCAATTACCGTAATATACATCACCACCCTTTTCAACTGTAATTGTTTGTTTGGCTCCTCCCTTTCAGGCGAAATCCCCATGGAAACATCGCTGGCCGTCATCTTGGGGAGGCATCGCATCGACTTGTTGCCAACAGTCTACACCTGAAAGGGGATCGCAATGGGTATAACAATCATATGCATGGCCCACCACAACCTTACATTGCATCTCCCCGTGGCCCACCACTCTCTTCCTATTCAAATGGGTTGCACAATCAGGGACCCCATGGAACTTTGCGACCTAGAGTGGATTATTCTCATGCAGGTTATCCCCGATCTACAAGTCCTCGTATACCACCTCACCATGACCGTGGATACGTTGAGCCCTATGCTTCGGCAGGACCCAACCCCTCGTATAGTGGTAGGCTTCCTCAGTATGAAAGTGAGAACCGATCAGGTGGGCAACATCAAAGGCATGAATTTCATCAGAATGGTGGACCAAGGTACCCGAATGGGCCTGGGCCACACATATCAACCGGGCCCCCTCCATATGCTTATCAAGGTGGTTATGATGCCAGTCCCCAGCCACCTGGAGCTGGTAGTCACCAGCAATGGGGTGGTAGGTTTCCCCCACCAGCCAACCATAGCAATCCCAGAGGTTTTGGTCACTATCAACAAAGTGGCAACCGATTTTCATCGTTGGATTCTAGAGGAAATAAAATGCCACCACAACATGGCGGAGCAAGTAGGAGACAACCACCACCTAGTGGAACATACAGGGGGGCACGGCAATCACCTCCTGGCGGAGCCAGTCGGAGGCCCCATCCACCAGCTGGATATGGTCACCAATGAAGCTGTGTATCTTATAACAGAAAGGTCCTTTGATTGCTGTACAATAGTTGTTTTCCCCCAGCGCTTTTCACAGTTTTTCCCATTCCATTACAATCAGTTAATTTGTTAGGCTTACCATTTCTAGAATGTTGTATTGTATTTTACTTTGGATGGCCGCGTAAAATGTTACTAATAATCCGTGAAGAGTGTACATCACATCCTCAACACCGCACGTTATTATACAAGGAGCCATTTGATTTGAACAAAATGTAGAAGAGGTTCTCATTCTTTCCCTCTCCCTCTTCCCTGCCCTAGAAATTCTTGGCAGGGGTTTTGATCAACTCGGGATCTTCTAACAGAATATTCATGATCAATGCGAGCAGCAACGTCAGTATAAGATGATATTAATTACAGTACGATGTTCCGGTATGCTTCATGACTGATCACTCAGGGCTTGATGTATCCAAGCTCCTCCAATCAATAGATCAACAAGTAACTTGCTGTATATGGTAGATAAGTGACTTGAAAAAAGAGCTCAATGATCCATGTCATACGATGCTCATCCTTTTCAGCCTATTTTAATAGATGAATAATGCGGGAGTCTGCAAAATAAATTTACACAGAAAATATTGTTGCCGCGAGGCTAAGAGCAATATAACAATAGGGCTATTATTATACAATCACTTCTATTTGGTCCTTTATCAACCGCACGTGTGCAGCATAGTCACAGCTTGCCTGGCGGGGCTGTTTGACATGAATTAATTTGTTTAATCCTCAGTACAATTATCTGAAATTGCTTTATATGTCCTCGCGTTCTGTTTGATGATTGTTTCGGATATATATAAAAATAATAAAAATATGTTTGATTAAAATAACTTTTACAGAGATATAAATTTTTTTTATACTTTTAAAATGAATTTATGTTATTTTAAAACAGTAAAATAATAAGGATATAAAATATGTCCTTTTTTTTCATATATATACTAGTGAAACGACATCTTAATATTTTATTAGGAGATGATACTGAATAATGAAGGGACAGATTGGCAGATTGCTGACTTGAGGTGCCTTCGTTTTTGGAATGTTTAGATTCAGTTTGGTTCTCTTCACACGGTCTGCAGTCAGGAGTCTGATTTTACGAGCTACACGTATGGGAGATTAGGTAGCTAGTCCAATGTCAATGTTTATTTCTGCGGTTGTCCTGTTATTTTGATTTTTTTTAATTTTTTTATATTGTTTTGATGTATTATTAAAAATAAAAAAATAAAATTTAAATATATTTTTAAATAAAAATATATATTTAAAAAACAACATTCAACTCAGAAGAGTTGTTTATTTAGCAAAATCCTACTAACCGATGCCCAGATAACGACATAATGTGTATCAGCAAGGGCGAGTAGTGGCACGCCTCCACTGCTACAGGATCTTGATTTTGTTTTACCGTTTCTCTTCTGGGTTTCAAGAAACACAGCGCACGAACTAGCTAGCACGCATGTCATGCCGGTTGCTGAGGGGCTTTACAGATGTCGTTGACAAGAAAACTGCAACTTCCCCTCAAAACTTTACTAATATTTCTGTATTAATATTCTCAAAGCATTAATCTAATTAATACTCATACTGTCTCCTGATCTTTTATATAGATTTATATATCAATCTTGTAAATCAACAGGCATATGCTGGAGCGCATCCCTGCTAGAAAGTAAATAGAAGAGAGGAACACATTAACCTGGAATAAAAAACAAAATTTTAGAAATCGATGCATTATGTGAACGCAATGACTCGAGAGGCGAATTTAGAAATCGATGCATTATGTGAAGTAATCAATGACACATGCATAAGTTTTAGTTAATGGGAAGTGGTTAGAGTAAATTTCACTTAGACAATGCCTCTAAGAACACCATGCTGTATCGAGACAGTGATTATTTGTCTATAATTAGAAGAAGTTCTTCTTTTCTTGGTGAGAAAGTATGGTCAATGTGATGGACATATTGGGACAAAAGTTGCACCCATCACATTTGTGTTTGAATATTTATATTTTTAGATGTGTCTTCTTGTTTCAGGCCCTTGTAATCATGACCATTTTAGAGCCAACCATCTCTAACTTTTCATACGTGACATGAAGTCATTGATGGAAAGGATGGATGAAGGTGATTACTAATGTAATAACAGTTATTTTTTTTAAGTATATTTTTTAAAAAATATATATTAAAATAATATTTTTTTATTTTTAAATTTTATTTTTAATAGTAGTATATTAAAACAATTTTATAATGTAAAAATAATAATTTTAAATAATGTTTTTAATTTTTTTTATAAAACATAATTCTCAACACGTCTAAATACAACTAAGCATGTAAATAGTAGTCAGTATGACGTTTTCTGCATATGCATAATTATAAATGATATAATGGCTATTTTTGGATATTAGCACATAAAATTTAAAAATTTAATAAAATAATATAACTATATAAAGTTATTATAAAATAACATAATTTATGTTTATTGAGATTTCAAAATATAATATTAAATTGAAGCCGTGATAGTTATCAAAATATTAGCAAAAAATATTAATTTTATGAGATGCCAAATATATTTGGGAATATGATTGTGTTACTTCTTAAAATGATTTTTACTTGAAAATATATTAAAATAATATATATTTTTATATTTAAAAAATAATTTTTGATATCAGTGTATCAAAATAATTTAAAAATAATAAAAAAAAATTAATTTAATAAATATATAAAATTTAAATTATTTTTTAAAATATTTTTAAAACTTAAAAACTAACATCTCCACGTGAATCCAAGCCGTGACATCCATGAAATATTGCGATCGAGACACACAAGTTGAAAATGCACTATTCATTATTTTTTTATATCATCGATTGTCAATTATGCCTGTCCTTTCAAAAGCAGCCTCCATGACCTGGCACAATTGGATTTTTCTTTCTTATTTTCCCCCCAATTTGTTTTCTCGGGCATTATATGTTTTTTTAAAAAATTATATTTATTTTAAAATAATTATTTAGTATTTTTAAATTGTTTGAATACATAAATATCATAAATAAATTTTAAATTTTAAAATATAATATATATATATATATTTAATATATTAAAAAAACTTTAAAAAACAATCACTGCTAAAAACAAATTAAATTACAAAGATAGAGATTATTTAACTCTGTTTATTTTTATGTTTCAAAAATATTTTTTTAAAAAATTAAATTTATTATTTTTTGCTTCAAATTAATAATTTTTTGGTGTTTTTAAATGATTTTGATGTGCTGATGTTAAAAATAATTTTTTTTTAAAAAATATTTTTTAATATATTTATAAATAAAAAATATTTTTAAAATTAACCACAACCACACTTTTAAACCGACTTTAAAACTGGTAGCCTTTGCATGTCAGCTTGCAACTTGGATCACCCATCACAAATTGGTTTTGAAATAATATTTTTTTAAATTAACCTCACTCAATCGAGTCATATGTAACTTAATTTTTCAGTCATATAATTCATCGCCAACGTTTGTATTTATATTATTTTGGGAAATCTTACTTGCCAACCAATAAATCCATATGTGAGTCATAATATTTAGGCTAAAAAGGTCATACAAACTCCAAAAAAACATTATCACCGATATCCCTTAATCTCAACAGCAACGCCTTTCATCCATTAGAATCCAAATGGATAATAATACCTTCTTTACGGGGGTGTTGGGTTTCTTCTCCTTCTTCTTCTTCTTCTTCTTCTACCTTCCATAATTAAGACCAAGCCCCTTTGGAGGATATATGCTGATTTCCAAGCCACAGCAAGGTCAAGGTTACAATATGGTTGGTAAAAAAAACTCATCAAAAGCCTCTCTAAGTACTGGGATTCCTTTTGGCACTTGCTCTCTCTTTTTTTTTTTTTTTTTATATATATAGGGAAACAGGCTTAAAATATGATGGAGTGATCTGTAATGTGTAGACAAAGCCAAGCAAGAGTGATCATATCAAAAAAAGAGAAAAAAAAGAGTGATCAATTTCAATTTGATCAGGGTTGTGTGCACGACTACGCCACAGAAGGCAGGTCAGCTCCAGAAACAAATGCGAGGAAAGAAATATTTAAAATTAAAAGGGAGTGATTGTATGAAGAAGAAGAAAAAATTATTCAACACTTCGGACCTGTTTGCTATTGTAGTAGGTTTGAAGTATTTCTTAAATTGATTTTTTTCAAAGAACATTATATTAATGTTTTTTGTAATTTGTTTTTTTAAATATAGTTTTGATACGGGGATATAAAAGATTTAAAATTTAAATATAAAAAATATTATTTAAATATATTTTTAATTAAAAACATTATCCCCAACAAACCACCCAAAAAAAAAGAAAAAAAAGGCATCTCCTCCTCCTGGAATGATAGAATATACTACTACTAGCTAGCAAACATGCTGCGAAACACAAGGCAACAACCAACCATCTTCGATAAATTTTGTGGGGAAAGCTCTTGATTGGATAAGAAGAGTGGAATCGAAGAGATGGAGACGAAGAAGAAGAAGGAAGATTTATATATTATTTATTCAATTTCTATTTAAAAGAAAATATATAGTGTGATGCATACATTCTATTTCTTTTTCTTTTTTGTCTAATGGTATTTTATTTTAGATGAATTAATTATAATAGTCAGTCAAAACTTCTAGAAAGAGAAAAATAGAGAGAGAGAGAGAGGAAAGAAAAAGGATCGTGGTTTCTGTAAATTTTGTACATGGATGGTGGAGAGGAAGCTACGTATACCCTACAATTAAGCACCACGACACCACTCTTTCCTATCAATTTGGATTAAATTAGATATTAACTCCACTAATCATGGGACACGTAGCTTTATGCTATCTTTCTTTGATTTTTGATCATCACATAGCAATATCATGTTCTTGAAAAGACTCCATTTTGTATTCATATATACTTTAATTTATCATAATTAATTGTTTATCTCATTTCTGGCTGGTTACATGACAAGGATTCGGTTCAAATCTATATATAGAATGGCCATAAAGGCACATCATGTGAGTGACTGCAAATTGACTGATTAGATGCTCCAAACTTTGAATTAATCTAGTTATTTAATTAAAAATCTGATTTGTCTGTCCATACCAGCCAAGCTTTTGCTTTGCTCGGTTATAACATGGGTATGATTTTTAGAAGTTGTTTGGAACACGGCACAAGCAGTGTTTCACAAAAATTTGATTATTTTTTTTTAAAATTATATTTTATTTATATTTTTAGATCATTTTAATATTTTAATATCAAAAATATATTTTAAAAATAAAAAAATATTATTATTTTGATTTATTTCTAAATAAAAAATAATTTTCATTATATTTCAAAACATCACCCTAATATGCGTTTGTCCATGCATTAGCTATTATGGTTTAAAAAATAAATAAAATAAATTTTAACTAAATAATTTTTTTTTTTTTGCCGTGATTAGACAAAAAAACAAAAAGCAATCTGTTTGAAAACACGGACACAAGTCCGGTGCAACTCGTGATCAGAAACAGATCTCATTTACTTTCTTTGTCCATCCCTTTCTCATTTCTCTGGTCAAAAGGTCCGTAAGTTTTTTGTCCAGAAATAGATTTCCAATCGATCACCACCTGTTTCTTGCAAGTTGGGTTATAGTGTCGCATTGAAGAAAAATAGTGGCTACGTAGTAAGAGTGTAATCTTTAACTCTAGGAATTGTCTTTGACAATGTTATCTGGAAGTAATCTCTGTTGGCCCGCAACC
The DNA here is from genome assembly GCA_018804465.1 of Populus tomentosa. NCBI lineage: Eukaryota > Viridiplantae > Streptophyta > Magnoliopsida > Malpighiales > Salicaceae > Populus > Populus tomentosa. The sequence continues at coordinate 19,052,056 of CM031977.1, forward strand.
AGACGCAAGACATATTCCATGATTCAAGCTCCATTTGGCTTGAACTTTTACCCAACAAGGGTTAAGGTTAGATTGTCGGCTTTTCTTCTCTTGATCGTTTTAATGTTGTTCCAACCGACTTTGACTTCAACTATTTTGATTTAATTACTAGAACCGTCTCAAACTAGTTAAGAGAAATTTTACACGAGTAGAGAGAGAGAAAAATTAATCAAATAAACTAAGTTATCAATTTTTTTTATATAAACATAGGTATTCGGATAGTTTATGTGTGTCTCAACTAATCCCACAGGTCATAAAATTAATGATTATATAAATTTTTAATGGCTTTAAAATTTATGAGATTCGAACTAATAATTTTTATAAAATAAATCTAAGATCTGACTGGTTAAGTTATACATTTTAAAAAGTATTTTAAACAGCATCAACATCGAAATGTTTATGATAAGTTTTTTTTTTAAAAAAATATTATATATATTTTTTTAATGATTCTTGATTTTGATGTTATTATGTAAAAGTAATTTTTTTTTTTTTAAAAAAAACAGAGTTTCAACTTTATTGCAAACAAAAGACTTAAAAGTTAAAACCTTGGTGGTGTGGTAGGATTCGGAATTGCCTGATTGAGGGCCCCTACTCATGGACCGACGAAAATCAATGTCAAGATTGACTCAATCATAACCTTTCTTGTTATTCCCTTCAAAGTTCAAACGGGCAGAATTAGTAGCAAACAATCCACTGTGATCGTATTTATCTATCCACAAGCATCTTCGTCAGGAATCTCCAGGCAGGATCCTCGAAGACTACTGTCAAGTAGTTGACATGGCCAGTGGATGGAAGGGTCAAACTTCAGTGCATTTGAGCTATAATGATGGAATTTACTATTATTCTATAGCCTCAACTTGGTTTCCTCTATTTATTAATCTCTTCAAACTGCATCCACATTCTTGGCCATGGTTGCAACTCATACCCATGTACTTTAATATTCATTGGAAAATCAATAATTTCTAAGAATTAAAAACATCGAGTTTTGAGAATTCCCGAACTGTTTTTTTTTTTTTATATATATAAAAAAAACGCATTAATATGGCAAGAAATTTTAAAGAAAACCCCGATTTTTTTTCCCGTGAGCGAAATGAAAGAAAGGAGTTGTGACTTGAGAGCCTTTGAAAAGGCAGTTGAAAAATGAAATTAAGGGAAGGGAAGGCCCATTCTGTGTCTATTCAACTCTCGGACAATGGCAGCGATGCAACCACCATTACAGCTGTGATGGGTAATAGAGTTTAAATCAGTAGGTCCAGCTCGTACGGACCATAACATTCCGATTCCTCTTCCTTTCAAGCTTGAGAATTGAGATGGCTATTGGCTAGCTAAGCTTCGAGTTCAAGAAGAGTTCATGTGATGTGCATATACCTGGTCATTTCTTGACGTGGGACAGACTCAGCTTCACATTTTCACGTGCACTCCATGAACTTTCCCACAGAAATGGTGATTACTTGTCTGCTTGGCAGTTTTCTACAAATATAATAAAGAATAAATAGAGATTTTGCAACCGAATTATTATTATTTTTTTTCCACAGCAAATTGATATTAGCAGGCACACAACAACAACACCACCAGAAGCCTATGAAGAACAGCTTCAGCAGACAACAACAAAAACACACAACGATTACAACCTCTGCAGCCTCGAATATAGGAATAAAGTCTCCTTATAGTGTTGATACATTAGAGACAAATTAGCCTCCATAAATAAAGAATCATGCAACTATGGAAATATAATTAAACGAGAAATCCTATAGCTATGGAAAATCAATAGTTGCTTCTTTTAAAATATAGAATATCATATGCAATGTAATATATATAGTGTGCTCACGTTTGGAACAAAAAGTGTGTGCGTGACAGAAATAAAAAACAACACCATGATGAAGCCTCCAAGACTGTTCAATTCAGAGCTGGTATCTCAGCTCCAAAAATATGACCAATGTCGTAGCTGGTTCTCATCTCATATAGACATGACATACAAACAATTCACTTAACAACTTGAATTTTATAAGCAGGAGCAACAACGTAATAAGCATAGCACACAACAACCCTCCTTTAACACTTTACAATAGCTCACATCAATTTTCATTCAATCACATCAATTTTTTTTTATTATTTTTTTTTCATTAATTTTCATTCAGGAGAGGGTTTCAAGCCCAACAACCCAAAGATCAAAACATGAGATATTTCACATTTTATACTCAACAATGACACCTCCACCACTAGAAAAACATCATATAACCCAAACTAAAAAAATTCTTCATTGTGAATACAAATGTCAATATTGTGGCATAATAGATCATATTGCTAAAATTTGTTGATGGTACCCAAATAAAAAAGTACCTAGGATAGTGAAATCCCACAAAAACTAGCAAATCTTATACTAGAAAACATTGTTGTAGACATATAATGGATATCAGATATTGGTGCCTCAAATCACATGACATGTAAGCCAAGTATATTAATTGACATTCGAGAATGTTTTGGTATTGATTCTATCGTTATTGGTAATGAATCTTCTCTACCAATTGTTAGTATTGGAGATTCAGTCATTAAACAAGAAAATACAAAATTACCTATCAATAATGTTTTACTTGTCCCTGATTTGATCAAAAATCTACTTTCGGTAAGCTAGCTTACAAAACAATTTCATATGAATTGTGAGTTTTCTTTTATTAATTTTCGTGTTTAGAAACGGGAAACAGGGCAATCACTGATCACAGGACAATGCAAGGGTGATTTTTTTATGTCTCGCACAACTTGCTAGAATTGTATTTCTCTTATTGTTTTAAAACTGGCCCAATAAAAATTTAGCATCAACATTTGGAACATCCTCAATTTCCAATCATGCAATTATTAAAAAATAAAGGATTAATTGGCGTCACAAAAGCTATGAAGACTAAGCATTTTTATGATAATTATCAATTAGAAAAACCTATCAAATTTCTATTTTCTCATTTTGAACATTCAAGTGCTAGGGTTTTTGAGAAAATACATTATGATTTATGGGGTCTTGCCCTTGTTTTCTCAACTGAAAAGTTTAGATATTGTACATGCTTAGTGGATGATTTTTCTAAATACACATGGATAATACCTATCCCAAACAAATCAAATTTTATGAATGCTTTTATATCATTTGAAAAGTATATCGTAGACAATTTAATAAACATATCATAATCTTTCACTTAGATAGAAAAGGAGAGTTCGTTAACTCAAAACTATCAAGTCATTTTCTCTTCACATGAATTGTTCATCAAGTATCTTACCCTTACACTCTTGAACAAACAGGTATGGTTAAAAGTTAACACAGAATTATAAGAGAACTAGGTATGACAATGTTTTTTTCATAGTGATACTCCTTTATTTCTATAGGTAAAGGCATTCACAACCGTTATTTATCTCATGAATAAATTATCCTAATCTGCTCTTAATTATGACACCCCATATTTCATATTGCATGGTAAATATCATGTTTATTCATTTCTTTGCATTTTTTTACTCAAGATGTTTTCCTTATACTTTGGACATACCACGACATAAATTTGATCCAAAGATTGTTTCATGCATTTTTGTAGGCTATAGTGATTAACATAAAGGATATAAGTGTTATCATCCAACAAGTAAGAAATTCTTTGTCTCACGAGATGTTGTTTTCAGCAAATCTATCTTTCCATGTAAACAAACTCATAACAACAAAAACTTGATCCTCCTAATCATTTCATTAGCATTTTTTACTCTTGGCTAACAAAACCTTTACTCGTAAAAAAATGATGAAAAAAAGAGAAAGTTGCCGGTTAACCACATTCCAGCCATAAAAAAAAAAAAAGGGATCTTTGTGTCAATGGTTTTCTTTTCTTGAAGGGAGTTCAATAGAGGTGGTTTTTTTCTCTCTAAACATGGTAGAAAAGGTTGATTGGGTTATGTTTGTTTATTCTGATTTAGTTGATTTTTATTTTTTAAAAGTGTTTTTTGAGGTTTATATGGTGCTCTAGAGGTGTTTTTAGGTAAAAATTAGTTGGAATTGAGATTTTAGGGTCCAAAAACATGAATCCTGATTTTTCAATCATTTGAGGTGATATCTAGTCTGTCTTAAAAAAAAAAAACAAGAGGGTATTTGAAAGGGGAAAAAAAAGAGGCATACTCGGGCATTTTTATTAAGGCCAAACATGTAAGCCTAACACATCAACACTTAGCTTTTTTGTTTTTTGTTTTTTTACCATTCTCATTAATTATTTCTATTTAGGTATTGATTTATGTCCTCTCTTTTATTTCTTAAATAAATTGAATTATTTTTTAAAATAGTGATTGATTTGTTTTATATAGTTTTAGTTGCATGATATTTCAAAGAGATTAGTTTGATTTATATTGATTTTTTTCCTCTTATTTTTTTATAAAAACAAAAAATATTTGTTATTAGCAACAACTTTTAGATTCTAAGATAAAATGAATTAAAATGGTTAAAATAAAAGGAACTACCAGTATAAAACATTTGTGGATGCATTTATCTTTTATTTCTATTATAAAGATTAACCTTTTGCTTTAATATTTAATTATTGTTAACAAATATTTTGTATTTATCAATATATATATTTTCTAGTTTATTTTATAATGAACAAACAACATCTTTTTGTTTTTCATTTTTTTTTAAATATGATATATGAAAATATATTCATAATATACTTATTTTTCTTCACGTTAGAAACTGACTTGAAATCCTACTTGCAGCATAAATAATATGTTTATATTTTTTATTTTAAAAAAATAATATTTTAAAACAAATCCTCAACATTAACATATTCTTTTATTATGTTCAAAAATTCTATCAACAACGTGGGTGATAAAACTAGTGATGACTACTTAAATATAGATTTAAACAAGTATAAATATTTATATATTTTTTTTAAAAAATAGACACAAAACTTGTCATCTTTGTGATGTGTTTGTGCCCATTAAATTGTTAATGATGATGGGAAGGACGTATGAAGTTATGGTAGATTCCAATTTCCACCACACCAAATCACACCCATAATTTATAGGTTAGATAGCTTTAATTAGGGGTTGATTTCATGATTTTAAGATATATATTCCTGGCTACACCTTGACCTACCATTATCCCTGTCCTGGTGGAAATTCGTTTGCCAAAAGAAGCACAGCTTTTTCCTATATTTTTCTGGTCCCTTTTCGGCCTCAATTTATTTTTCTAGCTAGTACGTGAGGTCTTGCAGCGATTATATAAAGAACATGGCAGTGCTAGTTTTTCCAATCAGAAGGAACGATAAAAGCTTGTGGCTGTGAGTTTTTTTGTGGAGAGAAAATTGAGAGATTTATTTATATTTTTCTCTCTAGGAATATCAGTGTAATTAACTAGGGTTTTGAGCTTATAGGTCTTTAGTGATTTATGATGGGGAGGTTATTTTCTTGGAAGGATTTTTTGAAATTGTATGATTATGTAATAATAATAATAATAATAATAATTGAAGTTTATGGACGTTAATATCTTATCGATCAAGTGTAATACCTTTGATTTTCCTCAATATTGTATTTCAAGTCTTACAATTCAATAATTAAGCCCAAGAATTCTTCTAAATTAGTAATAAAAACCACATGTTAATTATAAGCACCACTGCTTGGCTTGATAGGCAAATTATGACACATGAGATTACGAGGCCCTAGTGTTTTTTCCTTTAATATTCACTCGAGATTCACGTGTATGTAAATAATAACATCAAGGTAAACCATTATTATTATTATTATTATTATTATTATGAAACCTCCATCTTAACAAAGTCAAATTGAATTTCGTTATGAATTGGATAGCTTTATAATATATCACGATATGATGAGAAATTGAGTGAGTGACGTTTGATGCGTGTAAGCGCGGGGCCATCGATTTTTTGATATAAAAGGAGAGCAATGGCACCATTTTTCTTTCCCTTGCTTTTGGCCATTGTTTTCAAAACATAGCAGCAGACTATCCTTTTGTCCAGCACTAGAAAACGCGTTCTCTTTAGTCCCTCGTCTTTCTTTCAATCTCTGTCCCAACAATACATATTATTGCCGATTACTGTTTTTCACCTATGGAAAATCAACAACAACGTCAGCCTTCGATGAAATCTAGATTCAGACGTGTCTGTGTCTTCTGTGGCAGCAGCCCTGGCAAGAATCCTAATTACCAGCATGCTGCTATTCAGCTTGGCAAACAACTGGTATGCTACAGTATACTACTACCTAGTACTTGCTACTTAGTACTTACCCTCTGCAGAAATAAAGCATCGGCTCATGTTCCTGTCAGGGCTTCGACCTGGGCATGCCTTTCTCAAGAGCCTAGTCCTGTGTCAAGAACTTGAAATTAATTTGATATTTTGTTATTTTCCTATTGAGCAAGCTGCTTGAGGTTTGATAAAAGAAGCTGAGAAGCACAGTGGAGCAGAATAAGATGATCAGGGCTCCTCCTTTCAGGAGAAGAGGAGTCCTCTGCTTGTTCTGCTTTGCTAGAGTGGAAGGAAACTTAACAATTTTATCTAAATAATATTGGAGTATGGTTGTAATTATATTGTCTTGAAATGGACAGGTAGATTTTAGACAAATTAAAAAAAATTAATAAACATTTTCAGGTTGAAAGGAACATTGACTTGGTTTATGGAGGAGGAAGCATCGGTCTCATGGGTTTGGTCTCTCAAGCTGTCTTTGATGGTGGCCGCCATGTGTTGGGGTAATTCTTTAGCATCTGGTTTCCCTCTCCCTCTTTCATTCCTCTTTGTTTCGAGTTCTCACTTTCCCTTTTTTTGCTGCAGAGTTATTCCCAAGACTCTTATGCCAAGAGAGGTAATTACTTTAAAATTATGCAGCTTGAAATCACTTGAAGAACAGGGAGTGTTAAGTCTAAGTCTATATATTCAGACCATTTAAGCACAGAATCTTTCTTAAATAGTGTTATAATCTCAGATTACAGGAGAGACTGTAGGAGAAGTAAAAGCTGTATCAGGTATGCACCAACGCAAAGCTGAAATGGCTCGTCAAGCTGATGCATTTATAGCCTTACCAGGTAACTTAATCATACTAAAAGACATTAATTTCAAGTTATAATTATGTTGATGTTAAATTATCTCGTACTGGTTCACGTGCACCACAATTTCTTGTTTCTGTTATCTTCTTATTACATGATGAAAGCCAATCATTGAGCTCATAGATTTCACAATTCCCGAGATATAACTGTGAAGACATGTTGGATATCAGACATCATAGTAAATTTCACTCAAAATTCTCCGACAGGTGGGTATGGAACCTTGGAGGAACTCTTGGAGGTCATCACTTGGGCTCAGTTGGGAATCCATGACAAACCGGTAATGAAAACTTTCTCTTGGATGGTATATTTCATGCAAAATTGAACTTCAACCATTGAATGGAGCTCAGTTACTATGAGATTTTTTCAAGAAGTTATCTTCAAAAGAATGTTTTGTCAAAGTTATCACCCCATTTTAGTGGATGACACGAGTCGTTGATGAGTTGATTCAAGTTATTTCAAGATTTTTTTAAAAGAAAAGTTAAAATTGAAACTCAATTTTGATTAATCTGGCCGATTTATCCTGTCAAGCGAAAAGAATTTAACAAATTAACATTACTCACGAACAATTACTCTGGAGTTGTGGTAAAAAGCACCAAGAATATCAAGCATGGACAGGAATAAACAAAACAAAAATACCTTTCAATTCACTGTGGTAAGGGGGCTAAAAATAGTAAAAGAGACATTACTTTTTTTGAATTCAGGTGGGGTTGTTGAATGTTGATGGATACTACAACTCACTGCTATCATTCATAGACAAGGCTGTCGACGAAGGATTCATCACACCAGCTGCCCGTCACATTATTGTTTCTGCCCACACTGCCCAGGAACTCATGTGCCTGCTCGAGGTACAAATTTTCTTAGCGTGACTCGTGCAACACCATTGTTTGTACTCATCAGAGCAGTCAAACGATCTAAACCGTCCATTCCTATGATAACAGGATTATGAAGCTGAGCATTCTGGGGTGGCATCAAAGCTAAGTTGGGGGATGGGGCAGCAGTTGGGTTACACAGTAAAGTCTGATATCTCTCGTTGACTTGATCAGATAGATATATGCTCCTAGACATGATGGAGAATTATTGACCATAGATTTTAGCAATCTTTCTAAGATACACACAAACATGCAGATGCGATTGTGAGCTCGAAGTGCCACCACAGTTTCTTTTAGTTTGCTGTGTGGATCAGATCATGATGCTAGCTATTTTTATTTTTATTTTATTTAAAAAAATCTTTCCTGTTCTTGTCATTGTTTGTTTCTTTTGTCAAGTAGATTCTGGCCTGGCTAAACCAGGCCAGTGATTTTAATATTGCTAGTTTCCTATGTCGGTGTTACCAATTGTGTAATTCTATATATTTGTTGTTAAGCTCAATAAAAAAGAAATAGAAGAGGAGAGAGCAGATTGTTGTTATATCTTGAATTGATTGGTTGTTATCTATCACTTTCATGGATGGAGATTGAAAGGGATGTTCAAGACATAATCAAGACAAGGATAAATAAGGGTATTAGAAGTTTTTATGGGTTAATAAAAAAAATATAAAACAATAAAAAATATTTTCTAAAAGTATTTTTTACTTAAAAATATATTAAAATAATTATTTTTATTTTTAACATTAATACATCAAAATCATAAAAATAACTAAAAAATATTAATATAATACTTCTTCAAGATAATCATACTTTTAAAAAACACCCAAAAAAAAGTTATTGTACTTCTAAATAGGTGGAAATTAACCTTGTCTCAGTTGGATTTTAAGATTTTTTAAAAAAAACTAGCATAGTTTTTTCAATTTTTTTTTGAAAAACTAACATAATAAAAAAGATTTAGGAAATAAGAAGGGTAGAAAAATCGCAATTGAGAAATGTAGTATTTAAAAAATATATAGCACAACCTTGTTTGAATAGAGTATTTCTCAATTCTGGTTTTCCGATGGTTGTGCTATTTTTCAATTTCTTTTTTTACCCGTGTTAGTTTGGAAAAACAACCGGATTTTAAGCAAAATTTTCGCAATCTTCACGATTTATAAAGGGATATGAGTATGCAAATCCAAATTAATACACTGATAGACTCTTCTCCATGAGATGCTGAGACTCAGATAGCCTTTAAACGCCATGTAATTGCAATTGCTATTTTTCTTAGGCAGCAAAGGGTTTAAATTGAATTTTTTTTTAACTCGGAACCACTTTTCGAGAACTTCTTCAATGTACAAAAAACATCTTGAATGTTAAGTCCCAACAAACGTAAGGATTGTGATAAAGTAAAACAGATGCGGTTCACAGATGAGACTTTTTTGTCATCAAGACGGGGGCTTCACACAGGAATCGAGCTAGCTAGGTGGCGTGTTTGGGAGTCAAGGGATTCGGAAGAACAAGTTGTTTAAGTGAGTAATTGAAGACACAAGGACACCTGTCCTGGACCGTACCAAGAAGGGCCATGGACAAGTGACTCGACTAGAGGAGGGAGGAGGAAAGGAATGGTGCCGAGTGTTGTTACTTTGCCCTTTAAGCTCGGTGATGGTTCTGTTGGTGTTGTTAATAAGATTAAGGCCTAGGGACAATGTACTTGTTAGTGCACGTGGAAATGAGTCAATGACATTTGCTTACAAGTTGCTGTGGAGAGAACCTTTTCGAACTCCATAGCTATCAACAGTTTTAATGGCGGGTCATGATTCTTGGTGGCGATGGTAGCTGGTAGCCATTAATAATAAAATACTTGTCAATGGATCTCTTGCTGCATTTGTTAGACATTTCTTTTCAATCAGCTCACTTGAGTATCCATTTCGACTTCTTTTCCTATTTTGCTTTCTGGTTTCGGACAAGCATGTACTTGATAGTTATGTCGGAGTTTTGTATTCATAGTTGTTGATGGTATATGACAATGCTGAATCGGAGGGAGTCTACATCAATACCTGTGTATGAGTCTTCATGGCCTTGGTACCACAAATATCACCGAATCTTTCAAGAAGATGCAACTTTTCTCGAAGCTAAGATTTTTGCTTCAAAACTTGTTATTAAATAAAATGCATGATTTTTTTTTTAGGAAAGGTTTTAAAAATATATTAAAATCATATATTTTTTATTTTTTAAAATTTATTTTTGATATTAGTACATAAAAATAATCTGAAAATATAAAAAAATATTTTAAAACAAAAAAAATTATTTTTTAAAATATAAAAATAAATAGAAAAACAAACATACTTGGATTTCAAGCTTGCTTTCGTTGAGGAGGGTGGAGGGAGAGGCACTTTAACTTGTAACAAATATTTGTCCTACGTAATTCTCAAAAGGGAAACTAGAATGGTTCTCTCCTGCTGATGCATGGCGTGTCCTTTTACATGAACCAAACGTCACCTTAATCTAAAGACTAAGGGATTCCCCCACATATTTTCAGAACTTAATTTTAGTTTCTAATTTGTGAGTAGGTTTCCATTCGTTTTGTTTTTTTTATTCATCTCGTTTTATCAAAAATAAAATAAAACAATAATAATGCAAATGCTGTGCTGCCCTGCTCTTAAAAATCCTGTCTTGTGTTTTCAATTTCGACAGCAGAAGTTTTAACTAGAAAGGAGCAAAAAATTGACACAAAATATACTGCATAAAAGCAGAACACCATATGATTCCAACAAAATTGGCAGAAAACCACTGCAAGAATAACATTTATATTCAAGGCACTCCCTCAACAAGGAAAACGAGCTCCAAGCCCTAGAACCTGATCTCAAACCTCATTCTACGACAATGAAACAAATTAATGGACGCTTATTTTGTGTTGAACAGCTCACAATCACAGCTAATATGACACAAACAGTGTGTACCTAATTATATACTAGGATTGATTCAGGTGAAAGATTGAACCACAGAAGAAGTGGTGACAAGACCTGACAGCAGGCCAACAATTAGAGCACTGTTGTATGTGCTTGGTTCCGCCTGCATTGAGTTGTTGCGATCATTACTGACAAATGTTTCATTTAAGAAGGGACCACCAACAAGTGCTCCAGTTGCTTCGTTGGGATTCGGTTCCTTACTTTCAAGCCATTTCCAGCCATTCTTGCAACCAGTTGTTGCATCAGTTGGAATTGAAGCTCCCCTATGATGCACATATTGTGGATAGTTCTCACCATAACCGACAAGATAGCTCATTTTCATAGGATTATTTCCCAAGACATAATCAGCCTGGAAGAGAAAAATGCTGCATTATTATGTTTGCAAGGTATCATGGTTCTTGGACATGGTAGTTCATCACATCTTAAAAGTCTATAATATGTGTAAAAACAGATAGAACATGGGCATCGTACCTGAGATTTAGCAAATTTCCGAAGATCTGAAGGTTTATATGAATCTCCATTGCAGGATATCTTTGCAGTTCCTGAACTAAGCATGTAATCGCTGTAAAGAGCAGCTAAAAATGCAGAGGCAACGGGATGCTGCAAAGCATTCCATTGACTGACCCATATAAGACCACCTGTACCAATAACTGGAAATGAGGCCACAATAATTGGGTATAAAATTTTATTAAAAATTTGAACATGTGCCACCCATTTTGTATCTGAAGAAAAGTTTATAGCTCAGAAAAAGAACATTACCATCTGTTCTGCTCTTTGTGGCTGTTGGAGAATCTGGGATGAGACCACACATAACTGCCTCAGCCGTTTTCGTATACATTTGAAGGCCTGAGTTTGAGGTGTCTTTGATGCCAAGGAAAGTTAGTCTGGACAACAAAACCTGCATCCAAAATAAATGAATCATTCTCTTAAGAAAGACATGGATTTCAAATGTTGTTGAAGAATTCTACTTCACAGTTCAAGGCCAAGTATAACACGTCTTAGTTTCCCAAGAAATTAGACTGTGATATGTATCTGACAGCATTCCAAGCAAAAGAAAATCTTGACTTGAGAAATTTTAGAGATGGCATCTTCAGGAAAGAAAACTCATTGAACACAAATTACACCAATAATTTTGTAAATTTTGGCATGCTTTATAAGGAAAAGAAAATAACTCTGTCTTGGAATGAAATTAGTATGATACAAACATTCGTATGAATGTACCTGCGCTCCTGCAAGTTTGTTATCCCAACTGAACCATGTTGGACTTCCCCATTGAGCAAAGAGTTTACCGTTTTGCCCAGTCACGTATTGAAGATATGATTTATCTCCCGTTGCATGATAGAGCCAACTAGCTGCCCACAAGAGCTCATCTCCATATCCTGTTGAGTTGTAATAGGTGGCAACTTCAGGGATACTTTCACTATATAAACCTCTATATTTGTCGGCAAACGTAAACAACTCTTTAGCATGCCTAAGAAGCGTGCTCGAATATGTGGAGTCGGATTTAAACACCAAAGATGCTGAAGCCATAGCTGCTGCAGTTTCAGCTGCAACATCTGTCCCTGGAAAAGATGTATTAACCTGAGTAAGTGGCCTCTTCTCGGTCATGTCTTCAGGTCTGTCCCAACAACCATGATCAGTATCAGGGTCACCAACCTGTTACAAAATGATAACCAATCATATATATTAAATAGTTCACAGGTCGGATTCTGCATATAAAAAATAAAGTATACTAACATAGCTCTGGGAAAGTTTGCAGTCACGTCATGATTCATCACTACTACCTTAATCAAAGAACATAACTAGATTGGTTTAATCTTTTTTCAGCAAGGGTCCAATTTCAGGGAAGACCTTGACAATGGCATGAAAGAATGCCAAGACTTTGGAGCTCAAATAACTCCAGACAATCAGCATAAGTTTATTCCACTTTAAGGGTTCTGGGTATAGCTTACTAAGGCTTGCAAATGGCATCATAACTTAAAATAGAAACATTTAGAGGCCATGGTATATGAACAAACTTGAATGTAGAGCACATTCGCTTCAGGATGCGCATTGATAAGGTAGTCAGTGATCCACTTGAGCGAATCCTTCGAGGGTTCCAACTGATTTACTACATCCATTTGATCTCCATACTCAAGGATGGCCCATGACAATACTGTAGCAGTAAAAGCCATTGGCAAACCAAACTTCATATGATCCCCAGCATCATACATGCCCTTTGAAAGATCTAATTTTGCTTGACTTCCATCTCTAAGAGCTGAATCCCCTCTCCAACTAATCTTGTTGTCTACCAACTTCCCAGCTGGATTAATCAAACAGCATCTTAGTGCCAACAATCATAACAAATAAGATAATTATAAGGTACGAAATTTGCAATGCAATAAAAATAGACATGACCGGAGTTATCAAGACTAAAAAATTCAAAGAATAAGCTCAAGAAAATATCTTAACTTGTGTTATCAATTCGAAACAACAACAATCAAAACTGAAACCAAGTCGATCTCCTTCCTTCCTTACATTGCATCTCAATTTAAGAATCAAAATTGAACTCGTGTTCAAGAAAAAAATTACTTTTATACTATATTGACTAAAATAAGAAAACAGGGGGGGGGGGGGTGCTTACATTTTTGAATGTCAAAGAATTGCGTAGCAATTTTGAGAGCATCAGCATATTTCTTATCAGTAGCGCCAGGAGGCCCTGGAATAGGAGCAGGCCCTTCAGACTTCTCACTTTTCTTCTTAACTGTATAAACAATGGCACCAATAATCAATGCCAATATTACTGCCACGATAAACCACCCAAAGCACCCTCTAGAGCTTGGCTTCACTCCCATTTTAACACAAATCAATCAATCAAGATCAAATCTTTAACGTCCAGATCTGAAGAAAATGAAATTCTAAGATAAAGGGCACTCCCAATGTGCTTGCATTGAGCAATGCCAGGAATAAATCTGGGGTTTTGAGAGAAAGAGAAAGCAGAAATGACTCTGCAACTTGTTTCCTTTTTTTTTTTTTCCTTTTGCTGGCTTCTGGGTGTTCAAGGGTGTTTGTTATTACATGTAAGCGAAACTTTAGAGCTAGAAATGCTTGCTTTAGGCGCAGGCAATCCTAATTAAGGTACGGTTAAGGTAGATCTAGGTCCGATTAGGGTAATTGGCCATTTGGCCCAATCAGAGCGTTTTGTTTGTAATCTTTGGCTCAAAACGAGACACCGACAAAAAGATTTTGTTTCCGATTAATCCTATGATTCAACCATGTACATTTCGGTCCCCATAGTTTAGTATTTCTCAATACCAATCCTAATTTAGCTATTTACTATTGAGTAGTTTACGAGATTAACCAAAACATTATTACTATGAAACACGGCCTTCTTTTTCATCCGATTCTCTCTTATTGTCTTCTTTGCTTTTATACATGTGCAAGATTATTGTTGTTTTTCTATTAAAACTATGATTCAACCATGTTTCACTTCGACCCGTAGTTTAATATTTTTCAATGCTAGTCCTAATTTAGCTATTAATAAACTGAATATTTACAAACTTAATAAAAAATTTGATTTGTTAAACACTTTCTTCTTTTTCATTATTTTCTCTCATGTTCTCTCATATACTCTTATGCATGTGATAAGACACGACATTTATTTTATATCATAATTTGGATGGAGTTAATTTGTGAGTGTTATTTAATTAATAAGTGACGAAAATTAATATTGAGAAATTATAAATTGTACAGACTGAAATGAAATTTTACTGAATGTACAAAGACCAAAGAATAAGTTTGTTCTTTTTTTAAAAGAAAGTTTTTGAAAGTTTCTGCATTGCGAATCACGAATATGGATACTGATCGTAAGGGCCGGATTTGCGCAAGAGATGGATGCTGATTTGGTCGTTGGAGTACGGACTCATATCTGCCGTTGAACCATTGGACGGTTTGATATGGGCCGTTCAAATGGGTCACCGACAACTGGTGTTTGAAAAAGACCGTCGATCTGTTTATTCTTCGAAGCTGATCTGTGGATGATCCGTGTTCTCGAAGCAACCACCATAGGTGGGTATAGGCTTCAATGCAAGAAGTTGGGATCAGACGTTGTGGTGTCCATTTCAGAGAAAGAGACACAAGATTGGAGCCTTTTTTTTTTTATTGGAGTTGGTAAAGTGTGACCCACTGCTTGGTGGTGAATGATGAGGTCCAGGAAGATTAGCATGGTTCTATTGAAGTAATGTAGAGATTTTGTTGGCCCAAATATAAAATCCCATGGGCCTTGCGCCTGAAACTTTTCTTAGATTGGGCTTCTTTGTGTTTATACTCTGTAAAGCCCGTTGTGTTGTCCTATTTGAGCCCCCCACAACATACATAGCTACCTAGCCCAGGATCTAGCACATAAAAAGATCCTGACTTTTCGTTTTTAGTTAAAACGACATCACTTTAAATTTTTCAAAAAAAACTCTCGGTATCTATCCAACCGGTCCAAATCAAATCAAGTTTAACCAGTCGAGTAGATTTGATTAGATTAATTTAACTTAAAACGCAGTCTAAATTAGAGTCTAAATCTTGGATTTTCTTAGCCAACCATCCGACTGGATTGGATCTACCACCTATGCAAAATACAGATAAGTTGGTTGGTAAAAGACAATGTGTATGTATTATCGCATTTGAGGACGTGGGGTATCACGAAACAATGTGTTGGGTGGGAGGAAAATGACAGACGGTGCTTGCATTACATGGCAGACACAGTTCAGGATCTGAGATCTGTACATGCGCATGTAAAACACTGTCCAAAGCTATTTCCTGCTGTAGAGGATAAAAGTTAGCACAGTATGTTATCCATAAACAAAGAACATGAATTTGTATATCACTTGATCCTGAAGAGAGTGAAGTAATTGTGAGCCTCACCAGATTCTCCACGATTTTGCTCAAATCTCCAAGAGCTGCTCGATAGCAGTATTTATGGTCAGGAATCTTGGTGCTTCATGGTGCCTCTTTCCTCTGAGCCATAGATGAAAAGTAATAATCAGTACTCAAGCAATAACAGAATTGTAGAGGATAATCCACAAAGCCACAGACATGAACAGAGCTGCACAACAGCACATGGATTCCCATGTGAAAGAAGACACATCATCCTTGAAGTTTTTCTCACATCATCAGATACCGATAATTTGAAAACTCGAAGGGTTGTGGCTATGTGCATTGTTTTATCATTCTAAGCAACCCCATCTATGCTGTTGCTAGTTTGATAATTTTTCAAGAATCGCCGTCTAATTTAGCTGCAGTGTTGCTATGCTGTCCTTTCCATCACTGACTATCCTCTTCCTTTTCACCTACTACATGTGAAGAACAGCGTGATATGTCATTCTGGGCAGCTGGACGTTTGGCTAGTTATTTTCGTTCTTTTTGTTGCTTTTAACTTCCCGGAAGCCATGCATTTGGCCTAGTGGCATTACTTTAGCCAGTTTTTTTTCATTCACTGTTTCGAAGCAGCTTTTGCTCTTTAGTGAAACAAAATCAGAACTGCTTGTGCTAGATATGGAGTTGTGAAAATGTGATTCTGTTTGCGTGACTCTTCTCTATCTCCCCTTGTTCTTCTTTTTTGTTTAATTCCTTTCAATTATCATAACAAGAACACCCCTGCTTCTCATTGATTCCCCAGTAGAATCAATACCACCTGACTCCCACCAAATTGAGCTTGTGTACATTAGACAAGAAGGTGAAAGAAACGATGCAATCTGAAGGTGTTGATAATCTAGTCTTTCTCATTACAAGCTGATTGGATCAACTTCAAAACTACTGCTCCTTCAGAGCTTCAATCATCATCCTTGAATTCTCTGTTCAAAATAAAATACACAGTTATGTTAGTAACACAATACAGACTTTAGGCATTCCCTAACTTACTGACTTGGATAGGATAAACTAGTTTAGACACAGTTTTCTTGTCATTTCCAACAAAGAATTTTATAGAACAATGTCTGATTTTTCCTTGCCGATGTTTGCAAGGATGGGATTAGTTAGAGTAATTTAATTATACAAAGCAGCCATTAGTGTTTTTTTCTGTGTATAAGGGACGTGATTACTAGACTCGTACCTGCGATCTAGATACCGGGGTTGAATGCCAGAGCCTTGACATGTCGTGCATGTCAAAGAACCTACACCTTCACAATTGATGCATGGAGAGACTTCTTTGTCATCCACACCTAGCTCCACTGTCACTGAACCAGTTCCCAGGCAAAATCTGCACTTCTCTGCAAAAAGTAATCCAATTACAAAGAACAATCATCAGAATCTGAACATGACAACATCATGTGCATATAATCATCCAAATTCAGCTATGCCTCCACTCTCATGTGAATTTAAATCTAAATTTGAATTTCACCATCCCATCATTTCTTCTAATTAAAATTAATTAACAGCGCAGCTCACATAAATAAATAAAAAATCTCAAATTTGGATTATTGTTACTCACGGGCACCACTACCACTGCAAGGGAAACATGGCTGAGTATTTTCTCGCTTTGCCTGCAACAAAATAAAACCATATGAACGACTTAGTGTCTGAAATATGAAATCATGCTGGATTGGCAACTACAAGAAGACTAACTTACAGCATTGTCAATCTGGCTTTCATAGAAAACTGGAATGCCTATCCCAACAGCAATGCTCACGACCCCGACAGAAATTGCAACTATCTGGTTTTGTTTTTTGTTTTTTCCAGAATTAACACTATTCACAACATTGTTACAACATGTTAAAAAATTTAGGACTGAGATAAGGATAGAGAAAGAACCGTGTTCTGATCAAGATCAACAGCTCTGATGCATGGATGAGATACTGGTGACCGTTGATGATTGTTTCTTGGAGACTTGAAGGATGACAATGAAGAAGAAGAAATTTCTTGAAGATGGCAACACAGAAATGGTGAGTGAAGACGAGGGATTGAAGGTGCTACTGGCATTTCTGTTTCTTGTTTTCTCCAATTTTCAATGGACTGGCTGGCTCTGTGGATAGTATGCTAGAGCTTCGTCAATTGCAGCCTGGCGGGTGCCTCTGGGGAATTTTGGATATGTGGGGACTGGGGACTGCTTTAAGCATCAACCACCAGACAGTTGTGAGTGGAGTGAGTTGTCCATCAGACACACGGTCCACGTGGCATTCATTCTATGGAGGATATTCTTTTTCTTTTTCTTTTTCTTTTTCTTTTTCTTTTTTGACTTTTGGACTATTTCTCAGAGCCCATGAACTTGTGATTGCGGTGCTCAACGGCCCAAAGCCTCTGAGATTCTAACATGTGGATTTCAAATCAGAGTTTCGCAACCCAACTCGATGAGTGGGATTTCGTTTGTTTATTTATCAGGAGACCCTCAAAGTTATTAGGTCTATCATAGGGCAAGTTAAGCAGAGTTAATTCAATGGTAAGCCGTTTCAAGTTTTTTTTTTTAATTCCAATTATATTTAAATTCTATCAAGTTAAGCAGAGTTAATTTAAATTAAGCCGTCTCAACTAGTTTAATTTAAATTTTAGATCATTTCAGATTTTAAATTCATAAATTATTTAATTGACCCATTAAATCAGGCTGAGTTTAATAATAAAAATTAAAAAAAAGTCATTTTTCATTTCTAAATCCATTAGAAGACCTAGATATTAATCATTAAACTGTCTGATTGAGAATCAGTGGGTTACCTGAAAATTATTATATGAACTAGATTCTGGTGGAGTAAAATAGTTTGATTGGTGTAGCAAAATCTAGCCTTACTGCTAGCTGCTCAGGCAGATTCCTGTAGTTGGGTGGTTTGGTTTCTTTGTAATAATCTTTTAGTGGAGGGTGATTTCTTTAATGCCACGAATAGTTGACCTTGAATAGTTGTTGAACACATCACGGGGAGATTGTTGCCAATCCCACGACCAACGGCCATAAAAATAAACGCAAGGGGTCGTCTTATTTTGACCTTGGCATGGAGTAGAAGAATTATTGTACGAATATGATGGTTTTTAAAAATATTTTTTATTTAAAAATATATTAAAATTATTATTTTTATTTGTAAAAGATTAATTTTTACATTAAGATATAAAATGAACCGAAAACAATAAAATAATATTATTCTAGTGAGTTATGAATTCAACGCTCCTGGATATGATATACAGGCAAGCACAAAGCATTCATTTTATTTTACCGTTATCATTGTGTGCGTGCCGGGGGGGAGAGGGCTGGGAAAGGGTGAGAAATGAGAGTGACAGGGACAGACCACCAAGCAGAAATAATTAGACGCACATGAGAGAATGACCATGATGTTGAATTGGGTCTCATGGCATTGGCCCTTGTCCCTTAAGAATGGACGTGGTGATGGACCAGCATATTTACTTTGAGAAACGCAGAATCCTAGGCCTTGGAAGCTTCCCTCCCCACATGCTTCCTTTTATCCTCGGTTTCCCTTTCCTCTATCGTCCCTGAGGTCTCTCCTGGCTTTTCACCTGGTTCTTCACTACTCAACAATGGCTACTTTTATGAGTTTTTCTTTTGGTTTGCTTGTAGTTGACACGCCATCGATCTCCCATGCCTTGAGGGACAGATCAGGCGTTGTGCAAAGATGAGGACTAGTGTGAGAAGTTTTGCCTATTTCGCATAAAGTAGCACCACTGTTCTAGGTAGGTAAATAGCCTTCGATGCCATTTCTTGGGATTTCAAGAATTAAATTGGTGTAGACTGTGTTCATCAAAGAACATTTTCCTTGGTTAGCTAATCCTCGGTGCTCAAACACATGCACCATGTCGGTTTGCTTCCTACCCTATTTTTGGTGGAACATGGACTGAGCTTTGTCCATGACGTTCCATTAAGGCGCACAGTGGCTCTTGTCCAGTGGACCATATGGCCCCTGGTAGGTGCTTAAGGTGAGTAGAGGCACTGGCTAGTCAATCCAACCACCCTCACAGCACTAGAGATAAGTAAATGACTATCTATCTGCCCATGTGTGATGATAGAGATAAACAGATATCACCTTTCAGTACAGTTAGGGCTCGAAAATGAAACGATAGGAACCAATTAAAGCTGCAGGGAGTAGGGATCATATCCAAGTAAAAGAGAGAAAGCAAAAGTCATCTGCCGGCTGGGAGCCTTAAAGGAGAGGTCACATTGTGCTGAATAAAAGTGATCCTTATTATCATAATTTACAATGGTAACAATCTATCGATTATTGGATTAATTTATGGATTATCAAGATAACTTGAATCCACTGTTTTTATTTAAAATAATATTATTTTATTGAATTTAATAGAGGGGTCAACTAATAAGTCAGGAATCTATATTATTATTTTTTAATTTTAAATAAAATATAGATGAAATTAAATTTTAAATCACGAGTTTTTCAAGTTAATCTACTAAAACAAGTTTAAATTTAATAATTATATTTTTTTTAGATTTATATGGGTTTCAGACTAACTTGCATGCACTTTAACTAATTCTGCAGCTCTTAAAATTACTAACCCACTTAGCCAGTGATTGCCATCTCCAAACTCACATCACCAAGCAGGCATCAAGAACCTATAGACGTTCCTGGTAGATGAAAAATTAATGGGCACTCAAGAAGAATGAATGCGGGCAACTAAAAATCCATGAGCAAGATTTAAAGCGCTTCCCACACAGGCCTGCCAAAAAAAAAAAACTAAACTTGGTGCCATATGAATTATCACTGCAAGTGCTTTATATGTCATGCTTCAAATTATTGGACAATACTATATATGAAATAGTGGGCTTGACAATCCGTATCGACAAGAAAGCAATTAAGAAATAAATTAACGAGTGATTAGTTTGATGTCAGCTGGTGTAGTGACTGGCTCCCTTACAAATTGAACGGTGTAAATGGAATTGGGAGAATTACTATTTACTCCATAGGGAAGAAATTCTACCCAAACCACCCTCAGAGACTATAATTCAATGCCATTTCTGAACAGACAATCCCATAAAGTATGGAGAAAAATAAAACTATGCTATGTATATTTAGAGCTCATTTGAAAACGCAAGCTCAACTGCGATGCAATTCACGTTTCCAGATTAACAATATTTCATGAGTGCAGATTGCACTATAATCGTACTCGTGTTTTTAAATATATAATTATCCGTAAAGTTAATGTGATAGATCTAATTAAAACATGCAAGATTCTTGATAGGAGGCAATGCACTTTAGTATTTTTCATGCGGGAGTAAAGGGAAAGCAAAGAGCCAAAAGGAGTGAAATGAATAGGACTGAATTGAACCTTCACCTCAAGAAAGGAGGGCACGATAGCATTTTTAAAATAATAGGGGAGCCTAACGTTATTCTAGAGACCCCACTTTGTAATCTTCTAGAGTTTTTTTTTCTTATCCATAAACGATTAAATACTTTACTCATTAATAGGCAATTTATTCTCTTTCACGCTTTTGCATATAGTAATGATAATATCACTGGCTGGTGATTGTCTTAGGTCACGTGGCTCACGATTAGATTAAATGGTTCAGATCCGGAAGCAAATGCATTCTGACTATAGTCAGCACACCTCTTTAGCAATGGATAAACTATTTTTTAGTCCCTGTAATTCCATGCATGTTGCATATTGGTTCCTATAAATTGAAATTCCTTAATATCAATCTTACAATCTTCCACAAGTCTGCATTCACATCCATGCTCTCTAGTAAGAAAGTGTTTGAGAGTGTGATTGTTGTTGCTTTTCAAAGTGTTTTTCACTTAGAAAAGCATGTTAATAATATTTTTTTATTTTTTAAAAATTATTTTTGAGATTAGCACATTAAAATAATTTAAAAACATCAAAAACATATTAATTCAAAGCAAAAATAAAAATAAAAATTTTTAAATTTTTTTAAAAATGCTTTTGAAAAGCACTCCCAAACAAGCCATCGGCTAAAACCTTTTAGCTATCATAGATAGCATAAATATATTTTACCTAGAGCTTTGATATTCTCTAAATGTCTTTTTAATTACAGTTAAGAATTAAAGAATATAAATATAAATGCTCTTAAAGCAATACTTTATATTAAATAAACAATGAAAAATAAAAAAAAAATATTTATTTTTGTAGACATGACAACATCTATAAAATCCTCCTTCCGCACTGAAGGTGTTCGGGAACGTGACAATGCGTTCCAGTAAAATTTTAATTTTTTTTTTACTAATTTTTTTATATATTTTGGATAGTTTTGATGCGTTGATTTTAAAAATAATTGTTAAAAAATAAAAAATATATCATTTAGATATATTTCAGCACGAAAAACACTTTAAAAAGCAACCACATTTCCAAACAGGTACTTAATCTATGTTCATGATAATACTTTGCAAAATCAAATCTTAAAATTCAAAACCACTAAAAAAATATAAAATCAAATAATGGCCTTGCAATTTGTTTCCATTAACTATAAAAAAAACAAGGTGAAACCTTCTCGAAACTACAATGAATAAGGGATTATATTACGAAGTTTAATTAAAGAGGTCAAAGTGAAATTATGAGAAATCTACAGGGGCTAAAATAAAATCTACCTTAAACTTAATTTTGCTATATACCCGTAGATGAAAGTCGTGTCGTCCTTACACGTCATAAAATAGTAAAAAAAATTCAAACTTAAAAGAGAAGCGATAGCATATAACAACATTACTTTACACTTGTTAAACCCTCTCAGATTCTAGAACACGTAACCAATCCGTTCATATTAACGGTGATCGAGCCCTAATAGCTACACCATCCTCGTGTATCTCGATCACACAAAAACATCTCTCTCTCTCTGCGGCTAAAATTAAAAGCAAGAGAATTTTTTTAAAAACGACTCTGCTGCTCTCTCACTCTCTCGCTCTCTCGCTTCCCCCTCCTCTATTTTTTTTCTCTCGCTCTCTATCTCTATCGCCAAGCCGACATCCTAACGGTTCTCTGTGGTAAAACGGCGGCGCCGGTATTTCTCTACGGAGGAGTCTCGGCATCCTTTTCCATTTCTCGATCTCTCGAACTCGTTCTGTGCTCTTTACTAACTCACATTTTTTGATATCACTCTTTTTTCTGTGTGTGCGCCTCAAATTAAATTCGCGATAATAAAAATCGTCTTAAAAAGGTATTAAATATTCATATTTTATTATTTTTTTGTAATATTATCTGAATGGCATTGTATTTTTATACTAGATAGATCGTTGCGGTTTTAAGTTTTGTTTTGGAGAGGATATTGGCATTGCGGTTGGATTATAGCCTAATTTTTGTAGCTATTTTTAGTATAATTCTGTTTTTGTTTTCGATTTTGATAGAGATCAAGTGTAGTTTTAGATAATTGAATTCCAGGTTTTTAATCGTCATAAAAAGGTATTAATTTTTTGGTAAAATTGAATTTTTGATATATCTATTTTTTGCATTGTATTTTAAGCAATTCACTCTTTTTTGTGCGTGATAGGTATACAAGATGATTGGATCATTTCTAACAAGAGGGCTTGTGTATGTTTCCGGCGACCTAATTAATTCTTTTTCGCATTTGAACTTCAGATATGAGAACTAAAATGGTTATAATGTATTGGCAGGATGATTTTTGGCTATGCTTATCCAGCTTATGAGTGCTATAAAACGGTTGAATTGAATAAGCCGGAGATTGAGCATCTTCGCTTCTGGTGCCAGTATTGGTATTACACTGTAATTTGATGTTTGTGAATGTTTGAGTGTATTTTTCAGTGCTCGAAGTGGGTTTCATTTCCTCTATGGTTGCAGGATTTTGGTGGCTGTTTTGACAGTTTGTGAGAAATTTGGAGATGCTTTTATTTCATGGTATTGATTCTTAGCTTGAATCTAGTTGCAATTTTCGTGTTCAACATGTCAATTGGCATTTTCATTTTGTTTTCTGTCTTGGTGGTGTCTTGAAGGGTTCCAATGTACAGTGAAGCTAAGTTGGCGTTTTACATATACTTGTGGTACCCTAAAACTAAGGTATTTATTTATAAAGTGCTGATAAGAATGTTTTGCTCATGTATTTAAATCCTATCCTAATCTTCATTTTAATTGTCCCTCCTGTTTTCTCTGTTTCAGGGAACTAGCTACGTGTATGATTCCTTCTTCAGACCATATGTTGCGAAGCATGAGAATGAAATAGATCGCAGCTTGTTGGAACTGAGAACAAGGGCTGGAGATATGGCAGTTGTATATTGGCAAAGAGCTGCAAGTTATGGTCAGACGAGAGTTTTTGATGTTTTGCAGTATATTGCTGCACAGTCAACACCAAGGCCTCGCGCTGCTCAGGTAATGTAATTAGGAGTATATGATGTTATACTCTTGCCATTATCTCTTATATACAGTTTCATTGTGCTTATAGGGGCATGTAAATTAAACTAGCCAACCAAAGTAAGGTGCAATCCAATAGATGTATTCAAATATGGACTGCTTATAGGGGCATGTAAATTATAGTTGAAAGGTGTTCTCTCTCTGGTTTATAAGATGCAATCATGTAGCTGTCTTTCGTGGCATGACCAACTCTACTTGTCTTTGAGGTTTGACAAGGATCTATCAGCATCAATTGATGAATCGCTGCGCGGCTAGTAAATAACGTGGAATTAAATATGACCTTTGTCCATTTTGAACCTTGCATGTAGGAGATGGGAAGCTGCAATTGTGGAGTGGTGATTGAAATGATCCATGTTGTCTTGTTGAGTTATACATGTTGTTACACTATCAGTTTTGTACTTATTTTGACTGTTTAAATCACAGCCACAACCTTCTAGGGCTCGCCAGCCTCCTCCTCCCAGTCGTCAACCTTCTACAAACCGCCAAGCAACTCCTGCACAAGCAGAGACCGAGGAACCTCCTTCTCCCACTTCTAGCACGTCTTCAAGTCAAAACCAAATGGAAGTGGCAGAGGTGGCAGCAGGTCCTTCAAAAGTACTTGAAGCAGCAGTTCCTGCAACAGCTTCTTCAAATGCCCAAAAAGAAAATGCTGCTGCGTCTGAGGTTTCCAGCCAACCTAAACCAACCGAGGAAGAAGCAGTGGAGACCGAAGAAGCGCCGCCATCATCTTCAGCAAATGAAAATGAAAACCCTGCACCAAAGGAGACTGTGATGGAGCAAACAATGCGGGTTACACGTGGCAGATTGAGGAAAACCCGTTCTGGAACAAACCGTTGAAGAGCGGTGTCCGTTGCCCCCCCAATTTTAGCCCTCAGAACTAGCATTTAATCAGTTGCTTGATGGTGATGGGTATTGGATCCTTTGTGACGTTGCTGTAAATTTGTCACCTTCTGTTTACTAATTCCATTTGTTGCTTTATTTTTTGGACTCAAGTTGGCAAATGTAAGGGTCTTGGGTTAATTAAGAGCTGATTGATGCAACCCTAAAAAGTGATGAAATAATTACGAAAATTTAAGCCGTTGAAAATGGTATATAAAGCAAGTTCAAATAATTGCATGACACCTGTGATGAACTCATGTGGTTGACTATGATTCACCCATTCAAGCAGACTTAGCACTCTAAAGAGAGTGCACGTATACCAGGTTACCAAAGAGAATTGCTATGAATTTTTTCATGTTAAAGAATATTCTAAGTAGGTCGGTTCGAATGAAAATGTTGCTTTAGGTATGGTGGCGGGTTAGAGATCCGGTTGTTGAGGCTAATAATTTTCACTGTTGATGGTTTGATTAGGGTTACTGTCAAAGTTTGATTTCGATTTATCATTTAACCAAAGATGATGCTTGATGTGTTGGTATAAATTGTTTTTTAAAATATTTTTATTTAAAAATATATTAAAATAATATATTATTATTATTATAATATTTTTATTTTTGACGAGTAAAAATTACTAAAAATATATTAATATGAAAGTTTTTAAAAAAATTCAAAATTTTAAAACAATATAATACAACTACACTCCCAGAAGTTAATGTCGACCAGTATAATCTGCGTTTTGGAGGAGGCTACATGCCATATGGACCTAATCTATGACATGAACTAGAGCTGTGGATTGGTATCGACCTCTGTAAATTGACACAGCATGGTGAGATTTTGATATCTCATGATGGAGCATGCTCGACGGAAATTTGGTGGATGGCACAGCCACAAAGCCCCAACATAAAGCAAAGGCATCAAGAATCTTGAAAGATTGCAGTTTCAATGTCTATTTTAGGCTCAACTAAAGTGAAATGCCTGATCATGCTATTTGATGATGCTGTCTGCTTAAGCAATTTAATATCAAAAGTAGAAAAATAACAAGCTAGGTGAAGGCCGGTTCCTTGAAAGGTAAGGAGGACAAACACTGGATCTTTAGTTCTTTTTTTTTAGGGTAAAAGGAAGGGCTGTTATAAATTTAACTTTCCCTGATTCAAAACAGTAAATCAAAATTTTCTAGCATGCCATTGACTTTTCCTCCAAAGCATATCGAAAATAATTATAACGGTAACAATACCTAAAGGAAGGACTTTCATGAATTGAAAAACTTTTGACGTGCACAAGGTACGATTTGTAAATGGTTCGGCTTGTGATTACTGGATAATTTAGTATTAGCACGGGCTTGATTACGTTCTTTAATAATTTTTATTCAATAAACTTCGAGCGTGCCTCGCGAGGTACTGCCTACAGTTCATTGGTCTGCTAGTAGAGTAAGTATCTGGGATCGAACTCCACTGCCATGTAAAAAGGGCTCAGTATTTACGGTAAAGTCTCCTTTTCGGGGAGGTATTGTTAAGCGAACTAGGAGGCTAAAAGCCTTCATTTAGGGCAATGATAATTTGCAGTGTGACTGCTCTTATCCAGAGACGGTGAGCACACTCACTCTCGGTGATGAGGACAGCTTCTGCAAGCTGCTTTGCTGCACTGTTGCGATGTGAACTTTAATCTTGATAAGAAAAGTCTGCTCTCAATTGTTACCCCAGAAGAGGAGTAATCAGGATATGGAAATTCTTCAGAATATGGCAAGAAAACTAAATGAATTTTTGCGGAATTCAGTGATAATTAGAAGGTTAGGCTGCTGACGGATGCAAGAGCCCAGGAGCCACACCCTCAGCTATTAAATTATGACCCATCAACACCAGAGCCGTCGAGAAAATGGCCCATTTTTCCAACAAGGATTGTTTGGGTAGCTGATCAACACGAGCAGGTAGATGGTTAAACGCCCACTGGCTCTTGAATCTCCAAGCCCAACATAGAGATCCGAGGCCGAGATACGGTCCTTCACATGGCGTTGCATGATGATTAGATTCTGCTGGCAGCGCCAACATATAGTCACTAATCTTTTAAAAAATTAAAATCATTGCCATTAAAGGGAGAAAAAAAATCCAGCTGTAAAATTTAGACTTGCAAAAGTGGAGGGGATATAAAATTACCCTTCCGAGCATCTTGAACGGCCTCCTGCCTGATTTTCATTTACACTATGAACTTCTCTTGACGTTCATTGCAGAAGCGACGAGGAGGCCATCCAAGAGGAAAACAATCCTCGATGTCATTTCATCATTGAAGTTGAATGTTGTTCTAACTATTTCGACAGGAGATGGCGTGCTTCCAAGATAAGTATTGCAAGCACAACCTGTACCTGTTAAACAAATAACATCATTCACAGTAAAAAATCACAGCTAACAAACTACAGAGGTTTAAGCCAAGAAAACACTTATAAGAAGATACATTCATTTGATAAAATTATTCATGATTAGTGAGTTTTTTTTTAGATTAAAAAGGTATAATGTACTGAAACCTAAAGAAAGGGTAACCAAAACATAATTAAAGCAAACATGATCTTCCCTTTTGTGGTGGCATTTTTCTTTTACAACATAAAGCTAACAGCATATAAAGCTACAGAATTCTAAGGGCTTTTGAGACTAAAACAGAGATCATACCTCCTAAATGCTCCGCCACAGCACCAGTAAGAAGGCCACACACCAGTAAACCAAACAAAACTTATGTTTCCGTGGAGGGAATAAACCTAGATAAATAGGGCCCTTCAGTTCCATTCTCGATTTGAAAAGAAGAGCCAAATGGGCATCCAATCAAGGGCCGTAAAGAGTAATTCTTATTTCCAATTTTCAAGGTCCTACAAATTGAGAAGAGAAAAAAACTTAAGCATTCATTCATTTTAACAATGGGGCAAAGAAAAAAATAAAAGTACAGGAAACTTACGAGCCAGCTGTTAATCGGGCAAACACCAGACGGTCGCCATCGTTAATGTCGAGCAAGACACTGCAACCTTCCCACGTTACTCTAGGGTTTTGAACTGAATCTGATTGAATGTTATTCTGGGACTTGTTTGGCCGTTACTGTTACTCTCTATGGCTAGAATTTTCTGCAATGGAGCGTTGAAGTAGTAGTAACTGATTTGTTCGAACTTTCCAAAACGGCATAAAAGATAAAACCCAGAGAATTAGGATTTCAAGGTTTTCGTTTTTAACCGTTGGAAGGTTCAAAGCTAGTTAGGGAAGTATAGAGGGGGTGATGAGAGTTTAAACTGTTTTCTCGAATATAAGTATTTTTGTTATTTAAAAATTATTTTTGATATTATTATATTTAAATATTTAAAAATAATAAAATATTAATAAAAAATAATAAAAAATCATTTTTTTTTATATATATAAAAACACTTTAAGAAAATAATAACAAGCCGGCCCTTCATCTTTTAAAAAAAACAAACAGGCTTTTTTTAACTTTTATTTATCGGCCCAGACTAATTTCGAGTTTCATGGTATGGGCTTGTACAGTTATGGTCACGTTAAGTCATCGGCCCTCTCTAAACAAATTTGGACCAAGATTTCTGTCCTAAATCCCACGGTTTTTATATCA
Organism: Populus tomentosa; assembly: GCA_018804465.1. NCBI lineage: Eukaryota > Viridiplantae > Streptophyta > Magnoliopsida > Malpighiales > Salicaceae > Populus > Populus tomentosa. Next base: position 19,080,726 of record CM031977.1, read on the forward strand.
TATCAATAGTCTACAAGATAATTTATAAATTCTAGATATTATTCTTCTTTTAAAATATGTATTTTTATGATGAAACTCGTCGTGAGATTATAAATCCAAATATAAAACAATATTTTTTTCAGAAATAAGATATAACGGATTTAAGTTAAATAATAATACCAATATTTCATATCAGCTAAAAATCGATGACTTAAAAGCTACAAATATCATATATATTTTTAAAGTATTTTTTCAGAATAAAACCTGCTGTAAACAAGAAATAATATCTCTTAAATAACTAATCATATTTTGGGCCGACATGGAGTATTATGCCTCTTGTCCCACTACTCAAGAGTACAGATGAAGATAATTGGCCTGAAGGCTATTCCTTTTCTTGTCTTGTCGCCGTCGCCGTCGTTGTTATTACTATCGTTATTGATGTGAGAAGCCGATGCGAACTAGTCACATAACCATTATTAGTTTTCAAAGAAACGGCATGGTGGCCTTTGAGTTGCAATTCCTGACCATGTTTTGCTCCCTGCGGGCCTGTGACCCCAAGAGTGAAGCCTGAAGGGAGCAGACCCCTAAACCCCAACCGATATCTGCTAGTTAGACGAACCCCTTGAGGTTACTCATGATAACAAGTTGTCTTCAAGCTTAGCCGTTCACATGGAGGGCTGCAACCTAGCATTCAAGACAAGTTACTTTCAATAACTGGCACGATTGGTCGTGATCTCTCAACAAGGGCCAATACTCAACATTAATTACTGCTCTTAAGCACTGGTACTTCTATATAGACTTCATTGCCTCTGTCTCTTAGGAAAGAACGTGATGTTTCAACTAACAGTACTGGGAAAATACAATTACAATGCACATGGGCTCTTACACCAGGGCTTTAGGCAGAGAAAAATTCCAAACAAAGCCTTGAATATATAACGCTAGTGAAATAGTGATGCGTATCTGTTGAATTCAAGGCCAAGGATGGAGCTGAGAGATTTAATTATCATAAATGACACCAATCATCAAACAAGAATATTTTATTTTCATCTGCAGACACATGACCAGCTCCATAAATTATAAAGTGAGTGGTAATTAATTAATTAAGAGTACAGAGCTATGGCTTCGATATTTTAATGATTAGGTTTTGATGAATAAATAAGATAAAACGTTTGCTGTACTTGCAAGATTATCATCTGGGCTGGTTCTTTAGGTGGATTTTTTTTTTTGTCTGTTTAATAAATAATTATTCCATAATGGTTCAGATACAGAGTGCTCTGGTTCCCTGAGCTGGGGATGACAAGGGAACACCGCTTTCTCTATTATTATTTTTTTCCTTCTTGAGAGAATGGTTGGCCAAATCTATATCTGACTTCTAACAACTCTAAAGATGCCTTATTTTGCTTTGCTGTTTCTATTTTCTTTTCGATTCGCCTTACGTACAAACATACGCTTGGAGACATGAGATTTTGGTTCAACGGATCAAGTGCCAAAGCTGTTCATCCACCAGTTGGCTTAGACTCTCTAAGCTGGGGAGGACATCATGGTTCACAATGTGGCAATGCTTGAGTATAGATTCGAGTCAAATTCCGTCACCTTGGAGGTGGTTCTAGTGGCGAAGGCTCTTTGTTTATCATAAAGAAAGATTTGATTGGAAAGTACAATGGAATTTAATCAAATCCCATTGTGTGGTCGCTGTAGTGTGTGCGTGTGGTTATACTTGATTGATGCTAGTTAACTTGTAGCCCATCCGACAAATAAGCTTTTCTTCTTGAAAGATTTCGGGTTCGAAGTTGAAAAAAACGCTGAATTGATCGAAGCATTGAACTATAGATCACCAGCAAGTCATTTAGGCTGGGATTCTGGCATCATAAGTGGATGTTTCTATTCGGTGAGCGATGATGTTTCTTTTCGGTGAGCCATGATGCCGAGTGGTGGGAGGCAATGCTGCCCAAAGTTAAAGTGACTGCTAGCTGGGTTGCTTTGGGCATTGGAGGAGGAAACGGGGGCACATTGCTCATTTTGTCCAGGGAAGTGGATAGCCGGAGACATAAAAAGAAGCGTTTTTGCCTCGAGGATTTCTATGCTTTCTCCTGGTTTTTTATGATGTCTTTGGCTCATGCTTTTTACCTTTAGCTTCCTTCGGAATCTGGACCCCACCAGGCTATGATTTGATGCATAAAACAACCAATATCCACAACTATCCATGATAGGAACTGCCCACTCGATCGAATTTATTGTTTACTTATTGGCAATGCTAACATAAAGTCCACTAACCTGAAGAAGTAATCGAGAGCCAAGTCAACATTGCCGAAGTGTGTGGGTTGGAACTTAGGGAGTGTTTCATTGGCTTGTCCAACATTCATCTATTTTGTAAAGCAAATTAATATGTTGTTTTACCGGTTCATTTTTACACATGAACTTTACTTTTATTAATTAACAAATATACTAAAATAATTAGGATTTTTCTTTGACTTCTTCGGCTCCTCCACTGATCATATGGATAATAATAATAATAATAATAATAATAAAGGAGCTCTCCCCTTTTTCCTCTCATTTCCATCCTTTTTTTATCTATTTGTCTTCTCGGACTTTCTTTTATTTAAATTAAATTTTTTTATGACTTAATTAAATAAGATTGAATTTGAAATTATGATAGAAAGATTAAATTAAAAGTTAGAGGATTGCAATGTAAAATACATAGAAAATATATAGTTAATTCTAAATTCATAAAAAAAACTTTATTTTGGTTCAAAATTTCAATTTATTTATTTGCAAGTCACTAAATTTAAGAAAGGAGAGAGAAATTTGTCGATTATCATGATTTTGATAATTAAAATGATTAAATTAAGCGGAATTCAATTCAACTATACTAGCCTCAAGGTGATGGTTTATGACCTTCATCTTGCAATAAAATGTTTACCAGAGTTTGAAAAGTTTGTGATTTCAAGTTGTTTGTATAATTTTTAACTGATGCTTTACAATTTTAAAGTCATAAATAGATTTATTGAGATTCTTATAGTGTTTTCATGTAAAATAATTAGTTCAAAGGGGTTATTTAGTTTTAAAGTTGGAATCTGGACTTTCTAACAAGTTTTCAATTATCTAATAAAAAGCTCCAAGAATAAGGAAGATATATTTATTAATTATGTTTTATGAAATAAAGATTAAAAGGTTTAAAATACAAAATGAAAGTTATTAAAGACCACACTTCTCAAACATATATAAAATAATAATAAAAATATGTTTCTTAAATATTTTAAAATGTTTCATTTATAATTTTATCAAAGACCACTTGTTCACCTTAGACCTGCTCCGGAGAGTCGTGTAACCCTAACAATATGAATTGATTGGATTTATAGACATGTATTGTGACTGAGGTAGATGAGATTGATTGTACTGGTGGCTAGAATTCACGTGGAACAAGAGGTAAACATGGGGGTTGAAAGCTCAACATTTCATAAAATAAGCAAACGTGGGAATATTATCTAAATCATTATTTATGGGAAAATATGATGAATTCATGAAAAAAAAAAAACCTCTAACTTGCAAGACAAGTTTCTATATCAAAATAGAATATCTTTTAATACTTAAATTGATAAATATAAAAGGGATGAAATATACACGTAGAGAGAAAAAAAACATGTGTGGAGTGGATAAAATGATGTATGATATGAATTTATATGCTCTATATGAAATTCTATATTTGAAATTTATTATGTTTATCTAGTAATTGAGTGTAAATAACACGAAGATATATTATGAATAATAAAAAAATATTTTTAAAAAATGTTGTGTGATGTTATTGGTTAGACTTGGTAATATAAAAAAATATTTATTTTAAAAAAAATTCTACATCAATTTATTTATGAATTATATTGCTTTTTTTTTTTTAAGTTCTCTTAGCTTGCAATTTCGGATCAAAATAGTAACATGTCCTGATATCCATCTTATCTACCCGAATCCGAACCCGAATCCGAACCCGAACCCGAACAGTGGGCCACAGGCTTATACAAAGCGGTCACAAAAGGGTCCCAAACGACACGACGAACCTGCTATACAAACCTGGCCCATGCACAAAACGGTCAGCCATCAAGTTGGGATTATTTTAGCAGAAGGCACCCTCACTTGTGTGAAAAAAACAGTAGATAATGCAGAAGGTGGAGTGAAACATAACTAGAGATCACTAGTTAACAAAACAAAGGCAGACCCACCCGTACGACACTCTCTTTGCCTCCTTATTACATATCCCGGATCCTCTCCATTACACAAAACTCTCTCATTGTTTCAAGCACTTTCTCCCTCCCTCCCTCTCTCTCTCATGTCATAATTAGTGCCAGAGACAACTCTATCTGCTACTCTTCTCCTCTGTCTTCTAATTTGCTATTGATGGCTGCACTTACCTTCTCACAAGAACACAAAGAGACTCAAGAAAAACAGCAGTCCAGGCGCAGGCTAAAGCTGCAAAAGCAAAAGGAAAAGCAACCATCTTCATGGGACCAAATCAAGAACCTACTGACCTGCAAACAGATCGAAGGGTCAAGAGTACACGACCCATCAAAGAACCCCAATGGATACCCAAAATTCGGCTCTTCCTGCAGCTCAATATGTAGTTTCAAAGCCGTTGTTCATGGCAACACGAGGGTTGTTCATAGAGCTGACAACTCACCTGAAAGCAGCACAGTGGGTCAAGAAACTGGGCTACTGAGTCGGAAAGATGTAAGCGCCGGGTCATCATCAACTCGGTCATTGGCGGGGTCAGGGAGATCCAACGGTGGTGTAACGCACTCCTCATCCTCTAGAGGCATGCAATTCAGGAAGCTTTCAGGCTGCTATGAATGTCACATGATCGTTGACCCTAGCAGGTATATTTCGCTTTCATATTCATTTTTTCCTCTTAATTTCTCATTTTCTCTTGAATATAACAAAAAAAGAAAAAAAATATACAATATTATTTATTAATTTTGGGCTAAAAAAATCCAGATACCCATCTGCAAGAACCACAATTAGTGCCTGTGCTCAGTGTGGAGAGGTCTTTCCAAAGATTGAAAGCTTAGAGCTTCACCAAAAAGTTCGCCATGCTGGTAAATTTTATTTTCATCTTAATTACAAGGAAATTTATCATTGATTACATATTTTTGCAGAATTTTCTTATCCATTAGTATTTATTCACAATAAGTGGTTGAGTACTTTGTCCACGGAATTAAAGTTCCAACTTATTCAAATAATTTTTTTAGATTAATCAATAAAACCATTTTGCAATTTTTTTTTTGAGGATTATGAGCTTAATTGTAATTATCTTTTTCCACTTCACCTGTTTTTTATCTCTCTTTTTTTTCTGTCTCGGATTTTTTTACTAGCCATTCACTCAAGAGCAGTGTTAATTATACAAATAATATCAATTATTTGATTGCCTGGCTTGCTTAGTGTATTATAATAATAATAATATATATATATATATAATAAAAACATATATAACTGGAAAAAAATATAAAATAAATTTGCAAGTAAGATATAATTTTAAAATAAATTTATATCATTATATAAAAAAAAAACATGTTCTTATTATTTTTGTATCGTCTAGCTCAAAAATTCAAAATAGGAATCAAACACTAAATATATAAAATACACTTCATCTTCATCGAGCTATTTTTTTTTTTTAAGAAAAACTAATTCTTGATATATAGCATTACTGTTTAGGCAAAGAATAATTGTCACTTTGATGGAACTGTACACTATTACATAGCTTTTGCATTCAATCAATGAGTTAAACCTAGAGTTTGAAAATTTAGCACAAAACCTTTCTTTTCATGATTGCTGTCTCCATGCTTTATTTCCCACCAAATTTACCCAGACAGAACCTGTAAATTACTTTATTTTCCATAATTGTACTTTTAGCGCATCAGCAACTTTGCCTTCATTTATTTAGAATTGTGATTATGTTTAGTTTTTAAATAATTTTTTTTAAAATATATTAAAATAATATATATTTTTTATTCTTTTAGAATTATTTTTAAAATCAGCTTATTAAAATAATATAAAAATTATAAAAATATATTAATTTAAAATAAAAAATAAAATATTAATTTACAATTTTATTTTTCTGCCAATCATATAAGATGACATATATATAAAGTATTGAGAGATTGATTGATATTGTTATTTTATAAAGTATTTTTTATTTGAAAATTTATTAAAATAATATATTTTTTAATTTTTTAAAAATATTTTTGATATTAATATATTAAAATAATTTTAAAATATAAAAAATAATATCTTTTTAAAATTTTCACGAAATATTATTAAAAACACAATTCCAAGCAAAGCTTTCAAACTGGACTCACACAGCTGTCCTCTGATGACAAAAATTTAATGGCCTGATTTTTGTCATTGAAGTAGCTGTTACGTCCCGTAACGTTAAACTTGCACGGACACTGAGCCCAATTTATTGCCATATGTCCAGTATCGGAGCTGGGGCCAGAGGATTCGGGCCGAAATATCGTGGAGATCATCTTCAAATCAAGCTGGGTCAGAAAAGACAACCCATGCTGCAAGATCGAAAGGATATTAAAAGTCAACAACACGCAACGAACGATCCAACGGTTTGAGGACTGCAGGGACGCAGTGAAGACACGTGCACTCAGCAGCACTAGAAAAAACCCCAGGTGCGCAGCTGACGGCAACGAGCTTTTAAGATTTCACTGTACAACGCTAACTTGCTCTCTCGGCTCACTGGGTTCGTCCAGCTTGTGCGGCTCAATCCCTGGCTGTGGAATATGCACCATAATAAGACATGGGTTTCAAGGCAAAGAGCGCAAAGGTGTGCGCACCACGGCTAGTAGCGGTAGGGCCCATGACTCCTTGCTGGGATGTACGGACGAGCGTAGGGCCATGTTGGTGTGTCGTGTGATTGCTGGGAGAGTGAAGCGCGTGGCGGAGGATGCGCCGCCACCTGAGGAGGATGGGGCGTCGTCAGCTGCTGCTGGCTCATATGATTCTGTAGCCGGGTATGCTGGGATTTACTCGAATCTCGAGGAGTTATCTGTGTTCAATCCGAGGGCTATATTGCCTTGTTTTGTTGTCATTTACAAGGCTCTCGAGTCTTAGATTATTTCTTTGAGCTTGTTGTCTTGTTGTTTTCCCCAAGTAGTTTCCCTTCTCATGCTCAAAACCTATTATACCTTAAGCAACGGTTAGCGTAACTCTGCTAACCTCTGCAGGTATTTGTGTATATAAACCCTGACCGGAAGACTTCAGATTGGAGAGATTATTCACTATATTTCTTTTTCCGGTCAACGGTATCTTCCATACAGGTTTCGTCGAGTTAAGCCCCATTGCTCCGCAAAAGCTCCTTCGATATCCTAACCTCTTAAAAAAATGTTGCAATACCACGGAAGTAGAATAGATGCTTTATGCTAAAAGTTCAAACCAAATGATGGTTGCCTGGAAGGATGCTGAATTCAGACTTCACGTCGTGAGCATCTGCCTCGAGGAAAATAGAATATAACTGCGTGCGTGTTTATCATTCCTGTATCTTAGTTAATTGGGCTGGCATCTTCAAACTGTTGGCGAGCTTCAATAAATTTATTGAATAAGGATACTGGAATCATATATTGCAATTTGATCATGTGGTGTTCAATCAGGAGAAGCAACAGCAATTTTTTTAAGATTCCGTTTGGCATCGTGGTTTTCATGTACTTTTTATATTTATTCTAACTCCAAAAATTTTTTTTTTTCATCTTGAAAAAGTTTATATATATATAAAAAAACTGTTTTTTCAGATTACAACCACAGATAAAATAAAATATCGGCACAAACAAACACACACTCTGGGAGTTGGAAACAGATTCATTGAAGTGTCACCTTCAAATGGACACCTTTCATTGTCTAAATAGCCCACCCAAATCTCTTCATTTGCCGGTGGGTCTCTTCTCCTATGATTTTATTCGAGACATTTACAGTAACTTGTCATGAGAAACAAAATTGAAGTCTTAAAGGGTGATAATTAGGAATGAATTATTTCAGAATGGATGGATTAGTGCAATCTTTTCATTCTTTCAATTAAGTGACATGCTCCCATATGGGTTCTTGAGGAGAGTAGTGGACCAAAATTATGAAGGGCCACGTGAAATTATCTTGAAATAATTGTTATATGAGATGAAAAGTGGTGGGGAGGGAGGGTGTTCATTGACCTTGACCAATCAACAATAGCCAAGAGAAGACTTATGCGTGCTGGCTTTATATAACACACACAGTGACTCGATTATAATTGCCTGCACATGCTTGAGCATATGCACATTCATTGTTTCTCGTTGTTTGCAGTGCTTGGATTTTGCAGGAGGTGATTAGAATATAGGAATATTAAGGTCATGGCCTGGTGTGTTTAAATCGAACGGGAGTTTCCTAGAATCATGATCAATGTAATCCCCAGTGAGATCACTGAAAACTTAGCACACTAATCAATATACTAATTTAAGTGACGGGGGTCCATGTACTCTTGTCTTGTGTGAAAGACAGACCAGCTAAGCTTGCCTGCATCGGCTCGTAGCTAAGAGTCTAAGACTCGAGGGTTGTGAGCAGTAGCACGCGTTGACAGGTTGATGATTAGCCACTTATCTTAGATCGAGGCTTGGCCTCGCAGGACAGAACCTTTGGCTAGTAAACCAAGTAAAAAATATTATTATTATTATTATTATTAGAGGAAAACATTTAGATGCAAGATATTATTGTGCTGATTTTTGCTGGTTTGGTTGAGCAGTATATAAATGCGCAGTGCCAATACCACAAGCTCAAGTTTAATGGAATGTAAAAGGATTATCTTAACTCAATAGTTTAAGTTATTAGATGAGATTTTAAAATATAATTTATATTATTCTTTAACACACTTCTCAAGTGAAAGACTTTAAGACTTGAAACTTGTACAAGTTTATATTATCTTGTACTTGATTTTTATCAAATAAATAGAAATAGTAAGATTCGAAATTCATAATTACTTGATCATTAAGGCTCTAATACCATGTTAAAAAACTATTTCAATTTAATAACTTAAGCTATTAAATAAAATTTTAAAATATAATTTATATTATTTTCTAACAGGTAGTCTCGTGTTTGATGGTGAGGGTCAAGAGAGGTGGAAAGGGTCCAAAAACATGCAAACAAAACTAAACAAGAAAGAAAAGGTGAGCAGAATGCTCATAATATCAAGAAATTACTTGATCACTGAGAGATCCCACCAGCCCAGAACCGCTATCCTATCCCTTAAAAACCAGTGCCGTAATTTTTTATCATGGCTAAAAAGGATCAAATTTAATCTGTTTCCAGATAGACAAGAACTTCTAACCCAATTAACACGGCAACAGGTTCAGTAGATTTCTCTCTTGAAAATGCTGCTTAAGTATTTTTAACGTTAAAGGGAAGAGAATTAAAAGTTAAATCATGTCCACAGCCTCGTTAAAGACATGTATATCAGAATCTATCTTTTATTGGCATGTCTTAAGCTTTATTTGTAGAGGTTTCGGCTCCAAGTCTCTGTATATGTTCTGAGTTTTTTTCTTTAAAAATATATAGTTGATAAATAGATATCATAGTTTTACCGAAAAATCTTTCTTAAAATCTTGATCAAGAACAAATTATAATTTATAATTTTTTTAAAAAATATATTTTTTAAGCTGGAACTACAAAAGTTAATACAGTGACAAACTCACACTAACGCAACTGCTGTGCTCTAGGATTCCTGTTTAGAAATTCCTTCTTTATTGACTCACTATAAGATGTTTGGGGATCCTCCATCTCTATAGATTTATTTTCTGGGCTTTCAGCCTCACAAACCTAAGGCCTTCTAACAGGCCCGACTGTGTAAGGTTCAGTTATTACCCTACCAGATTGGCCCATAAAAAGCCCATTTACTAAGCCTAGTTTATAGACTTCTTAGCAAATTTCAGTATTGTAGTGCGGAGGAACTTTCGAGTGATTTCTATGATTAAGAAAAAGTTGTTGATTATCCTGTTAAACCTATCATGGCTACTTAATTAAGAATTAAAGTGAAAGGTGGTTAACTACAGACCTCATTATTGTCCCGCCACTTAGATTATAGAAGAAAGTACAAGACACAATCATAGTTGTCTTGCAAAATCATCATCTCAAGCCCTCCACTCTTAATGATATCATTGAACAGACTCTTTTAATCTCATCATTCATGTTCTGTTCCTTTCAATTTTAAATTTAGTTTATTTTTGTGTTTTAAAAATTAAATTTTATTTTAATTGAAAAAAAAAAAACCAAAGGCTATTAATCTTTTCAATTGAGCTTTTTATCTACTTTTTTTGCCTTTCATTTCCTCGGGCCACTTTTGTCATTGGTCTCTTGATAGATGCATGCACAATCAAGCCAAGCTTTGGATTTTATGTTGTATGGACCACAAGACCAGTGAACTTCAAATATGAAATACGAAACTGTTTTTTTAAATACCTTTTAAATTCTTTTTTGCTTTTTATTATATTGATATAAAAAAATGAGAAAATAAAAAAGATACATTTTTAAATAATTTTTTTTTTAAAAAAACAGTAAACACCATTTTATCAAATACACTATTCGTTGCTTGGATTAGAATTGAATAATCACAAGAAGTTCAGCTTTTGCTTATTCCCAATCAGCAGTGAATGATCAAGAGGGAGGTAGGTAGTTAATTACCAAGCCCTTCATTGAATGAACAATAAAAATCTTGTCATTTCTCAAGTCAAGGGTTATTTAGTTTCACATCATGACATTAATCACGAATCACTAATTCATTATCATATGCAATTCCATGCATGATTCAATCTATCATCAAACTTACCACCATAAAAAGAAAACATATAATCACAAGTGGTGTTGAAAAATAATAATTTTAAAATTATTTTATCTACTTGCAAACTGAATGACAATAGATACATGGTGTATTAATTTTTTTCGAGCATGTTTAAGAGTATGATTACAGTTATTTTTTAAAGTGTTTTTCGTGTTGAAACGCATCAAAATGATATTTTTTTATTTTTAAAAAATTATTTTTGAGATCAGTGTATCAAAACGATCCAAAATATACAAAAAATTATTTTTTAACAAAAAAAATTTAAATTTTTAAGGAACACGGTACAATGAAATATTTATATTCTATCAATTAATAAATTTAGATTTTTATACCTATTCATGAGTTTTTGAATATTTTATGATCACATATATATAGAATATATACCACATACCATAGAATGCCAAGTTTGGAAACAAACTTTTGATATAATTTCACTAGGTCATAGAAACCTTTTTTTTTTCCCTTGATAATATAACTCTGAACCAGTGAAGAATCATGAACAGATATTACTAATATCACATTTCTTACATTTGGTGAGCTTTTATATGGAAGCATCTTTATGCTTAGTTTTGCTTCGCTAACAGGTGATTAATTATGAAACAAAGAAGGCCACGCCCATCATTCACCATGGCTTTTACTCTTCGTTTCAAGAAACCCCATCATACAACAAAATTACAGTTTGGTTTCTTTTGAATGGATCGCAAGGAGACAAGACACATTAGATCCTTCTGCTGTGCTGTGAACTCGAGCCTTTCACCTCGTTCGAATCAGTAATCATTTACTACTCCCCCCCACCCACTATCCTCATGAGTTGATGAAGCCGAAACCACGAATCAAATTATTCCTTTTTGATGGAAATAGTTAAAACCATGAACCATCCGAGCTTTTTAGGTAATGGGAAGAGCAATCATGTTCGTGAGATATCTCTCTAAAAGATCGTTTGACTGTTACATCATTGGTGCTGGTGTTTGAATGCTCGAGTTCTTAAATTTATTCTAACACTTGGGTTTTAACTTATGAATGCCAGTAACTTTCTTTCTTTCTGCGTAACTGGCCCTCTCTCGGTTACTAATGTAAGTCAATCATTAATATTAAATTCACCTCAGCGAGTTAATTTAAGATCTAACTTAGCTGGGTTTTTTTAAAAAAATATTTTCTAAAGAGTGTAGTATACAAACAAAAAACATTAAAAAAATCTAAAAAATCTAAAGTATATATAGAGTTTTTATATGCATGAATACTTTGTTTGCATATAATTGTTCTCTTGAAAAAAAAAAAAATCTCATGTGTTTAATAAGTGAATGTCATAATTGGATTTTTTTGGTAAATGATGAAAAAATATATATATATTCGGCAGGATTAGCAAACTAATTTTAATTTTTATGGGATATTCTTCCATTAATCAAAACTTACCTTCTTCATCTAATTAAACTCATGGGTCCACCATCTGGTTTGAGAACATCATTAAGAGGTAGGCAAGTGCCTTTGAAGTTTTCTTAAACTGCTTTAATCAGTTGAAGATAATCAAGAACAAACCCTAATAAACAATAACAACTTTGTCAGGACAAGTGAAGCCCATACAAATGATTTGGGCACATGCTACCTCTTTTCCCTCTCCTGCAATATGCTCTCTTTGAGCCTTCCCAAATAGAATAAACCCAGTGCTTCAAACCCTTCCCTCTTTTTATATCCCTACATCCAAACGACATACATGATTTGAGTACACTTCCCGGAGGGTATCTGTCAAGCCAAGAGAAAAGAGAATTAATACCATGCACAAGCCTCAAAGAGACAGCTTTGTCATACAAGTAAGAGGCAGTAGTATTTATTCTGAAGCCCTTAGTGACCAGGCCCCTCAAGCTAGTAAGTTTAATTTCTCTGCCATGAAGCTTTTCAATCGCTTCAGGAAAATTCTCATGCGACTCGTGTTTTCGAGTCCAACTACGTCAAGCATGGCTTCAAAGCAAAGAAGTTGTGAGAGATTTGATCCACCAAAGACTTCATGTAGCTCTTACTACTCGTCTAACTCACATTATAGTGAGGCTATTGCTGATTGCATTGAGTTCTTCAACAAGTCATCTCAGGAAGGGATTTTAGATGGTCGAAAATCTGATGTTTGGGTTTGATTATGTTTCCTGATGATTACTTTAATCACTTTCTTGCTTGGATTTTATTTGTTCTTGCTTTGATATATAATATACACGGTGGATACAAGAGTTAGGCATGCTGTTCTTGTTGGTTCTGTCAAGCACTTCTCTTCCCTGTTCTTTGTGGGCAACGTTTTGATGGTTGTGCTATGTTGTAAATCAATAATTTTGAGCTTGATATGAAGAATTTCCTTTTCTTTTTCTTTCTCGTTTCTTTTTCCCTACATGGGCTGCCGTTTGTGGCCCAGATCTTTGTCTGAACACTGGATTTCTAGCAAAGCCGTCTCTAATGGGATTCCTGGCTCAGTAATGCATAGTCCAAAGTGTCCATAAGAGGCTTAGAAGTAAAGACCCTGAGATGCTTTAGCTCAACAACTATCAGAAAATGGGCCAAATATGGCCCGTGACTCGTCTAAGATTTGTCTGCATACAATAAAAGGTAGCTCTTCCTCTTCCATCATCATTGCATAATCTCTCCCGTAGCTTGTGTGAATTGCTAGCAAGCACCCACTTCTGATTCTTTTTTTTTTTCCCTACTGATACAATACTGTAGATATGTTTTGAAATTTCTTTTTCTTTTTAATGTAAATTTAAGATCCATTTAAGTTAATATAGTTGAAGAAGTAACAAAAACATAATGATTTGAACGTATTTTTATTACATAGACCTCGCAACCTTTTCAAACATCCATTTACAAGTCAACTTCAGCTACAATGGAAAGGGACTGAAAAGGTTGTATGAAAACTTTGGGGACTAGATTATCATTATTTTTGGAGCTGAAAGTATGTTAATTAAGGATGTGCTTATGCTGCAACGCATGGAGATGAGCTTCATTTTCCGAATTTCTTAGAGAAAATCCCTCCTATTAGAGGGATCAAAGGCTTCTTCTTCTTTTTCCTTAGAGAAGGGTGCCTCTCTAGTGCTTCAACTCCTTGTGGCATTAGAACTTGTGTCAAGGAAGACGGATTAGCAAATGTCACATATCTCTTGTTTTGAAACTGTGTCCCTTCTTCATTCGATGTCTGCATTTTGACTTCAAATTCTGTTGTGTCTTCAACAACCTTGACAACTTCAATTTCAGATTCTACCAGTTGCCTTTCGACCTCACGTTCCTTCAATTGCTGAAGCTCTCTCCTTGTTCTCTCAAGTTCTTCTTGAAGCGAAGAAAGGCAATTTGCCATTAGCGTCCTTTGTTCTTTAGCTTTTTCGAGACTTTGTTTCGTCTCCTTTAGCTCTGCTGTGACTGTTCCAAGCCTGGAAGTGCCCTGCCCATATTCAATTCCTCCAACGTGCATCTAAAACAAAAAAAAATGAATATCAACAATGAGTCATTGATCAATTAGAGCAACTCTAATAGAATCCATCCATCACCAATGTCAAAGATGTCGTCACCAATGGAGCCTTGGCTCGATCGAGATCTTCTTAGGTTCGAGAACCTATAGGATACTTTGCTTACTGCCCTCTCCAATCAGACCCAAAGTGGTCATAGCCTATTCTATGACAAGGTCGCATGCAGGATGAGTTGGCTTCTCCTCGTCAAAAGCAATTGAGATTGATTCTTAAAGCTCCAAATAAATCCTACTAAATAATAAAATAATATCGCTATTGTTTATCAATTGGAAAAAACATTCAGTACATTTTTAACTTTATCCTATCACATGACAAGGAATAATTAAAAGTCTTAAATTCCGTCACAAGCAAGCATAATAACACTATGATCAAGTGAATGATAATTAACGAAATATTAATAATCCCATCATTAATTACAATGAAAACATTCTAGCGATCTTCTCCATTCTGCTCTAGCCCCATGACAATGTCAGTGTGTGTTCACTTTTACAGTTGTTAAGGGAGACAGTTGAAAGGAAAACAGGCAAAGTCTCCAACAAGTAACAACTAGTTCTATATAGGAACACAGGAGCAACACAACAATGTAATAGAATCATGAAACAAAAGCTAACCTCTTTGAGCTTATTGGCATAGAGCTCCTCGGCTAAAACTTTCTCCCCGAACAATGTGACGGCCTCTTTAACTGACCTGAAGGGTGCTCGAGTATCAATCTCAGCCCTTTGGAGTACGATCACTCCTTCTTCACCTTCCATGTTCTATATGTGCCTTATTGTAAGGGAGAAATTAAGAGATCGAGAGCTAGAGATCAGATATTTCTGGGTTGAAGGAAAGATGGGAACGAGGATGCAGTTTTAATCTAGAGAAAAAGATAGAGACAGGGACAGGTTGGTTACAAGTAGCTAGGAGTGAATCTTGATTTGGGGAGACAATAATGTCTGATAAGTAAATGTCTTGCGGGGGAGCTTCTTTTCTTCGCGTCCACTTCACTGGAATTCTTCTACTTCTGTTCTGTTAATACTATTTTCGAGTGTGGAGGTGGTGGTTGGATGGACTTTTGCACAGTGGCGTCTGAGGAGCCCATGTTGATTCGGCAGAGGAGAGGGACTCTTCACCAAGAGCCTACGTTTCAAATGGGGCAATGCGTGTGTGTTAGGTGTTCCACGATCCACATTCAAATCCATAATTGTATCAAGTTATCAACTAAAAAGCCCAATATAGCTATATTAACTCTAACCCATGATTATGGGTCCTAATTTGGGCTCTCAAGCTTGTACATATCTTGTGCCCAATAAAATTTGTATTTATAGTAAATCTTTGTTAATAATTTTCAATAATATTTATTTACTGTACCACAACAGCTGTTCCCCCACCCTTAACAAATCCATTGTCCATGACAATAAAATAATAAGTTACCACATACTACAACACTAAGAATCTAGTTAAAGTTCAGGTTTTTTAGGCTCTAAAAATTATAATTGATACAAGTTGATTAAAATTTTAAAATCTAACTAGAAAAAAAATATAATGATAAAATTTTAACTTGATCCAGTAATAAAATAAAAGATTATGAACAATTTGATTAGAAAAACCGTTTTACTTGCAAGAAATTCGTGGCATAATTCCTTGTCACCGCAACCTATGATTTGGAGGCAATGAGCTGCATAATGTACTACACAACATGCCAAAGAGAGCTAAAACATCTGAAGATGACTCTCCAAAGGAGAACAAGGCACAGATGTTGTGTCAACATCGTCTTGTCCGCCCATTCCCCAACTTTGTCCACTCCACCAAACCTATTTCCTCTAGCTAACATCGTTACATAAAAAATAACTAAACTAAAAAAAAATTAAAAAAAGGAGGAGGAAAAAACCACCGAAATAAACTAGAATGTAACGACCTTGGTTGTTAAGCTAGAAAAGAAACCGTTAACGGATTATTTTTATTTATTTTTTTAAAATTAAGTATTTTACTATTAATAATAAATCTTGAAACCTAACTGTGGAAACCTTCCCGTCAAGAAATAAAAGAGAGAAAACAACTCTCACTGTTCGCTATGCTTTCTGTGTCCCTATCCCTGTCTCGGCCTCACATATTTCTTTTTCTTTGTTTCTCTTTCTTCACGTTATTTGATCTTACCGTCCACCCAAAATGTCGGTTGCCGCAACCACTTCACCGGCCGTTGGAACACTTTACGTTTCCCCTTCTCCTAGGAGCAGGGGCATGCCTCGAGTAACGATGGCTCTCCGATCTAATGTTGTTTCAGTAGGCTCGATCTTGACTAAGTTACAGCAAGACTGTGCAACTCCTTTACCGATCATTCGCCACGTGGCGGATTCCATGACTGCTGACATGCGAGCTGGGCTTGCTGTTGATGGTGGCAGCAATCTGAAGATGATACTCAGCTATGTTGATAGCTTGCCTAGCGGGTATTTCCAAAGTTAAAGCTTAATGTTAATGTTTTTTGCTTTATTTAGTTGGCTTTTTGCTGAATTTTCTTCGCATGGAATGTATTTATATCTTATTCATGGAGCAAGCTAGGAAAATATTAAATTTCCAGTCACTTGATACAGAAAGAATAGCTATTATTGTAGTTAGTTGTCAGGTAGCTTGAAATTCATACCCAGAAACAGAGATGCCTACTAGAATTAAATTTTATATAATTCATTGTTTCTTTGTTTGAAAGAAATGAGAAGGGATTGTTTTATGCATTGGATCTTGGAGGCACAAATTTTCGGGCGCTGAGGGTGCAGTTAGGTGGGAAAGAAGAGAGAGTTGTTGCCACGGAATTTGAGCAATTATCGATCCCTCAAGAGCTTATGTTTGGTACATCTGAGGTCTGTTTTTGCACAATTTAAGTCTGCCAGCACATTTGTTTATGCATTCCTTTTAATTGTTTTGTGTCTTGATGCAGGAGCTTTTCGATTTTATTGCATCCACACTGGCTGGATTTGCACAAAAGGAGAGCGAGAAATTTCACCTGCCGCATGGAAGGCAAAGGGAAATTGGGTTCACGTTTTCTTTCCCTGTGAAGCAGACATCCATTGACGCTGGCATATTAATGAAGTGGACCAAGGGTTTTGCAGTCTCCGGAACGGTTTGTAACTCTGCATCCTTTAATTGTATATACAAGAAATATTCTTCAAAATATTTTGGTGTCTCGACAATTCATATCTTATTTCAAATGGGTTTAGTTTGAACTTATTTGATAGAATCTAAAGTAGAAGGATGTTTGTGTCGATAACTCATTTGTCGTATAGATAAAAAAAGGTTCACTTGTCCAATAAGCCTTCTATCAACTGGATTGTTGCAAACTGTCCCAGTTTAACCTACGTGCTTGTCTTCAAGTTCATTAGTTAGCTATAAACATAAACTTCCACTCTCATGTCTGGACACTTGCACTCTGAAGTAGTATCTTGTGTTAGAGCAGTTCTTTGTTTTACTGCATGAAGTGAACTCACTAATTCAAATTATGGAGTAACCTGGCATGCCACGGTCTTTACAGGCAGGGCGAGATGTAGTTGCTTGTCTGAATGAAGCTATGGAAAGACAAGGATTGGATATGCGTGTGTCTGCCCTGGTATGCTGTGCTCATTCCAGCATTCTCCAGGATAAACTTTCTGGCTTGATGAAATAATCTTTTATTATAAATTCATGCCAATTAATTAGGTTAATGATACCGTGGGAACTTTAGCGGGAGCAAGATACTGGGATGATGATGTCATGGTTGCTGTTATTTTGGGTACTGGAACTAATGCATGCTATGTAGAACGGACGGATTGCATTCCAAAACTACAGGGGCCTAAGTCTTCTTCTGGAAGAACGGTGCGGAAATTTTCCCTCTACCTCTTCTCCCTTCCCCTCCATCTCTTTCTATTTCTCTCATTTGAGGTTCTAAGACCATGGTCTTGATTTGAATCCTTAATTTGATGACATTCCCTTGCCTCAGATTATTAACACAGAATGGGGAGCGTTTTCAGATGGTATTCCTTTGACTGTGTTTGATAGAGATATGGATGTAGCTAGTATCAATCCTGGTGAGCAGGTAACTTTAGTTTTCTGTGTCATGGTCAATTATATATACTATGCCGTCATAATTGGTTAAAATTCAAAATAACTTATGCCTGGACAGATATTTGAGAAGACAATCTCTGGAATGTATCTAGGAGAAATTGCACGGCGAGCTCTAGTCACGATGGCTGGAGAAGGTTCTTTGTTTGGCAGGGCCGTTCCGAATAAACTATCCACGCCTTTTGCACTCCGGTAACTACATCTTGAAATTTCCTCCATTGTAATTTTAGAGTTTAAAGGTTCAAAAACTCACCATGAGTCACACTAACACGCTGTTACTGTCTGGTCCAGTTATATACTTACATGCGATTAGCCCAATGTATTTCCTGCATGCTGAAGCATGTTCTCAAATGTATTATAGGACACCAGATATATGCGCAATGCAGCAGGACAATTCAGATGATCTTCAAGCCGTTGGTTCAATTCTACATAATGTAGCTGGGGTAACATATACTATTCTGCCACTCCTCTGATATTCACCCTTCTGACGAAATTGAGCGTAAACACAGGTGGATGCTCACGCTATCAATCAAGCGGGTTGATATTCAAAAAACAATTAATTAGTAACCTCCAGAGGTGCATTGTGCATACACCATGCTATTAGTAGTCCTGCTTTTTATGCAGTATGTTTGAACTGATGCCAATAGTTAACATCTGAAGCGTGCATATCTGAACTTATCTGTTTTTCTTACTCAATCACTATTTTATTTAATCCCTTTTCAAGTTCAGGTTGAATCCAGCTTAAGTTCAAGGAAGATTGTATTAGAGGTTTGCGATGCCATTGTGAAGAGAGGCGGACGCTTGGCAGGTGCAGGAATTGTTGGGATTCTTCAAAAAATGGAAGAAGATTCAAAAGGTACCATCTTCAATAAAAGAACAGTGGTTGCCATGGACGGTGGATTATATGAGCACTACCCTCAGTACAGAAGTTACCTTCAAGATGCTGTCACCGAGCTTCTGGGATCAGAAATTTCAAAAAACATAGTCATAGAACATTCAAAGGATGGGTCCGGTATTGGAGCTGCTCTCCTAGCAGCCACAAACTCCAAGTATGATCATGATTTTTAGGTCAGCCAGCAACCGGCTAGCCATGAAGGTAATTTACTCCTATGTAATTAGTCTTTGATTAGAGTGAAGTAGTTGGGATTTGTAATATGTACTTAAATTCGGAAACTAGGTTGAGAATAAGAAGACTTGTCCACGATCTCATTTTAATTCAAGAGAAATAACTGTGAGGTCACATTTCCTGGCTTGTATGCACCCTAGCATATGGTGCAATTTTGTGTCATGTGTAATGTAAGTCAAGACCATATGTAATAAGAGTGTGATTTATGTATCTTCAAAATCAGATGCCTCATACTTTGCTCAATCAAGTGCTAAGTTTTTTCGGATAGTTTTTGGTTGGTGTAAGAGAAGAGATGAAGTGATAGTTTAAATGAATTTTTATTCAAAAAAATATTGAATTGATTTTTTAAAAAATATTTATTGATAATTTTGATGTATTAATTTCAAAAATAAAAAAATAAAACTTAGAAAATATTTTAATATATTTTTAATTAAAAAATATTTTTAAAAACAATTATAAACCGCATTATTTAAACACAAAAAATAATGAAATATCTTTATTTAAAAGATAAAAGTTCAAGAAACAAATTTATTTTATTCATTTGTCTCTTTAATTAAATATTTTTTTATTTTTTTTAATGAAGCAATTTTAAAGTGACTGGAATTTATTATTGGTGTAATTATTTTGATAATATATAATGAACACCACTATATGTTTTTTTTTTAAAAAAAGAATAACAAATAAAACATACGGATATTTCTCAATGTAAACGTTGAGATTTATTGAATTCTCAAAAACATTTTCCTAGAATTAAATCATATGACTTTTCACGAGGTGTACAGACTACAGTAAATATTAAATTCTGAAAATTATAATATTGGAATTTACTTTCTTAGAAAATAAAAGGGCAAGCTGTCTGCGTTTCGTTTGACAAACACAGCGAAACGGCTAACATCAGGCTCGGCTCATTCATGTACGTGTGAAACACTTATACCAACTTTATGTGTGAACATCACGATAGAAGCAGATTAATCATATGAACACAAAGGGACAAAATTAGGAAATACATCATCAAGAAAGATAATAAGACGTCAAGTATCAGACGATTTATCTGTATGATGTAGTTACACGCTAGATCTCTCACTCTCGCCTCCTTTCCTTCGGCATCTATTCAACCTCGGAGACTCCCTGCGAAGACGAAAGAAATCCACGAGAAAAATCAAACATTTCTGCTCTCATCCCTCTCTAGATTCACTCTCTGCAAATAATAATTCGTGGAATTTCTTCGTTAATTCCTCTTTCGATCCTTCTAACAATGGTACTATTTTCAATTATCTTGTTAATGCATTTCTGCTTGATATCATGTTAATGACTGGTTTTTGACTTGGCAGATCCGGTTTATACTGCTGCAAAACAGACAAGGCAAGACTCGTCTCGCCAAATACTATGTTCCTCTCGAGGATTCCGAGAAGCACAAGGTCGAATACGAGGTTATGATCTTATTCATACTCTTTTCCTTTTGTTTTATTTTTTTAGGTTTTTTTGATGTTTTTTTTTTAAATAATTTACAGGTTCATCGATTGGTTGTTAACAGAGATCCCAAATTCACGAATTTTGTTGAGGTAAGTGATTTCTGATTCCTTTTCAATATTTGAGCAAAATATTAGATAAAGAGAAGAAGCTAATTGTGAAACGGGAGCCTGTGCTTAAACAAGCTTTAATCCAATTGATTTGACTAGATGTGCTGAGGTTTTTCATTAATGAAAGCTTAAGAATTGAACGTTTGATTGCTTTTCCCACAGTTAGTAATGAAATGGTTGTTTTAGTTTTACCTAAGGAATGTTTTGGTTGCAGTTTCGGACACACAAGGTCATATACAGGCGGTATGCTGGATTGTTTTTTGCACTGTGTGTCGACATAACGGATAATGAACTGGCTTATTTGGAGTGCATTCATTTATTTGTGGAGATATTGGATCATTTCTTTAGCAATGTGTGCGAGCTAGATTTGGTGTTTAACTTTCATAAGGTTTGTCACTGCTGCAATTTTTCTTTCTTGTTGTTTTGATACTTTGACTTTAACCATGGTCGTCTTTTCTCTTGAAATTCTGTGTGCGTTGCATGCATAATTGATGTTTCCATTTCCTACTTGTGATCATTGTCTTCTGGTCGAGTTACCAGATCAATTACTTTATCACGAGTCCCTCAAAAGGAATTCACAGGCCTCATATTGGTTCTGATGATTCCCCTCACATGCGCACGCTTGCATGCGTGTGTGTTGCTATTGAGTAATGTGTTCTATGCTGCTGTTTTTCTGATATACTGCTTTGTTTGATTTTCTGTTTCCTCCAAGGTTTATCTGATACTTGATGAATTCATTCTTGCCGGGGAGCTTCAAGAAACAAGCAAGAGGGTGAGTGTTTTCTGGAGTTTTATTTCTTCCTGGCATATCCAGCTCATAGGGAAACAAGTTTTTGCCCATTTCACACTGACATGTATAGAGTGCATGGTCTTCAAACATGCAACTAATACTTCATTTGTAATGTGCAGGCAATCATAGAGAGAATGGGAGAGCTGGAGAAGCTGGAGTAAGCATTTGTTCTGCAGTGAAGAGTGTTTATGAGTGTCAATTTGATCTTCCATTTTTTCCCTCCTGTGTTTGTTTGCCTTGTTCTCAATTGTTCAGCTGTTATTTCTTTACCCATTTTGCACAAGCCAGTTCTCACCTTGTAACATTACAGATTTTAGACAGAAATTGCTTCTTTTATCCTTCGTTTTCCATTGCCTCTCTGTCGCACTCTGCCTTTATGGAGTGGGTTTGTGGGAGGCTACTGGGGTGTTCATCTCATGTTCTTTCTTATAACATTCTGGATGTCTTTAAAAAATTTGCAATCGTCATCTCCTGTAACTCGTTAAACTCGTTCAAATTGTACTTTTATTTCAAGTAGATGCCAGAGATTTAGGAGCCTAAAGCTGTGGCCATTGCCCAACAGTGCTCAGTAAAACGAGGAAGTAATGGATAGGTGAGAAGTTTGATAATGAATTTACCAAAGCAATAGCACAGCTTTCTTGGCCTGCCAATAATCTAGCAAACACAACATTATGAAAAAGTTAGATCCTGAATTCTAAATAGGAATAAATGCTCTCTGACAGCATGCCCAGTCCCTATAAGCTCTAATATTTTTTGAAAATTAGAACTGGTCTTTTTTTAATGGTAAAATAATATAGTTTGAAAAAAATTTGATAAAATAGTATATCATGGTTATAAAACATATATTTCAAAAAAACAATTATGAAATTTAGCACAAAAATTAAAATAAAAGGGACAAAAAAAAATACTGGAAGTAAATTAAAGCTTTGATAATAACATTATCTGTATCATATATGAACGAGATGAATTGAACAGCATCTAAAAAAAAATCACCAAAAGTAAGTAATTTGAATGTTGAGTTTTCTAATTACAACGTGTACTAATTATTTTTCAAACTATATTATTTTATCAATATAAAGAAAAAAAAAAAACCGTGGTAATAAGCAAAAACCATAAGCTAGCTTACAGGATTGAGGGTCCTCAAAAGAGACGACGTCATTCTACAATTTCCTTTCTATTTAAATTTTCTTTGAAAATGATCAAGATGTACTACATGTACTTGTAAAAAGGCGACAGTACTAAACGTCGTCACCACTTGATCAGCTAGCTTTCCCGGCCTGCTGTCCTCCCCATTTCAATTTAACACCCAAGGATAACTTTGATGTTCATTCCCCATTTGATGGTGCCGAAGAATCACAGGTATCAACACACAGAATAAAATTATCTCACTGCTCATCTGATAGACAACAGCCTTCAGCCACCCCATTCCCATTTCATAGGCTCTCGTTACAGAGTAATTGCAATGGCAGTGCACCACCAGTTCGAAACCCACCTCCAGTTTCTTCATAAACAGAGGAGAGATGGTGGTCTTGTCTTCTGACCCTAGCATGAGGCAATGTAGTAATGGTCATAAGCTGCTGCTGAGAGATTTGAGCGTACTTGGGACCAATTGCTTCTTGAGATGACGATGGAGGGATGATGGTTTGGGCGAATGATATCTGTGCAGGCGAGTCTTGCCTTCCATTTTGCCAGTTTGGAAATTGAGTCATAGCTGTGGAATTTCCAACTGTCCTATATTGAGCTGCTGCTAACTGAGCTGCCCAAAGCCGGTTTTGTTGTTGCTGTTGGTGCTGCAACTGCTGCTGCTGGTTCTGTTTCTGTTTCTGTTGGTGCTTTGTGAAGCCCGTAGGACTTGCACGAGTACCACGGTTCAAGTTGCCAAGGTAGGAGGGTTGTTGAATCTGGGCCTAGATCAAGAATTGCGCCATAAGTTGGCAAATGACTCGAAAGGCAACTCAGTAACTCAATCAGGATTTGACTAAATCATGTATAGATGTAGTAGAATTTAGTGTGAATTTGGAGACCACAGATGACTCAGAAAAGGGTAAGGAAAAAATAAGATCATGTTGAAAATAAGATCACCGATTGGCTGGCTCCCTACGTTCACTAAAACTACACTTCCACGGCATCCCCATTTAATGGATGTAATATTGACTAGAATTGAGAGAGAGTTTCAAAACCATTTGTTCAATTTGTTGTTGAGTCATCAATGTAAATGCATACATGCAATCTAAGAGGCAAGGATAAAAACCTGCTGTGCTGCTGCAGGCTGATCAGGGTGGGATGAGGATGAGTAATATGTTTGGGACATAGGGAAAGGCACGAGTGTGGAATGTTGCTGTTGCAAATGTGAGTGCAGGTAAGGAAATTGCAGCTGAGCCGATTGTTCAGACCTCTTTCCAACCCCACTGGAACTGTTATTAGCTTCTAAGCCGCTCCCACCAGTTGACAGGGACAAGAAATTGAAAGTCTGCAAGAGAGTACAAATTGATGAAAACCAGTTAGAAAATATTAAACCATAGCTAAATTGACATAGCTAAATTTACCTGCTTCTGAGAATTGTGCACCCCGGATACTGATGAAGTCTGTGGCTGATCTTGGAGTGTTCGCTGTAGAAGAGTACCCATTTCAACTTGATTTGAATTCTTGTCGGCTATGTTAATTATGGCTCTAGCAGATGTAGCTCCATTCAAAACATTCCTGTTGCCATTGAAGTCGTTCATTGTCATGAATGCACCTTGCCTTAATATATCATGTGGCCACGGTTGATTCAGATGTAGTGGCAAGCTGTCTTTGCTCTCCGGAATTTGTAAAACCCGAATGAGATGACTTAAGTAAACATGAGTTGTGGACCTCTTCAATGATCTTTTATCGGTGCTGACTTTAGAAACCTGTACAAGTCAGAGTCCATAAGATAAACCGGTCATTAAGTTTGGAGCAACCAATTCATGTGGGCAAGAGAAATAATCATTAGACTCAAGTCTTCCATCACCTTTCCAATAGACGAACAATTCTGGAATGAATTGGGCCTGGTAGCACCAAGAGCAGTATCCATCCAAGAAGGAAATTTGGTGGCAGAGGATCTGAGATAGGGAAAACTGAATGACAAATTGTAAAGGCATGGATGCTGTAAATGTACAAGATCAAGGGCATGGAAGAAAATTACTGTGATGAAGAACCATGATTGCATGCACCACTTGATACAGTTGAAGACAAACCTGGCCACAATGCTGGACCTTCAAATGAAAAAAAAAATCAATTATTTAATGTAGTCATAAACATGAAAAAAATAATCTAGTATCAAAGCTATTTCAAGCACATATGAGATGATAATTTCCCAGGAGCAGAAGTTTTACCATTGTTCTTGGATTGACAGATTGTGTGCCGTTGATCTAGTTGACTTACAGTTGTTGTCAGCCCCAATGCAATGTCTGGCTTTCTCTCAAGTGAGGTCTCCAACCGTGTGGAGTACTTCACTTTGCTGCAAGCTCAAAAAATGTAACGAATAAATAAACAAATGCCTTGAAGCTATAAATAAAGAAATGTATTTAACATGACCACCAAATGAAAAGGGAAAAAGAAAGCATACGGAGTATCTCGGTATTGCTCAGGGGCAATGAAAAGATTGATAGAATTGCACAATGACTTTAGCTCCTCCTGTTTAGCCAAAATAGTGGACAGATTCACTTGAGCAACACGACTGCCCAATTCACCTTGGATTTTATCAGTGGTCAAATAAGGTCGTTCTTGAGAACTAAGCTTGTTCAAACAATCAACTTTAGGAGTTTCGTGAAGCAATGTTTTCTCAGCAGCCTCGTCAATTCTCGGGAGGGAAATTGGATTCAAGTCCTCTTTTACAGCTACAGAATTCCATAAACAACATACTTACAACACAAAAGGTACAACAATAAAAAAATGGAGAAAAATAACAAAAAGAATCTTCAAAATCAGGGGAATTAGTCTCACTGGGCTCCTGCAATGTTGAAGGACTTGCATCCAAAGAAGTATTATCCAATTTACAGTCATTTTTAGGTTCTTCGTTGTCAGCGAACATTTCTGCCAAAGAATATAAGGTCTCCACAACTTCTTCCTCGTCTTTGGTTATTGGCCCACAGACACTCTGTTTTCTGGACCAGTCTGGGCTTGGTTGTTTCTACAAAAGCATTTTTAGCTTTATGTAAATTAAAATGCTTAATGCAAAAAGAACTGGAACTTAAGAACTGAAATTGGGAGCTAGATATAACCACATTCAGTCTCGATTTCTTTAAACCATCCCTTTTGGGTGATTCCACTCCACTGTTAGGGTGGTTCAGCTTCTTTGAATCGGGAACATGTGGAGAGATAGATTCCCGATTGCGCTTCTTCATGGCTGAGAATGAAAATGGTCATATATCCACAGAATTAATGCCACCAAAATCGTGAAGAACTGATATTTAATTTATTGCTTATTCAGGAAAAGAAAAATGAAAGAAACTTTTCTGATTCATAAAAAAGCTGAAAGTATCTCCCTCGGAAAAGCAAGCTTGAGAATATTAAGGAACAAAAAGAAAATCCCAAACACAATAATATAAAAAACGACTTAAAAAGATTCGATACACCATGAAGTGGAAGCATCAACATAATAAATAGAATTAAAAATGACAACACAGAGAATCTTGCTTCCATAAAAAGAAAAGAAAAGGCAAAAAGCTCCAGTTTTGCTTCAGCTCTAATCCAAAATTCACTATGCCAAAAACAAAACAAAACCATCCGGGAAAAAAAAGAAAAGAAGAAGAAACTTCCAAGAAATACCCACCACCAAAAAACACTTGATATCAAAAACCAGACATCCAACCAAATAGCCAAAAACCCCACCAAGAAAAATGAAAAAGCATTCAATTTCTGAATTGACAAACGAAACATCACACACCTGACCGTAGCTTCCTTGGAACAGTTGCATGATCAACACCATCGCAATCATCCAAAAACTGCTTTGGAATTCAACCAAAACATTAGAAAAGAAAACGAAATTATGTAGTGAGATTCGTACAGCAAAAAAAAAAGTAAAATTCAAACAGGAATCTAATTAATGAAAAGAAAAAAAAAACGAAATTAATAAGTAAAATCCGTACACAAAAAAAGTGAACTTCAAACAGGAAACTAATTAATGAAAAGCAACTAACTCATAATTAATGGTCTTACCTTTCTGGGAAGCTTGAATCTTTTGTTGCTAGTGCTAACAACACCAATAACAGTAGACGGTGCTTGAACTTCTTCTTTGTCAGACTCCTCACAACCACCACTACCACCACCACCCATCTCACACTTCTTTTCTTTCTCCACCTCGTAACTACAACTCCCTTTATTAATATTATTATTAACAGCACTCAATCTTTTAATTCTCTTCGATTTCTCCAAAGAAACAACAAAGTCACCACCATTCGAACCTTAAAAAAATCATAAAAAATAAGAGACCAGATACTTCTACTAGGAATAGCTAACAAAGCAGAGAGCATGGAATCATAGACACGCATTATCAGTGGAACTCTTATCACAAAATCAGAATATGAATAAAACAGAAAACGACAAATCTTCATTTGGGGTTTTGTTTTTTTGTTTTTAAGTAAAAGACATGAATTTTTTTTTTCCTTGGGGACCAGAAATAATTAAATTTGAAATTTAGAAAAAGAAATCACCAGGGAGAAGCTTGTGTCCAGATTGCTTAATCTGTTGTCTTGAGAACCGACTGGCTCTTGGCCTCACGTCTTTACTCTTGTCCATTTCTATCATCTTTTAACCATTTTAACACTCCACCACCAGCTCTACTTCTGCTTCCTCAAAGACCAAAAAAATCAAGCTAAAATAAGCCAAACCCAGATCTTTTCTTATCGTTGCTACTGTCTTTCTATTCACAATTTAAGCTTCTTCAATGGAACAAATACAAGTTAGATAACATTGACTATTTGAGAGGAATACTGGAGGGGAGAGGGAGGGAGGGGGAGAGAGTTTTTGTTGTATTAGTTAGTAAGCGAAATGCAAGGCTGAAAATAACCGAAAAAATGGCATTTGGGTTTTTTGTTTTTGTTCCAAAGAAAGAGAAAGTTAATCAATTTAAGTAGCCAGATATCTCTCCGCTTCTCTCTGTCTCTCTTTATCTTGAAGAGCAGAGGATCTCTGTTTCTCTCGGAGAAGATGGAGATGAAGATAAGAGATAGAGAGAAATATAGCCGAGACAAAAAGGAAGAAAAGCCAGATAAAAAAAAAAAAGAAGAAGAAGAAGAAGAAACAGAAAAGTAATTCGTTTCCTCGTGTTTAGAGAATCAGGTTCTTCTTCGTGAAATAAAGCACACACAAGACACGAACAAAGAACAAAGAAAGAGAAAAAATGGGACACCAAAAGAAAGTCTCAAAGCAGAAAGAAGGAGCAGAGCAAGCAAAAGGCAAAGCTCTTGAAAATTTTAAAGAGTGGGTGGATCTCACTCCTAAAACTTCTCCATCATTACAATTAACATTAGCCCATCAATGCCATCAATCTCTCCTACACTACTCTACACACAATATCCTACCTAGCCTCCATTTCAAAAATCATCACTCCTTTCACTCAAGCCATAAAAGAAAGAAATGGGAAATGCGAGTAACGAGCAACAACCTTTAAATTCGAAGGAAAATCGAAGCCTTGGGCACACTAAAATCCTCTTCGTTAAAGCTTCACTTGAGAAAACGTCGTCACTTACTTCCAGCATTCCTTTATACACACTCCCAATTCTCTTGTAATTCCCAATCTCAACGGTCTCTATCCTCTACTCATCCGAAACCGTCCGATCAGTAGACTTGGGCTACTTACACTTGTCTGCCACATCGGATTTAATATGCCCCCATCGTTTTCTTGTCGCTACCTGACACTCTGGAACTTTATTCTCTAAGGCTACGGAAAACCTTGATGTAGTCCCCAAAGTTTTTAAATTATTAATGATTAGGTTAATTTTGATATCTTCGATGAAAATATTTAATTATCAAATTTAAATTTCATGTAAACTAGACTAAATTACTTAAATTACCATAAAATTTTAAAAGAGCCTGTAAGAAGTCGAGAATTCAGCTCCTAAATATTTTTTGAATGACTCTTGAAGAGTTAATATTGTCTGGTATTTGTAATTTGATTGGTTTTGGGAAAATATTGACAATATAAAAAGATTTAGGGATCGGTAGATAATGAGGGTGACAATATTGAAGATTCCTCTATCAAATATTCAACGCACCTGATTCACTGAAAAATGAGCTTTTGATTCATCGATCAACGGTTACTATTTAAAAGGTCAAATACAATAGACACGAGGCCCTGCCGTATGTCCGTACGAGTGATCAGTCTGTTTCTACTGTAAGAAAAAGAAATATACTGTATAAATTTTCTGCCTTTCTACGAATTTTAGATACTTAAAAAGGCCACACGCAACAGAATTTGAAGGGAGTGCAGCGTGAGGTGCATCCACGCGCTGTGGAGAGAATTCGTGTTCGCTACTGAGAGAAAGAAGACGGGGGGGTCTAGAAAAAGGTCGAGCTCACGAGCGAGTGGAGGTGTTTTAGAATCGGCGATTAATCGACGTTGATGTGGAAATTGGTTATGCGTGCAGTGATGATGATTCGATGCTGTGCGTCTCAGCGTGGCATCGGGTCATGAATTATGCGTGACTTCCATTTCTTTTCAGTTGGTAAGTTTAACTTGAAATGACAGAAATAACCCCGGATGATAATTCATCTTTTCGCATAGCAACGACTACATAACACACAGTAGGATTCAACCACTTACGTAGTGCGAATTATATATTTTTATTTTTTATAAAAAAAATTATATTATAGATTTTTTTAATATGTATTTATAATTTAAAAGATTTAAGTTTAAATAAAAAAATAATATATAAAGCAAAGGTTATATGTGGTAAACCTGACAAGCCAGCCCACTTTACCCATTTTATTAGGGCCTGCAAGTGAGCCCTTCATAACAAGCAAGCGTGATTCGGCCTTTAATTTTTCTGCTTGCAACTAAGTGATTTGACCCTAATGTTTTTGAAAAAAAAATCACATGACGAATCGTCTGTTGAAGCAGATGACACATTATTCAATTTGCTCAAATTTTAGTCATTATAGTGATCGGAAAAATAAGGCTTATATTGTTTTTTATTCAAAAACTCATTTTCAACTCATGTATGACACATAACACTTATAAAATATCATAATAATAATGATAAATATGTATATTATCTCAAAAAACCACCTTAAAAAGTAAAATAACCCCAGAATAAAAAATCAACTTAATCTTATATTTGTTTTTTCATGAAAAAAAAGACATAATATGAACTTTCATCAGTAAATGAAATCATTTGACACAAATATCATCTATTTTAATGGTGTAAATCATTGTCAATAACATTTTTCTCTTTTTATAATTGAAATTTGATAATCTCTTTTCCCTCTCTCAATTAGGGATGAAAAAAATAAAAAAAAAATTATCAAAATTAGACTAGAAAAATATTAAGATGCTAAAATTATATAATTTATATGATTGTTGAAGTTCAAAAACCGACGTGGATTTTTTATAAAATTTATGAAATACCTATGTCTTTTTTATTTCAATCCCTCTTCTTATAATCTGACCCTTTTAGAACATATCAAAATTAATTGGTAGTCGATGAACTTAATTAATTGGTATCCGTTAAGTGTCCTTTTGCTCCTGCGGCCTGCCATCCCATAGCTCGGTAGTCTCCATCGTCTACCCGGTATTGAGCCCTGAAATTTGATGGCGAATTTGGTGAATTGATTTTATTTTATCTTATTATACTAGCGTTACCTTGGAGACAGTTAAAAAAAGAAAGAAAAAAGAAAAAGAGGAGCAGTAGTTGATAAAGGTACATAGGCATGGCATAGTAGTTGCATTATCTGATAGGTTGGACATGGGCGCGGTTAAATGATACAGTTATGAGATTGCAGATGTCTAGTGTTATAGGGCAACGTAGCAAATAAATGGCAAGTGGGCCTTGCTTGTACTGGGCTTTGAATGTTTATGATACTAGTAATGCCATCAAGTTTAATAAATTTTTTTATATAAAATAAAAAATAAATATATATTTTTTTAAAAAAATAATTATAAATCAAAAGACGTATGAGAGTTATTTATGTTAATAAATACAAAAAAAAAAAGTATTGACATATTTATTTAACTTGTTTAGTTGTTGGTTGAATAATTACTTTTCCAATATAAAAAAAATTAATGTGCAGGAGTTATTAATAAAATTAAATGTGGACTAAATTTATATAAAAACCAACTAAAATTAAATATAAATTTTTTTTTAATGAAATTAAATGTTTAGGGATAGAATTTAGAAAAATCAATTAAAAGAATTGACACTAAACTTGATATAAAAATTCAATGAAAAGAAATAATCAAGGATAGAATTAATGAGAAATAAATAAATCAAGAAAATGATTGAAAACCAAAAAAATAATAATTAAGAGAACGTAGACTAAATTTAATAATTAAAAAATTAATAACATTAAACAATCATGGATGAAATTAAAAATAAAATTCAGTTAAAAACAATCAATATAAATAAAATAATTATAATAAAAATAAAAATTACCAAATCAAAAGAAAAAAAATTATATAACCAATTCTACCCATACGGTATAGAATTTTAGTTAATATTTTCTGTCTTGATTTTACGGGGCTAAGGCTTCCGAAGAATACAGTAACAGTTGATGCAGATAACGCTTTGATTACCGGAGCCAGGGGTTACCGGCTAGCGAATAGAAAGTTAACGTGCAATATATACACACTGTAAAGTCAAAGAGTGGTTAACTAGTTTTGAATTAACTAAAAACCCTGTTGATCGATGCTCAGTGACCTGCCACTGGATTTATATCTGACTTTGTACTTGATCTGATTGGATCTACGCATGCTTGCTCGATCGATTTAATTTTTCTGGGTCTTTGAGAAAAAAAGGGTTTGCCACAGTGACAATGGTCCTTCATCACAGAGTTGCTGGGACGTGGATCAGTAGCTGTGCGGTTGATAATGGAGGCTGTGTCAAATAATTCAGATCCGAACTTGTCACCCAGCTTAGTCCAAGCATTAGCGTATCAAATTCCAAATCATTGCTGAGAGCTCCGATTCGAAGGTGTTTTTTTTTTCTTTTTTTTTTCCTGGTACAATGACTTTGATGAATGCAAATAATCTGTGAATTTCCATTCTCAACATATTGCTGGGGAAAAGCAGTGTCAAGAAAGTGGAAGGAGAAGCCCTTGGCAATCTGTTGAAGATCACGAGCCTGTGACCACTGATCGTATTCACACTGTCATTTTCATGCTGTCAATTTTTAATTTTTTCCTGCAACTTTTCTTTTCTCTGGGCAGAGCCCTTTTCCGTCCTGTTTTCATGTTTGATGATGCAATCATTAGAAAACCATTTCGAACGTGGTTGAAATCACGTATCTTTAAATTTTAATTATTTTTTATTAATTATTTTATAACTTTAGATAGTTTTAATATATTAATTTTTAAAATAAAAAAATATTATTTTATTACAATTTCAAACATACTTTAAATTAAATAGTTAGTAATAATCTCGCAACATAAATCTATCATAAATGCAAGAAAAAATCTCTTGATATTTAACTATATATAAAAAATATTTAAAAACATTAAAAAATATAAATTTAATACTTCTTTTAAAAATATATATTTTTAAAATACGTATAAATATAATTTTTTTTTAAAAAAAAACAAATTTTCTATTAAAATAAAATGATAGGCCCATATTTTCTTTTCTCCACTTTTGTCTTACAACTTGCAGGCCCAATGGACCAATATAGGAAAAGAATAAAATTGGTCCTTCCACGCTTGTACATTGCCGATTCCCATTCATAAATTAACATGGTCCCCCATCATTGCCCATGAAAAATACAAACTATGTAATTGAATCTTCTTGAATTATGCTCTCCCCTTCAAAACATACAGCAGAAATGATTTCTATGCATAAAAAGTATCTCCACCCTTTTCTTTTTCTTTTTACAGAAAGCTACACCATATACCCACAAAAAAAAAAAGGTAAATCCACAAATATATTCAATGTTTATCTTCCCGTCCTCGTTCCAGTAATTCTTTATTATGTTTCTTTTGTATGAACGTGGTCGTTTTGTGCATCCTTATTCAGGTAATTGCAATCTCCATGATATTAAAGCAGCAGCAGGATGGCCAAAAGCTGTTCAAGGGCACTTGTGCTGGCCATGGTGAGTTGTCATGTTGCCATAGCAGGGACACACGTCATAGTTGCCAGAAGTGCCCGGAGGAACGCAGTTGCATCGAGCACAGCAGGTACCGCACGCTCGGTGGCACAGGTTTGGCCTTGACGACAATTGGCACCTCACAGCACAAGCCGAAGCACAGTCTACAAGAAGAATTTGAGAAATTCATAATAAAATCTGTCGAATCAAATCAATCTCAGTGAACTTAATATATACCTATCTGCGGGGCTGGGTCACTCTCCACCAAGCTCTTGATCACCTGGAACACAAGACAATATTTGGAGTGAATAGAGATCAAGAAATCAAACTGTAGGCAACATACAGCATGCTTCATGTGCTCAGACATGGCATTCAAAATGCTTTATTACCATATCAGATACAGCAAGGTTGAAGACGATTCCTACGAGGAGGACAGCAGCTAGAGTCTTGAAGATGGCCATTGCTTTAAGACACGACTTTAAGGTTACCTTCTACTTCTAATGAGGTGTATTTATATGAAAGAATTCGCAAGGAGGACGGTAATAAATGGGGTGGTTGGTTTCTTGTCAAAGTAAAAATGTTGGTTGGATTAGGACTACTTAGTTTGATTGAAGTTAGGAGAATCATATGTTCGACAGAGACGACTTTGTATTTGATTATTCTTAACGATCGATTGAAGGTTTGATTTCCGGGGGTGTTTATTTTCACGGTACAATCTGTTTTTTAAATAGTTTTTTTTATATATAAAAAATATTAAAATAATAATTTTTATATATTTTGCAATGATTTTAAATTATAGATGTCCAGAATTTTTTTAAAAAACTGAACATTACTTTTATAAGAACATCTCGTACGTACGTAGAGAACTGCTCCGGTGATAAATGTCAATCGCTCTACAAGTGTACAGGATTCGTTTTGGTCACTTTTACTGCTGCTTAAAGCATACGGGCAGAGCAACAACGCAAGAAACATCTGCAGAACAGTAAAAGAGAACATCAAAAGTTTCCTTTGCCTTGGAGAAACCTCCAGGCATGCTAGGAGGTTTCTCCAAGGCAAAGGAAATCTTCACTCTTTACATATGCATCGGTACATTTTCACTGATGAAACCCTTCAAGTTTCAACGCTGAAATCACAAAGAAATATAAATAAGGAGAGTGCTGAGGATTCCAGTCTTCACCCCACTTTGCATTAGGATCAAGCTTGCTCGAGGCAATCTGCTCCTTGAACCCTATTATGTAATCTAAATCGATATTTAGCCCAAACTCTTGGTGCTGGACCTAGATGATAATTGGTCGGTAAATAACATGTCCACATCATGCCCCACAAGAACATGGGCTTAGGCTATCAGCAATCGTTATAAGGTCTTCAAAATCCAAAACTGGGCTGCCCTAGAGGCAGAAAATCCCAAAAGTCAGACGAAGACGGGTATTTACATTGTACTCTAAAGTGTTTTTCATATTATTTTTTATATAAAAAAAATGTTAAATTAACCATTTTAATATGATTAAGTTAAAAATATAAAATAAATATATTTTAATATAATTTTAAATAAAAAACATCTTAGGTGCTGAATCATGACACCCAACACAACATCCCTTTGCATCTCGAACCTAACATTCAAGCAACATGATTAACATTCAAGCAACATGATTAGATTTATTTTTTATTTTTAAGGGTGTAATAATTAGAGCATAAGATTTAGCATGTTTTGATCAGCTTCAACGAGATGGAGAACAATAAGAGAAATCATGAGAATTGAAGCAACCAAAGATTTTGAGATGGCAATCACTACAGGGATTTAGATTAACTATAGCCCTTTGTTGTTTTAACTTCAAATTTTAGAGGAAGACTGCTTATTTATATCAAGGGAGTGAGGCACGGTGATGAATAGGTTGTGCGGCCGCTAGCTGCCGCCGCATGAGGCAAGAGCTGCCCATTCTCGCGGGTTGTCCGTGTTAGATAGGAAACGAAAGGTGGCGTGCTACTTGTTGTCGTAATGTGTCAAGAATGACAAAATCTAAATGGAGAAAGCGCAAGCATCAAGGATACATGTCGTCTGAGTTATATAGAAGAACATATATAGTTTGCAAGATCTAATCCGGAATTTGACCTAGTTTAGAATTATGATAGTCTGATTGATAAGTTAAGATGTGATTTATTTATTAAATTGAAGTTAATTATTTTATTTAAAATGATATTTTTTTAAAAAAAATTATTTTATTTTAAATTAACTTGGTCAAATTTAATATAAATTTAGTCTAATTAACTAAATTATAAGTGAATCTATTTAACTATTGAAGTTGCTAGTGAATATCCAAAACAATTTAAAAGTAAACTCTATTCAGATTATGTTACAGGTCAATCTTCTATCCAAATCAAATTTAACATGTGTATATTTCTAGAAAGATATTTTTGCTCCACATTTACACAATAAAAATGGATGTTGATATATTACTACGTGTATTATTTATTTGATGTTTAAGAAGAGACAAATGAGGATTATATCTTTACATAATTTTGGGCTGTTCAACTATAATCAAATTAAATGTTTAGTAATGTTATACTTTTTAATTGAAAATATCTTTTTATATTTCTTTTTGTTTTTAACATCAATAATTTAAAATAATAAAAAATATCAAAAACATGAATTTAATATTTTTTAAATAAAAAATAATTTAAAAATCAATATCAACCACGGAAAAAAAAGGCTCCCTTGTTAAGAGATTACATATCGAAAACAAGTACAGTTTTTAGATAATAGAAAACAGAGTAAAATTACAGAAACTTTATAATTAACAGTAGCAACCTGATTTTCCGGTTTACATATAAGAGCAGCATATTTTCTTGTATATTATTAAACCATGAGATGCTCGAGATTTGCTTCAAGGACACTTGCGTCTGCCGCCATGGGTAGTCAAGCTGGCGTAGCAGGGGCAAGCGTCATAGTTGCCGGCCGTTCCTGGAGGCACACAGCTGCATCTCGAACAGCAAGTCCCACATGCTCTCTTGCACAGGCGTGGCCTAGATGATAGCTGGCACCTTGCCTCGCAAGCGCTACCACAATCTGAGAAACGAAACCAGACGAGCATCATTAAGTATTAACGTTCTTTTAAAAAAAAATTGTGGGGAGGTACAACTGATAGATCATATTTTAAACATTTAACTTGGCCAGTAAATTATATTATGAAGATTGAGATTACCGATTTTCGTAGGAGGGGAACTCGCAGCCAGATTTGAGCTCACCTGCATCAATACCAAGCAACATATTACTTAGATAAATGATATATAGCTAGCGAGACTTCACGTCGGGGAGCAATCAATATAAAAATTAAAGGGAAAAACAAGAATCAAAGAAAAGATAATTTGAAGTGAAACACTACTGTATCATGATCAGCCTCGGCAAGTTGGAGAACAAGAAGAGAGAAGAAAAGTAAAGCAATCAGAAACTTGGTGATCGTAGCCATTGATAGAGAACACAGGTACTGCAACGGAGCTCTCAGTCTCAAATTGAAACCTTAAACCTTGGCGTGCAAACCAAAGAGAAAGGGCCTTGGTATTTATAGCCATAGATGGTAGTAATGAATAAAGAGGCCGAGGTAGGTTTATGGAGGGACCAAATATTCTCGAAGTATTATTCCTATTTTACGCAGGGAAAAAAAGGTGGTATGTAAGTATACGATCAGTATTGAGTTGTTAGGGACGTACGAGTTGAGCAGAGCCCTCGGAATCATCTGGGATGAACGAGGAAAGGGTCGAAAGAAATCTTGTGATTCCTTAGTGGATGCTCTTACTATCAATGGCCCTGCTGGTGTAATCCTACTTTTGCCTTCGCCAATTATTGTACTCGGAGATGTGGCACATCTTTCAGCATCAGAAAAGGTGAAAAGGAAATCAAAGCTCGGATGAGGATTGAGAATGCGTGAAAGACTAAAATACAAGGAAATAAATAATCGAGAGGCTCGTGTTTAATGTGTTTTTAGATATATTTGCGATATAATTAGTTTTATTCTAAAAATTCCACAAGATAGCAGACTAACAACTGTAGGATTGAAGAGACAAAGCATGGAAGCAGTCACATAAACGATTTATTTGAAGTAAATTAGAGATATATATGGCTTAATTGAGAAATTAAGATTTTTTAATTTTTAAAATTATATTTAAAAATTGTAATATATTATGATTTGATAAATTTTGAATGTTAATAATTGTTAACTGTCATGAATATATGTTCAAATAATCGTTAATTAAAATAGATCTAATTAATAGAATCTAAACTAAATAAAATTCTAAAGAAAAAATATGAAAATAAAAAAAATTGTCAAACAGTATTTTTTTAGACCTAATTTGAAATCACATAACAAGCCGGGCGTCAATCTATGTCATCAGTATGGTCATGTGCCAAACTCCCTGTTCTTTTGTTGAAATCCAATCTTTTGGGTGCCCTTGCAAAAAATCTGTACTCCTGAAAGAGAAGCTGTCCCGTGCTGAATGGAGCCAAACTGTCGACGTCCTTAGGAGGTCATAGCTAGGTTTTAATTTGGTCATAGCTAGGTTTTAATTTAACCAGCACAAAGCTTTAAGTTTCTGACAAGCTGAGAGCCCAAAATTGGTGAGCCTCGCTCGTTTTACCGATTCTATTTATGAAAGAAATATAAAGAAATGACAGGCAGCTATCACTTATGCACTTGAAAGCTTCCTTTAAGAACCCCCCGAGAGTGACTCCTCCAGCTGTACGAGATCATGAACACAGGTGTGCTGTGTTCATGCACTTGATTACATTAATTTGGTAGGAGCCTCGAATATCATGCACAAGTGTGTTTATTTAAAAAAAAATTATGAATGTTCAGATTAATTTACTTATATATTTTTTAATTAATTTTATGAGATTTTAAAATTAATAATTATATAACTTACAGTAATTTTAAAATATATAAAATTTAAATTGATAATCTTTAAAAAATAAATTTAAAATCTATTTAATTAAATTATACTTTTTATATTATTGTTTTTTTTTTTTTTTTGGAGATAGTGATGGACCACCTTGGGAATTAGTTAGATAGTGAAGGTGCTTTAATAATTGTTCCTAGGCGAGTGATTTAGGATGGGGATTAAGGTACCTTTTGGATGATATTTTTTAATAATAAAAGAAAAGCACAGCTCCTAAGAATGGCTTATTTATTGAGAGGTGAAATAAAATATGCAAAAATCTCACCTTCTCCTTTTTTTATAGTTCATCAAATCACATTCACAATCACCTTCCAACCAGACAATCGCGTATGTCTTCTTAAAAAAAAAATTCAATCCTCAGTGGCAAGGTATATGATCCCAGTTAGTTTCATATCCCCAAAAACAATTTTTATTTTTTAGTTATGATTGGTTATTATCTTTATATATAAAAAACATATTTTGTTTTAAATAATTTAATAATTTTTCAAACCAAAAATATTTTTTAAAATATTTAAAAACAGAAATAAAAATTAATTATATCAAACACCTCCTCTTAGAAGCGATGGGAGATTTTTTACATGTAAACATGTAAGTAATTGACTATGATATTATTTTTTTTAAAAAAAAAACACCATTCAGGTCAAAGTTTATTTCATCAAACTATGCCATGTCGGTGACTGTTCGAAACATTTACGATTTGAACTAATATTAATTTCTCGATTGTGATTTGTCTACTGTATATGATAGAGCTTGACTCTGCCGTCTTTAACTCGTTTATAGAGCGACGTGACTTGAACAGTATTCTTTGTATCAGACATAAATCTTAAAAAGATTTCGAATTTTTTTTATTAATTTTAAATTAATATATTTTTATTAATTTTAAATTATTTTAATATATTGACATCAAAAATAATTTTTTAAAAATAAAAAATATTATTAACATGTATTTTAGTACGAAAAATTATTTAAATACCAACTGTAATTAAACTGCCCAACAAGCAGAGGTGTTTTGAAATTGTGGTAATTGTTATATTTAAAAGTACATTTATTTTGAAATGCAGTGAAGGAATATTTTTATTTTTTTAAAAAATAAATTTTAATATTACACTATCAAAATAATCTAAAATACTAGGTAATTATTAATTTAAAGTATAAAAATAAAAATAATTTAAATTTTTTTAAAAATATTTTCAAAATATAAAAACAAAAATAACATGGATTTAGGAGGAAGTAAATGCACACAGCATCGCAGGAAAAACGAACAAGTTTAAGTTTAAAGCCACGTTTATTTTCAGGAATTCACTTTTCTAGAAACCATTTTCCTTACTTTTCTATGTTTGGTAAATACATAGAAAGTGAGTCAAAGAAAATTA
This sequence comes from Populus tomentosa, assembly GCA_018804465.1. Lineage (NCBI taxonomy): Eukaryota > Viridiplantae > Streptophyta > Magnoliopsida > Malpighiales > Salicaceae > Populus > Populus tomentosa. The sequence goes on from CM031977.1 coordinate 19,120,184, forward strand.
AATTCTGGTCAAAGGAAATGTTAACGTTAATCTCAGGAAAGAGTTTTCCGCTTTTTATTCTTGGAAAACACTTTCCTCAGCCTGCGTTCTCATGCTTTTTTAACTGTTCATGTTAATTGCATTGTTCAATGAACAGTGCAATTAACATGAACAGTATATTACATACACTGTTCACTCAAAAATAGTGAACAGCGCAGTTCTCTTGCACTGTTCACTTGCCTGCGGGAACTTTTTTTTTTTTTTTAAGTGTGTTATTTTTTTAATATTTTTTTTAAAAAAATAGTTTAGAGTGAATTTTATACCTTAATATTTTATCCAATTTTATTACATGCTAAAAATATTATTAAAATTATAGTTTTTGTCGGATGTATTTTGTATGTAATGGAATTATAAATGGTTTAATGGAATAATAAAAAATATTTCACAAGCTTATTTCTCTATAATATGATATGATATATATAGTTATATTTTATAAAATAAGCTATGTATGAATATAGGATATAATAAAAAAAAAATTCATCATTATACATTTTAGATTTCATTTTTTTTATTGTAAGTGATTAAATATTTTATATATATTAGATAAATTTTTTAAAAAAATTAATTTATTAATAAATTATTTTCCAGTTCATTTTTCATAATACAACCAAACACTGGAAAGTGTTTTTCATAACACTACCAAATATCGAAAAATACTTTTCTGGAATTCACTTTTCAAAAATTCACTTTTCTTAAAATTTATTTTTCAAAATAAATTTACTTTTCTGTAAATAAACGGAGCCTAGAGCACTATTATTTGGTTTTATGTATTTTTCTCGGACTTTGACTACAAATTAATGAACAGCCATTCAAAGGATGCACTTGTCGGCACGTAAAAATAATTAACTACAAAACTAGAAAAAAAATAGGGCTCAACACGATTGCTTCGTTGGTTATATAAATAGTATAATACTTCCCAGCTCTTTTTTTCATCATTTTATTTTTTGATTTGTGTCCTTCAACTTTAATTTTCTTTTATAACATAATTGGATGAAATTAAATTTAAAATCATGGCAGAAAGATTAGATTAAAAAAAATGACTTAAATGTAAAGTAGGGATAAAATACATGACTAATTCTAAATTTGCAAAACTTTTCACCTTCATCTTTAATGTTCTTTTAATTAAATTATTTTATGACATAATCAGAAATAATGGTAGAAAGATTAGCTTTTTTTTTTTAAAAAAAAAAAAGACTTATATGTAAATCATATATAAAATACATGGCTTATTTCAAATTTATAAAATTTTCATTTTAGTTTAAAATTTCATTCTATTTATTTTTTAAATTTTAAATTGAAAATAAAAAGCTTCTAGAAAACAATAAAAAGTAATAATTTTTATTAGTATCACAAAATTAACAATTTAAATAGCAAAACTTAGTGTAAAAAGTTTTAGTTCAATGAGAAAAATTCGATAATGATGATTTTTAATGTTTAATTTACTTGAAAAATAATTAGTATTATTTTTGCCTTAAAAGTTTAGTCTGGGTTTGTTTAGATTTTTAAAATTTAACTGGTTTTTTTAATGATTTTAAAATGTTTTTTTAGTTGATATGTAATTTATAAAGGTTTTTTCTAGTGATTTTGAGTTTTTTTTTTTTTTTTTTAGTAAAAACGACTATAAATTTTGCACTGTCTAGGATTGCATCCTAGACCACACTAGTCCTGGGACTTGACGTGCAAAACAAAGAGAAAGGGTGTTGGTATTTATGGCTACGTTTTGATAGCAATGATTAAAGGGGCCGAGGTGGGTTCATGAAAGCACCAAGCATTGTCATATTAGTATTTTATATATATATATATATATATATATATATATATATATATAATGTCACGCATAAGAAGGCAAAACAAAGTGTTGCGTCAGGATTGAGTTGTCAGGGATATCTGAGCCAGGGAAGGGTCCAAATGAATAATAAAAAATTATTTTTATATTAACATATTAAAAAATTATTAATTTTAAAAAGATACTCAATCCTTTAAAAAAAAATGCAAAAACAATCATGAATTTTAGTAGTAGATGTTCCATCTACTGGTGCATGGTACTTTTGCGTTCTGCTTTTTCTTTTTTTCAATAACTTGCACACTTTCATGAAATAAAGAAATTAAAAACCTTCTCAATCATTAGGAAAGAGTTAAAGGAAAAAAATTCAGACATGCACGGCGCATAAAAGTTTAAACAAAATAAATTAAGAAAAAATCAAGAACAAATATCAAATAGACAACCAGATTATTGAGATATTATCAGTTTTGCATCTAAATTATTGGATTATTTTGATATCTCAATTAAATACTTATATTGACCAGTTAAAACTACATGTATAATTAAATGGTATTTATATTATCATCTCGTGGATTGTTAATTTTTATTCCAGGCAGTCCACTAGACACTCGATGCTCATGTGTCAAACTCCTTGTTGTTTTGTGACAGCCTAATCTCTGCTGGCGCCTCACAAAAACTATAGCATTGCTAGTAATGCCGTCCCGCTGTAAAGGTAATATTCAGTAATATCATGTTAGTTATTTTTTATTTAAAAATATATTAAAATAATATTATTTTTAATATTAAATCAATTAAAAAACATGCGCCGCCACCCATGTAGAAAAACAGTGCCAGAATGGTGATGTCCTAAGGAGGTCTTATCTACTAAAAATGTAGGCTTTAAATTTAACTCAGACACAACGTTTTTATTGTGTCTGAGTTTGATCGATCAGTGGAGAATTTAACTCAGCACAATGTTTTTAATGTGTACGAGTGGATAATTAAGTTCCTGACAAGTCTGGTCAGATCACTCGTGCAGCTTGTTAATTTTATGATATTAATATCATTATTATTATTATTATTATTATTATTATTATTATTAGACCTGCACTAATCCAACATATTGATCTAGTAAACTCATTTTAAATTATTTTAAATTGAACTAAAATACATTGACATGTTTTTAATTAACCATGTTTTAATGATCCAGTTGTTTTTGTTGGATGTAACCGGATCAATTCTGATAATTATATATATATATATATATATATAAAGCAGTAATAATTTAATAAAAATATTGATTTAAAAACTCATGAGTTGATATAATAATTAACTCAAATTATTTTTTATTTTGATTATAGAATTACGTTTTAAAAACAATAACCAATAGTACTACCTCTTTTATTTGTGAAAAAAATAAAATCATGCAACTATCATGCGATGGTTGGCATTGTGATAATTTTATTATTATAATTTTTAAAAATAAATTTAGAAAAAAATATAAACTATAGAATTTTTATAATTAATATTTTTTTAAAAAATAAGTGAGACTCATGCAAAATTATAATATATATTAATTAATCAAACATTTTAACATTATAATTAAAGAAAAAATAATTTCAACTGCAATTCATCTCAATGCCAAATATATCCTAAAACTTCTTAAAAACCTCCTAAAAAGTGACTCCGACACATGTACATGATCACACCATAATAAAAGCTATAAATTATAATTTTTTTAAATAATATTTAAAGAAATATTTTGTTAATATAATATATATATATATATATTAAAAATTATAGTTAAAACAAAATACAATTACCATAGTTATTAAACTTGGTCATAGGGTTGACCCCGCTAAAAAACTAGGTCTTGGATTACATGGGTTAAATTGGGTCAATCTATATAAAAATAAAAAAAAATATTTGAGATTTTAATATTTTATGTGGATTTATACTATATATAGCTATCCTATATGGAAAAGATAAGAAACATGTGTGTGTATAAAAAAATTAAAAAAATATTCACATGAATAGAGGCTATTTACATGGTTATCCCACATGAAAAAATTTTAAAATATTTAATGTGAATAAAGACTATATATAAATGGTTATCTCACATGCAAAAAATTAAGAAACTCTTCACCTGAACTAAGGCTATATATAGCAATAAGACATGAAAAAAATAATAAATATTTCATACGGATATACACTATAAATATAATCATTTCACATAAAAGTTAAAAAAATATTTAAGGAAATGTAGGATATAAAAATATAAAATGGGTATTTATAAATTAATTTTATATTTTTTGAGTTTTTTTTTTTAAATCTAATCTCATATAAGTTATACTAGATTATTTAGATGGTTGTGATTGCTTTTCAAATAATTTTTTATGTTAAAATATATATCAGTAATTTTTTTATTTTTTAAAAATTATTTTTAACATCAACACATTAAAATAATTTAAAAACATTTAAAGTATATTAATTTAAATTAATAAAAAATATTTAAATATTTTAAAAAATATTTTTAAAACATAAACACATCCAAAATTATAAACCATGTAGCATCCCAAGAAGCTCCCAAAAGTGACTCTGCCAGCTGTGCGGGATCGCACCACAGCTGTCTTATGTTCATGCACCTAGTGCTAGCACGCACGAACTACATTAATTTAGCAGGCATGTCCAAAAAATCATGTCACGGGTAATTTTGTTTTTCAAGATAGTAAAGGTCCCACCGAAGGCCCTTGATATTTTGTTCGGAGGCTAAGTAACTTGGGTTGGAGATTAGGGTCCTTCTGGATAATGTTTGTCCATGCATGATAAAAAAGATAAGCATTGGCACTAGGATCGATCCTATCTTTATTCTTCCACCTGTCATATGTACCTATCAAAAAACATTAAACGGGAAGGCAAGTTGGCGAATTTACTGTGCAAATATAAGCATTTTACTACGTCCTGTAACAATATAATTACTGTCTTGTCATCCCCAAAAAAAATCAACGGTCCTGGTTTTGGTAATACCAGTGAAAGTATTTTGATATTTTATCATTATTAAAAAATTAGTAAAAAATATAATGTCCTTTACAATTTTTTAAATATAGTAAAATAACTCAATTATTTCCAAATCAAGATTTTTGAAATTGACAGATAATGATATTTGTCTTTTTACTTTTTAAAAACAAAATAAAATGACAACCTTACCTTAAAACAAAAAAATAAACATGTATTCGGGGGCCTTTTAAAATAGAGAGTCATAGAGTTTTCTTCTTTTAAAATAAAACCAGCTCACAATATTTAAATATTATTTTTTTATAAAAAAATTAATGTAGACCCGCGAAGTAACGCGTGGCAATGTCCAGTAAAAACTCTATAATGAAATCTGTGTATCAACTGATTAGATAATCGAAAATTATCCCTAATTAATTTGTTTAAAATGTCATTGGTGGCTATAGATTTTGTCACACTCCAATTCTTTTGAAATATAAGCATCCAAGTACCTCGAAATTTAAGTTTCTCGGTCATTTAATACAAAAGTTTACTTTATCAAACTGCGGGACGCCATCGACATTAATTCGAAAACATTTACGAATTACTTAGACTCGAGAATTAACATGAACGCAGTTTTTTTTATTTATTATTTTTATAATTGCTATTTTTCCCCTCTTTCCTCCCTTTTTTTCCTTTCCAATTTTGTTCTCTTTTCTTCTCAATACCAATCTATTTTTCTAACAATCAAACCAAGTCAATTAAATTAAATAAAAATAATTTCTATATAATTTAATTTTAAATTCAGACTAAATAAAAAGTTAAGTCAATAAATTTTTTGATATCAATTTATTATTTTTTTCAATTTCTTTCTCAAATGTTTTCTATTAGTTTACCATATTATTTTAAAACCCAACAAGTTAACTCATGATCATTTAAACAAAAAGCCAATTTCATCTCATAATTTGATATTGTTTTACTGATTGATCAGGATATTTTTAGACTAACAAAGTCAATTTGATTATATTAAGATATTTCTCATACAATTTAATTTTAAAATCATATAAAAAAATTAATAAGAAAATTTCAAGATTAACCTAGTAATTCAAGTAAATATAAAATAATTTTTTATTATTTAGATATTTTTTATTATATTTAAAATTCTTTTAATCCGATCGTCACAAAAAAGTGCGGGCATGGAAACTAGCTGCAAGTAAAATATTACTTTTGAGTGTGATTGTTCTTTTTTTTAAAACATGATATACTATCTTGTGTTTAATGAATATATCAAAAGATAGAAAATTCAAAATACAATTACAAAGAAGAAAATACAAATATACTTAAGAACCATCTTTCAATGAGAGCCCATTAGTGCTTCTTCGCTATCAAGAACATAAATGTCTGAATAAGATCGGAGTGGTGAACTTTGAATTCAATTTTTTTATCATCCCAAGATTTGAAAGTTACTGAAAGTCAGGTTAGATTTTTTTGTTTTGGAGAATTTGGTTGGTCGATCAATTGGTCATGATTTGGATTTAAATTTTGCGCGCATAAAATAAAGAAAAGTAAACAGAACTTTCCAAATAAAATTCTACATTTGCAATTACAATTTATCACAAATAATTCAGAACATATATTACAAACAAAAAGAAAAAGGAAATTAAGGAAAGTACAGCTTAATATCTATTATTCAAACTCCGATGATTATTCTTGTTGCATAACTTTTAATAAGCAGGCAAAGGCTGATTTCAAGGACACTTGAGTCGGCCACCTCGAGTAGTCATGGTGGCATAGCAAGGGCAGGTGTCATGGTTGCCGGAAGTGCCTGGGGGGACACACTTGCATCGTGCACAGCAAGTCCCGCAAGCCCTCTTGCAAAGACGTGGCCTAGAGGATAAGGAACACCTAGCATTGCAAGCGCCACCACAATCTGCTTATAAATGCACGAATAATTTTATTAAAATGTGCTGATGTTCAAACAATAATTTAATTCGATCTGGATATATACATATATTAACCAATGAAATAGTTGCCATTTGACCAACTGACGACAACTGTGGGCAGGTTGAACAAATGACGTACCGATATTCTTCCCATGAGTATAGCTTGCAGCTTGAATATTCGAGTTCACCACCTGCACCAATCATCGATCAAACGCCATGTTATTTTGTATAATCTTGGAGGGTTCGACCTCAAAAACAACGAGAAAGAAATCAACTTGACAACACTCGAATCTAGAGGAGGAAATAAGCTGTATATAATAAGAAACAACACTCAAACCTTCTGGTCAGCTTCAACAAGGTGGAGCACGAGGAGAGATGCGACAAGAAAAACAATCAAAAGCTTCGATATAGCCATTGCTAGAGCTTTAACTAGACGATTCCGAGAGAACTTTTAAGTTTGTCTGGAATTGAGTTGAACTCTGCTTGTTTGATTGCATGAAAGGAGAGATAGGGTGTCGCTATTTATAGCCAGAGCACGATCAGCGAATTCAACTAGGTGGAGTAGGTGCATGGAAGGACGGGACATCCTGCTGGCATGCACATACGAAACCGAGAGCTGGTCTCCCACAAATTATAATATGGTAACTTGTTACTTGTTATTAGGACTTGGGGATGGGATATATGGAGCAGTTGTTTTGTTGAGGTTTTTTTCAAAGAAAACCATAAGCATCCCTGCTTACCTACACCGAGTATGCTTGAGTGTATGTATCCGAACCCATTAATAGTTTAATTAATTAATTAATTATAAAACATGCCTTTTATAGTCCAAAATCGCTTCCATAAATGGCAAGACTAATCATTTGGGAATTTTCCAAATGAGTCGTAGAAAATGCTTCGTTTTAATGTAAGTGTGTGTTTGATATTGATACTAGTTATCAAACTCAAGAGCCATAAATAGCGGGTTATTTTTTAAATTAAACTCAATTATATAATTATTATTTTTTATTATATAGTTAAAAAAATATTTTTTAAAAATATATTATTAAATTTTAAAAAATCCATGAGTCTATTAACAAGTTTAGAAAGTTTAACTTTTATTTTTTTATTTAATATTAAGTTATTAAGTTTCATAATTTTTTTATATAAAATTATCATAATCTTAAAAAAAAAATCTAAGTATTGGTTTGATGTTTAATTTTATGATTGTTTATTTTTGTTATCATATAGTTAATAAATAATTATTTAGAAAAAAATAAATAATTAATCCCAATAAAATCTATTATATATTTTATAAATTTAATAAGTTAATTTATGAATTTAACGAGCTTATCTATTATACCTTATATGATTTTCTTTTTAGTTTTTAATTCTTTATGTGACAGCTTTTATAGGATACGTACTACCTTGGTCAGATGAACATTCGGGGAGCTACAATAATTACAAGCTTAGCTAGCGCCATACCTGTAGGAGGAGATACCATACTGACTTGGCTTTGGGGTGGTTTCTCCGTGGACAATGCCACCTTAAATCGTTTTTTTAGTCTTTATTATTTACTCTTTATAATCATTTTTCTTTGATATTAATTTAATATAAAAATAAAATTTATATATTTTTTATAGGATTATTATGATATTCAATCAACAATTTTTCTTAAGTTTTGTGCTTAATTTAATATTATAATAAAATTAAATAAATTTTTTTTACAAAAAAAAAAATATACTAAACTCATTGAAGTCTATAAACCAAATTGCAGGGTAACTAGTCGATTTAATCTGATACTATTTTAATATTTTAAAAAATTATTTTTTTAATTGTTTTTTAAATAATGCCAAGTTTTTACTAATTATCCAAGTTATCTTTAAATTTATTAAATTAAATAATTTATTTTGAATCATCTATCATATAATTTAATTCAAAAATCAAGCTAAGTGGATAAATTTTAAAATTAAACTACATGATTAAGTTTAATATCAATGCTAAAAAAGTCCCCACACTTTTAATATTTTATTTTAAATTTAGAAAAAGAAATTGTATGATACGTAGCATACAAATGTACTGGTGGATACTAAAAATTCACTGGGTCTACCGAACTGCTTTTAATTTGTTTTATTTCGAAAAAGAGAGTTTCACGTCAAGGACAAATTGGCTTTGCCAGATTACTCGCACTGGACTCTGGAGGGTTAAGTTGGACTCATTTTGACTACAAAGTAAGTTATTAATTAAGCCTGATTTATAATTCAAAATAATATAGTTTAAATAGTTATATTTTAAATTTAATTTTTAAATATTACTAATTTAAATTTTATATATTTCAGAATTATTGAAAACTTATATGATTATCAGTTTTAAAATTAATTTTATATATTTCAGAATTATTAAAAATTTATATAATTATTAATTTTAAAATTCATAAGATTAGTATATATAAATTAACTGAATACCAACTATAATTAAAAAATTAAGTTTTTTTATGACTTGATTATAAGTTTTTTTGTTTTTGTATTTTAAAAGTGTTTTTAAAAAATTTTGATTTTTTAAATTTTTTTTATTATTTTTAAATTAATATATTTTTAGTATTTTTTAATTATTTTAATATACGGATGTTAAAAATAATTTTTTAAAAATAAAAAAATATTATTAATATATATATTTTAATATGAAAATATATTTAAAAAATAATTTAAAAGTAATTTAGCCACACTATATAACAAATTTTATGTAAGTGAGTCAACCGAAAGATGCTGACAACATAAAGACAAGAGACTTAAAGCTGTAATTTTTCCATCAATCTATACAAAAACCGTACCAATTATCGCAGTGCACTGAATAGAGTTTATCTGCCGACACATTGACATTCAAACTTGGTTGCTTAACCTTCAAAATTAAGAAAGGGACTGCTTTCCCAGCATGATATGCCCAAGTGAATTGTATACTGTTCACTTTGCTGAAAATTTCCTCCACGCAAATGCTTAATTTTCACTTGAATTACTTATTGATGCATATACATTTTATTTATTTATTATTATTGCGGGACTGTCTTTCGAAGCATGCTCAAAGAGAGGATTACGACGCGAACAAGCACTGAGTTTAGATTAATAAGAGTTTGATAAACTATCAAATTTATTATTTTTTTAATATTTATGAGTTTGATAATTTACTAGATTTACTGATATTAGATCTATATTTTCTTTTTAACTCTAAAAAAATCTCAAGTTCCTAATAAAATTATGAGTCAAAAATACTTTATTTTAACAAGCCAAAAATATTTTTACTCTATGAGTTAGATATATTTTTTCATAACAAGATAAATATTTTATTCTGATACATAAGTTTTATCTTAATAAGATATATAAAGATATCTTATCTTAACATTTGAAAAAAAATTATCCTGATAAGATAAAAATAATTTACTAATAAGTTAATTTTTTTTCTAGAAATAAAAAAAAAAACATTGGGGGTTATAAAAAAAGAAAAAGATAACCTTTAGGAGGTTCATTATTTTCTTCTCTATATTTATTATATATTCTAAAAAGTTATTTTTTTAAAAAAATAATTAATCTCTTCAAAAAAAAATAATTTAATTGTTTGAGAATCTCCAAATATATATATATAATTTTTTTTACAGATAGTAAATATAATTAATCACTTAGCTAGTAATGTCCATGACTGATCGACGGTCATCCCATGTATCAACGTTATCCTACAAAATGTTTTACCCAAAATTGCTTTATATGTCAAAAGATTAATGACCCAAAATTTTTTCCCGAGAAGAAGAGAATTGGTGAGCCTCAGTCATCCTTGAATTACTTTGTAGAAATGGAAGGTTTTTTTTTTTTTTTTTTTTTTCCGTTTTACAATAGTTTCTCATTTTCTTATGATGAACAAGTTAATCTAAAAATTATCCAAGGGCCTGTTGAGTTTGGCCTTATTTTCTTAATAAAACAGGAAAGTCTAAAGAAAAAAAAAAAGTTGCTTTACAGAGAAAAATATTTTATTTTTTAATCAAAGCTAAAGTAGACTTTCTGTAAAAGAGTTCTTCTATATATAAAAAAGGGGATAAAAGATATTCTATAAGGAAAAACAAAACAATAAAGATGCCAGTGACAAATAGGAGGAATCATCAATCACTGCCATCACACATCAGCTGTGATGGGTCTACACTTTTTTTCTTTTATTTTCTTTATTCGAACTATAATTGATATTATTTTTTAAAATAATTTTATATTAATTTAGTATATTTATTGATTTTTTTTCCTTTTATTGATAGTTTATACACAATGCACACACTGCCGGATCATTTCAGAAGCAAACAGCTGTACAAGATGGGCCTTGACAATGGTGCATGCCACAATTATACGAGATTAAGCTAAAGAGTCTGAGAGTGCAGTAAATGTATTGTTTTAAATTGTATTTTGTTCATAAACATATTAAAATAATTTATTTTATATTTTTTAAATTTATTTTTAATATTAATACATAAAAAAAATTAATTTTTTTTTAAATAATTGTTTTTTAAAATTTTAAGCAAATAACTTTTTGACTGCTCGAGGACACTATGATGCCACGTAAAAGCATTGATGGGGTCACTAATTAGCCGTTTCGATGTAAAGTGTGGCAAACTATACTTGAAATGTAGAGAATTCAACCGAACTCACCAAAAGTGATTAAGGCATGAATTATATATATAAACACTTAAAATTATTATTTTAATTATTATTTTAAAACCCAACTTCATCCAGTAACTTGATTTGGTGAATTGAAATAGCTGTGTGATGTAGACTGGGTTAAGTTTTAATAATAATAATAAAATAAAATAAAATTAACGTAATATAATCAAGTTAAAAACTTAAATTAATTTAAAACCTGATCAATTTAGAAAAAATCCAGTAAAAACAGTTTTTTTAAAAAATTAATGTTAACTTAATTTTTTATAAAATAAAAATAAAAATTAATTTAAATCAACCCGGTCAATCAATCTAACCACTACTTGTTTCAGTTGTTGAAAAACCATGCTTAAAACCACCGACGGATCTCATTTCTAGGTGAGTGAAAGTGAGAAAAGGATAGAAAGGTGGGATGCCACAAGTAGGGATGTGCATTATTCAGTTCAAAACCAAAAACCAAAAATAAAAGATTATTTCCCTTTCTTTCGATCTCTATTATCAAGAAATAGTCAAGAAATTACAATTTTTAATTAGAAATTCCTAGAAAAAAAGAAAAGAAAAAAAGAAACCTAACCAAACATTTTGTTTATACAATTCGGTTTTTCATAAATTCAGTTCGGCTTCGCATTTCAAAAACCAAACTAAATAAACCAAAAACCAGGGAGTAATCCATCAAGAGAAATTAACTCCGTTCGTGAAAATATTTCTATTTAACTATTAAGCTATCAAAATGCCAGCATAAAATGCGACCCAATTTTACAGACCACCTACTACAACTCTAATGCCTACAAAAGATAGAACAAGCGTTGCACGCACTATCTGGATGGCTAAGAGCAACCAAAGCTAGCATCGTCCCACACTTCGCAGATTTTGCAAGGCAGACTAGCTTACACAACTCCTGAGGGGAGCCTTAGAACAAGCTGTCCACCAAGAACACTGCATTTATCCAAGCATGTGTTAGATGGATCATAAAGAACGTAATTTATATTTTCCAAAAAGAATGGCCATTACTCACCTCTTGACGTAGTAGTAGCAAAAATCGGCGAGAATGAAAGTCTGCACAATTTCTGAAAGTAGGACCATAAGAGGCCACAATCCATAGCCCAGTGCTGTCAATAGGCGTCCTCGAGTGTCCAGTACCTGTATATAGATATGAAATGCATCCTCAGATATTCGTGGCTACTTAACTGATACATGCTAAAACCATCTTCCCCTATGATTTGGCACAACTTCAAGCACTAAACACAGCAGAGTAACAAAGAATTTTACATGAAGCTTAATGAGACATATATTTAAGCATTCTTTTACACTTGAGGCATATGCACAATGCATCGAGCGTGTCCACGTGGGTACGGATGGACAAGCAGAAAATTGATGTGTATTTGTGCCTAAAGATACAGGAGGGTGGGTATCATTACACCCAAAAAATTGTACATGGTCATCCATGCATCACAAAAAAATGAAATGCATGGGGAAAATAAGTACTTCTTTAGGCAGTTATATTAGTGTGTACTAATCAATCTTGTGGACAAAACATTACTCTATATGAAAGTCCTCTGCCTAGTGTTGGGCGAGTGTGCTATGGCGACAAACATCTGATGGTAATCGGTGATGCCAAGATGGATAATAAGAATAGTTCATAATACAAGGGCCATGCAATTTTCCAACAACATAACGAAGTTATATCCCAAAATCTATTATCTGCATTGTCAAACCTGGAGGACCCAATGTGCGCAACCCAAGAACCTGGCAACTCCAAGCGCAAATACATAATGTGCCGTGAAGGGTTCAACAATCTGAAATAATAAGAATGAAAGAAAGATGAGCAAGAATAGTCGTGTAAAGATCATGTACACATTAAAAGAAACAACCCAACAATAGCCTTTATTTGGGCATTGATTAAGAAGAAAGTTAGTAGGCGCACATGTTATTCTCAGCCATACCATTGTGTTTTGCATTACTCGCAGCTGAGGCAACACTGAAATAGATTCAAGGTAAACACAAAAGGCCCAGCAAATCCTGTTGACTATGTTGTGATGTGTTCTTGGATGCATATACAAAGCTAGCACAGCACATGGTATCACCTGTTAGAAAGGAGAGAAGGCACATAGTACGTTAAGAAAATACAACAAAGAGCAAACTGAGACAAAAAAAACCCGTGATCAAACTACATTGGAAATACAACAAAGAGCAAACTGAGACAAAAAAAACTCGTGATCAAACTACATTGGAGGCCTGATTAAAAGAATGAATAAGAACTACCACACTGTAAGCAACTGGTACTGCTTTTTTTGCGGGTTCAAGACACAACAAGGCTAAGTATGAATCTTCCAAATTGATGATTACACCAATCTGAAATCTAGAATGCACAGAGAGCTGACCAACCATTTCAATAGGCACATATGAAGATGGTTAGTTTAAACTCATAGTATAGTCAAGGTTGTTTAGACTTACAGGATGAGCTAACTGATTAAAGACCTGTGGAAAAATTGCAGTTTAACTTACATGCTAAAATAGGCACACTATCAGGTCCCTTATCACGATTGTTTTTGGTTAAACACATTTAAGTATGGTAAGCCATAGTGATTTGTAATCTTGTTAAGGGCACAGCAAATTCAGGTATATTTAACTTACTGGACTGGATTAGCTAACTGATCAAATACCCATGGAAACATTGAAGTTTAACTTACATGCTAGAATATAATTACTCAATAATCTTTACATCCCATGAAATCTCCCAAAAAGAAAAATAAAATAAAATAAAATAAAATCTACTTATGGATTATTTCAGTTCAACAAATGCATATGACTCACCAAATAGTAAATTGGAAAGTTATCTTTGCCTTCCATGTAACTGGACCTCAAGTTGAAACGGATCATATAGATTACCCAAAGGGTTGTCAGCAACGTAGCTGAATCAAGCAGAGTGTGTATGTCATACTCCATGACAAAACTGCAATAGAGCCTAACAGCTAAAAATATAGCTGTTAGCTCCTGTGATTTCAGTGAAAGTCCTGCAAAGAGCTACAATTAGAGAAGACCAGGATAAAGACAAAACAAAGGCCAGAGCTGTGTTGGTGCAAATTAGAGAGAAAGAATGCATGCTTAGTTGCAATGAGTTACATGAACGATATTGAAAATCACTACAATCACGAGACAAATAGTAGCATCGACCAAGCAATTATCTATACATGATAATTGATACGACGAAAATTAATCTTGTTTTTCTTCAATAAAAGCTATTTATCCTAAACTAGCAATTTAGATCTTCACCCCTCAAAATAAATTCTTGACACTCCATAGACTTCCCAAATCAAAGGATAAATCACCATATACAGAAAACAAGAAGATGACCTCGCCAAGTCACAATGCAAGATTGGCATAAATGATAAACCCCATGACTACTGCACCAGAGCCCTATCATTTTAAGCAAAATTTGACTCAGTTTTCACGGTCTAAGATTTTCAGCCTGAAATATCAAGCAAAACCCCTTTTCCTCTCTCACACTAATTTAATCAGGAGACTCAATAGTCCTCTTCAATGGTTAAACAGAAATAATCCCAATAAACCAAACCTCTTACACTTTACAGCCACAAGTAAAACGAAAATGATCATAAAAAAAAAAACCAACTACATTTTACCTACAACAGCTTAAGAAATCAATTAGACCAACAAATCAAGAAAAAAAACCCTGACTCTTTAGCTAATCATAAAGTTTCAGAGAGATGTTTCATATTTATTACCAGCACAAGTCTTCTCCTTCATGAGCTTGTAAATAAGAACAGAGATTCCAATAGAATGAACAACCTCAGCAGCAACAAAGAGGTTATCATGATCACGAACAACCATTCTAAGAAAAACCAAAGCCGCCAAACCTGAAACCACCGCTAAAAAAGCCTTCATCTTTGGTGGTTGCCTCCTTACCCATCTCACCACCGCCTGTATCGACCTCCTCGTTGCCTTCATTCTGTTCCTCTCCTCCTCTAGCTAAGACTCCTCTCCCTCTCCCTCTCACTCTGCGCTTCTAATTTTGATGTATCAGTCACGGGACAGTGAAGTGATAATGTAAAATGCATATGTTGCTGATGTTGTAATAAATATTCGATCCGTGGATAGTTGATGCCTAGAGAAGAGGTACACGTGTGAAGTATAGGAGGGAAGTCTTTCACCAATGTGAGTTATGTTAATACAGCACGTGGAGTGGTGGAGAGTTTGGTAAGAAGTAGAAATTGAATGTCGAACTACTTGTGTTTTGTTATTGTTTTGAGAAAGAAATATATTAAAATAAAAATTAAAATAAAATATAGATAAAGATATCAAATAATTTGTTTCATGGGTAATTTTAAATTTTTATTTTTTTAACTATTGATCGAACAAAGTATTTGAAAATGTATTTTTTAAATGAAATGTGATTTTTATATATAAAAAAGTTTACAAATATATTGGTTCCTGCTTAGAAAAAATAAAATGAGAAGGGATGATTAAGGATTGCTTGCTTTATTTAAAAGAAGAATATAACATTAAATAACCATAAATCATTAAAATAATAATGTTATATGGTTTATATTGATGTATAATTTAAAAATGTCATATGAGGTTCATTATACCACTTGACTTTTGAATTTAACTACGAAAGTGTTTTTCTTGTTTTCGAGTAATTTATTTTAATTTCTTAGTAAAAATATTTATGTAATGTATTAAATGCCAGCTTTAGCTAAAAGAACACAACAAAAAGTCACCAAATAATTTAATGACGTTAGTTTAATTTACTCAACCTTATAACAAGGACCAAGCCAGCTCCTGGTCTTCAAAGACAATGGGTTATCTTTATTTTTTTTAAAAAAAAAAGGGGATGAGGAGTTAGTTTCTGACTGATAATAAACTAATATATAGTTTTTTATACTAGTGATGAAAAAAAATATTAAATGAGCTATCGATTCTCTGTCTTCCTCTCTACTCATATTACTCTTTATTTTTTATTTTAACTATCAAATTATTTTTTACATTTTCACGTAATTTAATTTAAATTTTTAATTAAAAATTATATATATTTAATATCAGTTTAATCCAAACAACACAACAATAAACTACTAAATAATTTAATGGTTTTGCCCCACTTACTATTTAATCTCAAAACATAATATAAAAGTCACACAACAACCTAGCAAGGATCAAACAACTTAGATTAAGGGTTAATCTATAACTAATAATAAATCAAAGAGTTGTGATGATATCTTTTTTTTTTTTTTTAAGAAAAAGGTGGGATTGAGGATTAGTCCAGCAACCATGAACTAGTGCAGGATGCGTGCTGGATGGTATTTTTCTTTCTGGTAAGGTAATCTCGATTAAGGTGAGGTGGTTGATCTATCTTTTTTGCAAGGGCCAATGGAATCGTGCAATATGGTTGACAAATCTGGATAAAAGCAATTCCCGTTGACCTTGTCCATCTCCCAAAGACGGATGCGGACATGGTACATCTAATAATATATTATTATTTTTATATCCATTGATTTGCAAAAATATCTTTTAATTAAGAATATATTTCAAATAATTTTTTCAAGTAAAAATATTGTCTTTAAAACCATATAAAAAACTTTTTTTTTCAGTTTTTTCATGTAAAATGTAGTTTGCATGGTAAAAGCAACGCGTGGCCAAACGGGAGCTAGCACTTATATTGCATCGAGGGAGACAAGGGAAAATCAAAACATGGAACTGGTCACCTCTGCACTGTCTTCGTATGTATATCCAATAAATAATACTTCGACAGTCAAAAGAAAAAACATTTTTCCAAAGTCAAAGACTCACGGTCAAACTCTACCTTCTATTTGCTTGTTTGCACCCCTGTTTTTATTATTGAAGTCCTAGATGATCGATTCCATGGTATCATCAACCAACTAGCAAGGGAAAACTACCTGTTCATTTTATTACGAGGGTTTTAATATACCTTTTGGTACTGAGGGAATCACATGAAGATTATATATATATATATATATATATATTTTCTTTTAATGGTAAATATCATAGTCCTATTTTAAAGAAAATAAATAAAAGCTCAACATGTTTTTTATTGTTTGATTAAAAGAATTTCAGAAAACAATTAGTAAAGAGAGTTTCAAATAAAAGTTAAAGACAACAAATAAAAAAAAATATAAGAATTTTTCTGAGTGAAAGATATTACAAATGAGAATCTCAAGTTTACAGGTTTTGTTTTTTTTGAATGAATAATCCTCCAATAGATTTATAAAGTTTTAAATATATCATATTTGAGAAAACAAAGTAAAAATACAAAATTATAAAGAAAAAAAATATGAAATTCAAAAATAACATGAAAAGTCACAAAATCTACTAAAACCTGAGCCCGAGAGCAAGATTTTGAAAATCTTAAAATTTGATGGTAGGAGTAGCGATTCTATAAAAATTTGAGCTTGATGTAATGATTATATAAAAAATTATAACCTTTTCAAATCGTTATTTTGATTTAACACAATCAAACTTTTTTTTAAATCTAGACCTATCTAATTAGTTTATAAATATATCCGTTAAACTATCCATATAATCTTTTTAAAATAGATCCTCATTTATTTATAGCATACCCACACATACTTGTTCAAAATCACATATTATCACAAGTCCAACTACATTAATTTTATTCAATTTAGAATTAAAACATGCCTCTATTTTAAACTTATGTCTTTATAAAACCTAAACCACAAATGATTGATCCGAGACCTGGTTCACTCAGGGTCTTTATTGATTTAAGTTAGAGAAAAAAATTAAAGAAGCAAAAATCTAGCTAATCCAATTAAAAATTTGAGTTAATCAATTAGCATATCAAATTTGAATTTGATCAAAACTCAGCTCTTAATTTGTTGATTTTTTTTGTGTAGTAAAAACTACATAATTTTGATTTTTTTTTTTAATAAAATTAAATTCAACCTAAACCAAGTTTTCCAACTATAGTTTTAGAGTTAAAAAAGAAATTTAGCTAATATGGACTTTTATTTAATTTTTTTATAAGCCAATAGACCCTATATTAAAACACCAAACTGAAGGCTGGAATATAGCAAAAGAGAAAACAAAAACACCGGGGAAAACAAACCCCCCAACTAGAACCACCTCACCAAAACAGAGCCTAAACAGCAGTGTGTGTGAGATGGCAACAAAAAGATGGTGAAGTAGAAAACTGCAGAGAGCCAACCCATCCAAAACAGAAAATTTGGCCAACTAAAACCCCAGCACAGATGCAGACATGGAATTAGCCATCGAACATTTTTTAACGAGGAGTCACTAATCTATCTAACTACTCGAGCAAAGTGGAGGAAACTCATACTTGAGGAGAGCCAAGCATCAGAATGATGTTTCATACCTCTATATAATAAACAAACACAGCAACCGCGAGGAGTCCTCGGTTCACTGTGACAGTTTTAGCACAGAAAGAAGTTCCATATGGCATTTGGATCTATGCAAAGCTGCATTGATGATGGCCATGTTCATAAAACTTAGAAAATGATGCTAGACAATGTCAGCAAGTCCACGGAGCAGATCTTTTCACCAAGGGCTCCATTTGTTTGTCTTGCCTCGAATGAAATCATACCAAGATGGGATGGTTCTTCCAGCATCATTTTGGCAACCAAGCACCCTGTAATCGTCGAAGCCAAGATGGATTATCCTTAGGAAGAGTTCATAATATTTGTAAAATCTATGCCCCCTTTGAAGAACTTAGCTGGAATTCACATGGCACCCTCAGACGGTCTCTGTCTTACCTCTGTGTTCTGCATCACTCGTAGCTGAGGCAACACTGAAATGGATTCGAAGAAAGCATTGATCCACCATTTCTATCGGTACATCTCATGATGGCTTTGTTTATACTCGTTTAGGCATTGTAAGCACAAGTAAATGATAAAACCTAGCAGATTTGTTTGACTTGCAGGACGAGCTGGGTAATCAAAGATGTGTGGGAAAATTGTAGTTAAGCTCACATGCTAAAATGGGCAAGCCATTAGATCTTCATATATCACGATGGTTTTTGCTTAAATTCATTTAATTGCTGTAAGCCAGAGTAATTGATATGCTTGTTGGGGGCATAAAAAATCAGGAATTCAACACTTAGATTCTAATATATGATCACCACATAATCTTTACCTCCCATAAAAACTTTTTAATAAACCATGGCCATCCATGCATCATGAAAAAGGAAATACTACGAGAATATGTACTTGTTTAGGGAATTATTTTAGTGTTGAAACTAGAGTGATTGGTCCTGCTAAATGTTGTGTTATTTGTTTTTAAAATGTAAAAAAAAAAGTACTAATGTGTTTTTTATTTGTAAATAAAATTTGATTTTAAATTTAATAAATATAGAGAAATTTCTTTTAAAATATCAGGATAATGATATTTTTGATATGGCGAGGGTTAAGAGCATGTCAAACCAATAACTAAAGTTATAAACCTGATAATATTTTTTAGATGACAATAAAAATATATGTTATAAAGAAAACAATCAAATAAAATTAAAAAAAAATGGATTAAACAAAAACTTGTTAATATTTTAAAAAAACAATTTATATTCTTATTTGAAAACAAAACAAAGTAAAAAATGAAAAGTATTTAATAAAATATATCTAAAACATGTTAATTATTTTTAAATTTTAATATATTATTAATATTTTGAATTAATAACCTAAAAACAAATGTAAATTTAAATTAATTATATTAAAAAAAACAGGTGTGCATACCTGAATTAAGAAGCACAAGCTTACACCCGGACTTTTTTTTTTTTTTTTGATTTACGTAGGTGTCCGGGCCAGCTTGCGCGCACCACGACTAATCCCATGGCTCACTGAACATCCTGCAAACCCAGTGAACATGTAAGGTACCGCGGGGATGACAGGCGTACACGGTGAGGTTTGAACCCAGGATGCAGAGGAAGAGAACAAGTCCCTTTAACCGCTGGGCCAAGATCTCAAGTGCCACCCGGACTTTTTTATTATTATTTATTGTTCACCTCGTCCACTCGTATATTTTTTTTAATTAAGCACACACACCATGCCTGAGGTGGCAGGCAACCTCCGGCGTGCCATTCCCATAATTCATTTATTATTATTTATTTAACAGACTCAGCAGCTTGATCGAATTAGTCAGAATTCAATGAATTTTTAGATACAGATTTTTATTTTTTTTTTGAAAAAAACAGTTATAAACTGATATATCATCACATTCTCATAGAATTACTCCATGATAAAATTTCCACCATCGCCATTATTGACAACCTCGCCCAGGGGCTAAAGATAGCAGACATGATGGTTTTTTGAGATGATTTGAAAGAAGGTGAGAGAGCGCAAATAGTTGTTGTCATTAATGGGTTCTTGGTCTGTGTATATTGGGGTCCTCGGAGTTTCTGTGGAGTTAGTTTCCAATGTTTTTGGGTTTTCAAGCTTTAATCACATTCTGGATACTAATCTCATACTCTTTCGATGAGAGGATTCAAACTGTAATGAGATGTTTTAAGCACAAGACGATAAATTTAGAAATTCAAAAGAATTATGAAAGATCATACACTCATCACGACTTGGTAGCACACATGTCACATTCTGGATACTAATTTACATCACCACACACCACTCAAATCACACACACACAAATATATCATTCTAGTAAAACCAAGAATCTCTCACTTTCCGGGGACGAAGTTTGTGGCATATGCCCAGGCGTTGTTGTTAACTGGGTCAGCAAGGTGGTCAGCCAAGTTCTCCAGGGGTCCCTTTCCGGTCACAATGGCTTGGACAAAGAATCCGAACATTGAGAACATAGCCAACCTACCATTCTTGAGTTCCTTCACCTTCAACTCAGCGAACGCCTCTGGATCGTCAGCCAAGCCCAGTGGGTCGAAGCTTCCACCTGGATAGATTGGGTCAGTGACCTCACCGAGTGGCCCGCCAGCAATTCTGTAACCCTCAACAGCACCCATCAAGACCACCTGTGTAGCCCAGATGGCCAGGATGCTTTGTGCGTGGATCAAGCTCGGGTTGCCCAAGTAGTCAAGTCCACCCTCGCTGAAGATCTGGGCTCCAGCCTTGAACCATACAGCCTCACCGAACTTGACACCGTTGCGGGACAAGAGCTCGGGGAAGACGCATCCAAGAGCTCCAAGCATGGCCCACCTGGAATGGATGACTTCAAGCTCACGGTTCTTGGCAAAGGTCTCTGGGTCAGCAGAGAGGCCAGCAGTGTCCCAGCCGTAGTCACCAGGGAACTCACCGGTCAAGTAGGATGGGGGCTCACCAGAGAATGGGCCCAAGTATTTAACACGGTCTGGTCCGTACCATGGGCTTCCGGAGGGAACAGGCTTGGTGGTTTTCCTCATGGAGACACGGCCATTGCCCATGATCTCAGAGGAGGAGGGGTTGAGCTTCACCGCCTTTCCGGCTAGCGAAGGGGAGGAGAGGGCCATTGTTGCTGCTGCCATTTTCGAGCTGATGAGTAAACGTGTATGTACTTGTGATTTACGATTGAAGAGATGGTGTTTGGTGGTTGTGGGTTGGAGTTGACGGTCTTCTTTTTATATGATCTTGGGGAGAAGGTCCTTATCCTAGGATTTCTATGACTGCACTCTTATTGGTTGCTCACGTTTTCGAAGATCGATTTTGAATGTCGACCTGGCACTCTCTACACCACCTATCATCTCCACGTCATTTTGGCTGCCAAAAAACGTATCCGAAATCTGGAGCAATGTTTCAAGATGTGTTTGTTCCAATAGAAATTTGCCACATATGCTTTTGGTCATCTCACAATCTATCTCTATTAGCTTGGAGGCAGCCATGAAATCTAACTTCATATGTTGTCTAATGTGCTCTACATTATGTTTGTAGCAGTTTTACCTCAAATTAGTGAGAACAGTTAGATTTATTGTTTCCTTCTGGTGGACAAGAGTTAAAAAGCACAAGACATGGTTGGTGTAAATCTTGCATCAATTTATCATATTGATTACAATCTGACAGCAATGCCCAATTATCAGTTTGAGCAATCTCCACCAGATAAAATATAGGCCTCCAAGAAATTCTGGAAGAAGCATGGCTTTAATGCTTCTTGACATGAGAAAAGGATTGTTTTTTGAATGGAAAACTGGCCGGCTGCCATAATAGCTAGAAAACACTGATTGAATCCACCGCAGATGGGGAGTTTCATTAATTTGGTTCAAGAAAAACAATTAATGAAGACGTTTTCTTAAGAAGAAGAAAAACTTGAAGTCATTTGATCGAGATATTCTTGGCTAGACAAGCCACAACCTCTCATTATTTTCATTTCAGCAGATATTTTGTGAAGCCATTCTACCAGCCACTCAATTCTGATAAAATGTATACGTGGAATACTTACAACATCAGAAATGAATCTAATAACATGGTGATTTAGAGGGTGCCAAGTAAGATAATAAGTATAGAGCCCAAAATCTAGGGCCTCCAATGAGATGAGAGATTCAGATACCCGAAGATAAGAGCTTCTGCTCTATAGGTGTAGCCCCGTGTAATCCAAGAATTTAGATACCACAGAGATAAAGGAACTCAAACGCACATAGCTTCCTACAAATACCCCACCTTGCCAATACTCTCCACCACTAAATCGAAAGCTCAAAAAAAAATCTAAACTGCACCCGCTCATCCAGCAATGGCAGCAGCAACAATGGCCCTCTCCTCCCCTTCGCTAGCCGGAAAGGCGGTGAAGCTCAACCCCTCCTCCTCTGAGATCATGGGCAATGGCCGTGTCTCCATGAGGAAAACCACCAAGCCTGTACCCTCCGGAAGCCCATGGTACGGACCAGACCGCGTTAAATACTTGGGCCCATTCTCTGGTGAGCCCCCATCCTACTTGACCGGTGAGTTCCCTGGTGACTACGGCTGGGACACTGCTGGCCTCTCTGCTGACCCAGAGACCTTTGCCAAGAACCGTGAGCTTGAAGTCATCCATTCCAGGTGGGCCATGCTTGGAGCTCTTGGATGCGTCTTCCCCGAGCTCTTGTCCCGCAACGGTGTCAAGTTCGGTGAGGCCGTATGGTTCAAGGCTGGAGCCCAGATCTTCAGCGAGGGTGGACTTGACTACTTGGGCAACCCGAGCTTGATCCACGCACAAAGCATCCTGGCCATCTGGGCTACACAGGTGGTCTTGATGGGTGCTGTTGAGGGTTACAGAATTGCTGGCGGGCCACTCGGTGAGGTAACTGACCCAATCTACCCAGGTGGAAGCTTCGACCCACTGGGCTTGGCTGACGATCCCGAAGCATTCGCTGAGTTGAAGGTGAAGGAACTCAAGAATGGTAGGTTGGCTATGTTCTCAATGTTCGGATTCTTTGTCCAAGCCATTGTGACCGGAAAGGGACCCCTGGAGAACTTGGCTGACCACCTTGCTGACCCAGTTAACAACAACGCCTGGGCATATGCCACAAACTTCGTTCCCGGAAAGTGAGCAACAAGAGAGTTTTTTTCTGTGCTGGCACTTTTGGCTTGTAATGTTAACTTGTGATGTAACGAGCTCATGAATTGAAACTTGCGCTAAAAGTAAACATTCTGTTTGGTCCCTTGAAAAAAAAAGGTCGTTTTTCCTCTTATTTTTCTGCTTCTTTGTTTTGGAAACCACACACACACACACACTATAATAGGCTTCATTTAGGCATCAATCAAGAAGAAAGTCTGCTGTCATCGTTCCCATATTTCCAAAATACATGCTCCATTTTGAAAAGGCTAATAGGAATGCACATGTTACTCTCAGTCATACCTTTGTGTCCTGTTGAACATGTGATGCTGTGTTCCTGGATGAGTAGCACAGTACATGGAATCACCTGTTTGAGAGGAGAAAAGGCTCACGGTACATTAAGAAAAAAACAACATGCAGCAAACGGAGAGGGAAAAAAAAAAACTCATGATCAAACAACATTATAAACAGAATTAGTAATGCTATCTTTGTGCATTTAATCTTGCAAATTGATGGCAATACCAAAGTGAATCCAAGAATTCACATAACACGCTAACCAACCATTTCAGTGGGCACAGATCAGGATGGTTACGTTTAAACTCATTTAAGTATTGCAAGCACAAGTAACCGATAAAACCTAGCAGGGTTACAATCAGGGATGACTTAAAGGGCGAGCTAGCCGATCAAAGACCTATGGAAAAATTGCAGTTTAACTTGAATGTTAAAACACTCACACTGTTAGACCTCATCCCATGATGGTTTTCGATTAAACGCATTGAAGGACTTGTAAGCCAATTGATAATCTTGCCGAGGGCATAATAAAATCAGGAATTTTTTACCTACAGGATTAGCTAACTGATGAAATTCATATGGAGACATTGCAATTTAATGCTTTAACTTGCATGCTAAAATAAGATCACTCCATGATCTTTAAAATTCCATGGGATTTTCGAAAGGAAAAAAAAAGTGCTATCAATGGACTATTTCAGCCCAAAGAACGCAAAAGACTCACCAAATAGTGAATTGCAGAGTTTATCTTTGTCTTCCCCTTAACTGGACCTCAAGTTGAATCGGATCATATAAATTATGCAGAGGTTTGTCAGCAACGTAGCTGAATCAAGCCTCAACACAAATTGATCTTGCTTTCTTAAATAAAAGCTACTTATCCTCGATTAGCACATTAGACCCTCGCACCTCAAGCCTCAACACAAATTCTTCACTCATCACAGTCTTCCCATATGAGAAGATGAATCACCATATACAGAAAACAAGAAGAAACCCATTCCAAGTCATAATGCAAGATTGACATAAACCTATACAAGAAAAAAAAAAAAAAGGCAGAGAGAGATGTTTCGTATGTATTACCAGCACATGTATTCTCCTTCAAGAGCTTACAAATAAGAGCATAGATTCCAATAGCATGAACAGTCTCAGCAGCAACAAAGAGGTTGTCATGATCATGAACAGCCATTCTAAGAAAAAACCAAAGCTGCCAACCCTGAAACCACCGCTAAAAACACCTTGATCTTTGGCGTTTGCCTTGACCTCTTCGTTGCCAGGCAAGGCCGGGTTTAATAGCAGTGCTTTAATATGATGTTCAATTGATGTATTATTAAGTAATATATGATTATTTTTTTATATCCCACGATTACTATATTGACGTTCAATAGATGGACTATCTCTTTGATTAATTGGTTACATACTTCCATATGATGCTCGGGTCCACAGTTCATTGTTGCAGTTTTAGCACAAAAAAGAAAGTTTCATATGGCAATTGGATCTATGAAAAGCTACAATCGATAACCAATATCATTGATCAGTAAAAGTTCCATTGTATATTTGACATTCTAACAAAAAATAACCAACTGTTGAAACATAGAAAATGATAGTAGGAAATGTCAACAAGTCCACGAAGCAGATCTTTTCACCAAGTACGTCATTTGTTTGTCTTCCTCGAGTGAAATCATGCCAAGAGGAGATGGATCTTCAAGCATCATTTTGGCAACCAAGTAGCCGGCAATGGACCATGTTTGGAATTTGCGAGCCTGCTTTCCAACGTATAAACCAAGCTTGCCATCATAGTATTCAGGCCAGCGATCCTTTGATACCCGGCTTTCAGCAAGTTCAATGGCACGCCTAGCAATTTGAGGACGGCCAGTCTTGATACAAGCTGCTGTTAGAAGCCATAAAAGGACTGCATTGAAACAATTACACAGGTAAATATCTCAAACACCCTTGAAGATCATAGCCAAGAACTACAATCCATTCCAATCTTGGAAGCAATGTATCATGACTTAAGCTAGATTTCGTAAGCATAAAAAGCTAACCTGGCCAGGACCCTCCATTGTGGTAACTCTACCTAGTATTCTTCGGATCACAGCCGGTCACAATACGCCATCCATGACTTTCTAGGGCTGGATAACAGATTTTCAGTGGCATTTCTCCAACCAGTTCTTCCCATCGAGATTCAATTAGATCCATTATTGCTGAAGCTTGCTCAGGAGTTGCCAGAGATGACAAAATTGCAACACAATTACCTAAACAGAACCAACGAAAGTCCATTCTCGCAGGACTAACATTTCCAATGAAGTAGCCACCACGAGTTGGCAAGAAATCGAAAACCCAATCTGGAAGAGAATCAGGCATAACATTGAACTTGTTAACTGCAGTATGAGAGTACTCCTCTGTCTTATACCGATATATGTCGTTGAGTTGCTTCATGTCTAGCCAAAAATAATTGCCACAAATTCCTTCCCTTCATCATCTTGCTTGAGTAGAATCGAAGCACACCTTAGTGCCATAAAGAAGAGTGCTTGAATCTCAATAGGATATCCATACACACCCTGAACAACAACATGAAAAGCAGTACAATTAGTTTGTCTACTCCAGGATAAACAACAAGAGCAAATTGTGTTGTAAACCAACCATTCGCCGGTCGATCATACAGCATCCATCGGCACAGAGCAGAGTTGGGAATGTGTCAAAGCCTTCTGACAGACACAGATTCAGGATAAGGCGCCTACCCCTTTGACATTCAAGCATTTCAGCCAAGGAAGAGTCTCCTGTGGACTTGGTATATGCACGAATCAATATAATCCACCAAAATCCAGAATCAACAGGAGCTACTCTTCCTATCGCACTCTCGCCAAAGTCAGCCATTAAAGTCTCAATATTTCTATCAGGATGATGGAGCACTTTAAAACTTGCTGGCATCACTCCTGCTCCTAGCTTGAACTGGTCTACCATTTTCTCACGTGACTGGAGATGAAGGGTTTTCAAGAGAAAATTCCTGACTACCTCGTGCTCCCCATTCATCAGAAAAGCTAAAGCGCTCGGTACAAAATCTCTAACAAATACCTGTCAAGTACAGGAAGACCAGCAGAGCTACTATGGATTAAGAATAGTCGAACAAGGCTCAAAAGGAACAGAAACTGAAGGGGATCGAATTTACCTGATCATAGTTGAGTTCTTCGACAGAAAGGTCCAATGCAGCAATAGTCCCGACAGGTTGGCTCCGGAAGTAGACCAATGTTCTTCTCAACGATTCCCACGCATCGACTACCATGGGGTGTGATTCAAAACCACATGACCTTGGTGTATTAAAACCATACCTTCTTCCTGCGGGAGACAAATTCTCAAGATGGTCTATTATGCGAAAGGTATTTTCACTAAATGATCTTTCATCGAAGGATCTCTTTCTCTCCACATTGACAGGTCTAGGCTTGTCAGACAATCTTAAGAATTCGGAATCAATTTCAAACATAGAGCCTGCTGCCTCAAAGCTTTTGACACTTCCATTTTGACACACATCCCTGGCAGCAATCGGAGACATCCTTGAAATTCTCAAACCAGTCACTGAAATAACAATCTAGATTTGATAGTATAAAAACACCTGCGATTGATCAAAAGAAATGGGCATCAACGATTTAGTATAGTTATCAATATAGCAACATAGATTCAGAAAATTAAAGAAAATAGGCATTCATACCAGTTGAGAGGGAAACAACGAACGTTAACTTTGATGATTAGCAAATGGAAAGCGACTAAATAGAGTAACATTAAGATAACACAAACATATATAAAGGATAGAAGTAGGCTTAGGAAGTGCCGAGGATGTGCACGAGGAAACCTACACTGCCTTCATACGCATCAACTAATGAAAAGTAATAAAGTCTGTGTTTGTGGAAGAATTCATCTTATTCATAAGTGCTCGTTACAGGGTATTTATACAACAATAAACCCTAACAACTTATTTACATGTAAATAGAAATCCCTGACTTATAGGACTACACGGAGATTTCCTAGCTAGAATAGGAAAACTGTATTCTGTTACTCTGCCTCATCAATGAGTGAGATCCTTTCCTTCTTTTCCTGATCATTATCTTCAATACTCCCCCTCAAGTTGGAATGTATGTTGATCACATTCAACTTGTCAAGTAACTTTTGAAATTGTGCTGAACCTACCGGTTTGGTAAACAAATCCGCCGGTTGTTCCTTCGTTCTTACGTAAGTAGTTTGAATGATCCCTTGTTGCATCTTTTCTCGTACTACATGACAGTCTATTTCTATATACTTTGTATGTTCATGAAAGACTGGATTAGATGCAATATGAAGGGCTGTTTGGTTGTCGCAAAACAATTTTGTTGGTCGAAACTGCTTCTCATTCAAGTCTCGCAAAATATTTCTCAACCATGTAATTTCACAAACTGTGGTGGCCATTGATCTGTACTCTGCTTCTGCACTAGATCGAGAAACTGTAGTTTGTTTCTTTACTCTCCATGAAACTGGTGCTCTCCCAAGCATTATACAATAACCTGTGATTGATCTTCTTGTGTCTTTACATTTAGCCTAGTCAGCATCACAAAAGGCTGTTAGTTCGAGCTCTCCAGTTGAAGGCAGCAGAATGCCTTGACCTGGTGTTCCTTTAATGTATCGAAGAACTCGGTGTGCAGCATCCAAGTGTGGTTGTCGAGGTTTATCCATGAACTAACTCAAAATATGAACTGCATATGCCAAATCCGGTCTTGTGATTGTTAAGTAGATCATACGTCCAACAAGTCTGCCAATAAACTTCCTTCTGATTGTGTTAGAGCAAGATTATGATCGACTGGAAAATAAGAAGGTTTAGATGCCAAGAAACCTTTGTTTTCAAGTATCTCAAGCGCATACTTTCTTTGGCACAAAGCTATGCCATGTCGAGACCTAGCCACTTCAATTCCTAGGAAGTATTTGAGCTTTCCTAAATCTTTCAATTTGAACTTGCTTGAGAGAAACTTCTTTATACTTGTGATGTCTTCTAGACTGTTTCCTGCAAGAATAACATCGTCTACATATACTAGCAACACTGTGAACTTGCCATCTTGATTTCGGACGAACAATGAGTAATCACTCCATGATTGATGAAAACCTGCAGATTTGAGAGCCAGTGAGAGTTTGATAAACCATTGCCGAGATGCCTGTTTCAAACCATACAAACTTTTATGCAGCTTGCATATAACATTCTCCCCCTTTCAGCCCAAATCCAGGTGGTAATTGCATGTAGACATCTTCAGTGAGATCTCCATGAAGAAAAGCATTGTTGACATCCAATTGGTGGAGATGCCATCCACGAAGAGCAGCTAGACCAAGCAGGACTCGAATGGTGGTAAGTTTGGCAACCGGGGCAATAGTCTCCCGGTAATCAATTCCTTCAACTTGAATATAGCCTTTAGCCACAAGCCGTGCTTTGCACCTCTCAGCTGTACCATCAGGATTAAGCTTTATCTTGTACATCCATTTGCAACCTATTGGATGTTTGTTGGGAGGCAAAGGAACTAGACTCCATGTCTTATTTTCCTGTAAGGCTTTAAGTTCCTGGAACATGGCATCACGCCATACTTTGTGCTTGGCTGCTTCAGAAAAACTGTTTGGTTCTTTGAAAAGTGATAGTTGTGCACTAAAGACTCGATGGGAAGGAGATAAGTGATCATAAGATAAAAAAGTAGATAAGGAATGAGGAATACCTGTGCGCGTTGAGTCTGATTGGAGAGAGCGAGAAGGGAGAGTTGCCTCAACATGAAAGTCATGCAAGTAACCAGGAGTACAAGTTGGACGAGTAGAGCGACGAGTTTCTGCAGCAGAAGTATGTGGTGGTGCAGGAGGAGGCAGTGTAGGTGGTGAAGGAGGTAAAGTAGGGTTGAGAGGCACATTAGACAGTTCGGAGGGGAGAGTAGGATCCAGAAGGTGGGTAAGCACGCTAGGAGTTTCTAAGTTGGTAGGATTAGAGAGAGTAGTATCTAGACAGGGAACCCTAGACCCCAAAACCCTAAGTTCATGAGTGTTACCCGAAGCCCTAGTGTTTGCATCTTCATCAAAAACTCTAGTTGACGAAAGAGATTGATGGGATGAAATTTGAGAATGACTAGAAGACAAGTATGGGAATGTGTCTTCATAAAAGATCACATCTCTAGAGATAAATATGTGCTTAGTCTCAAGATCAAAAACTTTATAACCCTTTTGGCCATTAGGGTACCTAAGAAACATGCATTTGATAGCCCGGGGATCAAATTTGGTAGGTTTGCGGGGGTGTGTGGATGCAAAACAAAGACAACCGAAAACCTTAAGATGATCAAATGTTGGTGCCTTTTTGCAAAGTCTTTCAAATGGAGTTTTGCCTTTAAGAAGAGGAGTGAGAGTGCGATTAATAAGATAGGTGGAAGTGAGAATGGCTTCTCCCCAAAAAGACGTAGGCAATTGTGCTTGAAATAAAAGAGCTCTAGACATGTTGAGCAAATGACGGTGTTTACATTCAACAACACCATTCTGTTGTGGTGTGTTAAGGCAACTCGTTTGATGCACAATTCCTTTAGATGAGTAAAAATCAGGCATGTTAAACTCAGGACCATTATCACTACGACTTGTTTTGATTCGTGTATCAAACTGAGTTTCAATCATTTGTATAAAATCGATCAAAAACTTTCTTGCTTCAGATTTTTGTACCATCAAATAGACCCAAGTGCAACGAGTAAAATCATCAACAATTGTAAGAAAATATTTAGCACCTGACGTTGAAGGTTCATGGTAACTTCCCCAAATGTCAACATGAATTAAAACGAATGAGGAAATACTTGAAATGGAACTCAAAGAAAATGGAGTACGAGTTTGTTTGGCTAACGAACAAATAGAACACTTGCTTGAATCGCAAGACTTATTAGAAAGGAAAGGAAATAGAGGATAAACCCTGGAGGATGGATGCCCAAGCCGTTGATGCCAGAGCGTTTGAGAGCTACTGTCAATGGCATTGCATGTGACTTGTGGAACTTTGTTGAGGCAATAGAGTCCTTCCTTCTCAGATCTCGTCCCAATCATCCTCCCCGAGCATAGGTCCTGTATGAAACACACGTGTTTAAGGAAGATAGTGATACAAAAGGAATCTCTACATAATTTACTAACTGAAATCAAGTTGAGATAAAATAAGGGGACACATAGGACATTATGAAGTGTGAATTGAGAGGAGAAGGTAACTGAACCAATATGACTTACTCGTGCCCTAGAACCATTTGGGAGTTTGACAAAACGATTATATGCAACATATGACTCGGTGAGTAGGCTACTATCACAAATAAAATGATCACTTGCACCATTATCTAGAATCCAAATGTTGTTTTAGTCATTACAAGTAAGTTGAAAAGCTTTACCTGAAATTTCATCAAAAAGAAGAGGAGTATTACCAACTTGATTAGCTGTGGAGATCTTGTTCTTATTCAAGAGTTCCATGATCTGTTTGCAAACCTCCTTGGAGAAAGGAAAAGTCAAGTTTTCTTCAGAATCTGGCACGGCAAGTACATGATTACTTCGGCTAGAACTTCCAACAGCTGCCTCATCTGCTTTTCTTTTACGACAATGCTTAGAATCATGTCCATTCCAATTGCAATATTCACACGTTGAGTGTGCACGGAAAAATTTTATGGAATGGTTGTCTTTACTACAAATTTCGCACCACCTTGTGACATTGGCAGATTTCTTGTTACGGGCAGGTGCTCGCTCAGGAGCCCTTGTAGGAGCCATGAGGCTTGGTTTGTGAACCAGGAAAACTGCTGCATCTGAGGCCTTGTTGTGACTTGAGGCTTGCACTTGTTTCTCTTAGCGTAACGCCATTGCATATGCCTTATTGACATTAGGAAGAGGATCGATAGAGATAATATTACTCCGTAAGGCATCATAATTTTTATCGAGTCCCATGAGGAATTTCATGGTCTGTTGGTGTTTGACATATTCACCAAGTTTCATTCCATCTTCACAGTTACACACCGTGAGACCACACACTGAGTCCCTTTCATCCCACAAACTCTTGAGCTTTGTATAGAATGTTTTCACCGAGTCTGAGCCTTGTAGACAAGCATAGATAGCATTCTCAAGGTTGAATAAGTGCACCATATTTGTCTGGCTAAATCTCTCTTTAAGTTCAGTCCAGATTGCACGAGCTGTCTTGCAGTGCTTAACGCTTTTGAAGATTTCTTTCGTCATGGAGCCAGTTAGCCAAGTCTTGACCAACGTGTCACAACGATCCCATTGTTGTTGCTCATCATCTTGAGCAGTTGGTTGAGTGCTGGAGCCATTGACAAAGCCGATCTTATTTTTGATCGTCAAAGCCATACTCAAGGATCCAACCCATTCATCGTAATTGTCTTCCATCAATGCTTGAGGCACTAGTATAGCACCTGGTTGGTCGGAGTGATGCAGATAAAGAGGGTGATTGGAATAATCCCACGGTTCATGTGTGCGTGCAGGAGAGGCTGCTGCTTCTTTCAGAATTTTCTCCTTCAATAGTGCCAGAGCTTTCATTTCATCACTGTCCATGGTTGGACTGGGTTTGCCGAGAGAGAGGATGAGGTTTTAGGTGAGATGTTTAAGATTTTACCGAGATAGAGAGGAGAGGATGATGTTTTGGGTGAGGTGTTTAGGGTTTTACCGAGAGAGAGAGATTTGTGTTTTGATCAAAGTTTTAGGCTGAGGAACGACACTCTGATACCATAATAAAGTCTGTGTTTGTGGAAGAATTCATCTTATTCATCAAGTACTCGTTACAGGGTATTTATACAACAATAAACCCTAACAACATATTTACATGTAAATAGAAATCCCTGACTTATAGGACTACACTGAGATTTCCTAGCTAGAATAGAAAAATTGTATTCTGTTACTCTGCCTCATCAATGAGTGAGATCCTTTCCTTCTTTTCCTGATCATTATCTTCAATAAGAACATGCTTTATTCATGCCTGGCACTTTAATTTGGTACAAGAGGTGAAAATGTTGGCTTGCGTGGAAATCTTGTAAGATCCGGTAATGACTTGGGAAGTTTCATCCATTAACCTGTCTTTTCAAACTCTATCCTTTTGCTTACCTTAACAAAGGCTAATAACCGGCATAATCACAATTGTGTTGAAGACTTGAAATACAAATTATAACAATTCTCATGGTAATGAACTTGCAAATCCTTTTCTTTGTTTCTCTAACGTTTTGTTTTGTTGTGAATTAAAAGAAAAGTCAATTAAACCTATAATCTGGGTTAGAAGTCGAACGAATTAATATAGATTGATTCAAGTGATGCCATTTCAAAATTACAAGGAAAATGCTAAAACATTTGAAGATTTTTTTAAAATGTAAAATAAATTTTGATTAGATCAACTGAGTTTAAATAAATCAAGTTTAAATTATTTTTTTTTATATAAAAACCTTGACTTGAAAATGAAATAACAATTAGGTCAATGAATTAGCTTGTTGATCTATAAAATCAAGTCAAATTTAATAATATTAATTATAAGGGGGATTATTGAGAGTGTGGTAGCAATTATTTTTTAAAGTGTTTTTAATATATTAAAATAATATATTTTTTTTATTTTAAAAAAATTATTTTTTATATCAACACATCAAAATAATCTAAAAACATAAATAAATAAATTTTAAATTTTTTTAAAAACATCTTTAAAATATAAAAATATTCATTCTGTGAGTCACCTTGAATGATAAATGGCAAATTATTATGGATAGTTTTACGAGCCCAATGATAAGCCCATTTTCTTTGGAACGATGTTATTCATTCCAAATTAGATAAGGAAAATTTGTCGAGGATTTTTTCTGAAAATGGATGATATGAAAGTCTGAACATCCAGGGAGTATTCATCAATGGCTTTTATTTTTATTATTCTTAGAAAATATTATAGTTAAGGCCCAATATGGCCCAAATCACTACGGTAAAGAAAGCCAATCTCCTTATCCTTTTCAATACGCACAGACACTACACTGAAACCCCTGTTTTGCGTTTTTTGAATTTACAACGGTCGAATCCGCTCTCAAACAGTGAAAGCCCTAAAATCACAATTATTCTTTTTTAATTCAAAAAACCTTCATTTTCTTCTCCTCATCCTCCTTCATCTTCTATAACGACGATTCAACAATGGGTACTTCAAATTGCACTCAATTAGTAACCTCAGATCGTGAAAAATGGGATAAAGTATTCGGTGGCCTAGTAAAATTACTAAAGAACCAACAAGAACAGCTCGAAACTCTCTTAAAAGAGAGGCACTTTCTTGAAGATCGCATTAAAACACAACATGAAAGATGGGTTTCTGATATTCGTCTCTATGAAGATCATATTTCACAGGCAAGTTTACTTTCTTGTCAAAAAGTTTGGTTCTTTTTGGATTTTAAAATTAGGGTTTTGAAAACTTGGGTTTTTTTTGTGATTTCTTGTGTAGATTAATGGGGATTTGGTGGAGAAAGATATGGCCTGTGTGCTTGAGGCTGCGAAAGGTGAGTTGATGTTGGGATTGAAGCAGAGAGAGGCTTCTCTTCACAAATCGAGATTAGGTCAGTGGCTTTTTTAAGGGTTTTATGCACTGTGTTCGTGATTTGTTTTGATTAAGGTGATTTGTTTTTTTTTTATTTCTGTTTTGATTCGTGATTTCTTTTTTAAGGTTGCAAGTTCTAATTTTGAGATAACACTAATTAGGACTGAATGATAAAGGATTGCTCCTTTTTTTTTCTCCCTTATGTGCAATGCATTATGTCATTTTAATGGTGGAGTCTGTGGTAGGAACAAAGGGGGAAATTAGGTGATAGTTTTTTTTTTCAAGTGTTTTTATGCATTCTTTGTGTTATATGTAGAATATAAATGGGAAAAAAAAGAAAGAAATTTGGAATTTACAGTTTGTTGGATGATTTTTTTTAATTTAAGATGAAGCAGGGGTTAGATTATTTAATTTTTCGCCTTGTTGTATTAAGAAAATGAATGCTTTCTATGATTTTGGCGATGCACAAACAAAATGGGTAATACAATATGGTAAGACACTCTAGTACTTTGGATATCTTATTGGTATAGGAGTGATTCTCCATTGACAACTGTGGTTGAATTCAAGTGTTATGTCTAACTGCATATTAAAACACTTCACAGGTTTCATCCTTGCTGCCAACTTTCTTGTTTGATTCTCTTGACTCAGAATTATTAGTTTGTTATTTGGTGTTAACGCATGGTGAATTTCACCTGGATTATGTTGTTGGGAATGCACTTGTTCATGGATGGCTGTGTAATAACTCCTTTACATATTTAATTATGCTATATTTGATTGGTGTTTGTAATTGCAGAGGAAACCGAAGATGAATTGGCAGATTTTCAAGCATGGTTTAGCTACCTCTCTCAAAAATTAAAAGTATGTTTTGTTTCATTTTTTGGTTCTTAGGGACTTTACTTTATATACCATCGTGGGATTTTAATTCTCGGTTTGATTTTTATCAGGCAAATTCTGAAGAAACTGCCAATGGAAAGGGAGGTGGGCGTAGTGATAAGAAGTCTGGTGGTGCTAAAAAGTTGGAAGCCAAAGTAGAAAGGCTAAAGCTTGAAAATGAGAAGCTTGTTTCTGAAAGGAATTCTGAAATATCTGCACTCCTGAAAGAGAAAACTTTTGTGTGGAATCAATATAATATTCTAGAAAGCAATCTGACCAGTAAATTAAGGAGTAAAGAAGCTGAAGTTGAAAAGGCAAATGAGAAGATAGCAGAAGTTCTTGCCACTGCAGAGTTGCTCCAATCCTCTAATGATGAGAAGGATGAAATTATTCGTAGACTGAATATGAAGGTGGCCAAGATGGAAGCTGACGCAGAAAAATGGAAGGGAGAAATTTCCAAACTTTCCCAGGAGTTGGAATTTATTAGAAAGTCAAGAAGTGCTCAAGGTACATCGATAATGAAACCTTGCAGTGCACCAACTAGAACTTCAACTTTGGGAGTCAAAAGCTGTGGCAGAAATTTTAGCAATCTCGTTGACAGGAAAGTACTGGCACCTATACTGGCCACTGTTCCTTCAAAAGGTTCTGACAAGGTACTTAAGAATCAATAGTGCACATACAAAGTGAGAAAGGGTGGCATGTCGGGTTTTATTTTCCCCAGTATAAGATGATGACTAATTTGGCTTATGCATCATTGGATATCTAGGGACTATATAATCTTTTCATTTATGAAAGAACAAAAATATATAGCAGCTTTTAGAAGAACTATTGTGTTGGAAGACCATTAAATGCATCATTAGAGCTAAAAAATTATATGATTATCACATCAATAGCAACTTAAAAAGTGTCTGGGGAAAACTTGCTTCGTTTTTGTTTGTTCATGTTATCTTGTAGTCATATATAGATTGATAGTCAAAGTCGAATGTTGAATCTGCAATCTGCATGATTCCTTGTGATTTATTGCAAATACAGGACATTTTTTGTTTGTGATCTGTTAAAATGAACGATAAACATGCGTGTTATCACATCATACTTTGATCATGCAAAGCTTAATTGTGATTAACGCCTTTTTTGTTGTCAGGGTAGCAGAAGCTTGAAGAAAAAAAGGATTGACATTTTGGAAACTCCGAAACTGTTCTCTTCTACCTTTGAAGTTCCTAAAGTGAAGGTCTCATCTACTCCTGCCTAATGACCTTACCTCACCATTCTTTAACCTCTCAGCTTAACAAAGTAGCAGCTTCTCTGTGTAGTTTCTTATTGAACTCTGATGTTTGGCTCTGTAAAATTTTCTTTCTATATTATTGTCGATCTGATGTAAGTTAAGTTGTGTCGTATCTCGAAGGAAAGCCAGCCATGCTTTCCTTCGATCTTATTGTGCAGTTTAAGTTAGCTGTAGTCCTGCTTTGTCTGTAGTGCTGAATTTGGTTAGCATTTGTAATGCCCCTTCATTGCAACAGATACTCTTGTGCCCTTCTTCTTCATCATCTCGATAAAAGATGTTATAAAATACATGGATGATGCAAAGAGCTAGCCACTAAACGGGCCTCCATACAATTGGAGACCACATGGACTGAAAAGAAGACCTGTAATTTACCATCACAGCAAGCACCACCACCAACACCGCCAATCCCCAAGGCAAGCTCCAGGTTCTATCACCCAAGCCATACGATGCTTGTGTTAGGAAGCGTGAAGGTCTCAAACTTAGACACCAAGGAAGCTGCTTGCATGTCCATTGAATGGCCTTTTCGTTGTAACCACCCCCCCCCCCCCCCCCCGATATATTCTTTCCTTGTAATCTTACTTTACTCTTGTCATGTGAATTGAAAAAATAAAAAATTGAATTGAATTGAATTTCTATCTTTCCATATCCATAGTTTAAATATTCAAACAATATATAATAGAAATATTGAATTCCTATTTTTTATTTCGTTCCACTCTAATATCATTTCATAGAAATCCATAACATTATCATGCCAAACTCAGTGAGATTTTCACCATTATAAACGATTTCTAGATTTTAAGACTATTGATAATGCATATTACTGTTATTATATATATATATAATATTATTAAATTACTTCTTTTATTGAATATGTTGATTTTGTAAATAAATTAGTTCTAAAATTTGATATGACCTTTTAATCAAAAGATTAATCTGTTAACCTCCTTAAAAAAATTAATTTTTGAAAGAAAATCTAATTAGTTCATGCTGATGAAGAAATTTATTATGCAACAACTAATTTCAAAAATATAAAATCCCTGTAAAACAATTCAAAAATCAATAAGGTAAATAAGATAAAAATAAAAGTTAAAGATAGAAAGATAATAAATAAGGAATTGCAATTAAGAAAGAGAAATCAAAAGATTTTTTAACTATAATTAATTGTTGTGTGAGCCATTAGTTTTACACATGTGTGAGTGGATCTCTTTCCTTTCTTTATATATAATCGTGTAAACAAATAGTTAAATTAATTATTTTAAACAAATATAGTTAAATTAATTTTAAAATATTAAAAATAAATTAATAAAATTTTTAAAAAAATATTATTGTTCAATCAATAAATTAAGTTTTCATAAATATAGAGTAAAAAGATTTAAGGGTTATCAGTAAAATATTTTCCATGTAGAAATTTGAATATTTAAAGGGGCAAGGGAAACGGTGTCGTTGCGTCTAGATCGCTACTGCTACTGCTACTAGCTCCATACGACATCGCCTAGATATATAACACCCCTGAAACGAAGTGCTTTTTAGTTTTTACCTCACCAATCATCACAGCGTCTATAGAAGCTCCATCAATCGTTCTCTGGGTTTTCTCTAAAAGATGCCTTCAGAGGATGCGAGACTCGCGAAGAAAGAAGAGGTAGTAAAAAAAGCACCAGCAGGAGAAGAAGAAGATGAGAAAAAGAGCTTGAGTGCCATGCTCCAAGCCCGGAAAAAGAACCCAACAAATGCTGGTACTTTAACCACAAAATCCGGGTCCAAAGCTACCAAAGTCAAGAAAGAAGAGCCTCAAGATGATGATTTTGATGAACCCATTAAAGGTAAGGGCAAGGGCTCTTCGGGTTCTAGCTCTAAACCAGCAGCTAAAGTCAAGAAAGAAGAACCTAATAGTGATGACGACGACGACGATAAACCCATCCTCAAAAAGATCCCTGCTTCCAAAACTGATAAGGTATTTTGGTTTTGGCCTTTTTTCTTTTATCAAGTGTGTTATTTTTCTAAAGGTTACAGTTTTGGTCTTGCACTTTATAAAGGTTTAGTTTTTATTAGTCCCTGTGGCTTGTTGACAGAGAGAGAGAGAGAGAGAGTTAGGGAGCGAATATCTTAAATTTCTGGTTTGAAATAGTGGGATTATTTTACTTTCCTGCTTTTAATTAAGTGGAAGAATGGATTTTTTAATTGATGGGCGTGGTTTTGTTTTATTTTGCGGATTGGTTTGAGATAAAGGAGCTGAACAAGAAGAAAGTTAAAAAAGAGGAAGTTAATAAGAAGACAAAGGTGTATGTGGAAGCTGTGCAGATTGTGAAGAAGAGGGAGAGAAAGGTTTATGATTTTCCTGGACAGAAGAGAGATCCTCCTGAGGAGGTAATGTAGTTTGTTTCATTTTCTTTAAGTTGTTTTCCTTTTATTTTCCTGATTTTTAAGGGGCTTGTTGGATTCTATGGGTGCAGAGAGACCCATTGAGGATATTTTATGAGACACTGTATGAGCAGATTCCCGAAAGTGAAATGGCACAATTCTGGTGAGTCGTTTTGTCTTTAGGGTTCAGTCTCTTTGTTATCATACCATTATCTTGGTAATTGGAAAAGAAGTTTGCTGATAGTTACTAAAGGACTTGCTTGATCTTCTATGATGCGCTCCTTAACCATTCTTTGTACATTCACCATGATCTTGCAAACTCTTAATCTAGGATTATTGGAATGTATCATGCTGTCTTAGCAAGCCATGGAATTGTTGAGCTTTGATAATAAAGAGAGTGATAAAACCAGCACCAAAACCAAATTTAATCAGGAGTTTTAGAACATATGGGATAAAGGATGGCCCTGGATAGATTATATTCTTGATGGTAAACATAAAGGCATGCCTCCTGGTGAGCAGGTACTGCAATGTTCGCAAATGTTGACATTTTATGCAGGAATTAGAAAGTGCAAAGGCTGTCGATGAGAATCTGCAAAAAAAGACTTGCCATGGTGTAGAAGAATTTAAAACATCGGTGCATAAAATCAGCTATTTTGATGCAAAATGGAAATCATAAATGTCCACTTAGAAACATAAACATACTTTGCAAGTGTGTACATATGTAGTTACCATATGTTTGGCCTATTTTTTCCCTCTTTCTAATGTGGCCAACAAGGGTTAGTGCATCTAATTCCCTATTCAGCCCCTGATTTGATGTTCAGTTCTTATGATGTGGAGGCCGTATAAGAAATTGTGGACTAGTTACAGTGCCCTCAATGTAACCATATGATGAATGGTGTAGACTCTGTTGCTGTTGTATACTAACACAATCAATTCTTTCATACTTGAGTTAAAATAACATCAGTGTTTATTTGCATAAATTCACTGGTAATTTCTAGGACATGGCATTTTTATGATCCATGTATATTTTATAAGGGTTATGCTGCAATTTTCATGATAGACATTTATGGTTGGATAGCCATTTTTTATTGAACTCCCTCAAATTTGACATGCAAAATATGAAATTTGTCAATGAGCAATCACAACTCCTTTTTTCTCAAACATAGTCATGGGTTCAGCAAGAGGAAACCCAGCTGTTCATGGTAATCTCATAATGGTCATGGGAGAAATGCATTTATCATGTATGGAATGTAGAACTGAAGAACTCAACATCAATATCAATTTTCTGAAAAGAATTTGAATTTGCTCTTGGTTCACCAGGTTGTTGTCCACCTTGGTTTTATCTCTGCTTCATCTTTTGTCACACCACTGAAAGTTTGGGTGTGATTGCTTGTGTAGTTTAGAGGATGATCAATTGAATTCTCTGGTTAATCATGACCCTTTTCCTTCTGTAATCTATTGCAGCAATGACTCCATCTTGAAAACATGCATTAGTTTCAACTTTCAATCAAGTGGAAAGGGATAATATTGGTTTTTGAGTGATCCTACGAGTCTGAGTGTCGTGCATGTAGACTGACCCTTTTAGGATTTGAAAGTTGACAATGTCTCTAAAGATTGCACTTCTTGTTTAGAATTTAGGCCAAACAAGAACAAGTATACATATCATGTCATATAGCATGATTTGATCTTTTTGAATTTAGTTAATTTCAGCAAACTAATCTGTGTGGCTGTTGGGACTTTGGGAGTGCAAAGATCATGTTCATTTCTTCAGAACTGTTGTCTGCTTTGTGATAAATTGTTGAATTGCCAGCCTTGTGATCATGATTGTACTTATCTTTTTGAGTATCGTCATGCATTTTTTTAAACAAAGCTGCATCTGAATGTATATGCAGGTTGATGGAATCTGGTTTGCTACCTTTGGAGATGGCCAAGAAAGTTCATGAGAAGAAACAGAAAAGGAACAAGTTCACTTCGCCAGTGAAAACAATTACTGTCACAAAGAAGACTCAGTCCACAACTGTTACAAAAAAGACACCATCTTCTGCAGTATCTTCAACAAAAACAAAGACAACAGACTCCAAAGTTGTATCTTCAACAAAAACGAAGGCGACAGACTCCAAAGTTGCATCAAAACAGCCTAAGAAGCGCAAGGCTGGAGATGAAAGCTCCGAAGATGATTCTGATGAGGACTTCTTAATTACTAGGAAAAACGCAAAGAAACAGAAAACATCTTAGACTAACCAACATTTTCTCATTTTAACTCTCTCGGGGACCGTTTATTGTTTTGACTAGTTTGTGGTTGCCAGTGCTGGATTTTCAGTGATTATTCATGTCCCCATGATTTTATTAAACATTGGATAGCAATCCAGGATTTTAAGAGAAGGTACCATGGGGTCATTTTCAGTTCAAGTTGGAGGATATTTTTTTCCGTCTTTCTATATGGGGATTTTGCGTAGAGGACCGTGGCTTTAAATAACACCAGTATTGCATATATTGTCGTTACTCTCACGGTCGTGACCACATGTATTAAACCTAGCATGGCGGGTTGACTTTGGGTCTCCATGACCTTGGTTCTGTGTTCGGTATTAATTCGGTATCGATTGTGCATAAAAAAGAGAAGAAAACTGTGCCAATCAGGCAATAAATTGATTGAGCCCTAAAAACTAGTTGCTTCTAGTCACTTTGCTTATTTTCACTGTACCAGAATCATTCCGCAAAGGGTTGATTGGCAACAATGTAATATGGCCTGGTTTATTCAACGATGACGAAGAAGAAGTTGCCAATACCTTACTGCAACTCCAAAAACTTGTGCCCAAGTTAGAGTTACGTAGCAGTAGTAAACGTGGGAGAAGTTACAGGCATGTTCCTGTGCATAATATTGGTGAAAGGCCCCTAAAAGTAGAGATCGATGGACAAGAAAGTTCTAGCATGGTGGATGAAGATCGTCTCCAAGAGCCACCTCCAAGTTTGGAGCAGAAAGATGGACTGGTGAAAATCGAAGCTGACCCTTCAAGTCCCGAGGCAGCAACTGTTCGTGTTGAAATTTAAGTTGTTAGAATGAAGATTGGAGATATGAT
This sequence comes from Populus tomentosa, assembly GCA_018804465.1. NCBI lineage: Eukaryota > Viridiplantae > Streptophyta > Magnoliopsida > Malpighiales > Salicaceae > Populus > Populus tomentosa. The sequence goes on from CM031977.1 coordinate 19,162,466, forward strand.
TTGTATCTTGCTCTGACACAAAGTTTTTTAAAGTTTGGAGTTGCATTATATCATGTTATCTTATATTATTAATTATTTTTAACTATAAAAAGAAGAAATAAAAAATTTAAATTTATAACTATTTAATAATTAAAACTGTTAAACAATTATCTTAATCTAGAATTTCGAAGATATGCTTATAAATTGTGAGAGAGACTATCAAAAAATATAATTAATTTATTAATTGAGTTATTTGGCCAACACAACTTTGATTACATAGGAAAGTCATGCCAACACTTCTTAAATTTTGTTTGTTTAGTGGTATGGTTGAAATTGTATTTTGCTTTAATTATATTTTGAAAGTGTGTGTATATATATATATATATATATATATATATATATATATATCACAGTTTTACATAGATTTTATTGAAAAATTATTTCTTAAAATTTTAGTTTTTAAAAATTTATAGTTTATAATTTTTTTTAATTTAGTTTTTCAAATTGCAACCACATAATTTATAACAACACTTTATTCAGTATTGTAGTACTTCTTACTTTTCAAAATAATTTTTATTTAAAAATATATTAAAATATTTTTTATTTTTTAAAATTTATTTTTAATATTAATATATTAAAATAATATAAAATATAATTAATTATAAATATTTTTTATATAAAAAAAAAAAAAAAACATGCAGCGATATTCTACAAAGTATAACGCCTTATTTGGGAGGAGGGAGCGAGGAGGAAAAGAAAGGGGCTGGAGAGAGAATGGAAAGAGGAAGTTCATTTCCTTCCTCGGTAGCGCTATGGAAAACGGGGTGCAATAAACTAGAGAGTGGAGACAAAATCTTCCCAAATGGGCCCACCAAAACCATTCTCCTGAAAGCGGAGGAAAGGGGAGGGAATTTTACATGGAAAAAGACATTATTATCCTTATTTTTTCAAAGCAACTAAAATACCGCGTGCTTCTAGTTTCCACTTTCCAGAGGCAAGAATTCTTTTTCACCCTTTTAAGCAAAAACATTATTTATCCGAATCTCCCCCGTATTAGCTCCCATCCAGACAAACCATTGTTATCGAACCGGTTTAAGATATTACTCAGCTCTAGGTTAGTCGACTAAACCTTAAAATAATATTATTTTAATATTTTTAAAACAAAACAACATAATTTTTTTATAAAATATTTTTTAAAATAAAAATTACCGCGATGTTAAACCGGGACGTTATATCATACTGTTATTATCCTTTTATCTAATTGACGTGAAAAGTGAAAACAAAAACCACCGAGTGTTTTCTATGATAAATTTATGCGATGTTGCTTTACTTTTGTACCTCCCTTCGCCTGAAAACGACCGTTCAAACTTTCTCAGATTGGATAGTTTCGTAGCAACTGGCAATCGAAAAGGCGACAGAGATTTTGCGTGGAAATGGCGATTTGTGGCACGTATCGGTGCATTTTCCTCTCGGTTTTTGACACGGGATTTTCTTTTCAAGAAAAACTTTAAAGTAAAAAGTAATGCCCACATCAATCAATCACAGGGTCTGAAAAATTGCCATTGCTAAGCTGGAGCATGGCTTGGTGGTCGTTAGAAGGCTATCCCGAGTTCAAATCCCCACTTCCCACATCAAATTGTTCGGAACACAGCCTATCCCCTGATTCTTAGCTGAATTCCTAGACAGAGATTAATTCTTGTCCATACAGTTCCTCGGGCGTTACTTAACTTCCCCTTCATTTAGTACTTTTATTTTTCTATTTTATGCAATGTAACGTCGCTGCTTTAACGAGAATCTGACGCTTTCCCTTCAAATATTATGAGTAAATTTGATAATTTTCAGGTGAGGTAAACCATCAGGTATTCCCAGTTAAAACAACAAGCACACTATTAATTATTATTAAGATAATGATTAATTAATAATGTAGTAGTAATTATTTTTTAAAATATATTTTTTAAATGTATCAAAATTATATATTTTTTATTTTTAAAAAATTAGTTTTAACATCAACATATTAAAACAATTCAAAATCATAAAAAAATAATTAAAAATAAAAACTATAAAAAATAATTTTGAAATGCAAAAATATTTTTTAGCTTTTTATGATGCTTTTAGAAAATGACAAGTTAATGATGACTTTCAAATTAGATTTCAACCGGTAAATTGATTTGAAAAATATGTGAATTTAAAATTAAAACTATCTCAAATTTCAAATAAATCAAAAAATATTAGACTGCCTAAAATTTTAGTAACTTCATAAAAATGGTATTAAGATTTAAAAAAAAACATTATTTTAATAAATGACCAACTCCAATTGACTTGATAATTCAATAACCAAGATTTTCTAAATCAATCATTAAACAAGTCTCAATTATGCCTATAAGTTTTAAATGAAAAGGGACACACGCATTGTTAGCTTAAGGAATGAATGTCAAATTCATGCTAAGCACATGCTTTCAATGTATATGTCGAGGTGTATCAATGTTTACACTTAGCTTTCACTACCCAGCCTAAAATTCCATATATATTGTATACCTTAATTCTGTACTAGTAATCTTAATTTAATATTGGATTTATTAAAAATAAAATTTTATAATGTATTTTAATTTATTTTGTTTATAAAGTTATTTTAATCTTAAAACTAGATTTGTGGCCTCAAAGTATTAATTGAATTGACTAGGAGTTTTTAGATTTTTTTATAATTATGTTTTAGATTTTTTAATATTGAATTAAACAAAAATCAAACTTTATAATCTATTTTAATTTGTTTTATATAAAATTATCTAAATATTAATTAAAACCTATAATTGTCAATTAACTTACCATTTTTTATTTGAATTATTTCATTAAATTTTATCTTTTCATAGAAACGGTTAATAAAAAGGTTATTATTATTATTATTATTATTATTATTATTATTATTTTGGTGAATAATAAGATTTTTTTATTAATATGAATGTTTGGATTAATTTACGTGTATTTTAGTTAATCCAATAAACTTTAAAATTAATAATTATATAAATTTTTAATAATTTTAAAATTTATAAAGCCAAGTTAATAATTTTTTAGATAGTAAATTAATCCAAGACTGTATACAAGTACATTATTATACACAAGTCAAACAGTCAAATGTCAAGGTGAAGTCCTCTTATTTTCGGAAGTACATGGGAAAAATAATTTACTTGCCCGAATTTTTCTTACCTTCCGAATTACTTGCTGAATTTTAACACTTGGAAACTCATTGTAAGTGGCTCAGTGACAGCAACTAATCCTCAATTCTCACCGCCCTTCTATCCACGATACAAGGAAGCTAGATGGTTTCCACTTTCAAGTCTCCTCCATCTACAATACTGTCCCACTCATCTGTTAATAATAAATAGAAAAAAAAATAAAAATCAATGTTCTTCATCATCAAAATTCAAAACCCTAGAACAGAAATTCATGCTCCCTTGTCACGACACGTGGCACGTTGCCATCCTTTTTCCTGTTTCATAAACAAGCGAAACCCTGTCTCCAAGTAACACAATCTCTCTCCCCCATCTCTCTCTCTCCCCCCCCCCTCCCTCGTATCTTCTCCTCTTGAAAAAGTCCAATGTTTCTTTCTTGATTTCTCTCTCTCGGCGGAAGAGAGAGGCCCCCATCATTATTTTTTTCTCTACTGGAGAAAAAAGAAAATAAAAAAGAGAGAGAAAGGGAGTTGAATTGATAGAAAGAAAGAAGAGAAACAATGGCATTCAAGCACGATTACTGTAGTCTTTACGAGGATTTCGGAGGTGATGAAATTGAGGTTGCTGAAATCTTGTTAGATTTCCCTCGTTTAACTGCTGTATCTAAGTATGGTTCTCTGCTTCCATTCTCATGGGGTGGTACAAGGAGGAGATCTGCGGAGGCCAATTTGGGTCCAAGATGCGCCGTTCACTCACCACCAACATCAGCGTTGCCTTCCCAAACACCGATATTATCTGTTCCTGTGGGCCCTGCTATTACTACTCCTCCTCCTGCTGCTGTTGCTACTGAACCAGAGGGACCCATCACCGTCAAAGCTGAACCGGCGACTAGCCCTGCAACACCGCTTTCTTTCTCTCCAAGTGAATCCGATGAGAGGCCTAAGCGCTTGAAGAGGAAAGTCTACACTAAAAAGGTATGCTCTTTGAAATTCTGCTTCTCTGATTGTCCTTTTCAATCCCCTGTATACGTGGCACTTTCTTGGTGATTTTTTTTTTTGTTAATGGGTTTTGATTGCTGGAATTTATCTGCAATTTTAGCTCTTTAATGGGTTTTAGATTCCTTTTGTTCTTCAGATTTGACCATGTTTTCTCTTTTACCAAAATAAAGATTCCCTGTTTGCTGATTCTCTTTTATTTTCTTGAATATATGCAGAGAAGAGAGGATTTGCTGAAGATTACAAACCAAATTATTGATAGCAATGAATTGTTAAGAGGGGTGAGTTTTCTTTATTTTCTTACTATTTCAAGATTCTGGGAACAAATCTTGTCCTTTTCTTGGGTTTTTGCCATACATGGCATGCTTGCTACGTTATCTTCTGTTTTTAATTATGTTTTTGCTGTTCCTTTCTTTAAGCAAGCAAAACTACAGATGGTGTGGGTACTAATATATCCTTCATGATTCTGTGGAATTGTTTGAAACAGGAGATTCAAAAGGTGACTCGATATTATGAGCATTTGAAAGCTAGAAATTCCTTGTTGAAAGCAAGGAAACAAGAGGCAATCTATCTTTTTCCTCCTGATGAATCAATGCTCCATTTTTAGTCTTTTTCATTGTTTTTTTTTTTTTTTTTATGCTGTTGAGTTTCTAAATCTTCTCTACTTTAATTATATTATTAACTTATGTTTTATGTTAAAAAAATTACAGCTAAACATGGGTGTTATTAAAAGAGAAGATCAGTTGAATCTTCCACGCATGAATTCAGTCCAATCAACTGTCAAATGCCCTCCTGTTGTTGATGATCAAAACCATGTTCCTCGACCCATGCCTGGCATCAGAGTTCAAAATCATCTTCAGCAGCAGCAGCCGCCGCAGCAGCCGCCGTATATGGTGGATAGGAATGCCAACCATCAAGAAATGGGTTGTAATTATCCAAACCCGTATGGCCAAAGAGTGTCCTTGTTCCAATCTATCAGTGCCAGTGATGGCACGGGCCCCCGTGGCATCCCTGATCTGAATCTAGCTGTTGGGGAGCCTGTTTGGATGGACTCTAAACAACTGTTTGTTAATGACAGGAGTGCAGCGGTTAAAAGGGCCATCGCTGCTCAAGCAAGACAAAGAAGGAAGCTCATTTGCAAGGATAAGAGCTTTAATTCCTCTAGTAAATCACGATTCTCATTTAGATGATCTTGGTTTCTTCCTTGATCTCATTTCCCCCTTTAATCCATTTAGTAATTAATATGAGATATGTTAGTGATTAGTGCGGTATCTAGCTGTAAATTAGAAAATCTCCCAAGGAGATGATTTTTCCCGAATTATTTGCTTAGGTTTATAAGAGCTGAAAGGCTCAAGGGTCCCCAGGCCCGCTCGTCTTTGCTCTCATTTATGGTCAATATTGCAAATAGTAAGGTAGTTTTTATTTTTATTTTTTGTAGTTTTTATTTTTTATTTTTTAAGTATTGTTTTGTTTATTTAGTCTCTTTAATTGCTTATTATGATTTGGGTAAATCATAAATTGGTGTGATTTAATTTATTAATTTTAATTAGATGGCTCGGATTGACAAGCAACATGGCTTCAAAATTACATGAAGAAAATAAGAATTGGAGGTAAAAAAAAGAAAAGAGTTCGAAAACGGATATGTAATGTAATTTTAACACAAGTGAATGAGCTATATTTGTAATTTTACAATTTTTATATAGGGAAAGATTAAAATTATTATTTTTATATTTCGATAATGTAATAAATTTATTTGTTGATATAGATTTAATATATATTTTTTGAGTTAACAGTATAACTTTTTTATTATTATAATTTTTAATTTAAATAAAATAAAAATAACATTCTAAAATCATCTAAGATGATTATTATAAATTATAGTTTTGATTTTCTATGAAAAATATTTGTAATCTTAGTGTATTTTTTTTTTTTGAAAAATTTGACTGTATTTTCAATAAATAAAAATGTTTTTAATTTTTTTTATTGAAAAAATAAAAATAGAATAGAATAATAGTCTTATATTAGTGAACAACTCGAACCATGATTCAAACAATTATATTACTTTGAGTGAAATCTTGTCCATGATCCTCTGAGATAGGACACGAAATGTTTCGAAATTTATAAAGAAAATAGGCTAAAATACAATTATTGCAGGAATTTTTTTTTCTTATATCTATGCTTCTTGATTAATTACTATAGCTGTAGGTCGGGCTGAATGATATAGTTTAGTCAGTGTTAACACAAAGACTTTGATCTAAAATGTGAAATTTCATTAGAGAGATAATAATCTTTTCTTGTGTAGATCCAATCTTGATCTTTCACAATATAGTAAAGTGGTTAAGAAGTCTCAATCAACTTAAGTTTTGGCACTGAAACTCTTAACCCTAGGGTTTTGTACAATTTATTACATTTGATCTGTTTTGAGAATTCAAACCGGTAATCAATAATTTGGTTATTGGTTAACTTAATTTATATCAAGTTTTAAATTAAATTAAATTGGAATTGATTTAATGAAATCCGATCGATCAAAAGAATTAATCTATTTAATTTAATATTTATTTTAAGATACATTATTTTAACTTTAAAAAATATTATTTTAAATTAATTCAAATTATTCTACTCAATCTTGGGTTAAATCATGAGCCAATCTGGGTTGAATAAGTTCGATTTTTGCTCTTATAATTAGTTAGCGAAGCAAGCTGCGCTCAGTTCTAGGTGCCTGCTTTCATACCCAGTTTTACTTTTATGCAATGAACTCCGTCAAATAATATTATACCCTCTCACTCTCTTACTCGTTCCTTATCCCTATCTGTGAAGTGATTTCATAGTTGTATTTGTGAATTTATTATTGCAAGTGGGATAAATTAAAGAGAAGAAATGATGAGGATTGTTTTGGATTATGGAAAGCACGCATTTATTTTAACGAGTTTTTTTTTTTTTTGATTTAAGCATATTGATAAAATAATAAGACTTAACAAATATTTAAAAAAATAATATAACTTCAAAAGTTGCATATGATATATATAATTTATAAATCTTGAGTGTCATTTGTGATCTCTTTTAAATTAAAAAATTATTGTATATAAAATTTAATAATAAAAAAATGAGATAAAAATTCTGAAAACATATTAAAACTCTAACAACAAAACAAATGATATTATTAAAAAAAATTTGACAAAACAAATGTAACAATATTAAAAAAAATCACCTACAATAGTCAAAGTAGACCAAACAAAAAACTCAAAGGCAAGTAGGCCTTAATATCTTTATATGATTTATTTAGCCTACTATGTTCATAGTTTATAATTTTTTTTGTATAATTGAATTTAACTTATCAAGGCTAAATGATTTTTCTAGTTATATTGATAGTACCATCATCAAAGTTTTAACGTGATTACATGAAAATTTTCTCCTATCTTTTTTTTCTTTCAAAAAGTAAAAAATATATATACATAATATCTGCATTGGTAGTATCACATCCATTCTCATATGTAATTTATTCACAACAAAATGAACAATCCCCTGCCCCGAGCACTCAAGGAAATAATTCCTGAGCGCTATTGAGAAACATCAATAGAAAGAAATACAATACAATTGGGACCCCTTTGTGGAGAGGTACCAACAAACATGAAATTTCTTATTCGAGTGCCCAATAGAAAAATCTAACGAGATCACCTTGCGGAACTGAGAATTTCCAAAAAACAAAGAATATATTGACAGCCAGCAAGGGCGGCAGACTCGTCAAACCCCATTCCAGCGTTAAGGAAATAGCCACAATTCATATGCTTCTCAGTGATCATAGTTCTCCTCACCTTCATCCTCGTATTCACCATCTTCCTCAACTGTTGCATCCTGGTACTGCTGGTACTCTGCCACTAGATCGTTCATGTTGCTCTCTGCTTCAGTGAACTCCATCTCATCCATACCTTCCCCGGTATACCAGTGCAAAAAGGCCTTGCGACGGAACATGGCTGTGAACTGCTCACTCACCCTCCTGAACATCTCCTGGATTGACGTGGAGTTCCCCACAAAAGTTGATGACATCTTCAGACCCTTTGGTGGAATATCACACACACTAGACTTCACATTGTTTGGAATCCACTCCACAAAATATGATGAATTTTTGTTCTGCACATTAATCATCTGTTCATCCACCTCTTTGGTGCTCATCTTGCCCCTGAACATGGCTGAAGCTGTCAAGTAGCGGCCATGGCGGGGGTCAGCAGCACACATCATGTTCTTGGAATCCCACATCTGCTGGGTCAGCTCTGGGACGGTGAGGGAGATATACCCCTGGGAACCACGAGATGTGAGAGGTGCAAACCCTACCATGAAGAAGTGAAGACGTGGAAATGGGATCAGGTTTACAGCTAGCTTGCGAAGGTCAGAGTTGAGCTGGCCCGGGAACCTCAGACAGCATGTTACACCACTCATAGTTTCAGAGATCAAATGGTTAAGGTCACCAACTGCAAAATTGGGTAGAAAGAAGCTATGGTTTAGTATCAATGAAATAGAACTGTATTCTATCTAACGATAGTTAATCCAAAGGACAATTAGTAACTTACAGCTTGGAGTGCTAAGCTTTAGAGTCCGGAAGCAGATGTCATAAAGTGCTTCATTGTCAAGAACCATGCATTCGTCAGCATTCTCTACCAACTGATGCACTGAGAGGGTGGCATTATATGGCTCCACAACTGTGTCTGAGACCTTTGGTGAAGGGAAAACAGAGAATGTAAGCATCATCCTGTCAGGATATTCCTCTCGGATCTTTGAAATCAGAAGTGTTCCCATGCCAGAACCTGTACCACCTCCAAGCGAGTGGCATACCTGAAAGCCTGGTCAAGAAAAATTGAGACAAATGAGTTCCATCTTCCAACACAGAATAAACAAAAAAAATAAATAGCCAGTTTTCACCAAAACCAAACTGTAAAATATCAGCTTTCTTCAGAAAGTCAGGTTGGAGGATTGATAATTATTTCTTCCTTAAATCCCTCGTGACAAAGAAGTTGATGGATGCTAGCACATACCCAAACAACAGCAATTTCAAAACAGTCAAAATGCCAAGCAGTCATACACTCCCAGCAAAATCCTGAAGAGCATGAAGTTATGCAAGATCCAGACAAGAACTCATGCAAGAACCAAAGGTTAACTACGGCTTTATACAGATAGCCTCCTCTGACCTGTCTCAAAGGTCTCGTGATTTCAAGTCATGATTTACTCGTTTGGCTAATCACCAATAGCAATTTTACATGTCCACCTTTTCGTCGTTCTAATGACAATCAGACATACATACATATATAGATAATTTGAATCAACATTTAACATCAAAGAAGACAAATGTGGCACTAATTGTCGTTGCCGCTGTTCAAAATTCCTTTCGCATGTGTAATTCAGATCCAGATCATAAACTACAGGCATGATTCCAGCCATTTTGACATGATTAACGGTGCTCTTCATCATGAAACATGGGAAAGGAATTTTAAATGAATGATTAGATTGTTTTTCTTTGTCTCTTAAAGCTCACTTACGTGATTATTACTTTTTAGGGTGCGGTGCTCTAACTCCAAGATCTACTTTTTAGTGTCAGCATTATAAAAGTAAAAAGACAAGTCGCTGCACTGTCCTGCTGGTCCATGATACCATAAAAATCATACACCATCGTATCTTTTTCTCCAATTACAAAGTAGAACAAGATTCATATCCTTCAGTATCCACACCAGACAAGAATGGGGTCTATTGAGACAGCTCATCAGCCTTATCAACAACCCATAATATAAAAACAACCAAAACAAAGGAATAATTAATTAAGGATGGCAACAGCCCTAATGAGTAATGACCCACCAGCATATAAAAAAAATATAGGTGAGAATGAGATGATCAACAATGAGAAAGCTACAACACGAAATTGAAAATTGAGATAATTAAAAAAATTATTTGTTCATAGTTTCTACAAATTGAAAAAAAAAAAAAAAACATTACATTCCGATTTCAAGGCTTGATTACGAGATTCGCAAAGTGAAATTAATTAAATAATGAAAAATCTAAAATTAAAATAATACCAAAACATCAATGCTGACAAACATGGCTAGCAGAGCCACCATAATTCAACAACTACAAAAAATAAAAAAATAAAAAACCCTGTTGGAGATATTTCCGAATTCTGCCAGTTATAAATTATAATAGAGAAGAATCCGGGACATTAAAGACCACAAAATCATTAAAATAAATCTTCAAAAAATCAACGAAAAAAAAACTAATAATCGATCGATCTGTTAATCACATTCAGACAACTAATATAAAAAAAAAATGAAGAAAGATTTTTTCAAAAAAAAAAGTTGAAAAAATACCTTGCAAGCAATCACAATTCTCGGCCTCTTTTCTGACAACATCTAGAACAGCATCAATCAACTCAGCTCCTTCAGTGTAATGGCCTTTAGCCCAATTATTACCAGCACCAGACTGTCCATGCACAAAATTATCAGGCCTAAATATCTGTCCATACGGGCCGGATCTAATACTCTCCATAGTACCCGGTTCAAGATCCATGAGGACCGCCCTCGGCACATATTTTCCACCGGAAGCCTCGTTGTAATATACATTAATTCTTTCCAGTTGAAGATCAGACGACGCGGCGTCGCCTGAGTACTTCCCGGTAGTATCAATTCCATGTTCGTCACAAATAACTTCCCAGAATTTGGAACCGATTTGGTTTCCGCATTGGCCTCCTTGAATGTGAAGGATCTCTCTCATCTTGTTTCGTTAATTTGTACAGAGAAACGGGTGACGAAGGAGGGAGGGAGGAGTTAACATATGGAGGGAGAGGGAGAGGGAGAGGCGGGGGTTAAAATGATACAAATAGGAGAGCGGGCAGGATATTTTCCAGGTGTTGTTCACGTGAGGGAACAGAGGGACAGGCGGATACCAACTAATTATTAACCACCTCTAGGGAGGGTGGGCACGTTAAGAAGGTGGGGCCCCGTCATTTGTGCTGGGATCAGCGATCTGGATTTAAAAAAAAAAAAACTTACAAGCTTATCGGTTGTTTTTTAAGAATTTTTTTTTTGTGTAAAATATTTTACATGTAATGCTTATTGGTAAAATGAGTTTTTAATATTTAATTTAAAAAATATTTTTTAATAGTGATATATTTTTTAAAAAATAATGGTAGTGATGATGAAATTATGAAAGTAATGAAAATAGTGATAGCGTGGTAATAATAATAAAAAAAAATGTTACTAAAATAAGAGGTGGTTGAAATAATTAATTGTCAATATATTAGTATTTTTAAAATAGTTTATGAAAATTTATAAATTTGAATGAGGTAAGTCTTAAGGGTTATTTTTAAATATTTTTTATTAATTAATTTTCATGTAAAATATTTTGGGAGAAATAAGCACAATTTTTTCATGTGATTTTTAAATTTAAATTAATAGTGATAAAGTACAAATAAACACACTTGGTAGTTGGGCTAAATGTTAGGAGTCATGTGATACCATTTGAGTTTTTCATATTTAAGAATCAAATTTGAAAATAGAAACATAACACTTTAAAAAAGAAAAAAAAAAACCACAAGCCAGCAGCTAGTTTTCAAAACCAAATAAAATGGTTTTTGAAAATTATGGTAACACTGATGATTTTTTTATATATAATAATAAAAAAATCAAACCAAGTCAACAAACAAGTTTTTTTTTCTTTTTTTTTTTAAAAAAATTGAAACTAAAAACCAAATACCACAACAAACAACCCTTTGGTATGTGTGTGGTTCAATAATAAAATAGTAGTAATTTAGTAGAGATGATAATTCAACTAAATTAATATTGATCGACTCCAATGAATAAATGTTTCCAAATAGTTATTTTTTCCAACAAGTAATAGATACAAAACCGATATAAAACTAAATCTAAATCCAACCCCCCCAATCCATGCATACATACATTATTTTATTTTATATTTTAGACAGGATCACTCCTATACCGTGTTGGGCCAAATTATCATCCCCAAGTGGATGCGGATCTGGGTCCACATAGAAATACAAACAGGCAGAGCCTAACAATACAAGATTTAAATGGATCATAGGAATGTAGTATGTTCATCATTGTTGCCTCCAGCTGGGTTCCTCGGGGCGCCATGATTATTTAGGAAACCCCGACTTTCCTTTTTTACCATGCATGGAGGCTTAAAACATGTCGCCATGGAGATAATCAATGAAGTTATAAAGAGTGCTTGGTGTTTTTATATCCAGAGAATCAGACAACTTCTAAGGTCGTTGAAAACTTTAATGCAGGCACCATGAATGGCCATTTTTTCCATTTCAACAGTCCGCCACTGAACTTTACAGTGCAAATCATGTGTTAAAACGAAAAGAGGATAGTACCAGTAGGCTTTTCAATGCTTTCACAATAAAATGAAAAGGTTACTTAACACCGAACTAATTACAACACGGGAGGAGTGATGACCGTATGCATTACTCCACCATGATTGAACATGGTAATAATTCATGAAGCGATTTTGGACAACTTGAATGGTGTAGGCTGCTGTGCATCCAGGAAAGAGAACAGGTTCTAAACACATTGCTCTAGTGTTGAAGGTGAGATTCGTTGCAGTGCCTTTTGAAATTTAGCGACTCATCCACCAAAAAGTCACTGGTAAAATTGGATCACAGAAGCAAATAGCATACGAATGTGATTAGAAGGACAAGTTACTAACAAAAATAGGCAAGATTAAGAATTGAAAATAAATTGAACTCACGAGATCCGGTCAGCCATTTGTGAGGTTTCCCATCTAGGACTCCATGGATACTCTGTAATGAGAGGCGACTTGACTGGCATGCCAAGGGAATTGAAATGCTATACACAAATATTATAAGCCAGTCAAGGAGAGTATTTGCATGCAAACCATTTGCTCAGTCAATGATAGGAAATAAATGGTTCCATAAATTAAATGAGCTTCAATCATTACTGCTAGGTTTTATACCCAAATTGAGCAATTGATAATACAAGAGACTACCATCAGCAGTCGATTTGATTCTGATGGAGAACTTTCAAAAACAGCAAGCTTCTTATGCTTAATTTTAGTATAGAGACATCATACAATGGCACACAGAAAAGACATAAGACCCTTTGTGATGCAAATCAACCTGTATTGTTCAGGATGATAGGTCAATTCTAAATCTAGTCAAGAGCAAGGCCATGCTGCAAGTGCGAAATAGGAAATCAAGCATGTAATTGATGAAAGTATCTGGTGGGACCTGATCCTGCCTCCTCCCATGACGAGGATCAATACAAGTATCCTTGGTAAATAGCACATATAAAAGGAATTTGCACCAGATTCATGTCTTAATATCCTTCTAGCAACACTTGCATGCACAAAAGAGCATGACAATGACATTCACAGATGAATAAATCCATAAATTTTAAACTGGAATGAAGAAATATGATCACCTGTGTACTTTGAAACATCAGAGAAGGCTGCTGTTTTGGAAAGTTGGTTGAAAGGAAAACATGCAGCTGCAGTTTAGGAAATCAAGTTCATATAAACAGCCAAATTATGTTAAAACATGCACAGAAAAAAATATTTCCATTGAAATAATTTTCTAAGCTTTTCCTATCAGCTACATCCCCAGTATACAACTGACTACCAAACTTGATCTCAACTTAGGCTCCCATTTGTTTCATGTAAAATATGCTTCAGCAAAATATTTCTCATTTTCCATGTTTGGCTCACCTAGGAAAACATGGTCAAAGGAAAATATTTTACAGTCAAACGAAAAGAAACTTAAAACAAGGAAAAACAACTCAGGGTTCTTAAGAGAAGAAAATATTTTACAAGACTTCCTTTGTCATTAAATCCTGGCCCCATCACTAATTAATTCTTATCTTTTCTTTCTCAACATTTATTTTTCAATACAAGCCAAACACCAAACAATTATTGTCAAGTAGTTTTCACAGCCAAACAATGAAAGGTAATGTGTGCTTTACGTGAAGTAAAATGAGGCTAATTTTAGCATATTTTATGAAAATTTAACCGTGCTAAGAAAACCTTCAGATACTTAGAGCTAACAATCTCCTTTGATATAGGCCTGAAAATATGATATAGTGAAGGTCAGGGGCAAATACCTCCTGAAACAATTTAGGTTTGACATTCACTCTTTCCCTATGTTTATATATAACATTACAGAAACTTGCCCCACCCCTTCTAATATAATTTACAATTGGAGAAGATCTTACTATACCATGAACGTAAAGGGTCCAGAGCAGACAAGAAAAGAAGCCTTTCTGCAGAAAACCTGATAAGGAAAGCAATGGCTAACACCAGTCACTCTTGATGGATTAAAAAAAATGTCTGTATACAAAGTGCCTAGGATACTTACTGGATCAGCTTCTAGTGGCCTTCCAAGCAGTGGGGCCAATGCCTCGATAAACTGCCTTCTAACATCAATTAGAGTAACTGCCTCTAAGACCTACAAAATGGGAAAGAAGATCTTTTATTAGCAAAAATGGTAGGCAAGCAATATCTCAACTAAAAGGAATCACTGGATGGAAGAAATAAGCTAACCTGTCTCTGAAGGAGTTCTTCCAGGTGGGGAAGATATTCAGCCATGCACCTTTTCAGAAGAAAAGAACCATTAAAAACAAGTACTTATGCATAGCTTACATCTTCATACAAAAAGCAACATGTACATATGCCAAAGACTTGAAGCAAAAATTATATGCATAGCTTACATTCCATCCAACCATGAAGGAAGTTTGACATCATCAATGGAAAACAGGGCTTTCAACTCAGGAGTGCACATTAATTTCAGACGAGGTGCTGAGGGAGCAGATGCATACTTTCTACCAACAGGATATGTAACCTGCACCGATCAAGAAAAGACTCACAAAACTATTGCAGTTGTGACACAAAATAAAAAGGAAAGAGAGAGAGAGAGAGAAAATGGGACAGAAAGAAGAAAATAAAAGGAATTCAAGGGAAACTTCAAATACAAGTATAGCAGAAGAAATATCCAACCTGTAAGTATATCTTTTGTGGATGTCTCCAGGGGCATGCAGGCACCATTTTATTTATATTCATGTTCATTAAAGGCACTGCGAACTTAACCTCTTCTGGCTACACTAAAATTCAAAGGCATAGAAACCAGTGATGTAGTTAAATACCAACCTAAGCAGTGGATATATTTGATCACTTCATAGAACCCAGTTAAAATAAATAAAAACGTTTTCATTGCAACAAATACCTTTTCAACACCGGAACTCATATGCATTTCAATTCCCTGCAGCACAGTGACTGGAGTTTCAGTGACATGCAGAAAACTAATCACCAATAATAGTACAAAGAAAAGCAGTGACAACAAAGTAACGATACAGTAATCTTTTCTACACAAAACAAGTAACTACCAACGATGTCCTAGACAAATGTCTAGACATTAGCATTATACAAAAGATGAAAAAAAATTACCTCCCTAGACACAATAGTACTAATCTCAAACTTCAACCTATCATCATCAACTTCTCCCACTCGTTTCTCCTGGTAAGACCTATATTTATCCCTGGAAAACAGAATTCAAAATCCAGTCACAAGTCACAACCAAGACTAAAAAAGTGTCAACACTACCCACTCCTAAAACATTCAGGTCCTCAACCTCAATTCAGTTACGAGAGCCAACAGCCGCGTAGGATCTTTATTGTTCCAATCGGTCAAACTGTTCTTAACTAGCCTCGAATCCCCGTCCTCACCGCATAGGACATGAAAGGGATGGAAATCTTCATCCTCAGCACCAAAAATAACATCCGGTGCAGCTAATGGAAATTCAGCATTGTATATAACATCCCCTGTAATAAATAAATAGAAATCAAAATTAACCCTAACCACAATAAATGAGTAAACACTTGATCAGTTGATAAAAGAAAACAAAAACAATGATACTAACATTTCATGTAGTCTAAACAGTAAGGAATGAGCAATGTGAATCGATCAAGACTTCCAGGGAAGTACCTGGTGCCTGACCGTGCCTGCTCAATCTGCAAAACAAGCTAATTAAGCCAACATAACCCGAATTTGAAAATCGCAAAATTGCAAATCGGATTAGCGTTTCGTATAATACCTAGGGTTAGGGATTTGGGAGGCAATTGTTACCTGGATGGTGTGAGGATAGTGATTGAGGAGGTACTGGAGGTGGGCGGAGATGAAAGGAGGGAATCCATCAAATGACATGGTGGTTTTGGAGGCAATTTGTCGGGTGGTTGGTTTCAGTAAATTCGTTGCGTCGCCGTTTATTGGGGACGGTGCTCACTCGCTCCTCTATGCGGTGGTGAGCCTGCCTAATGAATGCGTACGTTGCTGCCCCATCAGAAATAAATTGTCTAGTGCGTGACTCTTATCCAAAGTTAATTATTTTCCGTTTAGCTTTTATTTTTTAATGTTTTTAAAATTATATTTAATTTTTCTATTAATAATTTTGATATTCTATGTCAAAATTAAAAATATATATTTTTATATTTTTTAATTAAAAATATATATAAAACGTATCACTAATGTAAATTTCATTATAATATAGCCAAACAAAATTAAATCCGGATGTTATATGACTTCTTTTAAAATCTAAACTATAGAGTTAGTGAAATAACTTAAATAAATTAAAATGATTTTATTTATATTTTTAAAAGTTAAAATAATATTATTTTGATTTTAAAAAAAAAAGTTTAAAATAATTTTGAATGGATTATGGTTGACCATGTAATTGTTTGGTTTTAACTGGAATATTCTCATTTTATTTTATTAAAACTCAACTTTGATAAGATTTTAAATATACCTAACATGATAGACGGGGTTTAATAACAACGTTGTTGGCTTATTTGGGTAACAAACGACATCGTTGAATAAAGCAAAGGCCATTAAAACCATTTTGTTCTGTTAGGAATAATTTTGTACTTGTTCTTTTTGTATTTTTCCTCACTTCCAAAAAAAATATTCGATTAATAAAAATTAGTCTATGTGTCTGGTATAAAAAAAAATTCAAGAAAATTTCTACGTCTTTTATAAACCATATACTAATTTATAAAATTAATGATATTATTTAAAAAAAAAATACATGAATACCCGTTTCTCACAAAACTTCATTTGATTTTTTTTTATTCACATGGGATATATGAATCAATTTATATATATTTTAACTAATTATTATAAACCTTGAAATTAAAGATTATATAAATTTCTAGTTGCTATTAATATCAACAATCTTATTACTTGAATTTAAAATTATTGAAAAAATAAATTTTTTAATTCTAAATTTTTATCATTAAATTATTTATTAAATGATTTATTTCATTGTGAATGTTGTCACGCAAGCGGGTCTGCAAATGTAAGGTTGAAAGTTTGTCCGTAAATATTACACTAAATAAATTATAAATACATAGTTATTTTCATATTCTACATAGAAAAAATTATAAATTTATTGTGTAGAAAATAATTGACAATATTATTAGTCATAACTAAACTCATTTCATAGACAATCATAACTAAACTCAATTCAGAGTAGTAGATATTTTCGAGATAGTCTAAAGATTTCAAGAGCTATGAGCACGAATAATATATATGAAATTTTTGAAAAGTTCAGAGTGACCTTCTCATGAATAGGACTTATAAAATTCGTGAACCAAGCTCGTCAATAACGTTATTTAAAATTCACGAGCTTTGATATTCCAAGAGAGAAAAAAAATACTATCCAAAGAAGGAAAGCTTGCGTATTAGATTTTATTCAAATCAATGCAAGAATTTTGTTTTAAGTAATTTCATTTCAAACTTGCATCATTGATGATTAGATATTATAAAAAAACAAGTCAATATCTTTGTTTGCAGAAAAATATTTTTAAAAAAAACATTTTTTATAAAAAGTAAATTATTAAAAAATAAATTATTTATAATGTCATGATAAATAAATTACAAAATAATTTTGAATATTTTGCTATACCATGAAAAATTACCTGAAAATTAATTCATTAATATTTTTTCAAGTTTATTAAAAACATATGGATCAAATTTAATAGATAATTTTTTAAAAAAAGTAATAAAATTAAAAAAATTCAATATCATGATTTCCAATAAAAATAATAACACTTAAAAGAAAATTATCAGATTTGACAAATAAAAAAAATAAACAATGATGAAATTAAAATTCTATTTTAATTTTATAAATTAATTAAAATAAAACAAATAAAAAAATAACAAAGTATTTAGTCATCTTACCTTGTTGTTTTCTAAAAAATAAAATTTATGAAAATGTTTTTCAGATAAAATAAAATAAAAATATTATTTTAGGACCAATTTTTACTCTAGCTGAAAAATATTTTTTCCTCTTAATTTTTATTAAGATTACCAAATATTAGATGAAAAGTGGAGAAACTAATTTCATAAAAGTGTTTTCTTTGAGAAAACATAATTATTATTATTTTTATTGTCGAACACCCTCTAAAAAAAAATATTTTCAATATAAGAAAACAAGTTAATAGATATTTTTGATCTAGAAATAAAAAATCTTTATTTTAAAAACATTAAATAAATAATAATATAAAAAAGATTATATTACTGTTCAATCGCATAACCCATGCACGGGGGTCCATAGATGTTAGCACACAGCAGTGTACCGTTCATACGAGCGTCTGAGGGGATAAATCCTCGAAATGACAGAAATCAAAGAACAGGGACAGGATCGTCAAACACAAAGATAAAAAACCCTAATAACAAAAGCTCCAGCTTCCTATAAATAAAGTGCAGCACCAGCTGCTTGGATGCAGTTCAGACGTGCCGCTGCGGTTTACAGAAGACTAGAGTTTCTCTCATGTCTCCATTCACATCTTCGTACCTTTCTTCTCTTTACGCCTTTTGTTTTTATTTCCATTACTTGTTTTGGCTGTGGAATCAAGTGATGAATTTGGATTACAAATTTCTCACGACGGTCGTCTGAGACACATCGTGTCAATTTTGATGTAATGATCCAATGTTTTCTGATGATTTCATCTTGCTCTTGTTCTTCCAAGTAATCATAAATTTTTTCTACTTAGTTTTCTGTGATGGGGCGAGCATCGTGATGATAAATTTGAATTTGTCCGATCAATTTCATGACAGGATTATTTACCTCCTACTCATACTGAATGCTCGCTCATCACTGATTTCTCTATAATTATTTTTTTTGTATTTTATGGGTTGATAATTCTTTTATCATCAAGCTTTTCAGCAGCTCCTTTTCTCCTTTTTGTAAGAACTATCAAATTGGATTGGCACTATGAGGATTTAATGTGGTACGAGGTCGAAAGATCTATGAAATTTGTAACTCTTAGTCCTTTTCATTCTGAGTGCGCAGTTCAATCTGCTTATGCATCTTGCTTATACCCAGAAGCCCTCGAATTTTTTTTCAACAGAGATTGCCTCTTTTCTCTTTATATAACTTGGTTTTTGGGCATGTCTGGTTATTCAGAAAAGTTGGAGGAAGCTTTTTTCTGAAGTAAATTTATAGAACAATGTGGGATGTGGCCAAGCTGCCGGGACTCCAATTTATGGATACCGACCTGAATGAACATGAAATTTTTAGACCTAAATTAGAAGGTTTGAAAGTAAAATGAGATTTTGGTATGGATAGTATGAAACTCTAAATACTGATTCTATCAAGAAAGACGGAATCACGAACAAAAACAGATCTATGGATATCTATTACCCTCCTCAGTTTTTAAACGTCTTTCCAAATCGGTGAATAAAAACTCGGACAAATTTCGTTGCTTTTGCTTCCTTTATCAGAAAAAAGAAATTCCCAAGATGAAATTCTATTTGTCTTTGTTTTCCAAAATAGGAGAAATCCTCTAGTCCAATGACCAAGCCTGCAACCAGATAGGAGAGAACGAGTGATTCACTCGAGAACTATACCTCTGTCCATTTAAGTTGTTCAAACAATGATAACGAGTTGTCTAACCTGTATCTTGCCATCAGAAGTGCCAGCATAAAGCATTGCACCGTCCATATCTGATGTTAAGCATGTAGTTCTGGCGTGCCACCCACTTCCTACTTTGATGGAAGCAACTCTTGTAACTCTTTCCTTTAACCAAACCTCAATGATCCCACTTTTCGTGGCTGTGAATATGAAGTCGCTGTTGACAGCAATTCGGTGAATGTCGAATCCTGTTGAGAAGGATCCTGTTACAGCTTTGCTCGAGTGAGAAAATACCTGCCACGCACGGAAATTTGTTCACTTGAATAAATGATCTGTTCAAACATATTTCATGAACAATCTCAGATCAGATGTTGTTGCTTACTTTCCCTGCTGTTCCATCAACCGCTGAACCACCAGCAAACAGGAGGCCATCTTGAATTTGTAGGGAATAAATACTTTGTTTCCCCAGCAATTTTCTTGTTCCAGAGTAGAATGTGGTTGATGTGAATTTGATCAAATCCACCTCCTGGATACTGTAACCGGAGACGCCACAATATAATGTATCCCCTGTCATAGCAAGGCACTTCACCGTTCTGTTGAAGTTTATATGCTTTGGAACACCTGACCACCTGTGTACCTGTGAAAATACAATTTTTAGGAAACCGGATTCTGTCAACCGCGAAAGACTGCACAGTTCGGTTTCAGTTGTTGAAACATGATGGGGAGGCGTCACTTGCCTTAACTCCTGCTCCTTGAGAAACAAAGCATGCAACTTTACCATTAGCTGTCAACTCGTATACTGCCTCTTTCACGTCATGAACTTGAATACAATGAATTTCTTCAGGTTTAATTGCCCAAACCTGCAAAAGAAAATGCAGGAAAATGACCGTTTCAAATGATTAGGTATACAATTTATCAGACAATGGATTATGCAGTCTGGTATTCCTTCTTTCGGTGGTTCATTGAAAAGGGTAGCATAAATATGAGTTCTTTGCTACAGCTACAACGCATGAGATAGCAACATATGTTCTTACAGGAGACGGAGTAATCTAAGATTCAAATAGCTAGAATGCAGGGAAAAAACTGGAAGTACCCGAATGGTTTTGTCCAAGGAACCACTGTACAATTTGTCTCCTGAAGATGAAATATAGAGGCATGTGACAGCTTTTGTATGTTCACGAACTTCTTGAATCAACCTTAGAACACTCTTTCCAGCATCCCACACCTAAAAGCGAGTGTTGGTTAGCTATAACATCAAGTATTCATTAATGCATATGCAACTGGTAATTGTATTAATGCACGGGGAAGAGGGTCAGGTAGATTGTACCTTGATGGTTCCGTCGGAATGGCTGCTAATAACACGACCTTTAAAACGAAGCAAAGACAGCACTTCACCATTGGCGCATGATTCTACCTCAATCACTTCGGTGCAGTTCCACAACTCTGTCTAAAATACAGATTAAAAAGCCTAATAAGCTCATTTTTTTATAGCTAATCCGAAGAAGCCAAGGACATGGTTTCCCAATCCCACTTACTGCATTGACAGATGACAAATTCATTAAGGATTTCAGTACATCAGTGATCACTGGTGAACTTCTCTTAAGCGTTCTCAAGGTGCTGTGGATGCATTTAGCATACTTTCCGAGGTCTTCAAGCGCAGCTAAAAATCAGGAAAGTTCGAGTTCAGCAATTATTTGTGTATATTCAAAACTTTGGTAAGAATTCTCACCTACACTAATCTTACCTGGGTCACTTACGAAGGTTCTTAATGCAAGGGTTGCCAAAATCTTCTCTTCCATGTTTCTAGTTGATTGGAGGACATTTATAAATTCATCTAGCAAGGATTTACGAGCCGCACTTTTTACACCAGTATCAGGAAGAACTGAAAGCATGTATATGAGCCATGTGGAGATGACAAGGCATGATTTTGCCGTCTCTAAGGAATTACTCTTGAAGCACTCCTCTAAAGCTTTAAAGATAGAGCCCTTTTCATGATTGCAAAGAACAAATGCCACTCTTTTCTCCCAAGAACTTACTGCTTTCTCTTCATCTTCCTGCACAAAAGCATCCAAGGCTCAGAATCATCACAGAATTTAATAGAACAGGGTTCCATGTTCCATATCAAACTTAAGAAAAAACCGCAAACCATTGTTTCAGCTAAAAAATTTTCTGCTAAATCATTTTCATTCTTCTTCAGCTTCTCTGCCTTCATCAAAGCATTGTAAGGTCGATCATATCCTGCAATCTTCAGTAACCAGGCTTCCATGTAAGTGCCCCCAGTTGAAGTCCGACGTGCAGAAATAGAAACTAAAGCATCCAGAGCCATCATCTGAGAATTAGAGAAGTCCTTTCTGTGCAGCGCTTCAATTAAAGCCTCTACAGCTTCTTCCCTGTAAATGCTCATCTTTCGCGGCTCAGCCTGGAAATTCAACCCATAGAAACCATGGTTAGATATCCAAGTTTTCCTGTTAAAGTAAGTGAATGATGTCAGAGAATCAAAGCAAACCAGGAGATCAAGCTGAAGAAGAAGAGTGGCAAGGGAAGGTTGCTGCCTCATGGGAGCCTTTTGGAGATACACAAGAAAGGTGTGCATGGTACTAAATGCTCCTTCATCTTTAATTATCTGCAATATCTGATTACAGAATGTCCTCCTGAAACACCATGAAAAAGGCAGAACATTCAGTGTCGGTATTGGAGATGATGTTGAAAAAGAAGAAACAGGCAAATCTTTAGATATTTGTGTTTGATTTTTTCTACTTTTTCAAGTTGTAGCATTACAGTAGCACATTTTTACCTTCAACCATCCAACTATTAGATGCTGGAAGAAAATATAAACAACATTCAAAGTATATTGCAGAAGGGAATATTTGATGTGTACCTGTTTAACTGAACTAGCTCTGAGAGGAAGTCAATACATAAGCCTCTCACGCTATCATCCCCGGAGTGAAATAATTCAAGAACAGGAGATAGTTCGATTGTACTTGCTATCGAGTTCCGGGAACTTTTATCAGCACGCATGCAACAGAGAAGTATCGAAATAATTGACTTCCTTCCTTCCACTCTATCCAAACACTTGACTAGCGCTGGAATTCCATTTGCACAGATAACATCAAAAGCATTGACAGACCGGCTGTTTTCATCCCCACCCGTAAGCAAGTGTTCAAGCACTGCTATAGCAGCGTCCTTGGGCTCTATTGCAAATTGAAAATCATCTAAATCTTCAATTTTGCTCTGGATTGACTGAACAAGTGAGGTTATAAAGTTGTGAGCTGAAAGCTGAGCAAAAGCTGGCCTCAGCTGGTATATCAGAACAACAGCCTCAGCAAGCCCATTTTTGAACAAAGCAGCTAGGCAATCAAAATCAGAATCTACACTGGTTAGAATCTCTCCGACACTTTCATCTGAAAATGTTAACTCAGAGAGAACGTAAACTGAAGTTTTAAGAGCATCTCTGCTTACAGAAGCAGAGAGTATTTCTACAATCCCATTTATAATAGTTGGCTCGGATAAATATGAAAGAACTGCAGGATCACCCTTTGAGTCCTTCCACAATTTGGCTACTGCTGACACCGCTGCTTCACATTCTTCTAAGTTTTCTGAAGTACAGAGAGATGAAATATAAGGTTTTAACCCATTGATGATTGTTTCAATAGTATCTTGAGAAATTACACTGGTTGGTGATGTGGATACTTCTGCTCGGGCAAATCTTTTGCTCCTCTGATGCATGTGACTATCTGTACTGTTACGAGTACGAGTATGACTGGGAGAATAAAATGTTCTGGATGCAGTAGACACCAACAAATTTTCTCTTAAGGAGGAGGGGCTGAATGAATTCCTTGGTGTTTCAGAGTACGAAAATTCCTGAGCAAGCTCTGGATGCTGCTCTTTCCAAGATGTTATGAGTCTCTTCAAAACATAATTTGTTTTGGGCAGTGAGTTTGCAGAGAGAGGTTGGCGAGTAATGGGGCATGTCGTGTTTCCTCTTTTCACCCATTCTTGAATTGCTTTTCTCTCATAAGTATGGCCAGTTTCAAGGGTAACTGGATCATTAAAAAGTTGGCCTGTGATAGGGCAAACAAAATCTTTTGGTGGTCTTGAACGGGGAGTCAGCATCTCTGATGTAGGAAGTGAAATGTAGCTCTGGCTTCCTTCATCACTCTCAATAAGTGAACTGCATAATAATAATAAAAAAAAGATGTATATTTATCAATACTGAAAGGAAAAGAACAGCTTGAATACTGTAAAAGATAGCCTAAAGAAAAGAGAGAAATTTTTAGCTACCTATTCTCTAATATTTGGTTGTCGACATTGTCATAACTCAGCCTCCTTGTTCGGCTACGGTTTTTTCTGGCACTGCTCAGCAGACCCTAGATTGCAAAAATGCTATCAGTATAAATGAAACGTTCCAAGTTCGGATGGAATTGGCAAGAACTCATCAAAATACAAGGCAAAGACATACTATCACTTCACCATCTGAGTCTGGTGAGCTACTGCTGTAATCTTTTCTCAAGCGCGGAGAATCAGGTAACGAGGTAGCACTAACAGAATCCGTAGCACGGCATGACAGAAGCCGTAGCATTGTTGTGGGTTGTTTTTTAGACTGCACAACTGGATCAGGAGAACCAATCTTTGGCGAAGTTCTAGGGGAATTTATAGGAGAGAATATTTTAGGAGAATGCTTTTGGCTCTTTGCTTTAGCTAGCCTTTTGCTTAGTCCAATTTCCTTAATCTCAGTTGATTCTATGCTGCGAAGAGTTACTAACTTCTGATTTTTATCTTCAGAATCAATACAAGTATCACTCCGCTCACAATCAGAATCGTTTTCTCTGTCCTCAGGCATGGCCTCCTGACATAATAAACAAGAACACAGCACAGAATCAACTATAGTTCATCGCAATGTGACAATTGTAATATAGTTATCAGTCTTACTTGATGATCACATATAACAGGCTCTTCCAAATTAGGTGACAGGTTTGAAATTATCCTCAATCTGATCACAAGCACATCCATCATAACAATAACAAGTTAGAGCCTTGAAAAAAGAAAATGTTCAGCGTGGATGTACAATAAAATAAGAACTAGAACATGCAAATGGCTGTATTCATACGTTCCTGACTGAATAGTACTTTTTCATTTTCGATGCTGGATGTAGACTAACCTGCTTTCTGCTCTCACACCATGTTTAGATCTAAGAACTGGAGAGAAACCAGCACTTTTAGGCAAGATGGGACCAAATTTCACATAATCAGGAATCGACCGGCTAATCTCATGCAGAGGAGTTACTGGTGGATCTGCTATCGGCAACATTGGAATCATCTTCTTGCTTGTTGTTGAGTCAGAATTCATGCAGTCCTTGTAGTATTTAGCAAAAAGCCGCGTATTTTCATCCAAGGATTCCCTGTAAAGCTCCTCCAGGTTTTGCAATTTTTCCAGCTGATCTGGCCTCATTGAATATATCAAAGACTCATTGAAGAACTGATCCAAGTCAGCAGTAAATGACAAATCAGAAGAATCAGGAATTACTTCCACCACAAGTCTGTGTCTAGCTTCAGAATACCACCCAGCAATTGAGCTCATCTGTGGAAGAAACAGGTCTTTCCAGAGTTCAGGGGCAAAATCAATTCTCGAGAAGAATGGATCAACAATAAACATCTCAAGAACATGAAGAACAGAATTCTCATCATTGTTACGCAATTTCCATAGGTATGAAAGGTAGAGGCGGGCCCAAGCAGAGAGGTAGAAATTTGGGACCCCAGCTGTTCTTTGGTCAGAGTTCAACAAGGCACAAACTTGCAGCATCTTCTCTGCATAATCTAATCGTGCCAGCTTAGTCTCCATATTCGAGGTGTCAATGGCTTCTTCAAGGGCTTCTATACCCCAATCCAAATTTGCTAATACTGCTTGATCGGAGTATCGGACCTCTGTATCTTTGCCACAGCTCCCATCTTCAGCTGCTAATCTCTCAGCACACTGTTCTTTGTGCTGGGTTCTTTGCTCTTTATTGATCAAACGATCTTGTGTGAAACTTCCCACAGTAGTAACCAAGAACCTCACAATATCCTTTTGGTCCATCGCAAACCTATAGCTTCCTTCCATTTCTGAGGAGAGAATCTCAGCTTACAGATTCCCAGTCAACTGCAAGAGCAAACAATCGTCATCTTCCTCTAGCAAGTTTCATCAGAAGTAAATCAAGGCAAAATTACCATGCTTTTCAAATTCATATCTTTTCAAATTTCCCTAGTTTTTAGCACTATAAATGTAGCAGCACTGCTTGGACTGGTTAAGGATTGATCTACCTTCAACCTGGAAACCTCCATCTATAATTCTATCGCATCATCAATCTAAAAGCAATTACCAAAACTTCATAGACATTACACGATGAAAACAATAGTAACTCAAGACGTAAACACCCCGTCAAAAATTACAAGCAGCATTGGCACTGGCATTGACAAAGGTTGGCAGTATGTCAACACCAAGAACAAAACATTCATTTGAAGAAATAAATAAATAAAGAGTGCGATCGTTCTAGAGAAAAGCTCTTACCGTAAGGTGCAAGGCAACTTCATAGGAATTCAGATTACTTCGTTAACATGGATTATCAAAAAGAAAAAAAGGGATTATTGCGTCAAAACATGAAATTAACACAACGAAGAGATATGGCCCATTAGACTCTAGTTGGTGTTGCCGGCTTTGATAGTTGTTGTGTGCTGATCAAAGCAAAACGTGGACTATTCATTTTATATTTACTAATCACAGTTCATATCGTTATTATATATATTGCCTTCCTAGAGTAGATGACAAGAAGAAGAAACCTTGCCGTTTGGCTTAATCATTGGACATGTCTAATCATCGTTTTCACCTCTAGACGTAGTCAATCGTAGCGGTGTTTGTTTAACATTACAACAATGTTATTTTTTTAAAAATGTATATTAAAATAATAATTTTTTATTTTTTAAAATATATTTTTAATATTAGATTATTAAAATAAAAAAATATTAAAAAAAATAAAGCAAGAAAAGTCAAAATATTTTAAAAACACGGGCACTCAGCAAAGATAAACAGCTCTAAAACCACTCTCCATCTGCTCATTATCGTTTAGCATGGTTTTTAACTTCTTTAGGCGGGAACCCAGTCCACATGAGCCGCTGGCCCATAGCCCAATCCTTAAATGGTTCAAAGCTAATTTGTATAATTTATAGAAAAGGATAGACGTAAGAGACCAAAAGTTTTAGGTTGTGGTCAGTAATAATAAAAAAATACTTTTTTTTTCTTCTCAGTTTTCCATTTTTTCTATTAGTTTTTATTTCTTAATAAAAAATTAACAAACCTTTTTATTTTCTGAAAACATTTATTTTTTTTAAAAAATAAAAAATATATATCTAGATTATAATTATTTTTCATAATGATTCAAAATTATAACTCATAATTGCTATCTTAGTATTTTGTATTCATGATAATATAATTTTATTCTTGTTTTATTTGAATTAAAATTTCTCATGAAACAATTATATTATAATATATATATATATATATATATATATATATTAAATTTAAAATAAAATTTAAATCCATGACATTAATTAAATATCAAAATATAAAAAAATAATATTTCACGTGTTTGTATATAGAAAAATTTTGTAACTAAAAAGCTGTAGATAGTTTTTAAAATGTGTTTTCAAAATCAATATAAATTTAAAAAAATTGAGATATTGTTTTTTTAAATATAAAAATATTTTATTTAAAAGTAAATTCTTAATTTTAATTCTTTTTAACTTTAATTTCTCAAATATTATTTTGTTTCTTCATCCAAATAAAAAAAATTAGGTCTCGTTTAGATGGGCTGAAACGGGTAAATCCATACTGGGTCAAATTGCTATACAACGAATATTGTTAAACAAAAAAAAACCAGGCCGCCTCTCACAAAAAAAAAAAAAAAAACAAATAGTAATTAAAATTTATAAATATCGCCACGTGGGACATAGAAACCTCGCTTGTCAGTAGTCCTCTGTCACCACGTAGAGTATAAAGATACTCGCGTCAACAATACGCAGTTCTAAAAGTCTCTTTCCAAACCCCACCAGATCCATCCACGTGTCCACTACCAACGGCCTAGATGAAACTTCAAAACAGAATCCAGAAACATAACCTACCTCCCCCTCGATAAAACCAAGCCGCAAGTCCCTTCCATTAACGCAGTCCACAAATTTTCAATGGCAAACCCTAAAGTCTACTTCGATATGACAATCGGCGGCGCCCCAGCCGGCCGGATCGTGATGGAGCTGTTCGCGGACACAACTCCACGAACCGCAGAGAACTTTAGGGCTCTTTGCACTGGAGAGAAAGGCAGAGGCCGAAGCGGCAAGCCTTTACACTACAAAGGCTCGACTTTTCATCGAGTGATCCCTGGATTCATGTGTCAAGGAGGGGATTTTACTGCGGGGAATGGAATCGGAGGAGAATCAATCTATGGAGCGAAATTCGCTGATGAGAATTTCATAAAGAAACATACTGGGCCTGGAATTCTATCTATGGCTAATTCTGGGCCTGGCACTAATGGGTCTCAGTTTTTCATATGTACAGATAAGACTGAATGGCTCGATGGGAAACATGTGGTGTTCGGAAGAGTTGTGGAGGGTATGAATGTTGTCAAGGCTATAGAGAAGGTTGGATCTAGTGGTGGAAGGACCTCCAGGCCTGTTGTTGTTGCTGATTGTGGTCAGCTTTCTTGAGGGACACAGGATTTGTGATATGCTGGTGTGTTTATGTATCTATCTACATAACGAGTCTTTAATTGGACTCTGATTGTGTTTCTTCAAGTGTTGCTGTCCTTTAATGATCCTAATGAGATTTACAGATACAATAATTGAATGAATAATTTCACCTTTTTGTTTCGATTTGTGTGATAACGGGCTGCTTGGATCTGATTCGAGCCTTGAGCCGGGTTGATTTTCGGTTCTTGTAACTATGCTTTTGCCCCTCTCTACTGGGGTTTTCATGATACCAGGTAAGCAAGCGGTTTGGTCAGCGCTTTTAGAATTTGAGCATTCTTGCACTCCATGGAAATCGGTAGCCTTTGGTGAGAGACCAAAGGATTTAAGTTTGTATCGAATAATTAAGGTCTCGAGCAGTAGTTGAATTTATCATTTTTATTAGTATATATTTTATATATTAAATGTGGAAAGTATATATATTTTATGTTTAAAAAAAATTATATTTTTTTAATTTAAGATTTGAAGTTTATTAATATATATATATATATAAAAAAAAAATTTATATTTTTTTAATATAGAATAAAAAAAATTATTTAGTTTAAATATTTTAATTTAAAAGTTTAATATAATATGTTTTTTAAATGAGATAAAAAAATTTAAAATTTTATTATTTATAATACGTATAGTTTATATTTATATAGATTTTTTTTAATTTTATTATATAAAATATTAAAATTTAATTTTTTTTTTTAAAAAAAATTAGGTTGATTCATAAAATCTGAGATTTGATCCCTAAACCGGTTTAATTTTCAAGTTGGATTTAATAACTAGGGCTGCTGAAGGCTTGGAATAGGAGAGGCAAAGCGGGCTTATTACTATTTAGATGCTCATAGTAAGCATTCATTGGCTTACTATTTTAGATTCTTGGTGCAAAACTCTTTATTTTATCACGTGTTATTATAGATGTGTTATGAAATTTTTAATTTTTTAATGATTTAATCTTGATTAAAAGACTTATTAATTTTGATTTTTTTTATGAAATAATAAGATTAAAAAAAAAGATTAAAATGAAAAAAATATCAAATATGATAGGGAGTTTTGCAAAAAAAAAAATATACTATGGTTCTTGAACTTTAAACATTACATAAATTATATAATTTTAGTACCTTAATGTTTTTCCAGCTTAATTTTTTTTATAAAAATTTTTTTTTGTTATTTTTTAATTTTTAGTTTAGAGATAAGAAAGATTTGTTGGATTCTGACAATATAGAGAGAAAGTGTCATTTTAGGCTATCAAATTGGACAATATTTATATCAAATGATTTTATCTGAAGATGAAAGTTTATATTGGATGTTTTTTACTTTTAAAATTAATGAAAAAATAGAAATGAGCTTGGATTGATTTTTTATTTTGGGTTGAATTTGATTTTTTGGATTTTTTACGGACATAGATAAGTTTTATCACGGTTCCTATAGTGTTTTAAAGGTTTTTTTCTGGTAAAAAAAGGTTGAAAAACATGTTTTTAGGTAAAAAAAAAAACTTAAGTCCTAATTTTTTTCAAGCATTATATTTTGAAAAATCAGGCGATAACTCATCTTTTTTTTTCAAAAAAGTTTGGGGAGGACAAACAAGAATTAAGGGCCCAGTCGTATGGGCCATGATAAAATGGGTCGAGTAAATTATTTTAATAAATAAATTTAGCAAATACATTCTAGTAAATATCTTGTTTTTTGAAATTAAATATCTTAATCTATATTTATTTCTTGTTTTTCAAGTTTTATTTTTATGTATCGTTAATAACTTTTTATTTATTTATTTACATATATGATTCTTGATTTATTTAATTACATACATGTATAAATTTTTTTGCTTGAACTTAAATTTTGTAAATTATATGAATATATTGAAAAAATCTGTATATAGAATTTTTTATATTAAATAAAAAAACCTGATTCCTAGTAGAGCACAGATCACATAATTAGTACCGCTTTATACAGTGACCTTCCTTCGCTCCAGTCTTATATGGCAGAGAACTTGTCGCTATATTGGTTGTGTTGTCGGAAGCTCGAAATAGGAGAGCATTCGTCTCAAAGTGGGTTTGCTGTTGAGATGCATACTAGCCATTTAACCTGCGCTTCTATGTGAATTACAATTTTTTTCCAAAAAAAATATCAAGCATGTAGGTTACTTCGATGTATTTTTTTATATAAAAATTTTAAAATATAAATTGAAAAATCTATACAATTAAAATTGAGATATTCCATAATATAAAATGAAAACACGCATTCAACTGTGTTTACTAAATTTATTTATTTAAATAAATAAAATTTAAATCTATACTCTAAAAAATTCATGATTTAAAAGATAAACACAAATAAAATTAATTGAATAAACCTATGTCATAAAAATTATTAAGCAGGGCCAAACATATCAACAGTATAATTTAAAAACAAATATTTTTTATTTTAAAAAATAATCTTTATTTGTATAAAAAAATATAAATGAATTAGAATAGTACCTAGAAAAATGAAATAGAAACAAAACAACTAAAAAAACTTATATTAAAAAAAGACATACAAAAAATATGACTCAAGTTATGAGATTAAAATAAATCCATTGAAGAAATTTGAAGATAATCACAAAAACAATATTGGAGAAAAAAACCAATGCAAAGCATTAAAATCATACAAATTTGAATTCCTTATAAATTAAGTGTCAAACCATGAAAAAAATTAATTACACAAAATGATAAAAAAAAAAATAAGGGTGAGAAAAAACATTAATTAGAGGTATAAATATTTTCAATTGGAGGATTTAATTGAATTGAAAAACAGTTCTAATAAAAAGAAAAAATCACAAGAACAAAGATCAAACTAAAAAAAGTAAAACAAAAAAAAAATTAATTGAATGATGAAATTAAGAGAAAAAAAACTTCAACAAATGACAAAATTAGAAATTTTAAAAAATAAGAGCCAAAATAAAAAACCAAACATGCGAGAAATTATAATTGAAAGGTTAAATTAAAAGGAATAAAAACTTCTATAAATGAAAAGAAAACAAAATAACAAATTAATAGAGTGAGGACTGAAATTGAAAAGTAAGAAACAAAAAGGACAATAGTGTACATTACTTGTCCGGAGAGAGGAAAAAAAAGAAAAAAAATTCAAATGACCACCGACAACAACCCAACCATAGCAAGCTATCATGCGTCATTCCAAGCAGAAGAGAACACGACGGTGCATATAGAGAGATGATGAAAGACCAGTTAAGCCAGCCGAATAGCGTCACACGCGCTGTCTAAACGGCTTGGATGCTACATACGTGTTGGGGTGTGCCTAACACACTCCAACAACTTTAAATATTAAAGAAAAGAAAAATAAAAATATCAAAATGCCTATATGACCCTAACAACGACACAAATACTCATATGAAAGTATAAAAATACTCCTTATATGTTAAGTTTATATTCTATTTTTTTCAAGATTAAAGATGAAATTGCGCTCCGCATTAAAACTCGAAAACCCTAAAACAATCTTATCTAGTAGTATATAAATTTTTTTTGACTCCTAAGGCAAATACATATTTTTTTTACTGTTAAGAAACTTATGGGAAATTAAAACAATATATTTTTGTTAAATTTAGGGATAAAAAAATATTTCAATTATGTAAAAAAAAAAAAAAAATACATCAGCACCCCACCCAAGACACTCGATTGTTTTTGGATCAAATAGTATAAAGATAATTTTATTCTAGCCTAGGATATATTTTAATGTGGATTGAGCCATAATAAAAAACCCTATCATTTTTTTTTTCGAGGTAGAAGGAGAGCATTCATTGGCTCACTATCTAAGATGCTCCTCCGCATCTGGCTACATCCTGGGCACAATAACCAAGCACACCAGAGCTGCATCCTTCCCGGTCCTCTCAATGCTCTATTGCCCAATACTGGATATGGGCCCCGAACTTATGCATACCACACTAAACAACTGCATTACACAAACCGTACTACTCGGCACCCATACTGGCAGGACCAGCAGGTTTTAGCTTGGATTTGATTAAAACAAGGATAAAGAAGTTTTAAATAGGACTACGTGGAGCAAAATTGGACCAAAACACTTCTCCTGCTGGGATGCATATTATTTTTTTTAAATATTATTCATTTAAAAATACACATATTTTTTAAAAGTCATTACGCTTCCGAGCACGGAAGGAACTGGCCTCGAGCAGGCAGAGAGGAATTGGCCTTGAGTAGGCTTTCCCTGCTGGACACGGGTCGGTGACATCAACCGACACCGGATATGGATCTTTTAAATGCCGTTTCAGCCACAGTCAATGAATCGCACAGCAAACCAAACCCTATTCTAATACCGTTTGGAAAAAAAAAAATCCGAGGCAGAATAATCCGTACTGAAAAAGAGATAATTAATATCTAAAGATCTAGTGGCCACCTGTAAATTGCCCATATAGGAAGAAATATAATAGAGGTCCTGGTATCCTAGCCAGTGAAAAACATCCACGTTGTCGATTTTAGGTCCTCACGGCATCAGATTTTCTGACGAGGTAACCATGCATTTAATCTTCGAACAATAACTTCACGGACCAGCAACAAGGGACGGGCTCTGTCTGTCCCAGTAGATGGGAAGTGTCAGCTTGAAGTTAGAACTTGAGAGAGCCCTCTCTCCTTCCCCCTTCGGTACGCCATAGATCTGAGATTTCTGATTGGAATGGGTCAAATCATGTTTTTGTTGTCTTCACAGAATCACAGATACATATTCATGGTCCCCTCCTTTTCTTTTTTAATTGCAGAATTCGTGAACTACACGTGCCTAGGAGCCGCCTGCAAGGCTTCACGCTTGGTGATTATTTAATACTGGTAAACTTGGTGATATTTTGAAAACGTTTTTCAAGTATTTTATGGTCTAGATTCTAGAAAAGTAAGCTTCATATTTTTATCATGTTTTTGTTAGATTAAGTTAGTGTTTTTGATGTTGTAATTATTTTTAAAATGTTTTTTTAGATATATATTAAAATAATTTATTATTTATTTTTTAAAATTTATTTTTAATATCAATCCATTAAAATAATTTAAAAAATCAAGTTTCGAACCGGTATCAATCACATCTTCAACTATCCAATGGGAAAGGAATGTTTTTGGAATTACTTCTTAGTTCAATTTAGAAAACTCTGGATCCATGATATTTATTGTTTCGTACCAAAATTAACCCTTCATTATTTAATTCCATTATCAATTTAGGTTCGAATTAAAGCTCAGCAGTCAATTGTCAAACTTTTCAACTAATCAATGTTCATCAGACATCATTCTCGAGGTCATAATATTCTAATATATCACACAATACCATAATTTTTAACAACTCATCTGTTTCGATAAGTCAACCTGGAATCTGAAATTAAAATCAGATCGATTAAAAAAACAATAAGAAAAAAATACCTGATATTTTAATTTTAAAAAATATTAAATTATTTTTTAAATAATTTAATGTAATGATATAAATAATAAAAGATTAAAATAAAATTATTTTAATATATTTAAAAACAACTTTATTTTCTCTTAAAAAAACAACCCCTCATTACAATAGCAAAAACACCCCTCCAAAGCATTTGACTAATCAAGATCTCAAAAAAAAAAAAACAACACCCAAGAAATGTAGAATATTAATTAATATACATCAATTCAAGGCAGAATAGTGAACACAAGGTGCCATAATTGTGATTTATTTTAATCTTTCCAGCTTTGTGTCATGAAGCCTGACAATTGGGACAGATCAGTAAAAGAACAGCCGGGGGGGTTTAGATTTTAGCGAGTCAGAACTCAGACAAGGTAGGCGGTCAGGGGACGACTCAGTTTCGAATATGTCCGAGTCTAACAACAAGAGAGTAGTCAACAATTTCTGTTTCTTTCCCTTCCTTCACCGTTTGGCATTTCTCCATTCAAAATTCCATTGCCCACGAGACTTCCGTTTTATTGCTAAAAGAAAGAAAGAAAAATATAATAAAAACAACGCGTTTGTTGCATTCATGAACCGAAATTAATCACAACCACCACCTTTAGATTGCTAGTACAAGCAATTAATCTTTTCTTCCGTGCTTGCTACTATACCTTCTCTGACTTTGTCTTCACTTTTGAATTTTTTCTGGGTTCTTCTTCTCAATTCTGAAGTGGGGTTTTTATCATTTACGGGATCATTTTGAATTCTTTGTTAGTAGTGTGGTCTGGGAGAGAACTTGCAAGAAGGGAAAATGGGAGGGGTCTGTTCTGGCGGAGCGAAAAGGAAAACTGTGAAAGTTGGGGGGGAGGAGAATAATAACAGTGGCATCAATACCTCAGGGAAGCTAAGGTCATTACATAGCACAGGCAAGAAAAGAGAGAATTCTTATAGGAATAATAATGGGGATGATTTTGGCAGAACAACGCCACAGAGGAGTAATTCTGGTGAGTTTTTATCATCCTTTTCAAGGGAGCTCAAGCCATCAACGCCTGCTAGGACAGAGGCCGACAAGGTATGTTCTTTTTATGTTTTGTTTTCTTGATATTGTTTTTGCTTTGGATGTCCAATCTGTCAGTTTTGATGGTTTATTTTGTGCCTTTGGTTTTTGTAGATTAATCAAAAGAAGTCATTTTTAGGAAAAGCTGGGACGGTGGGACTAGAGAAAGCAGTAGAAGTTTTGGATACTCTAGGAAGTAGCATGTCAAATTTGAATCCCAAAGGGGGATTTGCCACTGGAATGGGCTCTAGAGGGAATAGGATATCAATATTGGCATTTGAAGTAGCTAATACAATAGCCAAAGGTGCAAACTTGTTTCATTCTCTTTCAGAGGAAAATGTCGAGTCCTTGAAAAAAGAGGTATTGCACTCAGAAGGAGTACACAAATTGGTTTGTACTGATATGGAAGAGTTGCTCATAATTGCTGCTGCTGATAAAAGGTTTTTGCTTGTTACAACTTCTTTGCCTTGGTTTCATTCTAACATAGTTCATGTTCTGTCATCTTAATATTGTTTAAAAAGAAAATAACTTGGTGCTTTTGTAGAGAGGAATTTGATGTTTTCTCGCGAGAAGTGATTCGGTTTGGAGATTTATGTAAAGACCCTCAATGGCACAATTTGGGTCGATATTTTTCAAAGTAAGGTGCATTTTTATTATGCATTATTTCTTGGTTATGTTCTTCTTGTCTTCTAACTATGCAATTATCTCTGTAATACATCAGATTGGATTCAGAATATTCATTTGAGAGGCAGCATAGAACGGAGGCGGAAGCGACAATGCAAGAGCTGATTACTCTGGTGCAAAACACTTCTGTAAGTTTTTTATTTTCTTTTGCCACATCAAGTAGATGCTTGCATGATGCTACTTGTTGATCAAATGCCTGTACAATGCCACGGTTGAAACTTGGTTTTCGTCTATAAACACTATTGTATTTTGCTTCCTTAATTAATTCCATCTAATTCTCGGAAAAAAGCATTGCTAATTTCCTTTTAATCACTCATTTCAGTATGTTATGCTTGATCCAATGAATGTTGCAGCTTTGAATTTAGCTCATTTACTGTTTTTAATTGTGATGCTGAGCAGTTTGCAGTTGTGTTTGGCATATGCATTATTATTTTTTATTTTTTTTAAGAATTATCACTAATCCCAGCAACCTTTTCAGCTTATTTTACTACAGTTGAAGAATGCTGGAGGTCTTCAAAAGCTTTATCTTGTGTTCCTGTGATCCTGCTTTACGAATCTCTGTTCTTGTGCAGGAACTATATCATGAGTTGAATGCTTTGGACAGATTTGAACAAGATTATCGGCAAAAGGTTGAAGAAGTGCAGTCCCTAAATCTCTCTGTAAAAGGTTGGCATGGACCAGTCTTTTCTCTTCACGTGATTTTTTTTTAATGTGGTAGACTGTATTTTATGATGTTATCGAGATGCTTGCATATTTGTGACTACTGACTAATAAGCAATATCTGAGGTTATCTATAGAATTCTATTTTTGTGAGTTATATCTGCCAAGATCAAGCATTGTTGAGGTATTCGATTGTTACGTGTACAATCTCTGCTGCCTTCTTGTTGCTGAAACTATAACATTTTCTACAGCTCCGATTTCAATGTTTTTTTAGCTTTAAGGATATGTCCTTCAAAGTGAATAACATGCTTCTCTATAATGAATAACTACCAGTTCTCATTGATAGTTAACTACTTGTTTTTTCTCATTACATTTATAACTGGTTCTAGGTGTTGATTTTCTTTTCTCTTTTCATTTTTTGGGCATCATGTGCAGTATCTGCTTGATACCCTGCAAGAAACGGTGAAGCAGATGTTTTATTAATGGGCCATTTTCTTTGTAATTGTAGGAGAATGTCTCACAATTTTACATAGTGAGCTAAAACAACAAAGAAAGCTTGTAAGGAGCTTGAAAAAGAAATCTCTTTGGTCTAAAAATGTGGAGGAGGTACATGTCTATGAGCCACTAGTTACATCTGCTGAAAAGTTGCACCATAGTCTCTTTGAAGGATTTTCTATCAATTCTGAACTCTTTCATGCCTCATAATTGCTTAGTTTGGCTGAACTCCCTCACTCAACATGAATGCTTTGCAGCCTTGATTGATTCCAGTAGCGGTTTTATGTAATAGATGGCAGTTAAAATATCAGATAACTTGTTATTTTATATGAATATGTAGCTTACTCCATTAGAGTGGTTAACATGTTTTCACTTTTACTCTTCAGCTCATAAGAATATTAGTTTGTCTGTCTCAAGCAATAGAATGTTCTATAACTTTCTTTGTGAACTGCAGATCATGGAGAAACTTGTTGATATTGTTACCTACTTACAACAAGCGATCCTGGAAGCTTTTGGAAATAATGGTATGACCATTATGTCTTGCGATGAAACTAGAAGATGAAAATTTGCATGAATATCATAAATGGGTGCATTTACATTTCTATTCATTTATATCAGCAAGACACATTGATGAGTTCCTTTTGTTTTCCTAGATGCGAACCATCTTGTTTTTCATTTGTGTATGGTATATGGTAGATAATTAGTGAAGGAACGGGTTTCATGTGGGGAGTCTATTATCTGAAACTGCTGTCCTTGAAATGTGTGTATTTCTATTGTGTCTGAGAAATTATCTTTATTAGAAATGAAAGACCGTTTATAGTGCCTGGATAATAAAAGAGGTGAATGCCATGTCCAAAGATACTGTCTCAGCTCTAGCTAGATCGTTCCACTATTTCTGATGTACACAAACAGGTTAGTATATATATATGAAAGGGTGGAATCAAGAGGATTTATGTAGGCAAACTGATGGACGTACTGAATTTAGGCTCAGCTGCATTGAATTGATCTGTCCATATAAGTTCATTCTCGATAAATGTGTATGCACTTACATCCTTCTGGTTGGGTAAAACCATGATTAGCAGGCATGAGCTATCTTAAAAAGGACTATTAATTCCATGTATCAACAAGATTCTAATCTGAAGTGCAGCTTTAATTTATGAAGATTCAAGCATTTTAGTGAATTGTGCTTGCGAAAGAACATTATAATCCTTACTGCGGTGATTTGGTCAAGGCCGACATATAAGAAACATGCCAATATAGAGTCTGTTTTTGTTTATTTCCCTCTCCTTGCTATCTATGCACATCATAACAAGATTTAAGATTTAATTCAATGTTTCTGGCTTTGAAAGATGTGCTTCAAATATTAATCTGTAGGAACTGACAACTCATGGCAGGTGTTATATTGGCTGACAAGGAGCCTGGCAACAGTCGTCAAAGACTTGGCACATCTGGTCTTGCATTGCATTATGCTAACTTAATCAACCAGATTGATAATATTGTAAGTGAAGCACTTTCCGTCTTCACTAATCACATGGTTATTATAGGTCACTTAGTTTTCCTATATTGGGATGAATTCGACTGAAATATCACATGTTATTAGACTTCTCGACCTGCCTCCCTTCCTCCTAATACGAGGGACAGTTTATATCGAGGGATACCAAACAGTGTTAAGGCAGCTCTACGCTCAAGGTTGCAGATGGTTGATACCAAGGAAGAGGTATGTGAGCTCATTTTTGTGCTTCTCATTTTCTACTTTTTCTCCAAATGGAGATAGAGGATGGGCGTTAGTTCTTACTTTTTAGCTCTTGCACCTACTCAATACATAATTGCTTTCCACTATGTTTCTCTACAGCTCACGGTAGCCCTAGTGAAAGCTGAAATGGAAAAGACTCTCCATTGGCTTGCGCCTATTGCCACAAACACAACCAAGTAGGTTAAATGACAATCTAATTTGATATTTCCTCGTGTTCCTGTAAACATGTTTAAACAAGATGGTGTTTTCATATGGCAGTGGTTTTTACGCTTGACCTTTCTTTTTCTCTATCTTTTTTTGGCAACAGAGCACACCAAGGCTTTGGATGGGTTGGAGAATGGGCAAACACTGGGTTAGTGAAGGCCTTTGTGCTGTCTTTGTGTTGTGACAAGTGTAATGCACCTTAGTAGCAGATGAGTGACGCCTTTTTTTCTTATTGACAGAAACGAATTCGGCAAGAATACAGCCGGAAATAGCAACCTGATTCGCCTCCAGACACTCCATCACGCAGATAAGCAGAAGACTGACCTATACATTCTTGAACTAGTGACATGGCTTCACCGGTTGATAAACTTAGTGAGACAGAGAGATCATGGTTTCAAATCCATGCATGTTAGATCTCCATCTCGCAAGGGACCGGTTTTTCACACCATGACGCCACGACTTCAATCCCTGAGCCACGGCTCTCAACTTTCTCAAGAAGATCGAGATTTGTTAGCCAATGTGTGTCAGAGGAGATCGGTTCTAGGAAGAAGCAAAAGTCAGGAATTTCTTGTAGACAAGAAAAGAGGACAGGTCTGGACATTGAGCAGGAGCACTGGAAACTCACCAGTTGCTGCTAGACAAAAATTACAGCATAAAAAAACTAATATTTTGGATGTCATGGATGGCCTTGATGACACAATATAAGACCATGCTTAATGGAATTACCTTGTAGGCATTTGACTTCCCTCGTGAATTATGAACCTCATTTTTCATGTATATTCTTTTGTTAAATTCCATTCTATTGTATATACCCTTATTTATTGTAATAATATATGTAATGATGGCATTAATATTTTAATATTATAGTATACTTATCTCTCAGTTCCATTTCTGGAGGGTCTTAGAAGAGATGATGGCCGATTCTTCTATAGCTAGCAACATCAGATTTGGTGTTTAACTAGACGTACCTACGCCGTGGATAGGGTGATTATTATTTTTTTTTTCATAAAAAATAATGTTAGAAAAAAATTTAAAATTTAAAATTTTTGTTCTGTTTTTTTTTTTTTTTAAGAAGCAACCTCATAAAAATGTCAAGTCAGGCTAGGCCAATAATAATAAAAATTAAAGTTGAATAATGATGAAATTAAAAATTAAAAAGAAAATAATTTTTAAAAAATAATATTAACTCAATTTAAATTAACTTCTTAAATCTATAACCCGTGTTATTAAATAAAAAATATTTTACTTGAAAAAATAATGAAACTCAATCTCCAACCAATCAAATAGTTAATGATAAAATAAAAAAAACAATCAAATATTAAATGATAAAACTGAAAAAAAACCATACGAAAGGATTCAAACAACAAATAATAATTATAAAATGAGGATTAATATTGAAATAAAAAATAAATTAGAGGATAATTAATTTTTTTATTAAAGAGTGAAATTAAACCAATTAAAATATTGAAAAATGAAATTTAAAAAAAAAATTATACAAACAAGATCCAAAACAAAAAATAAAAAACTAAAATAAAAAATAAATGAGGTTCAACATGGAAAATAAAAAATAAATTAAAAAGTAATTGTTTTTTTAATTGAATAATAAAATTAAAAAAATCAATTAGAGAAAACGGAGATAGAACTAAGTTAATTTTTCTTCTCACAATTGTTGCTTTAAACATTTATAATTTCAAGTTTTTTTTTTACTAATTTTAAATAAGTTTTGTAGCGCTAATCGCATGCATGCGTATATTTATTTTTTAAAAACAATTTTCAAGTCATAATAAAAAAAAGTATATTTTTGATGAAATTATTATCTCGTTTTTTCCACCTATACTAGGTTTTAATTTTGTACTGGTGCAAATATTTTATTTGTTTAATTAATTAATTAATTAATTTTATTATTAAATAAGATTGAAGAAAGCTATCGTGGGAGGAAATAAAAAAGTAGGATAGGAAGCTCTATTTGATCTAAGGGATTATATATGTTTTATAAGTCATAATTTAATTATATTTCTATTTGAAAAACATATTATATTTTCATGACATTCTAATATGATTTTAATTAGTGAAAAAATTATCATTATAAGTTAGTTAAAAAATTAATATTCATTCTAAATCAAAGCAAAAATAATGATCTCTATTTATTGTTCATAACACTGCAGGTTTGATGTAATACATATAAAAAATAAAATATATTTTTTAATAACTTATTTTGTCTTGTTTCTTAACAATTAGATTAATAGATACAAAAACTTTATTTTGTATATTATTATAAATCAAAGTTTATAAATATATACATATTAGACTAGTGAGAAAATATAGTTAGTTTATTATCATAAAGACATGCTAAACAAAAAATATGTAACAAAAACCTAGAGTTTATACATATTTAAAACTATAAACATATAAAAATATAATTAATGTTAAACATGCTCTAAACACCAAAATAATAATAGAATCCTAGAATGTGTATTAGATAGGGGTGATCATTTTCGGTTTGGTTTAGT
Organism: Populus tomentosa; assembly: GCA_018804465.1. Taxonomy (NCBI): domain Eukaryota; kingdom Viridiplantae; phylum Streptophyta; class Magnoliopsida; order Malpighiales; family Salicaceae; genus Populus; species Populus tomentosa. Next base: position 19,204,045 of record CM031977.1, read on the forward strand.
TTTTATTCAAAAAAAATAACTAAACTGAATTAAAAAAAAAAACGGAAACCGGTTTGGTTCGGTTTTTTCAGTTTGGGTTTGATTTTTTTGGTTTCAAACTTATAAAACCGAAACCAAACCAAATCAAACCGGTTGGTTTTTTTAAAATTTTAATCGATTTAATTAATTTTTTTTCACAGTTTAGTTTTTTTTGTTTTTTTTTTTTCCTGGTTTTTTGGCTCACCCCAAGTACTAAATATATATTCAAACTTATAATTGATATAAAATAAAGAATTTTAGTATACATATTAATAATAAAATTATCTATACTTAAATTAAAATAAAAAAAGTACTTAGTTATTGATGCACTTAAAAGTAATGAATATTTTCTTGCTGTGATGATGAATCATTTGCTATTGAAGCTTTATTGCTTATTAGTTGTGCAACTAAAATATTTGTAATATGTTTCTCAAGATTCTAATAACACTATCTTGGTTTAGATGTACTTTTAAATAAAATATTTAAATCAAATATTATATAACTCAAATATATCTTAATAAAATAAATTTAGACTCTAGATTTAGAAAAAATATCAATGTATAAAAAGTTGAAGAAAAATACTAAAAATAAGATGAGATATAGTGTAAAATGAAGAAAAAAATTCAAGTTAAAAACTATTCATTCACTTATTTTTTTATAGTGAAAAATAAAAAATTAAAAAATTAATTTTTATCATTATTAACCTTTAATTAATCATTATAAATCAATAATTAAATTTAAAAAATCAAGGGTTTTTTAATAGAAAAAACCAAGATTTCTTTTAGATTAATTTTTTATTCATCTATAATTTATTTAATTAAAATAAATTTTCAACATTTATCAACAACATATATTTTTATCTAACAGGTGCATGAACTTTACAACTCAACTTCATCAAGCTATAGAGAAAGGATCAATGAATCTTTCAAATTTTCCTCGTTTTAAATTTTTTTTTTTTTTTTTTGGGAAGAAGTCGATATATTTAACCTCGTTTTAAATTGTTGGTTTGCAAATTGCATATAGATGACAAAAAAAAATTGAAGTCCGTTCACGTGGCGGCGTAAAAGTCGGTTAACTTGTAAAGAAGGGCGTCGACATGCGGTCATGCTGATCCTCCTCTTACATCACTGAGAAAGAAGAGGCCGCTTTTTTCTTAGGAGAAGACGACGCGCATTAAAAAAAAAACACGGTGCATGCATGTGGTCCGAGATGGTCTGGTAGATAGTGATAAGAGAAAAATTAGTAAATTGAGAAAATTAAAAAAAATAAACTATGAAAAAAATTGTTTAAATGGTTAGAGTTTTAAAAAAATTAACCGGTTCGGTTTCAGTTTTATAAACTTAAAGTAAAAAAAACTAAACTGAACTTAAACAAAACAAATTGGAAAAAAACTCTAGCCAAACTGGAAAAACTGAGTCAAATTGAAAAAAATCAAGCCAAACCAATTTGAACTGATTTTTTTTTAAAATAACCGAACTGAAACTAATTTTGATTTGAACCGGTTTCATTTTTTATTTTAAAAAAATCAATTTTGATTATTTTTTTATAAATATCAAACCGAACCGAAATTAGTCATTTTTACCCGTAGAAAAGCCCCAAAATCAGGAAACTCAGAAGCATTCATTGAGCAGCTTATATATATATATGGGTGTCATTCCATGGTTAATGGCTTGCATATTGATTTGGTTACAAATAATCTTTGTTCTTTCTAACGTAGTCGTCGCTATCTTTTTTTCGCTTTTGGGTTACGATTAGCAGGGGACAAGAAGGCATAAGGGAGGGCCGAAAGGAGGCAAGAGGAACGTTTGAGGAAATAAGAGAAGAGTCGAGCAAAACTAAAAGAGGAAACTAATCTATCTCCCTGCAAAACGCTGCCAAGCAACATCGTCTAGATCTTTAAGTATAAGATCAAGCCGAAGTTGGTTTGCTGCACTTTGCTGGGAGATTAGATTAGTTTCCTCTTGTAGTTTGGCAGCCTCTTCTCTTATTTCCTCAAACTTTCCTCTTACTTCCCTTTGTTCCTCTCTTCTATATGCTCTTGTCCCTCGCTAATCTTCCCCATCATTTTGTTTTTAAGTTAATATAAGCCATTGAATACTGAAGAATTGCACTTGAAGTGCATACCAGGCTCTTTCTTGAGTTGCTCCACCATGTTCCTTTCATCAGACAATTTATTAGAACTCTTAAAGGGCATGGTTTATTTCCCTGCAGCCCTGTCATCTTGGTATTGAAGCTGAGTTCCTTCCTTCATAGATCATCACTAGTTAATCAGGTATGCTATATATATATATATATATATATATATATATATATATCATCATCATCGTTATATTCTGTTTTTTTCTGGTTAACAGGTAGGCTCTTGAACGTGTTCTTTGCAGGGATTTTTATAAATATTTGCAACAAGCTTGTCCAATTGAAAGCATGCAAGTATTTCTATGATTTGCTGCTCTGTATCAAAGGGGATATGTTTATATTAATGAAATTTTATTCTTTGTGGTCAGGAACTCGGATATTCTTTGAAGTCAAAATACTCGAACAGTAGGGTGGTGTTTGTTCTGGTGGGACAAGAGGGAAAGATGCAAAGGGCAATTTTTTTTTTCTGTGAAAACAATGTTTCTTTTTTTTGTCGGTTTACGTAGCATATGCAAATAAAAAGAGAATTGATTCTGTTCCTGCAGTGAATTAATAGTCCTTTTTTTTTTCCTGAGAAAGAAAGGCAAACATGGTGTTTACGCTCTTGTATTGGTTGGTGATTGTGGACTAGCATGCTAGAGCTTCCAATTTGCTCTATGTAAAGTAAACAAGAGCCTCCGCGTGCCCACCGAATCTGAGGAAGCCTAAGTTGTTATACTCGGCCTGTTCGGCGGCTGGTCTGGGAAATACAGGAGTTAGAGCTGATTTGGGTTAGATTCTTAATTAAGTCGAATAAAATATTAATTTGGTAAAACTCAATAAATGGTCTGATTGATTAAGTTAAAATCAGGAAAAATAGTCGACTTATCGGAGTCGGTTCTTGAATTTGGGGTTGAGAATTATGCTTTCCATTTCAGCTCTACAAGACAAAAGAAAAAAGAAATAGTTGACGAAAATAGCCCAGACCAAGAAGCCCAGCCCGCAACATTCTCCATTAGCATTAGATACCATTGACCCAACCCCCAATTTGAAAAGAGAGTGTTTATACTGTATTTAAAAAATATTTTTAAAAGATTATTTTTTTTAAATTAATATGTTTTTTATATTTTTAAATTATTTTTGAGATTTATTTTGATGTGCTGATGTTAAAAATAATTTTTTTAAAATAAAAAATATTATTGATATATTTTTTTGAATGAAAAATATTTTGAAAAACAACCACAACCACACTTCCAAACACGCTTTAATTACATGTTTCTTGTCTGACCATACATGTAATGTTTTTCAAGCATCAGATGATTTTATGTGCAGTTAAAATTAAGAAAAATATATATGTTTTTATTAAAAAGTAATTATTAAACAAAGATATTTAAAAATTAAGAGTTTATCTTAATTTGATAAAAAAACAAATAAAAAAGATTCCAGGTAATTTGGTCTTGTCTTTTTCAAGAGACTTAAAGCCGTCAACGAACGCTCATCAAGTGATGAAAACAATACCGTTGGAATTATACTCTTACATAAATAGTTATTGCTGGGAACCTTCTTCAGCTGCCTGTTAGAAGGAATCTCAAGTAACTCGGCATCAACCAACTGCCTGTTGCCGTTAGAAGGACTTTTAAGCCAATAAGAGAAGCCATCTCGACCGTGTGCTGCCACCAAACACTGCAGCCGAAAAGCATCAGTATCTCTCAGTAGTTTTGCATCCATTTCAATATACATTATCATCCTCTTGAATTATATTTATAATAATTGTAAAGACAGACTCACTATAAGATTTAACAAAAATGAAGAAATTAAAGTAATTATTCGCTTATAGTGTGGTTAGTTTACTTTACGGGACTCCTCTGATTAAGTTAAAAATCAGTAAAAATAGTCGACTTATCGGAGTCGGTTATCAAATTCGGGGTTGAGAATTATGCTTTCCATTTCAGCTCTGCAAGACAAAAAGAAAAAAAGTAGTGGACGAAGTAAAATAGCCCAGACCAAGAAGCCCAGCCTGCAACACTCTCCATTAGCATTAGATCCCATTGACCCCACCCCAGATTTTGTACAGACTAAGGACGTGTTTCTTGTCTGACCACACATGTAATGTTTTTCAAGCATCAGATGATTTTATGCGCAGTTAAAATTAAGATAAAAAATATATTTTTTTATTAAAAAGTAATTATTAAACAAAGATATTTAAAAATTAAGAGTTTATCTTAATTTGATAAAAAAAAAACAAATAAAAAGGATTTCAGGTCATTTAGTCTTGTCTTTTTCAAAAGACTTGAAGCCGTCAACGAACGCTCATGTTTTAAAAAATGAACTCTGCATTAGGTGGTATTACTCAATAGCATGTGGACTTTATTTTTTTTCATTAAAAAAAACAAAACTAACATGTTGCATCATTACCGGGCACACGTTAGGCTGGGGGGTTTTCTAGTTTTTTAGTTATCAAGGTGACAATTTTATAAAATTAAAAAATAAAAATTGCACTTAGTTGCCGGGGAGAAAGCAATAAAATACCATTGTCTAAGTTCTACTCGCGTGGCTCCCGTGTCTGTCTCGGTTAGTTTGCGAGGAAATTCATCTTAGCCCTGGGAGGAAATGATTATTAAAGCCCTAATTCTTACTCTTTTCCTTCAACGTATAGAAAGAAAAAAAGAAAAAAAGAAATTCAGCAACTGTGGTTGGTATTGCATCAAAGGGCTGGAGAGTAATGTCGAAGAACTTTCATGGAAAACACAACTGACGGCCTTTTTTTCTAAAAAAACGCGGATGGGGCTCATGTTGAATCTGCGAGGATATTCCTCTGGGGCACCGATTTCCTTCCTATTTAAGGAACGTCTCCTTCTAGTTCGACATGCAACGAGGAGGAGGATCTACTGCTGGTGTGCGTGCTCCTTGGTCTCAGTGCTTGTGCCCTATTCATGGATGGGATTGGCGAGGGACAAAAATGGCATAAGAGAGATGTACAGGGGTAGGGAAGGGGAAGAGAAAGATCGATATCGACTACCCTTCTTTTTCTCTTATGCATTTTTGTCCCTCGCCACTCTCGCCCATGTTGTTAATTTGCTCTGATAAGGCCATGGTGCAATTCACTGAAATGAGCTACGTTCTGGTTTTCTTTTTTAAAGATGTTTATAATTTGCCCCCTCTCAGAAAGGGGAGGGGTTCTTTGTTAGGTGGAAAGAAGACAAGAACATGCTGCTTGGTGTCAGTTAATGTGCGCTATTGATGGATGGCGGGATCGGCAGGGGACAAGAATGGCATAAGAGAGGTACAGTGGGAGACAGGAGAAAGACCAATATATATCTGCCACCCTTCTTTTTCTCTTATGCGTTTTTGTCTCTCGCCGGTACTCTCACCCGTGTTGATTTGCCCTGATAAGGCCATGGTATATATATATGATTCTTTGACCCGATTCATATGACAATCTTCTTCTCTAGATTGCATCGTCTTGTTCATGAGGTATGTTCTTGTCTTCTTTTTTTGAAAGATGTTTATGATTTGATCTCTATCAAACAGGGCAGATATGCTTTGCTAGGTGGAAAAAACTTGCAGAAACAATATGGAAGGGGTGTTTGTTCTGGTGGGACAAGAAGGAAGCCTGTGGGATTGGAGAGGAAAAGGAAGTCCCGGGAAGATGAGGAGACGTCGTTGCACAGCTTAGACGAGAAAGAAATTATTTTTTAATGTTATTTAATTAGTGTTTTCTTATTAATTTCATTTCTTTTATCTTAGACCAGTATTTCTTACGAACCATCTTATTTATACGAGTATAAAAAAGGGGAGGGTTTTGGAGAAACCTTGCTGCAAAGGTTTAATTCTTTTCCTCATCATTTTCTCTCCCATTTATCATTATTGAGGCCGCAGCAACTTTTTAGGATAAAAATGTACTTTACCCTTGATTTTTACGTTGGGGATTTGCTTATCTACAGTTTACTTGATCCTTGTAGTTTCCTATGTAGTGGTTTCACTTGACACATGCGCGGTTCAAGAGAATATGTAAAATGCAGCACGAGAGCAAAAAATATATAAAAAACCGGGTTTGAAGATTTTGAATCTACAACATCGCCATGACCAACGTTAAAACCCATCAAAAACCGTCACAGTAAGAGGCGTAGATGGAAGAAAAGAAAAGGACGGGAAATAACCACCGCACAGCTGCTGTTGCCCTCATCAAATCAGCACCGTCATGAAGTGGGTTTTTGTGGGATATGTGGATTTGAAGGAACCTGGAAAGGGATAAAGAAATTGTGTAGGGTTTGTTTTTTATTTAGAAAGTATACAGGATTTCTTCAACCTTGTAGATTTGGAGACAGATTGCTTGCAACTTGTTCGGAAAATTAAGCTCTCAATATTATGGAAGAAACCCCTCCCTCAAGATGTCCTTAAATTTTTTTTTTTTCGATATCTGTTTTCCTTACGGTAAATAAACTAGTTTTAGTTTTTTCTTATTATTTTTCCAAGACATTAATTAATTTTTATTTTACAAATGTCATGTTTCATGCCCGGTAAGATTGACAAAATGATATTTTTTTTATTAGAAATTAATCTAAAATAATTAAGTTAAGATTTTAAAAACATTAAGAGTTTATCTTAATTTGATAAAAAATAAATAAATAAAAAGGATTTTAGGTGATTTACTCTTGTCTTTTTCAAGAGACCTGAAGCCGTCAACGTACGCTTCACAGGTGATGAAAACATGAATACCGTTGACATTATACTTTTATAGAATTAGTTATTGCTCGGAACCTTCAGCTGCCTCTTACAAGGGATTTCAAGTGATTTTACTTCAACCAACTACCTCTTAGTTTGTATGCTTTCAACAAACACGGCACCCGAAAAGCATCAATATTGACCGTTTCTTTGTTTTGTAAATTCGAAGTAAAATTGCTAAATAATGATATTAATAAAATCACTCATTTCTTCATTTCTTTTCTTTCTTTATCATATTTTTCTCTCATCTTAATTTTACATCCAAAACTTCAAAATGACTTCATCGGGAAACTTAATAATATCTCAAAGAAATTCATAAGAGCTCAGGGAGAATTAGAAGATAAGTTCTCCATTAACTATATATTGTTACTAATTAATAGCACGACATGCAAATTAATTATGTGAAATGAACAATTAGAGTTGATATTAAGATTTTTTTTAAACAATAAGATATCTCCATTATAATTGTCAAAAACTATAAGCAAGGGCGGACGTATGGTAAAGACTTGGGTGGGTTATAGCTCAGGTCAAGATTTGATCAATATTGTTTTATTTGTTTTATGTAAAAAAAATTCATAATTCTTGATTCAATTATCAAAAAATTCTAAAAATTTACATGGAACGTTCTAATATGATACTTGTTGTAACCCATTTTCGGGTCCCCAAATAATAAATAAAATAAATAGCCAAAGGAGGTTAGAAAAATAACAGGAGGCAGAAACGCTCAGAAAGTGATCAGAAAAATCGGTCAAGGAGGATAAAAATACAAAGATGGATTTTTGACAATATATTCTTAAATGATAAGAGCCCTGGTGGATAAAAAAATTTGATTTTTGAGGAGAAAAGTCCAAATTTAGAGGTTTATGGACTTAATTGGATTTTTAATTGAATTTATAGAGGATTTGAGTGCAAGAAAAATTGATTTTTAAGTCAATTTGGGCTTTAATTAGAAGAAATTTAAGTTCTGGGGCCAAAATATATTTTTTAGGAATTTATTGGGTCAAATAAGGGGCTTAATTGAATAAATATTGAAGTTTAATGGCCAATTAGGGGTTTAATTGTGAAAAACCAAAACCAGGGACCAATTTGGAAAAACCAGGTAAATAGAGGGGGCTGTTTTGCTTTGGTTCAGGGGCCTAATTGAAGAAATTGGAAGTTTATTGATCAATTGAGGGCTTAATTGCATAAATCAAAGGCCAAGGACCAAAGTGAAAAACGCGACCAACTATGGGGGTGGAGATCGAAATTGGCAGGGATGCAATTGAAATGAATTAAAGATGATTGAGGGCTGATTTGAAGTTTGGCGTGTTTTGGCGCCCTGTTTTAATGAAACGGCGCGTTTTGTCCAAAACGACGCCGTTTCATGTTAAAAAAAAAAAAAGGAAGACCAGAACGGTGTCGTTTTGAACGACACTGTTCATCTTCCTCCTTCCCCCCGAACCTGCAATAGAAGGAAGGAAACTTTGAAAATCTTCCCGCCCCTCTCTCCCCTGCATCTCCACCGAACAGCTCGAAGCCCCACACCGTGGGACCACCGGCCGAAAGTAAAGGAACGGCGCCTTGCTGTCGCGGTGGTGGCCGACCAGCCGTCGCGAAACCCGTTCCCAGGCGCACTAATAACGGTCTCAACGCCTTTTCTCTCCTATAAAGAGAGAACAAAAAGAAAAAAATAGGGGGGGGGACCGAAGGGAGAAAAAACCGAAAGGGAGGAGAGAGAAAGAACTAACGAGAGAGAGAGAAGAAAAGGAGCAAACTGAAAACAGAAAAAAGAGATAAAAAACCGAGAATAACGAGAAATAAAAAGGAATAAGGAGAACGACCGAAAAAAAAAAGAAGAAATCTCTCTCTCTCCGCTGTTTGAGCAGCAGCACCGCCGCTGGGAGCCGCCGTCCGTGAGCCACGACCGCCACCGCAGCACCACCCGCGACCGCCTCTTCCACGCCAGGTAATTTCTTCTCCCCCCAGCTGTTGTCATTTTATTTCTTTTCCCTGCATGCAGAACGAACGTTCTGCATGCAGGAGGAGGGGGGAAATAATTTCCCCCCTGATGATGCGTAGCTGGGCCAGGCGGATCCTGGCCCAGCATTTTTCTTTGGGCCAGACTCAACCTTGTGTTTGATGGGCCAGACCAGGTCTGACCCATCCCAGCTTTCTGGGCCAAGTCCGGCCCAGATATGAGTTTTATTGGGCCGAGATCGGCCCAATCCATTCTGGGCCGAAATCGGCCCCACTCCTGCTGGGCTGAGTCTGGCCCATTCAGTTGGGCCGGCCTAGCCCACATAATATATTATATTATATTATATATGTATGTATATTTTAAAAAAATATATAAAAAATATTCTAAAAAAATCTTGAAAAATATTTTTGATTCTCCTGCATATTTTTGTCAAAATGGCTTAATGTTGGTTTGTATTTTTATACCGTAAAGATACAAATCCAGTATTAAAATACCTGGTTTTCGTCAAAACATCAAAGATTTTTAAAATAAAAAATGTTTTTACTTTTTAAAAAAATTCCAAAAGTCCTTAAAAATATTGTTGATTTTTCCTGCATATTTTTATTAAGGTGGATTAATGTGGGTTAGTATTTTTATACCGTAAGGATACAAACCCAGTATTAAAATACCCGATTTTCATCAAAGCATAAAAAATAATATTTTCCAAAAAAAATTGTTTTTGTTTTAAAATACGGCCTAGTCTCTCCAATATATATATATATATATATAAATATTATAACATCATATTTTCACACAACAAAGAAAATTTTCAAAACAATATATATATTAGCATGCATTTTGGCTTTAATAACCAGTTTATTTAAGCCATGAGAACTAGGCCAATATTTCAAAAATTCTAAAAAAATCTTTTTGTTTTCTTTTTAGTATTTGGGATTACGAATTTATACGTAAAACGTATTCCTAAATATTATTAATAAAGTTTTGGTATAAACGTTAGAACGGTTAGGATTTTACCCGATAAGATAAAGATCTTCTTACCGAGGAGGATTTTTCTTTAACCATAGACAGACCAACAACTAGAAGTCCAATAACACTTTAGTTTTATCAGACAATAAAACAATGCAGCTTACCTTAGGTAGGGCGTATTTGGGGTGCTAATACCTTCCCTTTACGCAATCAGTCCCCGTACCCAATCTCTGAGACCAGTTAGGGTTCCTAGTGACCAAACTACTAGGTGGCGACTCCCATTCCATTTTCCACCACCAAAAGACAATATTTTCTTGTAGCCCCATAGATATAGATAGATTTACCTTGTAGATTAAGAAAATGGAAACAACTAAGTAATTTTCGCCGCGATGCCGCACACGTGCGACAATACTTAAGCTTGGATTAAAATTTCAGAATTTTTTAAAAAATTCAGAAATTTGATGAAAAAACACAATCTGACTAGTTTTATGTTATTGGGCGTAATTTTCAATCCAATCATCAGATTGAGCTGAACTTTTACAAGGAATTTTAAAATATATTAAATAAAATCTGGTTAAAATTTTAGGATGAATGGAATTTGATAGTGTTAACAAAAAAAAAGCCATCAAATAAAAGCAAAGCGATTCATTAAGAGTAAAATAGTTATTTACCATTAAAAAATAAAACAAATCAACTCTTCATTTCTTTTATATGTTGTTGACTGGGCATAAGCATAATAGGCAAAAAAGAAAAGAAAAGAAAAGCGAGAAAGAGAGAGAAAAGTAAGGTAAAAACATTAAAAAAAATCTAAGAAAAAAATTAATAAAAAAGTCTAATTTATAAAACACTAATATAAGAAAGAATCAAGTGAAGGAAGGAGAAATTAAGAGAGAGAAAAAATTTAATTACTTTATTTTCCAGTTGATATGAGATTATTATTTTATTTCGGTTAAGAGGTTGTTACAATATCAATTCAGATTCAATTATAGATTAATTATATTTCACAAAACATCAAAGGATGTAACTTCAATAGTGAGTTTATTTTTACTTTCACTTTAATTTTATATACTTTTAAATTTATTTTTTTAATATTTTGGTAGTGTATTTGAATTAAAACTTTACTGTTAATTTAAAAAATTCATATATATATATATATATATATATATAAAAGTTAACAATTGATTTTTTTAAAAAATTATATATTTATTTAATAGCTCAGGTAAGAAAAATTCTTCGCTCCCCATGGGCTGTAAAACCAAATTGTATTTTTTGTTTGAGTAGTGTACATTCTTTTGCCAAGTTGCAAGTAAGACAAAAAAAAAATTAAACAAAATTAAACGTAACAAAAATGAATATTTTTTAGTATAGAGAAGATTTTTTCGTGCCACATTGGCTATGTCTCCTTGACTTTTAATTCCAGTAATTTCCCTGTGGTTTCATTTGTAAAATGTAACAAGGAAGAGGAAGAGGAAAGTGTCGTTGGGTGAGAGGTCTTGCTGGCGGGGGACTTTCTTTTCTTTTCTTTTTAGTTACAAAGAGAGGCTTCTGAGATTGCTAATTTACGGGCCGGGAGGTCCAAGACCCAACCTTAAAAAAAGCGAGGATCAGGCATCCTCCTGTTCTATCCTAATTGTCTGGTCTTGTTTCAGACTGAGGAAATATTGTCAGGTGTTATGTAACTTCTGTTTAGAAATATTATAAAAAAAAATATGATTTTAGGGTTTTTTTTAGTTTTAATGTGCTACATCAAAGATAAAAAAAATATGTATAAAAATATTATATTAATATATTTTTAATTAAAAAATATTTTTAAAAATTACAAGTTGCAAAACTCACACATAATCTCTCTCTCTCCAACTTCATCCTGACTCTTCTTTTTGTTCAATCTTTCCCTCCAAAAACTCCATCTACGTGACGAAAATTCATAGAATTAATTAGGAAAAGCTTAGCAAATTATATAATTCACGCGTAGCTTCCCGTGTCTGCTCGGTTAATTTGCGAGGAAATTCCTAATACCGGTAGGAGGACACTAATGTTTTTTCATTCTTTTATTTTCGATTTTATTAAAATAATCTTTAATATCCTAATTCTTACTCTTTTCCTTCAACGTATAGAAAAAAAAAGTAATTCCGTTTCCGTGGTTGGTATTGCATCAATGGGATGGAGACTGGAGAGTAATGTCGAAGAACTTTCATGGCAAACACACTGCCGGCCTTTTTCCAAAAAAACGCGGATGGGGCACCAATTTCCTTCCATTTAAGGAACGTCCAATCCTAGTTCAACATGCAACGAGGAGGAGAATCTACTGCTGGTGTCCATGCGCCTTGGTCTCAGTGCTTGTGCCATATTCATGGATGGGATCAGCGAGGGGCAAAAATGGCATAAGAGATATGTACAGGGGTAGGGAAGGGGAAGAGAAAGATCGATATCTACTACCCTTCCTTTTCTCTTATGCATTTTTGTCCCTCGCCGGTCTCGCCCATGTTGTTAATTTGCTCTCATAAGGCCATGGTGCAATTCACTGAAATGAGCTACGTTCTGGTTTTCTTTTTTGAAGATGTTTATAATTTGCTCCCTCTTAAAAAGGGGAGGGGTTCTTTGTTAGGTGGAAAGAAGAAAAGAACATGCTGATTGGTGTCTGTTATTTTGCGCTATTGATGGATGGGATCGGCAGGGGACAAAAATGGCATAAGAGAGGTACAGTGGGAGGCAGGAGAAAGACCAATATTATATATCTGCCACCCTTCATTTTCTCTTATGCGTTTTTGTCTCTCGCCGGTGTCACCCGTATTAATTTGCCCTGATAAGGCCATGGTATGTGTTTGTGTGTGTGTGTGTGTGTGTGTGTGTGTGTGTGTGTGTTATTCTTTGACTCAATTTACATGACAATCTTCTTCTCTAGACGGCAACGTCTTGTTCATGAGGTATGTTCTCGTCTTCTTTTTTGAAAGATGTTTATAATTTGATCTCTATCAAACAGGGCAGATATGCTTTGCTAGGAGGAAAAAACTTGCAGAAACAATATGGAAGGGGATGTTTGTTCCGGTGGGACAAGAAGGAAGCCTGTGGGTTTGGAGAGGAAAAGGAAGTCCCGGGATGATGAAGTCGATGCACAGCTTAGACGAGGAAGAAGAAATTCTTTTCCTCGTCATTTTTTCACCCATTTATCATTATTGAGGCCGCAGCAACTTTTTAGGCGCTGTTTGAACCAAATTTTTGCACGGAATATCTTTATGTATGGCAGTGAAGTAAAACTCGTGCAAAATATTTCGTGTTTTATATCTATATCAACCTTGCAGGACTGGAAATGTTTTCTTAGAGAAGCATATATATATGTGGTAACTTGCACGGTTTCAAAATGTTCCATGACAATATTCTTCTTTGAAGAAAAAACCTCAACAACAATATTCCTATGTTTTTTGATTTGTTCCAAAGCTACTAAAAGGAAACCAATATAATCCAATGCTTAATCTCCTTCTCTCTCCATCTCCACACTATTTTTTATCTTTCTTTTCCTTCCAAAAACTACAGACATATATACGACCAAGTTTTATAGAAAAAAAAAAAACAGAAAAGTGAGCTCTGCGTTAATTATTTCTTACCAACAAGGTATTTTAGTTTTGATTCGCAGACTCAATTTAGATATATTATTGAGTTGAAAAACCCATCTATCATGCTGCAAGACGAAAAATAAATAAATAAATTATATTTGCAGTAAAACATGAAGGTATTTGTTGGAAGAAAAAAAAAAAAAAAAAATATATATATATATATATATATATATATATATATATATATATATAACTTGATTTCTTCAAGTAATTACTAGTGTACATGTGTGCACACCAAAGTAAACTGTACAAAATAAAGCTGATATTGATATCTGTTATTTAAAACAATAGCGGCTGGGTACAGCTGTTGGAGAATTGGAGGATCAAAATGTACTTCACCCTGGATTTTTACGTTGGAGATTGCTTATCTATAGTTTACTTGATCCTTGTAGTTTCCTATATAGTGGTTTCACTCGTCACATGCGCGGTTCAAGAGAATATGTAAAATGCGTAACGAGAGCAAAAAATATATAAATGACCAACGTTAAAACCCATCAAAAACCGTCACGATAAGAGGAGCAAATGGAAGAAAAGAAAAGGACAAGAAATAACCACCACCAAGACAGCTGTGGTTGCCCATGTCAAATAAGCACCGTCATGAAGTGGGTGTATGTGGAATATGTGAGTTTGAAAGAACCTGGAAAGAGAGAAAGAAATTGTTAAGGGTTTCTTCAACCTTGTAGATTTGGAGACGGATTGCTCGCAACTTGTTCGGAAAATTAAGCTTTGAATATTATTGAAGAAACCCCTCCCTCAAGATCATGTTCTTAACTTTTTTTATTTATTTATTTTTCAATATCGGTTTTCCTTACCATAAATAAATTAGTTGTAGTTTTTTCTTATTATCTTTTCCAAGACATTAATTTTAATTTTATTATGATATATAAATTTCGTGTTTCTAAACGCTTCTTTAAAAACAAATGTCATGTTTCATGCCCGGTAAGATTGATAAAATGATATATTTTTTTATTAGAAATGAATCTAAAATAATTAAGTTTAAATTTTTAAAAATTAAGAGTTTATCTTAATTTGAATAAATAAATAAATAAATGGGATTTTAGGTGATTAAATCGTGTATTTTTCAAGAGACTTGAAGCCGTCAACGTACACTCTACAAGTGATTGAAAACACAAATACCGTTGAAACTATAGAATTAGTTGTTGCTAGGAACCTTCAGCTGCCTCTTACAAGGGATTTCTATTTTCAAGTGATTTTACTTCAACCCTTTCAGAAGGAATTTTTAGAGCCCTCTCTATTGCATGCTTCCATCAAACACAGCAGCCAAAAAGCATCAACATCAGTCTATAGTTTTGTAATCCGAAGTAAAATTGCTAAATGATATTAATAAAATCACTCGTTTTTCTATTTTTTTTTCTCTCATCTTTTACATCCAAAACTTCAAAATGACTTCATTGGGAACACTTAATAATATCTCTAAGAAATTCACAAGAGCTCAGGGAAAAATAGAAAATGAGTTCTCTGTTAACTATATATTGTTACTAATTAGTAGCAAGATATGCAGATTAATTAGGTGAAATGAACAATTAAAGTTGATTTTGAGATTTTTTTTTAAAACAATAAGATCTGCTTTATAATGGTTTAAAACTATAGGTCCAAATTGTACTTTTGGTTTGACTAATTTACAGCCCTGCGCTTAGTTGCAAATCAGATAAAAAAATATAAATTTTAATAAAAAAATATCCAAGCTATGAATAACTATTTTTTATTTTTATGAAACTCAATTCATTGAGATAACCTTGAAACCTCTAAACCGAACATGTTATTTAGCTAAGGTTTAAAATTAAATCATGTGTTACTTGTACCAGCGTAAACCAATCGACTTCCGATCCAATAATAACCTGACATATCAGTAAAAAAAACCATGAAAATGAAATTGAGAAAAAAAGACTAGAATGACAGGAAAAAAATCCATTCAACTCAATTCCTTCTTTAATCTGAGTTTTATATTCCATTGTATGATAGTCCCCTTGACGTGACTCAATCGACTTGATCAGTTAAAAAATAATTGGGTTAATTTATATAAAAAAAATATTAAGGATGAGATTGAAAAACAAATAACGAAATTAAAATCTAGAAACTGAATTTCTTGCATAACTCAAATCTAAAATTAAACATGTGATAGTTGGTATGGTGTGATCTCGTTGATTTGATTAGTTATAATGAACAATTAAATTTAATATTGAGATGTTTTAAACTACAAATATGTGATCATTTTTATAGAAAAAGTCTTGTGAGCTCTACATTATTAATTTTTTTACTAATAAAGAATTTTAGTTTTCATTCACAGGCTCAATTTAAATATATAATTGAGTGCAATACAAATAATAAATAAATTATATTTATATTAAAACTTGAATGTATTTTTTAGAATAAAAAAAGATTTTGAAGTATCAAAATGTGCTTCACCCTTTATTTTTACGTGCGAGATTGGCATATCTACAGCTTACTTGATTCCTGCAATTTCGTAGTGGTTTCTGAGTTTGAATATTTTGAATCAACAACATTGCCATTTCTTTTTTATTGGAAAATATTTAGGGGAGAAGGTACGTAAAAAATGAACTCTACATTGGTTGGTATTAATCAATAGCATGTGGACTTTATTTTTTTCAATAAAAAAACCAAAACTAACATGTTGCATTCTTTACCGGGTACACGTTACGTTGGGGGGTTTTCTCGTTTTTTAGTTATTAAGGTGACAATTTTATAAAATTAAAAATTAAAAATTGCATTCGGTTGCCGGGGCAAAAGCAATAAAATACCATTGTCTAAATTCTACCCGCGTGGCTCGATCCCGTGTCTGTCTCGGTTAGTTTGCGAGGAAATTCATCCTAGCCCTGGAGGAAATGATTATTAAAACCCTAATTCTTACTCTTTTCCTTCAATGTATAGAAAGAAAAAAAAGAAAAAAAAAAATTCAGCAACTGTGGTTGGTATTGCATCAAAGGGCTGGACAGTAATGTCGAAGAACTTTCACGGCAAACACACTGCCGGCCTTTTTCCAAAAAAACGCGGATTGGGCACCGATTTCCTTCCTATTTAAGGAACGACTCCTTCTAGTTCGACATGCAACGAGGAGGAGGATCCACTGCTGGTGTGCATGCTCCTTGGTCTCAGTGCTTGTGCCCTATTCATGGATGGGATCGGCGGGGGACAAAAATGGCATAAGAGATATGTACAGGGGTAGGGAAGGGGAAGAGAAAGATCGATATCTACTACCCTTCCTTTTCTCTTATGCATTTTTGTCCCTCGCCGGTCTCGCCCATGTTGTTAATTTGCTCTCATAAGGCCATGGTGCAATTCACTGAAATGAGCTACGTTCTTGTTTTCATTTTTAAAGATGTTTATAATTTGCTCCCTCTCAAAAAGGGGAGGGGTTCTTTGTCAGGTGGAAAGAAGACACGAACATGCTGCTTGGTGTCAGTTATTGTGCGCTATTGATGGATGGGATCGGCAGGGGACAAAAATGGCACAAGAGAGGTACAGTGGGAGGCAGGAGAAAGACCAATATCTGCCACCCTTCTTTTTCTCTTATGCGTTTTTGTCTCTCGCCGGTGTCACCCGTGTTAATTTGCCCTGATAAGGCCATGGTATATATATATATATATATATATATATATATATATATATATATATATATGATTCTTTGACCCAATTCACATGACAATCTTCTTCTCTAGACTGTATCGTCTTGTTCATGAGGTATGTTCTTGTCTTCTTTTTGAAAGATGTTTATAATTTGATCTCTATCAAACAGCAGATATGCTTTGCTAGGAGGAAAAAACATGCAGAAACAATATGGAAGGGGGTGTTTGTTCTGGTGGGACAAGAAGGAAGCCTGTGGGATTGCAGAGGAAAAGGAAGTCCCGGGAAGATGAGGTCGTTGCACAGCTTAGACGAGAAAGAAGAAGTTATTTTTTAATGTTATTTAATTAGTTTTTTTCATATTAATTTCTTTTCTTTTTTCTTAGACCAGTATTTCTTACGAACTATCTTATTTATACGAGTATAAAAAAAGGGAGGGTTTTGGAGAAACCTTGCTGCAAAGGTTTAATTCTTTTCCTCATCATTTTCTCTCCCATTTATCATTATTGAGGCCGCAGCAACTTTTTAGTCGCTGTTTGAACCAAATTTTTGCACGGAATATCTATATATATGGCAGTGAAGTAAAAATCGTGTAAAATATTTCGTGTTTTATATCTATATATACATGCGTGAATTAATAAAATCAGGAAAAGTTGAAGCAGCTTAAAAGAGAGGAAAAGTTGTATATATGGCAATGAAGTAAAAATCGTGTAAAATATTTCGTGTTTTATATCTATATATACATGCGTGAGCTAATAAAATCAGGAAAAGTTGAAGCAGCTTAAAAGAGAGGAAAAGTTGTATATATGGCATTGAAGTAAAAATCGTGTAAAATATTTCGTGTTTTATATCTATATAGACACCGCATTAACCTTTGCAGGACTGGAAATGTTTTCTTAAAGAAGCATATATTTATGGCAACTTGCACGGTTTCCAAATGTTCCATGACAATATTCCTATGTTTTTTGATTTGTTTCAAAGCTGCTAAAAGGAAACAAATATAATCCTATGCTTAATCTCCCTCTCTCTCCATCATCACATTATTTTTTATCTTTTTTTTTCCTTCCAAAAGCTACAGATATACGACCAAGTTTTATATAAAAAATACAGAAAAGTGAGCTCTACATTAACTATTTCTTACCAAAAAGGTTTTTTAGTTTTGATTCGCAGACTCAATTGAGATATCTTATTGAGTTGAAAAACCCATCCATCATGCTGCAATGCGAAAAATAAATAAAACAATTATATTTGCAGTAAAACATGAAGGTATTTGTTGGAATAAAAAAAATTATATTTTAACTTGATTTTTTCAAGTAATTAATAGTGTACATGTGTGCGCACCAAAGTAAACTGAACAAAATAAAGCTGATATTGATATATGTTTTTTAAAACAATAGCAGCTGGGTAGAATTGTTGAAGAATTATTGGATCAAAATGTACTTTACCCTTGATTTTTACGTTGGAGATTGCTTAACTACGGTTTACTTGATACTTGTAAGTTTGTTTGTCAATATAGTTGTAATTGCTTTTTAAATAATTTTTTATGTTAAAATACATGTCAATGATTTTTTTTTATTTTTTAAAAATTATTTTTGACATTAGCACATTAAAATAATTTAAAAACACTAAAAATATATTAATTTGGAGTTAATAAAAAAAAAAATTTTAAAAATACTTTTAAAATACAGAAACAAACATACCTGACCCAGAAAATATGTAAAATGCGTAACAAGAGCAAAAAATATATAAATGGTTACCGAGTTCATGTTGGGTATACGACCAAAGTCCCACATTGGCTAGAAATGGGGAGGATCATGTCAAATAAGCACCGTCATGAAGTGGGTGTATGTGGAATATGTGAGTTTGAAAGAACCTGGAAAGAGAGAAAGAAATTGTTAAGGGTTTCTTCAACCTTGTAGATTTGGAGACGGATTGCTCGCAACTTGTTCGGAAAATTAAGCTTTGAATATTATTGAAGAAACCCCTCCCTCAAGATCATGTTCTTAACTTTTTTTATTTATTTATTTTTCAATATCGGTTTTCCTTACCATAAATAAATTAGTTGTAGTTTTTTCTTATTATCTTTTCCAAGACATTAATTTTAATTTTATTATGATATATAAATTTCGTGTTTCTAAACGCTTCTTTAAAAACAAATGTCATGTTTCATGCCCGGTAAGATTGATAAAATGATATATTTTTTTATTAGAAATGAATCTAAAATAATTAAGTTTAAATTTTTAAAAATTAAGAGTTTATCTTAATTTGAATAAATAAATAAATAAATGGGATTTTAGGTGATTAAATCGTGTATTTTTCAAGAGACTTGAAGCCGTCAACGTACACTCTACAAGTGATTGAAAACACAAATACCGTTGAAACTATAGAATTAGTTGTTGCTAGGAACCTTCAGCTGCCTCTTACAAGGGATTTCTATTTTCAAGTGATTTTACTTCAACCCTTTCAGAAGGAATTTTTAGAGCCCTCTCTATTGCATGCTTCCATCAAACACAGCAGCCAAAAAGCATCAACATCAGTCTATAGTTTTGTAATCCGAAGTAAAATTGCTAAATGATATTAATAAAATCACTCGTTTTTCTATTTTTTTTTCTCTCATCTTTTACATCCAAAACTTCAAAATGACTTCATTGGGAACACTTAATAATATCTCTAAGAAATTCACAAGAGCTCAGGGAAAAATAGAAAATGAGTTCTCTGTTAACTATATATTGTTACTAATTAGTAGCAAGATATGCAGATTAATTAGGTGAAATGAACAATTAAAGTTGATTTTGAGATTTTTTTTTAAAACAATAAGATCTGCTTTATAATGGTTTAAAACTATAGGTCCAAATTGTACTTTTGGTTTGACTAATTTACAGCCCTGCGCTTAGTTGCAAATCAGATAAAAAAATATAAATTTTAATAAAAAAATATCCAAGCTATGAATAACTATTTTTTATTTTTATGAAACTCAATTCATTGAGATAACCTTGAAACCTCTAAACCGAACATGTTATTTAGCTAAGGTTTAAAATTAAATCATGTGTTACTTGTACCAGCGTAAACCAATCGACTTCCGATCCAATAATAACCTGACATATCAGTAAAAAAAACCATGAAAATGAAATTGAGAAAAAAAGACTAGAATGACAGGAAAAAAATCCATTCAACTCAATTCCTTCTTTAATCTGAGTTTTATATTCCATTGTATGATAGTCCCCTTGACGTGACTCAATCGACTTGATCAGTTAAAAAATAATTGGGTTAATTTATATAAAAAAAATATTAAGGATGAGATTGAAAAACAAATAACGAAATTAAAATCTAGAAACTGAATTTCTTGCATAACTCAAATCTAAAATTAAACATGTGATAGTTGGTATGGTGTGATCTCGTTGATTTGATTAGTTATAATGAACAATTAAATTTAATATTGAGATGTTTTAAACTACAAATATGTGATCATTTTTATAGAAAAAGTCTTGTGAGCTCTACATTATTAATTTTTTTACTAATAAAGAATTTTAGTTTTCATTCACAGGCTCAATTTAAATATATAATTGAGTGCAATACAAATAATAAATAAATTATATTTATATTAAAACTTGAATGTATTTTTTAGAATAAAAAAAGATTTTGAAGTATCAAAATGTGCTTCACCCTTTATTTTTACGTGCGAGATTGGCATATCTACAGCTTACTTGATTCCTGCAATTTCGTAGTGGTTTCTGAGTTTGAATATTTTGAATCAACAACATTGCCATTTCTTTTTTATTGGAAAATATTTAGGGGAGAAGGTACGTAAAAAATGAACTCTACATTGGTTGGTATTAATCAATAGCATGTGGACTTTATTTTTTTCAATAAAAAAACCAAAACTAACATGTTGCATTCTTTACCGGGTACACGTTACGTTGGGGGGTTTTCTCGTTTTTTAGTTATTAAGGTGACAATTTTATAAAATTAAAAATTAAAAATTGCATTCGGTTGCCGGGGCAAAAGCAATAAAATACCATTGTCTAAATTCTACCCGCGTGGCTCGATCCCGTGTCTGTCTCGGTTAGTTTGCGAGGAAATTCATCCTAGCCCTGGAGGAAATGATTATTAAAACCCTAATTCTTACTCTTTTCCTTCAATGTATAGAAAGAAAAAAAAGAAAAAAAAAAATTCAGCAACTGTGGTTGGTATTGCATCAAAGGGCTGGACAGTAATGTCGAAGAACTTTCACGGCAAACACACTGCCGGCCTTTTTCCAAAAAAACGCGGATTGGGCACCGATTTCCTTCCTATTTAAGGAACGACTCCTTCTAGTTCGACATGCAACGAGGAGGAGGATCCACTGCTGGTGTGCATGCTCCTTGGTCTCAGTGCTTGTGCCCTATTCATGGATGGGATCGGCGGGGGACAAAAATGGCATAAGAGATATGTACAGGGGTAGGGAAGGGGAAGAGAAAGATCGATATCTACTACCCTTCCTTTTCTCTTATGCATTTTTGTCCCTCGCCGGTCTCGCCCATGTTGTTAATTTGCTCTCATAAGGCCATGGTGCAATTCACTGAAATGAGCTACGTTCTTGTTTTCATTTTTAAAGATGTTTATAATTTGCTCCCTCTCAAAAAGGGGAGGGGTTCTTTGTCAGGTGGAAAGAAGACACGAACATGCTGCTTGGTGTCAGTTATTGTGCGCTATTGATGGATGGGATCGGCAGGGGACAAAAATGGCACAAGAGAGGTACAGTGGGAGGCAGGAGAAAGACCAATATCTGCCACCCTTCTTTTTCTCTTATGCGTTTTTGTCTCTCGCCGGTGTCACCCGTGTTAATTTGCCCTGATAAGGCCATGGTATATATATATATATATATATATATATATATATATATATATATATATATATATGATTCTTTGACCCAATTCACATGACAATCTTCTTCTCTAGACTGTATCGTCTTGTTCATGAGGTATGTTCTTGTCTTCTTTTTGAAAGATGTTTATAATTTGATCTCTATCAAACAGCAGATATGCTTTGCTAGGAGGAAAAAACATGCAGAAACAATATGGAAGGGGGTGTTTGTTCTGGTGGGACAAGAAGGAAGCCTGTGGGATTGCAGAGGAAAAGGAAGTCCCGGGAAGATGAGGTCGTTGCACAGCTTAGACGAGAAAGAAGAAGTTATTTTTTAATGTTATTTAATTAGTTTTTTTCATATTAATTTCTTTTCTTTTTTCTTAGACCAGTATTTCTTACGAACTATCTTATTTATACGAGTATAAAAAAAGGGAGGGTTTTGGAGAAACCTTGCTGCAAAGGTTTAATTCTTTTCCTCATCATTTTCTCTCCCATTTATCATTATTGAGGCCGCAGCAACTTTTTAGTCGCTGTTTGAACCAAATTTTTGCACGGAATATCTATATATATGGCAGTGAAGTAAAAATCGTGTAAAATATTTCGTGTTTTATATCTATATATACATGCGTGAATTAATAAAATCAGGAAAAGTTGAAGCAGCTTAAAAGAGAGGAAAAGTTGTATATATGGCATTGAAGTAAAAATCGTG
The DNA here is from genome assembly GCA_018804465.1 of Populus tomentosa. NCBI lineage: Eukaryota > Viridiplantae > Streptophyta > Magnoliopsida > Malpighiales > Salicaceae > Populus > Populus tomentosa. The sequence continues at coordinate 19,226,594 of CM031977.1, forward strand.
TAAAATATTTCGTGTTTTATATCTATATAGACACCGCATTAACCTTTGCAGGACTGGAAATGTTTTCTTAAAGAAGCATATATTTATGGCAACTTGCACGGTTTCCAAATGTTCCATGACAATATTCCTATGTTTTTTGATTTGTTTCAAAGCTGCTAAAAGGAAACAAATATAATCCTATGCTTAATCTCCCTCTCTCTCCATCATCACATTATTTTTTATCTTTTTTTTTCCTTCCAAAAGCTACAGATATACGACCAAGTTTTATATAAAAAATACAGAAAAGTGAGCTCTACATTAACTATTTCTTACCAAAAAGGTTTTTTAGTTTTGATTCGCAGACTCAATTGAGATATCTTATTGAGTTGAAAAACCCATCCATCATGCTGCAATGCGAAAAATAAATAAAACAATTATATTTGCAGTAAAACATGAAGGTATTTGTTGGAATAAAAAAAATTATATTTTAACTTGATTTTTTCAAGTAATTAATAGTGTACATGTGTGCGCACCAAAGTAAACTGAACAAAATAAAGCTGATATTGATATATGTTTTTTAAAACAATAGCAGCTGGGTAGAATTGTTGAAGAATTATTGGATCAAAATGTACTTTACCCTTGATTTTTACGTTGGAGATTGCTTAACTACGGTTTACTTGATACTTGTAAGTTTGTTTGTCAATATAGTTGTAATTGCTTTTTAAATAATTTTTTATGTTAAAATACATGTCAATGATTTTTTTTTATTTTTTAAAAATTATTTTTGACATTAGCACATTAAAATAATTTAAAAACACTAAAAATATATTAATTTGGAGTTAATAAAAAAAAAATTTTAAAAATACTTTTAAAATACAGAAACAAACATACCTGACCCAGAAAATATGTAAAATGCGTAACAAGAGCAAAAAATATATAAATGGTTACCGAGTTCATGTTGGGTATACGACCAAAGTCCCACATTGGCTAGAAATGGGGAGGATCATGGGTATATAAGGATGGACAAATATTTCAATTGGTATGAGGCCTTTTGGGGTATAGCCCAAGAGCAAATCCATGAGGGCTTAAGCCCAAAGTGGACAATATCATACCAATGTGGAGATAGGTGGTGTCTATAGTCCTTACAAGTGGTATCAGAGCTAGGCTAGGTCTAGCAAAATCAAAGCAGCAGTCTTTGAGGATTTGTTGCAGCAGCAACGAAGATGACTACCGAAGGGAATTTTGTTCAACCATCCATTCCTTATTTTGATGGTCACTATGACCATTGGAGCTTGTTGATGGAAAATTTCCCGCGATCTAAGGAATTATGGGGGCTGGTGGAGACTGACTATAAGGAGCCAGCAAGCGGATCGGTATAGACAGAAGCACAATGAAGAAAGCTAGAAGAATTGAAGCTGAAAGACTTGAAAGTGAAAAACTTTCTCTTTCAGGCCATAGATTGGACGATATTGGAGACCATTCTTGTGAAGAAAACTTCCAAACAAATTTGGGACTCTATGAAGAAGTTTAAAGGGAGTGCTAAGGTCAAGAGGTCACATCTACAAGCTCTTCGCAGAGAGCTTGAAAACCTTGAGATGAAGACTGGAGAAGGAGTTTCTGAGTATTTTTCAAGGGTGTTATCAGTGGCCAACAAGATGAGAACATATGGGGAGCAGATGCAAGATGTCACAGTGGTGGAGAAGATTCTCAGATCGCTGAGTGAAAAATTCAATTATGTCGTTTGCTCGATTGAGGAGTCCAAAGACATCGATCAACTCTCTATTGATGAGCTGCAGAGTTTTTTAATTGTTCATGAGCAAAAATTCCAACGGCATACAAGAGAAGAACAAACACTCAAGATCAGCCATGAGGATAGATTTGGTGCAAGAGGACGATGACAAAGTGCGTACAGAAGCAGAGGAAGAGGGAGACGCCAACCTTACAACAAAGCAACAGTGGAATGCTTTAAGTGCCACACGCTTAGACACTTTCAATCTGAATGTCCAAGCTGGGATAAAGAAGCCAACTATGCTGAACTAGAAGAAGAAGAAGAGATGCTGCTCATGTCATATGTGAAGATGAATGGTGCTAAAAAAGGAGATGTCTGGTTCTTAGACTCTGGATGTAGTAACCACATGTGTGGTGACAAGAGTTTGTTCACAGATTTAAATGAGAGCTTCAGGCAGGAGGTAAAACCGGGAAACAACACAAGAATGGATGTGTTAGGAAAAGGCAATGTGAGACTGCAAGTAAGTGGCCTTACGCATGCCATTATTGAAGTATTTTTTATGCCTGAACTAAAAAATAATATGTTGAGCATTGGTCAACTGGAAGAAAAAGGGTTGGCGATTCTCATCCAACATGGAATGCTAAAGATTTATCATCCAGAGAAAGGGCTCATAATACAAACTGAGATGTCAGCAAATCAAATGTTTTTATTATCAGTAAAATCATTGCCATAAAAAGCAGTTTGCCTCTACACCTCCACGCAGGATATGGCACACTTATGGCATTGTCGTTATGGACGTTTAAGTTACAAGGGATTAAGGACTCTCTAGTTTAAGAAGATGGTGCATGGGTTACCTCAGTTCAAGACTCTAACAACAGTGTGTGCAAACTACATGATTGGAAAACAACACAGAGATCCCATTCCAAAGAAGAGCAATTGAAAGGCCACAGAAAAGCTACAACTTATTCATGCAGATCTCTACGGACCAATCTCTCCCATCTCTAATAGTAATAAGAGGTACATTATATGGTTTATTAATGACTTTACTAGAAAAGCATGGACTTATTTTTTAGTAGAGAAATCTGAAGCATTAGTCATGTTTAAACATTTTAAGAGTTATGTTGAGAAAGAAGTTGGAGGATATATTAAATGTTTGAGAACAGATCAAGGAGGTGAGCTAACCTTACTTGAGTTCAATGAGTTTTGCATAGAACATGGGATCAAAAGGCAATTGACTGCAGCATATACTCCACAACAGAATGGAGTGGCGGAAAGGAAAAATCCAACAGTGATGAACATGGTTCGATACATGCTTTTGGAAAGGAAGATTCCAAAGTCTTTTTGGCCGGAGGCAGTAAACTGGACAATACATATTTTAAATCGGAGTCCTACTTGGTTGTCAAGAATCAAACACTTGAGGAAGTTTGGAGTGGAAGCAGACCCTCGGTTGAATACTTCAGAGTCTTCGGATGTGTGGTGCATATACATGTTCCAGACGTGAAAAGATAAAAGTTAGATGCAAAGAGTGTTGCTTGTGTGTTTTTGGGAGTAAGTGAGGAGTCTAAGGCATTTAGACTCTATGATCGAGCTGCAAAGAAGATTGTAGTTAGCAGAGATGTAGTTTTTGAGGAAGATAAATTATGGAGCTGGGATAAGAGTTATAAAGAGCACATCATGGCTGATTTGGAATGGAAAGATAATAAGACAGCAAATGTAGAAAATAAAGGAGCAGTGAGTGAGGAAGAAGGAGCAGTCATTGAACCAATTTGTAGTCCCCAGACTGGGGAAAATGAAGAAATAAACAGAAGGCCTCATAAAGGAAGAAACAAAGTGCCTCGAAGGTGGACAAACGATTATGTAACTGGGGAAGGACTTTCAGAGAAGTCAGAAGAAGAATATGCAAATATCAATCTTCATTATTTAGCTCTATTTACTTCAGACCCGGTATACTTTGAGGAGGCAGTGAAGCATGACAAATGGAGGACATCTATGGACATAGAGATACAGGCTATAGAGAAGAACAACACATGGGAACTCACTGATCTTCCTAAGAATACAAAGAAAATTGGAGTGAAGTGGGTTTATAAAACCAAACTCAAGGAGAATGGTGAAGTGGACAAGTTGAAGGCTCGTCTGATGGCAAAGGGGTATATGCAGCAGCAAGGGATAGATTACACAAAAGTATTTGCACCAGTTGCGAGAATGGACAAAGTAAGAATGATTGTAGCCTTGGCAACACAAAAAGGGTGGACTATTTATCAACTTGATGTCAAATCTGCCTTCTTGCATGGAGAACTTAATGAAGAAGTATATGTGGAGCAGCCGAAGGGTTATGAGCTGGAGAGCAATCCTAACAAAGTTTACAAGTTGAAGAAAGCTTTGTATGGACTGAAACAGGCTCTGAGAGCTTGGTTTAATCGTATTAAAGCACATTTCATAAGTGAAGGATTTGAAAATTGTTATAGTGAACATACTTTGTTCACTAAAACAAATACAAGAGGTAAGATTCTCATTGTCAGTTTATATGTTGATGATTTAATATTTACTGGCAATGATGAATTAATGTTTGCTGAGTTTAATAATTCCATGTTAAGGGAGTTTGATATGACCGATTTGGGGAGAATGAGATTTTTTCTTGGTATAGAAGTTTTGCAAAGATCAGATGGGATATATATTTGTCAGAGGAAGTATGCTTTGGAGGTGGTGAAGAGGTTTAGGATGAAGAACAACAACTCAGTTCACAATCCTATTATTCCAGGTTGTAAGCTTTCTAAAGATGAGAATGGGGTTCATGTTGATGAAAATTTGTTTAAGCAGATGGTGGGATGCCTCATGTATTCAACAGCCACAAGGCCAGATTTAATGTTTGTAGTAAGTTTGATTAGCAGGTATATGGCCAAACCAACTGAGCTACATTTGATGGCAGCCAAAAGAATACTGAGGTACTTGAAAGGAACAACTGGACTTGAAGTTTTCTACAAGAAAGAAGGATGTGAAGGTCTGGTTGCATATGCAGATAGTAACTATGCAGGAGATATAGAAGACAAAAAAAGTACATCAGGCTATGTTTTTATGTTGGGGTCTGGAGCTGTTGCCTGGTCTTCAAGAAAGCAGCCCATAGTTACACTTTCTACCACAGAAGCAGAATTTGTAGCTGCAGCTGTTTGTGCAAGTCAAGCTATTTGGATGAAGAGAATAATTGAGAAGCTGAGTTTGGAAGACAGTAAGTGCATTACAATTTTTTGTGATGACAGTTCCACAATTAAGTTATCAAAAAATCCTGTGTTACATGGTCGAAGCAAGCACATTGATGTGCGTTTCCATTTTCTTCGTGATCTTACACTAGAAGGAGCAATTGAATTGGTTTACTGTGAAACACATGATCAGTTGGCAGATGTGATGACAAAGCCTCTCACAGTGGATGCATTTCAGAGGTTTTAAAGCCAAATGGGAGTCTGTCAAGTTCCTGAAACAGACTAGTTGATTAAACTAGTTATCGGTGGTAACTAGTTTAAAGGAGGGAATGAAGAGAAAGTTTAGAGATTCAGTTGAGATTTTGCATTTTGTTTTGAATAAGTCTTAGATAAGTCCTAGTCTTTAGGGTACTTGGTTAGCAGTTAGTATTTCCTGATTTTTCTATATGCACTCATCACGTTGATTAACATAAGCTGATTTTGCTCATTCTGTTAAGTCCATAATAGGCTATTTATAAAGCCAAAGAATGTTCAATAAACAAGTAGTCATTTCCAGAATCATTGAGTACTCTGCATTTTTTGTTTTTTATTCTTAACATTCTGGTATCAGAGCCATGCCCCAGAGTTAGCCATGGTGGATGAATCCTCGGAATGCCGAATGAAGGTGGTGGGCCCCAATCAAATCACGATGAAATCCATGGATCAACTCTATTGGATAGGCGGTGTGCTCCAGATGCTTCATGGACGTGTCCTGACCCCAACATGATGAAGAGCAGCAAACTCTCAACTTAGGTAGTGCTCTCCGGATGCTTCATGGACGTGTCCTGACCCAACACGGTGAAGTAGAGAATGAAGAATCCTGGTTGGTAGAGAGTAGACGGATGAATGATCGTTTGAGGAGAGGCTCGGTGGTCCTTTGTTTGAGGGGAGGATGGTTGGGTATACGACCAAAGTCCCACATTGGCTAGAAATAGGGAGGATCATGGGTATACGAGGATGAACAAATATCTCCATTGGTACGAGGCCTTTTGGGGTATAGCCCAAGAGCAAATCCATGAGGGCTTAAGCTCAAAATGGACAATATCATACCAATGTGGAGATAGGTGGTGTCCATAGTCCTTACAGTTCGAAGATTTTGAATTTACAGCATCGCCATGACCAACGTTAAAACCCATCAAAAACCGTCACAGTAAGAGGAGCAGATAAAAGAAAAGAAAAGGACAGGAAATAACCACCACCACGACGGCTGCGGTTGCCTAGCTCAAATAATCACTGTCATGAAGTGGGTTTACGTGGGATATGTGGGTTTGAAGGAACCTAGAAAGGGAGAAAGAAAATATTTAGGGTTTGTTTTTTATTTAGAATGTACAGGATCTCTTCAACCCTGTAGATTTGGAGACAGATTGGTTGGAACTTGTTCGGAAAATTAAGCTCTGAATATTATGGAAGAAATCCCTCCCTCAAGATGTCCTTAACTTTTTTCATTTATTTATTTTTCAATATCGGTTTTCCTTACCGTAAATAAATTAACTGGAGTTTTTTCTTATTATATTTTAATTCCAAGATATTAATTTTAATTTTCTAAAGATATATAAATTACGTGTTTCTAAACACTTGTTTAAAGACACATGTCATGTTTTATGCCCGGTTAAATTGACAAGATGATATATTCGAAAAATAATCTAAAATAATTAACTTAAGATTTCAAAAAAATAAAGAGTTTATCTTAATTCGATAAAAAAAAATAATAAAAAAAATAATTTAGGTGATCTAGTCTTGTCTATTGCAAGAGACCTGAAGCCGTCAACGTACGCTCCATAGGTGATGAAAACATGAATACCGTTGAAATTATACTTTTATAGAATTAGTTATTGCTCGGAACCTTCAGCTGCGTCTTACAAGGGATTAATTTCAAGTGATTTTACTTCAACCAACTACCTATTAGTTTGTATGCTTCCAACAAACACGGCACCCGAAAAGCATCAATATTGACCATTTCTTTGTTTTGTAAATTCGAAGTAAAATTGCTAAATAAAGATATTAATAAAATCACTCATTTCTTCATTTCTTTTCTTTCTTTATCATATTTTTCTCTCATCTTAATTTTACATCCAAAACTTCAAAATGACTTCATCGGGAAACTTAATAATATCTCAAAGAAATGCATAAGAGCTCAGGGAAAATTAGAAGATAAGGTATCCGTTAACTATATATTGTTACTAATTAATAACAGGATAAGCAAAATAATTTGGTGAAATGAACAATTAAAGTTGATATCGAGATTTATTTAAAAACAATAAGATATCTCCATTATAACTGTCAAAAACTAAAAGCAAGGGCGGGGGCATGGTAAAGGCTTGGGTGGGTTATAGCTCAGGTCAAGATTTTTTTAATATATTTTTACTAGTTTTATATAAAAAAATTTATAATTCGTGAATGAATTATCAAAAAATTCTGAAAATTTACATGGAGCATTCTAATATGATGCTTTAACTTGAGTTAAAATTTCAGAATTTTTGAAGAAATTCATTAATTTAATAAAAAAATACAATTTGACCAGTTTTACATTATTGGACGTAATTTTCAATTCAATCATCAAATTGAGCTGAACTTTTATGAGGGATTTTAAAATATATTGAATAAAATCTAGTTAAAATTTTAGGATAAACGAAGCTTGGTAGTGTTAACAAAAAAAAACCGTCAAATAAAAGCAAAATGACTCATAATATTTACCATTAAAAAAATAAAACAAATCAACTCTTCCTTTCTTTTATATGTTTTTGACTGGGATAGAAGCATAATAGGCAAAGAAAGGAAAGAAAAGAAAATGCGAGAGACAAAAGTAAGGTAATAACATTAAAAAAAATCCAAGAAAAAAATAATAAAAAAGTGAGAGAATAACTTTGTAAACTTACAAAGTCTAACTTATAAAACTCTAATATAAGAAAGAATCAAGTGAAGGAAGGAGAAAATGAGAGAGGGAAAAAATTTAATTACTTTGTTTTTCAATTAACATGAGATTGTTATTTTATCTTGGTTAAGGGGTTGTTACAATATTGATTCAGATTTGATTATAAATGAATTATATTTCACAAAACATCGAAAGATGTAACTTTAATAGTAGGTATTTTTTTACTTTCATTTCTATTTTTATGTACTTTTCAATTTATTTTTTAATATTTTGATAATGTATTTGAATTAAAATTTTACTGTTAACTTTAAAAATTTATGTATATAAATTAATAATTGATATATTTAAAAATTATATATTTATTTAATAGTCCAGGAAAAGAAAAATTCTTAGCTTCTCGTTTACTATAAGACCAAACTGTATTTTTTGAGTAGTGTACATTCTTTTGCCAAGTTGCAAGTAAGACAAAAAAAATTAAACAAAATTAAACGTAACAAAAATGAATTTTTTTTAGTATAGAGAAGATTTTTTTCGTGCCACGTTGGCGATGTCTCCTTGACTTTTAATTCCAGTAATTTCCCTGTGGTTTCATTTGTAAAATGTAACAAGGAAGAGGAAGAGGAAAGTGTCGTTGGGTGAGAGGTCTTGCTGGCGGGGGACTTTCTTTTCTTTTCTTTTTAGTTTACAAAGAGAGGCTTCTGAGAATGCTAATTTACGGGCCGGGAGGTCCAAGACCCAACCTTAAAAAAAGCGAGGATCAGGCATCCTCCTGTTCTATCCTAATTGTCTGGTCTTGTTTCAGACTGAGGAAATATTGTCAGGTGTTATGTAACTTCTGTTTAGAAATATTATAAAAAAAAATATGATTTTAGGGTTTTTTTTAGTTTTAATGTGCTACATCAAAGATAAAAAAAAATATGTATAAAAATATTATATTAATATATTTTTAATTAAAAAATATTTTTAAAAATTACAAGTTGCAAAACTCACACATAATCTCTCTCTCTCCAACTTCATCCTGACTCTTCTTTTTGTTCAATCTTTCCCTCCAAAAACTCCATCTACGTGACGAAAATTCATAGAATTAATTAGGAAAAGCTTAGCAAATTATATAATTCACGCGTAGCTTCCCGTGTCTGCTCGGTTAATTTGCGAGGAAATTCCTAATACCCGTAGGAGGAAACTAATGTTTTTTCATTCTTTTATTTTCGATTTTATTAAAATAATCTTTAATATCCTAATTCTTACTCTTTTCCTTCAACGTATAGAAAAAAAAAAAAAAGTAATTCTGTTTCCGTGGTTGGTATTGCATCAATGGGGTGGAGACTGGAGAGTAATGTCGAAGAACTTTCCCGGCAAACACACTGCCGGCCTTTTTCCAAAAAAACGCGGATTGGGCACCGATTTCCTTCCTATTTAAGGAACGACTCCTTCTAGTTCGACATGCAATGAGGAGGAGGATCCACTGCTGGTGTGCATGCTCCTTGGTCTCAGTGCTTGTGCCCTATTCATGGATGGGATCGGCGGGGGACAAAAATGGCATAAGAGAGATGTACAGGGGTAGGGAAGGGGAAGAGAAAGATCGATATCTACTACCCTTCCTTTTCTCTTATGCATTTTTGTCCCTCGCCGGTCTTGCCCATGTTGTTAATTTGCTCTGATAAGGCCATGGTGCAATTCACTGAAATGAGCTACGTTCTGGTTTTCTTTTTTAAAGATGTTTATAATTTGCTCCCTCTCAAAAAGGGGAGGGGTTCTTTGTCAGGTGGAAAGAAGAAAAGAACATGCTGCTTGGTGTCAGTTATTGTGCGCTATTGATGGATGGGATCGGCAGGGGACAAAAATGGCATAAGAGAGGTACAGTGGGTGGCAGGAGAAAGACCAATATATATCTGCCACCCTTCCTTTTCTCTTATGCGTTTTTGTCTCTCGCCGGTGTCACCCGTGTTAATTTGCCCTGATAAGGCCATGGTGTGTGTGTGTGTGTGTGTGTGTGTGTGTGTGTGTGATTCTTTGACTCAATTCACATGACAATCTTCTTCTCTAGACTGCAACGTCTTGTTCATGAGGTATGTTCTCGTCTTCTTTGTTAGGTGGAAAAAGCTTGCAGAAACAACATGGAAGGGGGTGTTTGTTCCGGTGGGACAAGAAGGAAGCCTGTGGGTTTGGAGAGGAAAAAAAAGTCCCGGGAAGATGAAGTCGTTGCACAGCTTAGACGAGGAAGAAGAAATTCTTTTCCTCGTCATTTTTTCACCCATTTATCATTATTGAGGCCGCAGCAACTTTTTAGTCGCTGTTTGAACCAAATATTTGCACGGAATATCTATATGTATGGCTGTGAAGTAAAAATCGTGTAAAATATTTCGTGTAAAATATCTATATATACACCGCATCAACCTTTGCAGGACTGGAAATGTTTTCTTAAAGAAGCATATATATATGGTAACTTGCACGGTTTCCAAATGTTCCATGACAATATTCTTCTTTGAAGAAAAAACCTCAACAACAATATTCCTATCATCCTATGCCTTTTGATTTGTTCCAAAGCTGCTAAAAGGAAACCAATATAATCCTATGCTTAATCTCCCGCTCTCTCCATCTTCACATTATTTTTTATCTTTCTTTTCCTTCCAAAAACTACAGATATATATACGACCAAGTTTTATAGGAAAAAAAAAAAAAACAGAAAAGTGAGCTCTGCTTTAATTATTTCTTACCGACAAGGTATTTTAGTTTTTATTCGCAGACTCAATTTAGATATATTATTGAGTTGAAAAACCCATCTATCATGCTGCAAGACGAAAAATAAATAAATAAATTATATTTGCAGTAAAACATGAAGGTATTTGTTGGAATATATATATATATATATATATATATATATATATATATATATATATATTAACCTGATTTCTTCAAGTAATTAATTACTAGTGTACATGTGCGCACACCAAAGTAAACTGTACAAAATAAAGCTGATATTGATATCAGAATATGTAAAATGCATAACGAGAGCAAAAAATATAAAAAAAACCGAGTTCGAAGATTTTGAATCTACAACATCGCCAAGACCAACGTTAAAACCCATCAAAAACCGTCACAGTAAGAGGAGCAGATGGAAAAAAAGAAAAGGACGGGAAATAACCACCGCCACAACAGCTGCGGTTGCCCACATCAAATCAGTACCGTCATGAAGTGGGTTTTTGTGGGAGATGTGGGTTTGTAGGAACCTGGAAGGGAGAAAGAAATTGTTTAGGGTTTCTTCAACCTTGTAGATTTGGAGACGGATTGCTCGCAACTTGTTCGGAAAATTAAGCTCTGAATATTATTGAAGAAACCCCTCCCTCAAGATCATGTCCTTAACTATTATTTATTTATTTATTTTTCAATATCGGTTTTCCTTACCATAAATAAATTAATTGTAGTTTTTTTTTTATTATCTTTTCCAAGACATTAATTAATTTTAATTTTCTTATGATATATAAATTTCGTGTTTTTAAACGCTTCTTTAAAGACAAATTTCTTGTTTCATGCCTGGTAAGATTGACAAAATGATATATTATTTTATTAGAAATTAATCTAAAATAATTAAGTTAAGATTTTTAAAAATTAAGAGTTTATCTTAATTTGAAAAAATAAATAAATAAAAGGGATTTTAGGTGATTAAGTCGTCTTTTTCAAGAGACTTGAAGCCGTCAACGTACGCTCCACAAGTGATTGAAAACACAAATACCGTTGAAATTATACCTTTATAGAATTAGTTGTTGCTAGGAACCTCCAGCTGCCTCTTACAAGGGATTTCAATTTTCAAGTGATTTTACTTCAACCTTTTAGAAGGAATTTTTAGAGCCCTCTTTATTGTATGCTTCCATCAGTCTATAGTTTTGTAATTTGAAGTAAAATTGCTAAATGATATTAATAAAATCACTCATTTCTTTATTTTGTATTTCTTTATCATATTTTTCTCTCATCTTTTACATCCAAAACTTCAAAATGACTTCATCGGGAACACTTAATTAATAATATCTCAAAGAAATTCATAAGAGCTCAGGGAAAAATAGAAAATGAGTTCTTTGTTAACTATATATTGTTAATAGCAAGATATGCAGATTAATTAGGTGAAATGAACAATTAAAGTTGATTTTGAGATTTTTTTAAACAATAAGATTTGCTTTATACATGTTTAAAACTATAAGTCCAAATTGTACTTTTGGTTTGACTAATTTACAGCCGTGCGCTTAGTTGCAAATCAGATAAAAAAAATAAATCGTAACAAAAAATATCCAAGCCATGAAGAACTATTTCTTATTTTTATGAAACTCAGTCCATTGAGATAACCTTGAAATCTCTAAACCCGACATGTTGTTTAGCAAAAGTTTAAAATTAAATAAAATGTTAATTGTTCTAACGTAACCTAATCGATATGGCCGATCCAATAGTAACCTGACATATCAGTAAAAAAAACCATGAAAATGAAATTGAGAAAAAAGACTAGATTGACAGTAAAAAAAAACCATTCAACCCTCTTCCTTGTTTAATCTGAGTTTTATATTACATTTTATGATAGTCTTCTCGACGTTACTCAAGCAACTTGGTCGATCCAAAAATAATTGGGCTAATTATATAAAAAAAAATATTAAGGATGAGATTGAGAAAAAAAAAAAAACAAAATTAAAATCTAAATATCATAACCCAATTCTAGGTTATTTCCCAAAAATAACTTTTTTTTTCAAAATAAAAATAAAAAAAATAAAATAGAGGCTGGCAATATGGAGAAAGTAAGTTGGGGAATTAAGCTGCAATTTTTAAAGGAAATTTAAGGCCTAATTGTACCCCATTATGCCCAAAAAGAAGAAAACAATGCAAATTCAAGGTCAAATTAAATGATTATTGGATGAATTTACATAAAAATTAAATCCAAGGACATAATTAAATTTTTAATAGGCCAATTTGATTTAATCATGGGCCAAATTGAATTTTTAATTATGTTTAAGAATTAATTTGGGTCCAATTAGAGGATTTAATTAAGTGCAAGGACTTAATTATACTTTAAATGGGTCAAATTAATTTTATTTTGGGTTTAATTAGTAAAAAATTAAGTCCAGGGACATAATTAAATTTTTAATAGGCCAATTTGATTTAATCATGGGCCAAATTGAATTTTTAATTATGTTTAAGAATTAATTTGGATCCAATTAAATGATTTAGTTAAGTGCAAGGACTTAATTATACTTTAAATGGGTCAAATTAATTTTATTTGGGGCTTAATTGGTAAAAAAAATTAAGTTTGGGAGCCTAATTTAGGCTTAATTGAGAAGATTGAAATTTTAAGAGACTAAATTTAATTTTTACCAAGTTAATTGATTGAAATTAGGGGCCAAATTGCAAAAAAATTAAAGTTTTTGGATCAATTAGGGGTTAAATTGAAGAAATCCGAGACCAAGGACCAATCTGCAGCAGGCGGCAAACTATGGGGGTTCAATTGACAAAAATCGGGGGTGAAATTGAAAAAATTAAAAGTTTAATGATCAATTAGGGGTTAAATTGACAAAATCCGAGACCAAGGATCATTTTGTAAAAGGCACTTAACTTCGGGGTTCCAATTGAAGTTCATCAGGGGCTTAATTGCATTAAATTAAAAGTTTAGAGTCCGTCGAGGGTCTAATTAAAATCAATTGAAAGATGGAGGACTAAATTGAAATTTAGTTTAAATCCCTAATTAAAACCAAAACGGCGCCGTTTTGAATTTAAAACAAAAAAAAAAGGACCAGACGACGCGTCGTCTGGTCACTATTCATTGTCTTCCCAGTTTTACCCGAAGAAAACAGTGTGGGAGCCTACTTTGCAGGTGCATTTAATGCCTGAGTTCTCCATCAAATCAAACCAAACTTGAACGAAACGAATCCCCTGCAGTTTCTCTACAACCCCATGTGAACAGTTCAGGATGAATGACAGCACGGCGACGCCGGCGATGGCGTGAAGAGGTCAACTTAGGCAGCCTTTACCTGCAGATTTGACAACTCAGGGATGCTACTTTGAACCGACGGTTGGGATCCTTCCCAACAAAATCAAGGGCTGAAATTTTATCCCGGTGTAGATAAAATTACCCTCTTCCACCACCTATAAATAGAGGCTCCATTGATGATCTGAGGGAGAAGAAAACGGAACCCAAAGTTGGCCGAAAACCAGCCTTCCCTGCCTAGTTTTCCTGCAACCAGCCCTTTCTTTTCTGTCTCTCTCCGTCGTGGCCCTCAGCCACCACCACCATCATCACTCATTTTCTCACCATCATCCCCACCTCAAGTAGCCCTCGAACCACCTCACGTGGTGGTTGCACCACTTCCCTCTCTCTCCTCTGTAAAAAATTTTCTTCTCTGCACTGTAACCCCGGTAGCAGCAGCAACAGCAACCGTAGCAACCACCTCGACCAGAAGCTTCTGCCTTTTCCAAAGACCGCCAGGACAGCAGCTCTCTCTTCAGCCGCTCCAACAGTTGCAACCGTGAGCTTCCCTTCTCCTTTGCCGGTGTCGTCTTCTTCTTCTTTTTCCAGCTGCAACCAGAGCTAGCCGCTGACCTCTCCACTTCCAGCTGCACCAGGCGCCACCATCCAGACCGTCAGCTCCTTCAGCGCCAAGTGAGTCTCTCTTCTCTTCTTCTTCTTCTTCTTCTTCTCTTCGTCACCATCGCTGCACGTGAATAGTGCAACGTGAATTATAATTCACGTTGCACTGTTCCTGCAGCTTAGTCACTGGGCTGCCCAGTGACTAAACTGCTATGGGCTGGACCTGCCTTAGCCCAGCCTAGTTGGCTGGGCCGGGTCTAGCCCGTCTCTAAAATACAGGAGGAAAAATATTTTGGGCCGAGTCCGGCCCAATAATTTTGGGCCTATAATCAGTACACTTGTTTTTGGGCCTGTCTTGAGCCCAGCCCACATGCTTTAATATATTTAATTACTTAATATGTAATTAAAAATAAAAATAAAAAATAAAATAAAATAAATGAAAATTTTTCCAAAAAAAATTTCAAAAATCCTTTCAAAAAAATTTGTAATTTTGTCAAATATTTTTCTACCAATTTTTGTCAATATTGGATTGTATACTTACAATGTAAGATACAAATCCGGTATTAAAATACCCGGTTTTCTCCGGGAAAAAAAAAAAGGGAAAAAAAATATTTTATTGCATACGGCTAAATCCTAAAAATTTTCCAAACATATTTTTCATAAAAAAAATAAAAAAACGGATATTATAACCGGTTTATGATTATCCATTAGGATTTGGCCAACATGTCAAAAATCTTTTTTTTTTTTCAATCTTTTTTCTAGGACCCAGATGTAGACTTTAATATTTGTGGGGTGTAAAATTACACGATAAAGTACACCCTCGGGTATTAAAGATACAAAGTGTAAAAATATAGATTTTAGAATGGTTAGGATTTAACCGAATAGGGTAGAGACTCTCTCATGAAGAGATATCTGCCTAGAACCTTAGAAAAAACCAACTCGACTTAGAAAAAAATAATTAAACAACAATGCAGCTTATCTTAGGTAGGGTGCACTGGGGGTGATGTATCTTCCTCTTGCACAATCAGTCCCTTGCCCAGACTCCCGCAGATCATAAGTTCCTAGTAACCATAATACTAGATGGCGACTCTTAAAAATTAATCATAATTTTATGATTAAATCCAAAAATCTTTCCAACACACCACACCTCACACGGGAGACACGATAAAGCGCCTCCGTCATTGCCAGACGACGTCGCGTCGGCACGCCCCCGCGACACTAAAAACTGAATTTCTTGCATAACCCAAGTCTAAAATTAAACATGTAATAATTGGTATGTTGTGATTTAGTTGATTTGATTAGTTATAATGAACAATTAAATTTGATATTGAGATGTTTTAAACTATAAACATGTGACCATTTTTATAGAAAAAGTCTACAGATTGTGAGCTCTACATTATTAATTTTTTACTAATAAAGAGTTTTAGTTTTGATTCACAGATTCAATTTAAATATATAATTGAGTGCAATACAAATAATAAATAAATTATATTTATATTAAAACTTGAATGTATTTTTTAGAATAAAAAAAGATTTTGAAGGATCAAAATGTGCTTCACCCTTGGTTTTTATGTGCGAGATTGGCATATCTACAGTTTACTTGATTCCTGCAATTTCGTAGTGGTTTCTGAGTTTGAATATTTTGAATCAACAACATTGCCATTTCTTTTTTATTGGAAAATATCTAGGGGAGAAGGTACGTAAAAAATGAACTCTACATTGGTTGGTATTAATCAATAGCATGTGGACTTTATTTTTTTCAATAAAAAAACCAAAACTAACATGTTGCATTCTTTACCCGGTACACGTTACGTTGGGGGGTTTTCTAGATTTTTAGTTATTAAGGTGACAATTTTATAAAATAAAAAAAATAAAAATTGCACTCGGTTGCCGGGGCAAAAGCAATAAAATACCATTGTCTAACTTCTACCCGCGTGGCTCCGGTGTCCGTCTCAGTTAGTTTGCGAGGAAATTCATCTTAGCCCTGGGACTGGGAGGAAATGATTATTAAAACCCTAATTCTTACTCTTTTCCTTCAATGTATAGAAAGAAAAAAAAGAAAAAAAGTAATTCAGCAACTGTGGTTGGTATTGCATCAAAGGGCTGGACAGTAATGTCGAAGAACTTTCATGGAAAACACAACTGACGGCCTTTTTTTCTAAAAAAACGCGGATGGGGCTCATGTTGAATCTGCGAGGATATTCCTCTGGGGCACCGATTTCCTTCCTATTTAAGGAACGTCTCCTTCTAGTTCGACATGCAACGAGGAGGAGGATCTATTGCTGGGTCTTAGTGCTTGTGCCCTATTCATGGATGGGATCGGTGGGGGACAAAAATGGCATAAGAGAGATGTACAGGGGTAGGGTAGGGGAAGAGAAAGATCGATATCTACTACCCTTCCTTTTCTCTTATGCATTTTTGTCCCTCGCCGGTCTCGCCCATGTTGTTAATTTGCTCTGATAAGGCCATGCTGCAATTCACTGAAATGAGCTACGTTCTGGTTTTCTTTTTTAAAGATGTTTATAATTTGCTCCCTCTCAAAAAGGGGAGGGGTTCTTTGTTAGGTGGAAAGAAGACAAGAACATGCTGCTTGGTTTCAGTTATTGTGCGCTATTGATGGATGGGATCGGCAGGGGACAAAAATGGCATAAGAGATGTACAGTGGGAGGCAGGAGAAAGACCAATATCTGCCACCTTCTTTTTCTCTTATGCGTTTTTGTCTCTCGCCGGTGTCACCCGTGTTAATTTGCCCCGATAAGGCCATGGTGTGTGTGTGTGTGTGTGTGTGTGATTCTTTGACCCAATTCACATGACAATCTTCTAGACCTCGGCGTTTAAATAATATACGCATCTTTAAAAAAAAAAGACTTGCCATAAATCTTAAAGATGCATTATTACTTCTCAAAAAAAAAAAAAAAAAACATGACAATCTTCTTCTCTAGACTGCATCGTCTTGTTCATGATCAGGTATGTTCTTGTCTTCTTTTAATTTTGAAAGATGTTTATGATTTGATCTCTATCAAACAGGGCAGATATGCTTTGCTAGGTGGAAAAAACTTGCAGAAACAATATGGAAGGGGTGTTTGTTCTGGTGGGACAAGAAGGAAGCCTGTGTGATTGGAGAGGAAAAGGAAGTCCCGGGAAGATGAGGACGTCGTTGCACAGCTTAGACGAGAAAGAAATTATTTTTTAATGCTATTTAATTAGTTTTTTTTCTTATTAATTTCATTTCTTTTATCTTAGACCAGTATTTCTTACGAACTATCTTATTATACGAGTATAAAAAAAGGGAGGGTTTTGGAGAAACCTTGCTGCAAAGGTTTAATTCTTTTCCTCATCATTTTCTTACTATTATAAGTCGCTGTTTGAACCAAAATTTTGAGGTTTATCATTATTGAGGCCGCAGCAACTTTTTATCGCTGTTTGAACCAAAATTTTGTACGGAATATCTATATGTATGTGATAGCATTTTATGAGCCAATAAAACGGAGCAAGACTTGAGGGGGTTTGATTTTATTAACTAGCATAATGATAGTCGTGTTCCCGGTTCTACTTTTTAATAGAAAATACGCCGGCAACGAAACCCAAGG
Source organism: Populus tomentosa (assembly GCA_018804465.1). Lineage (NCBI taxonomy): Eukaryota > Viridiplantae > Streptophyta > Magnoliopsida > Malpighiales > Salicaceae > Populus > Populus tomentosa. The sequence goes on from CM031977.1 coordinate 19,244,559, forward strand.
TACTTTTGATTCGCAGACTCAAATTAGATATATTATTGAGTTGAAAAACCCATCTATCATGCTGCGAGACGAAAAATAAATAAATAAATTATATTTGCAGTAAAACATGACGGTATTTGTTGGAATAAAAAATATATATATTTTAACTTGATTTCTTCAAGTAATTACTAGTGTACATGTGTGCACACCAAAGTAAACTGTACAAACTAAAGCTGATATTGATATCAGAATATGTAAAATGGATAACGAGAGCAAAAAATATAATAAAAAACCGAGTTCGAAGATTTTGAATCTACAACATCGCCAAGTCCAACGTTAAAACCCATCAAAAACCGTCACAGTGAGCGGAGCAGATGGAAGAAAAGAAAAGGATGGGAAATAACCACTGCCACGACAGCTGCGGTTGCCCACATCAAATCAGTACCGTCATGAAGTGGGTTTTTGTGGGAGATGTGGGTTTGAAGGAACCTGGAAAGGGAGAAAGAAATTGTTTAGGGTTTCTTCAACCTTGTAGATTTGGAGACGGATTGCTCACAACTTGTTCCGAAAATTAAGCTCTGAATATTATTGAAGAAACCCCTCCCTCAAGATCATGTCCTTAACTTTTATTTATTTATTTATTTTTCAATATCGGTTTTCCTTACCATAAATAAATTAATTGTAGTTTTTTCTTATTATTTTTTCCAAGACATTAATTTTAATTTTCTTATGCTATATAAATTTCATGTTTCTAAACACTTGTTTAAAGACACATGTCATGTTTCATTTCCGATAAGATTGACAAAATGATATATTTTTTTATTAGAAATTAATCTAAAATAATTAAGTTGAGTTTTTTAAAAATTAAGAGTTTATCTTAATTTGAAAAAATAAATAAATAAAAGGGATTTTAGGTGATTAAGTTATGTATTTTTCAAGAGACTTGAAGCCGTCAGCGTACACTCCACAAAAAATAAATAAATAAAAGGGATTTTAGGTGATTAAGTCCTGTCTTTTTCAAGAGACTTGAAGCCGTCAACGTACGCTCCTCAAGTGATTGAAAACATAAATACCGTTGAAATTATACTTTTATAGAGTTAGTTGTTACTAGGAACCTTCAGCTGCCTCTTATAAGGGATTTCAAGTGATTTTACTTCAACCTTTTAGAAGGAATTTTTAGAGCCCTCTCTATTGTATGCTTCCATCAAACACGGCAGCCGAAAGCATCAATATCAGTCTATAGTTTTGTAATTCGAAGTAAAATTGCTAAATGATATTAATAAAATCATTCGTTTCTTTATTTTTTATTTCTTTATCATATTTTTCTCTCTTCTTTTACATCCAAAACCTCAAAATGACTTCATTGGGAACACTTAATAATATCTCAAAGAAATTCATAAGAGCTCAGGGAAAAATAGAAAATGAGTTCTCTGTTAACTATATATTGTTACTAATTAGTAGCAAGATATGCACATTAATTAGGTGAAATGAACAATTAAAGTTGATTTTGAGATCTTTTTAAACAATAAAGTCTCCATTACAATTGTTTAAAACTATAGGACCAAATTGTACTTTTGGTTTGACTAATTTTTACAGCTTTGCGCTAAGTTGCAAATCAGATAAAAGAAATAAGTCGTAACAAAAAAAATCCAAGTCATAAAAAACTATTTTTTATTTTTATTAAACTCAGTCTATTAAGATAATCTTGAAATTTCTAAACCTAACAGGTTGCTTAATCTAGATTTAAAATTAAATCATATTGTAATTGTCCCAGCGTAACCCAGTTGACTTGGCCGATCCAATAATAACTGACATATCAATAAAAAACCATGAAAATAAAATTGAGAAAAAAGGACTAGATTGACTAGAAAAAAAAAACCATTCAACCCAAATCCTTGTTTGACCTGAGTTTTATAGTATACTATAAGAGAATCTCCTCAACGTGATTCAATCGACTTGGTCATTTCAAATATAACCCGGCTAATTTATATAAAAAAAATGAGGATGGGATTGAGAAAAAAATAACAAAATTAAAATCTAGAAATTGAATTCCTTATATAATCCAAGTTTAAAATTAAACATGCGATAGTTGGTATGTTGTGATTCAGTTGATTTGAATAATTAAAAAATAATTCAGATAATTATTAAAAAAAATTAATAATAAAATTGAGAAAAAATATGACAAAATAAAAGAAAAAAAAGGGAGGTGTGAAAAGAAGAGGAAAAAAAAAGAGGTTTTCACTGTTTTAGTATAGAGAAGATTTTTTTCGTGCCACATGTTTACTTGACTTTTAATTCTAGTAATTTCCCTGTGGTTTCATTTGTCAAATGCACAATTTAAAAAGAATTTGTAAAATATAACAAGGAAAGGGAAAAGGAAAGAGTGGTTGAGTGAGCGGACTTGCTCGCAGGGGACTTTCTTTTCTTTTCTTTTTTTAAGTTACAAACAGAGACTTGTGAGAATTCTAATTGACGGGTCGTGAGGTCCAAAACCCAACCTTGAAAAAAGAGAGGATCGATCAGGCATCCTCCTGTTTTATGACTTTTATCATAATTGTCTGGTCTTGTATAATACCCGCGTAGCTCCCGTGTCTGCTCGGTTAATTTGCGAGGAAATTCCTAACAGCTGTTGGAAGGAAATTAATGTTTTTTCGTTCTTTTATTTTCCATTTTATTAAAATAATCTTTAATATCCTAATTCTTACTCTTTTCCTTCAACGTATAGAAAATATATAATAAAAAAGAAAGTAATTCCGTTTCCGTGGTTGGTATTGCATGATTTGCATCAATACGCTGGAGAGTAATACCGCAGAACTTTCTTGGCAAACACAACTGCCGGTCTTTTTCCAAAAAAACGCGGGTGGGGCACCAATTTCCTTCGATTAAAGGAACGTCCAATCCTTGTTCGACATGCAACGAGGAGGAGGATCTACTGCTGGGTCTCAGTGCTTGTGCCCTATTCATGGATGGGATGAGCGAGGGGCAAAAATGGCATAAGAGAGATGTACAGGGGTAGGGAAGGGGAAGAGAGATCGATATCTACGACCCTTTTCTCTTATGCATTTTTGTCCCTCGCCGGTCTCGCCCATGTTGTTAATTTGCTCTGATAAGGCCTTGGTGCAATCCACTGAAAAAAGGTATGTTCTGGTTTTCTTTTTTAAAGATGTTTAGAATTTGCTCCCTCTCAAAAAGGGGAGGGGTTCTTTGTCAGGTGGAAAGAATTTGCAAAAACAGTATGGAAGGGGCAAGAAGGAAGCATGTCCGATTGGATAGTGGAAAATGATGCCATGCGAAGCTGAGGTTGTCCCGCAACTTCGAATGTTTGGTATTGTGTTTTATTGGAAAAAAAATTATTTGGTTAATTAAATAATTTTTATTTTTTATATTTTAAATATTAGTTTTGTAAAAGTTAAAATAACATGTTTTTTTATTTAAAAAATATATTTTTTTTATTTATTTTATAAGTAAAAACACATCTCAAGTAGTTTTAACTAAATATGTTTTTTTAAAAAATATTTTTTAAAAAGCTATAATTAAAAATATTTTTTAAAACCTAATTTCTTAAATTATAATTGTAAAAACTATTATAAAACAAAACAAACACTCAGTCAACAACTAAAAAAAAATCTTTTCTTAATATTATTTAATTTTTATTTTTAGTGGGTTGTGACGTACTGTCTTTTCATGGGAATTGAAGCCGTCAACCTATCTCACTGATTATTGTTTCCCCATCATTTTCTCACCTATGATCATTATTGAGGCCATATCAACTTTTTAGTCGGTTTCCAAACTGAATTTTGTAGGAAATATATATATATATATATATATATATATATATATATATATATATATGATAACATTTGATATATAAATGCTGTTATGATTCAAAACCTTTCTTCTATGCGTGTGGTAAAAAACTTTTATTTGAAATATATCGAATTTAAAATCAGTGTGCGTTTTCGTTACCAATTCAACTTTTTATTAAAAAAAAAAATAGGTCTAAAACAAAAATAGGCATGGGTTAATAAAATTAGGACAGATATATTTTTTATTAAGAGAAGAAAAGATGAAGCAGCTTGAGAGGAGGACTGGTTGTATGGCAGTGAAGTAAGATTCGTGTAAAATATTTCGTGTTCTATATTGCTTTTCAGTTTTTGTCTTCCAAAAGAAGCATATATGATAACATATTATGCTTAATATATAATTGAAAATAAACCAATCCTATGCTTTTTTATTTGTTCCAAAGCTGCTAATATATTAGCTTAATATCCCTCCCTCCCTCCCTCCCTCCCCTCCAAAACTACGAACATGCGACCATTTTTATTGAAAAAGTCTACAAATTGTGAGCTCTACATTATTTCTTACTAATAAAGAATTTTAGTTTTGACCAAGGTTGTTAATTCCGTTTCGGCGGGTGTTCTGTTTTTTCAATTGGAACGGAATGTTCCGGTTTCGGACCGTTTCGGCGTGCCGTTTCGGGGTTGTACTGTTCATATATATATATATTCAACAAATATAATTTAAATTCAAGATAAATTATGCATGACAAAATACAAACACAATATCAAGCAACATAATTTTAAAATTTAAAATATTCCTAAATAGTCAAGATTAAATATAACTTTAATTTAAAATCTTAAAGTAATTCAACTTAAACAAAATACCAAAATATTATGAAAGTAAAATGTTTTAACACAAAATAAACATAAATTAAACATCATCTCCATCATTAACATAAAAATAAGGATCTTGATCTTGTGGTGGTATGTAGGGCAAGTCATCAACTAGACATTCCAATAGTTGATCATTTCCACCAAGCTCAATATTCTCTTCTTCAAAACATGTCTCTTCATCTTCTAAAGTCAAAGTAGACAAAGGTGCTTCTATAGTCTCCCAACTTATATCATCTCCATCAAGAAGGCTAGGTTCTTCACAAATCCATTCATTCAATAGGTCAATGTTATCGAGGCTAATGGGATCTAAAGCATCCCTTGTTTTGCTCAAATTCCTACAAAAAACAACATGAATATAAATCACATATATATTAGTGATAAGTTTAGTTTTAAAAAATTAATATCATTGTTAATAAAAATAGTAATAATCATTTTCAATATTATTATTAATATGATAATATCAATATTTTACCTCTGTTGAATCCTCAAATTATAACGAACAAATACTAGATCACTTAATCTCTTGTGCTCTAGCCTATTGCGCCTTTTGGAATGAATGAATTCAAATATACTCCAATTTCTTTCACACCCAGTTGCACTACAACATTGACTAAGAATTCGAATTGCAAACTTTTGAAGTTCTTGAGTATCATTGCCAAATTGCTCCCACCATGCAACTAGATAAGACAAAAGTTTAATAAATTAGATACTATAAATACAAAACAATATTATATTTAAAAAAACATAATGTTATTACCTGGATTTAACTTTTCTCTTTGACGAATAGCTAGGGTCATGCCAAAATCACCAGTTGCTTTCTTATACTCCTCAAGTTGGCCACTAATTACATCTTGAGTGTCACAATCAGGGACCAATCTAGTAATTGTGCTAAGCAAACCTCGAGTAACCTCCTTTTGTTTTGAAAAAGAAGGCCTAAAATAGATTCCAGGATTAAGAAAACAACCTGCTGCATGTAATGGACTATGAAGTTGCTTATCCCATCTAGCATCAATTACCCAAATATATGGTCCATATTGAGATACTCTATTTTTCAACCTTGTCTTGATGGCTTCTTTTGCTTTATCCATTGCCTCATATAAATAACTCATTGCTGGTTTTTCTTCACTATCTGCTAACCGAAGAACTCGCACTAAAGGCTCACTAACTTTGACTATATGTTCACATCGAGGCCAAAAGTCTTTATCTTGTAAAATTATGGCAGTTATTTCCTTTCCAACTTTACTTTTACCATGACTTGATTGTACCCATTTCATGCAAGTAAACATCTGTCGAAGCTCTTTCTTAAACTTAAGCAAACATTGGATGCTTAAAAAATGGGTAGCAAACCTTGTAATGCCAGGACGACATAGATCATTTCCATTAGTAAAGTCTTTCCTCATCAAAGCTAAAACCCATGCATGATTATATATAAATTTGGTTATGTTTCTTGCCTTTTTAATGGTTTCATCAATCATCGGAAAATATCTTGGATCAGAAATATTTTCTAACATCAAATCAATGCAATGGGCAGCACAAGGAGACCAAAAGAAAGTGCCATACCTTTGTTGTAAAGCCTTCCCAGCAGCCTTGAATGCAGACTCATTATCACTAACAAATTGGACAATATTTTCTTGCCCCACTTCTTTGACAACTTCATCAAACATTTCAAGCAATGTCTCTTTATCTTTTCGAAGACCTGAAGTGTCAACTGACTTCAAGAATATGGTACCTTTTGGAGAATAAGCAAGAAAATTCATAATTGGTACATTCCTTCTATTTGACCACCCATCTGACATAATGGAGCATCCATAAAGTTTCCAATCAGCCTTGATTTCAAAGAGATATTCATGGACATCATGAACTACACCTTTCAAAAGTGGTCCCCTTAAATCATGATATGATGGTCCTTTAAAACCAGGTCCCATTGATGCTATGGCGTCTATCATTGGTTGATAATAGTATGATTTAGCACCATTAAATGGTACATTAACATCGTACCACCATCTTGCTATGGCCTTCCTTGCATTATGTTCCTTCTCTTTAGAAGCCATTGCACTTTTAATGCCAGGTTATGAATTTGGGGTATTTCGTGGAACGAATGAAGTCATCTTTTTTCTATTTGCACTTGTGCCTTGCATTGTCAATCTCTTATTTGCTTGTGAACTGATATCACTTAAAGTAGGATTTGCACTATCACCCTCTTCAACTTCATCATTGGAAAGTGATTGAGAATTTCCAATATCATTCCTAAGTCTCTTTCTTTTATCTTTCTCCATTGTGAAGTCCTCAATCAATTGCTTCATTTGCCATTTCACATCTGGAGGGACCTTTTTACAAGCTTCAACTTGGCCCTTGATACCAGCAAGGTGATACTTCAGACGAGTAATACCACCACCATTGATCCTTTTGCTACAATGAACACATATACTTGAGTTCTTTGCACCAACAACCACTTGCCCATGAGCCCATGCTGGATCATCTGATCTTGCTGGAGCTGAAGGCATAAAAGAACCACCACTTGATGAGTTTTCAGCCATGTAATTTGATCTGAAAAAAAAATAAAACACAATTAATTTCAGCTATTACAATTTACATCAATGTGATTTTTAAAGTAAAATGATGGTAATAATAACAATAACTTAAAATCAAAAGAATGACATTTCACAAGATACCATGTTGATTTACAAATATTATTTGTTAGCTTCACACTTTAAATTTATTATGTGATACATTCGGTTTCATATAATAATTATGTATCCTTCCTTATAATTAATTAAGGTTTGGTACATTTGGTTTCACACACACACACATATATACACATATAATAATTCTCAAAAAACTATATAATACGGTTATGCTTAAATTACTTATATTTTACACATACACATATAATAATTACTTAGAAATTAATACAACATAGCAGTAAACATATATATACATTCAGTTTCATATAATAATTATGTATCATTTCTTATAATTAATAAGAAATTAATCCGGTCATGGTCAAGTTACTTATATTATTAACTACCAAACCTAGCAATTAATATACAGAACCTAGCTTGTGCACAGAATATAAATCAAACCCAACAGTAAGATTATATATAAAGAAAAGATTACATTGAACTTGAATTAAATTAGATACAAGACCAAATTAAATTATATACAAAGAAAGTTCCAGCAAAGAACCCCTCCTCTCCTTCGCAGACTTCCAGCAATAAACCCCTCCTCTCCTTCGCAGACTTCCAGCAATGTAAGTTTTCCATTTCAGAATTAAATTACATACAAAGAAAGACCAAATTAAAACCCCTGACATTGATATTAACGTTCCAGCAATTAATCGGATTGATCCGCTAACATTGATGCCAAAAAAACCCCTCCTCTCCTTCGCAGTTCGCAGGGAAGAATCCAATAAAAGGAAACCCACAGTCCTGATTTTCTAAGGCATCCCCAAAAGTAATTAGGATCTGAAGAGACTGAACAATTAACAGATGCGCACTCTCTCACAATTCACAAACCCACAGTCCTGATTTTGTTGTCATCTCCGCTGGCTCAAGAAAGAACCACCAGAGCTGAATTATCAACTTCATTTACAGCAAACCTCCAAAATAACAGAAAGGCATATACCAATTCTGACATTAACACGGAGCACGGAGACAATGAAATAAAAAACAGAAAGACCAAAAAGGATCGCACCTTAGCTCTGCAGGGAAGGGAGCGGATGGCCAGCGAGGTTTGATGAATCTTCTGGTTCTGTCTTCTGTGTGATAATCCTCTTGACGAGGAGGTTGAGACTTGAGAATTATCAACCTCTTTGATAATTCTTTGCCAGGTTGCAGGGGGCGGCTTCTTCTCTTTTTTGTTGATTGTGCAGTTATGGGCTTCTTCTTCGGTCGGGAAGTCAGTGGCTTACTGTCGCATGGAAGAGCATGACAAACAACAGAGATTCAGAGAACTAGAGAAGACGAAAGATTGTAATTGTTTTGGTCGGGTTGAGTCTGTGAGGAGGAAGAGAAATTAGGGATTTGGTTTAGCAAAAGAGAAAAAGAGCACGGGTGGGCTGTAGCACGGGTGTAGAGTCTGTAGACTGTAGATTGTAAACCGGGTTTAATTTTGAATCTAACCTTGAGTCTTTGACTCGGGCAGCGTTGACCCGAAACGGAACGCATTGATTTCGGCCGGAACGTTCCGGCCGAAATTTGCCCGGAATTTCCGGATCAGACCGAGATTTTACGCGAGACGAAACTTGTTCCATTTTGTTTCGTTTTTTTAACTGGTACGAGATGTTCCGGGCATTCCGGCCGAAACGGAACGGAATCAACAACTCTGGTTTTGACTCGCAGCCTCAATTTAAATATATAATAAGTTGAAAAACCATCTATCATGTGGCAATACAAATAATAAATAAATTATATCTATATTAAAACTTGAATGCATGTTTTAGAATAAAAAAGGAAAAATTGAGTAATTAATATATAGTGTACGTACGCGGGTGCACATCAGAGTGAACTAATTAAACAAATTAAAGTTGATGTTGATAATTTTTCATTTAAACAATTGCAGCTGCGGTAGAACAGCTGGAGACTATACGATCAAAATGTGCTTCACCCTTGATTTTTACGTGCGAGATTGGCATATCTACAGTTTACTTGATTCCTGCAATTTCCTAGTGGTTTCTGAGTTCCAAGATTTTGAATCAACAACATTGCCATTTCTTTTTAAGTTTGGTTTGTTGGAAAATAACTAGGGGAGAAGGTCGTAAGAAGGAAACTTTTATTTTGCTGGACTTAATTATACAATACTTGAACATATATAATTATACTAGTATAAGATATATAATTTAAAAAATTTAAAAGATAAATACATCTTTAATAGTTATATACTCCTAGAAAACACCCAAAAAGAAATAAAAACCACTTTAACTTTAAAATTAAATCCAACATGGTTTTCATGAGACTTATTCGGAGAGCAGTCGTGCATGTTATTGTTTTGGAGAAATTATTCGGTATATCATAAATAATTATATTATATTATATTATATATACCTAATATTTTTTTCTAGTAATTTTTGCAATGCATGAATAGTAATTAGTTATATTATATCCTACTAATTACTCTTTTGAGAGAGAGAAAAATACCTAATTTTCGTTTTACACCACAACATTAATTTCCTTTCATTTTCCTACAAGTTATGCGTGAAGTAGTGGGAATAGAAGTGATTACGATGCAATTTCCTAGAAACCGCGCTAGAGGCCTGAGTAAACGCGGCCCTAACCGAAACTCCTCTGCTGTAATTTCTCTTATAAAATACAGCATTATACTCAAGTTTAACATATGCGAAGAGGAACATGAATTCCATGGATTAAAGGAAGAAGGAGTCAGGTACATATTACTTAAGTTTCATTACATGATTAATGGGTTATAGACAGGGTTTTTTATTGCAATTCATTGTTCCCTGTGAATTGTGATGTAGTTTATTTTACGTTCTTTATTTGAGATTTCTGACTTCTGATTTCTGTATTATCGTTGCAAACAGAGAGGAAGAACAGTCCTCTGTGAATAATAGATGGGTGAGATTAGCCGGGACAAAAATCCATAGTAGAGGGTAACGAGAAGGCAAGAGAAGATTTTGGAGAGATGGGAATTAAAGGCAGTGAGAAAAACTAAGAGAGGAAGCTGTGGTAATTACCTTCTCTCTAACTAGCCTTGAACCCTTGCCCTGATGGACTGTGTGTTAAACACAAACCAACAAGTTATAAGGAAGACCGAACCACCAAGGAAACTGGCTTGATCTCCTAGCAAAGTCCTGCCAGCCAACCAACATCTACATGGTTTGGAACATGACATCAAGCCAAAGTTGGTTTGCAGCTCTCTGCTAGGAGATTAGATTAGTTTAAACCACTTTTAGTTTTACTGATTCTTTATCTTGTTCCTTCAAAATCTTCTATCACTTCCTACTGTCCCTCTTCTATGCGTTTTTGTCCCTGGCAAATCCCATCCATGTCATCTGAGATCTAGAAAGGCATGGTTTTACAGGGAACGAAAGAATTTGTTGAAAGGAATGGTTATGATTTCATCTTGGTTTCCTTTTTCTGTAATCAGGTATTATCTTGTTAACGGAAAAGATCAGGTACGGTAAAGATCATATTGTCATCTCGGTTTCCTTTCCTTGCATCAAACAGGGGAGGAATTTTATCATTTAAGGGATTTTTGTTTAATTCCTTTCATTTTCTTGTTGAATTTTTTTATAACGCTTACAATTTTCATTTCCTTTTTTGAATTTCTTCCGTAGGCGTGTGAGCTGGGATATTTCTCAGAGTTTTCAGAACCGAGTCTAACATATGCATTTCCTAGAAAGCCAGGATGGCTCAGTGTCTAAGAGGGAAGGAGGAGGAATAATCATTTATGGGATGTAAATTTAGGAATGCATTCTTTGAACCCAAAGGAATTTGCAAAAAGCTAGGGCAAGAAGAAATGAAACAAAATATTAGCTGCTGCAGAGGTACCTTTCGTGGAAACTACAAGCGGTTTCTCTTCCTATCATATGCTGCTGCTTTTCCTTTTATTTGGAAAGTCTTTCACTTTTAACAGTGAAAGTTTTGGTAAAGGAATTAATGATTGTTTTTTTAAAGTGTTTTATATTTAGTATTATATTAAAATAATATAATATATTAAAATAATTTGAAAATATAAAACATAATTTAAAAAAATTAAATTTTTATAAAACAATCGAACGACATTTTAAACAGTATCTTAGACTAATAAATACAATAAAAGCCAAGTAATCTGTCACAAGGCTACATCGAACTTTATACTGTTTGTAATCTAGGTTACATGGGATCATTCTCCAAAAAGAAAAAAGAAAGTAAAATAAGATTTATCGTTTTGATTTTTGTTGACCAATAACAAGTGAGCATGTTGTTGTCACTCCCGTACAGTATTTTGGGCCATTAAAACACAATTATTTTGTTGGGTCGAGCCCGGTTCAATGTGCCTTTAGCTTTCAATCAGACCGGTCCGACCAGAACAATAAAACATGGTTCCACTGTTCATCCATTTTCCCGTCACAAGAAGCAGTAAAGAGTTGCTTCTTATAACCTGTGGTTGTGTCATAGTTATTAGTGAGATCTACCATTAAAAAATTATGGTAGGAGCATTACCAAACGTTAAAAATTATAGTTGCGGGTAAACCTCACATGCAGTCACAATACCAAATAGCTATTTAATAGTGAAAGTTTTACCAGAAGGGTATTGGATTAATGATTTTTTAAAAAAAGTATTTTATATTTAGTAATATATTAAAATAATATAATATATTAAAATGATTTGAAAATATAAAAAATAATTTAAAAAAATTAAATTTTTATAAAATAATGTTTTGAAAGAAATTTCAAACAGCATCTTAGACTAATAAATACAATAAAACCAAGTAATCTGTCACAAGGCTACATCGAACTTTATACTGTTTGTAATCTGAGTTACACGGGATCATTCTCCAAAAAGAAAAAAGAAAGTAAAATAGGATTTATTGTTTTGATTTTTGTTGACCAATAACAAGTGAGCATGTTGTTGTCACTCCCCTACAGTATTTTGGGCCATTAATTGCTTCACAATTGTAGCAGCTAGCCGAGTTTGGTATTTGGGCTCAAGGTTTGAGTAGTTATTGCCTTGTAATTCGTACAGGATCTAACCAAATTTACCCACCCCCAGCCGATATCGACAGCCACCTGAAACTCGGCCCCCAATTCAGCTAGCCCGGCCCAGTGAACCAGACCTCAATAGAACACGACCAGGACAGTGACTAGTCGAGCGAATAAAAGAGGAAAGCAAAAACATGAGTCCAGAACCCGAGCGAGGCAAACTAATCGCAAGAAAATCATAGAACTTCACATATCTTTCAAGCTTATTTATTTTTAGATCAAACAAAGCAACCATAACAAACAAAAAATTAGTTTTATGCTTAATGAAATCAAAAACAATTCCGATGCAAAAATTTATGATGTTTTGAAGATTTTATGGGATGCCTTCAGTTAGGGATCACATAGGTGAAGATGGGAGTGCCCTGTTGTCGTAACCAGGGAGTGGGCTGGACACCCTTCTCGCATGTTTATATGCGAGCATTGACCACTCATCATATCCCGTTAAACCCTGAAGGATCATGATTCGTGTTGGATTGTTTTCTCTATTTTATAGCAAGGTCTGAGACCCTCCCTTTCTATCTTGTCGATGTGGGATAATAAAGCCCCACTCGCATATCTGGATGGTGATTGAGTCAGTGCCCTTTTTGACCTTGCTGGGTTTTCCTTTATAGCAAATGACATGTCTTTCACTTAACTGGGTGAGCACAAGTTTTTGATGTATTTAAATTATGCTTATTAAGAGGTAGAGATGGTGGGACAGCATGTCCTTTTTTTTATTGGAATTATATCTATCTAAAATTAGTGTTTATTGAATTAAAAAATTAAAAATAATTGATCTATATATGAAAATATAATTGATCTCTATAAAGTATACTCGGTGATCTGCATTATACTGTCTTCAATGAGAACATCAATATTTCCATGTGATTTTGGAAATGGAAATGGAATAGGAATAGCCTCACACAATTATTCACGCTAGTAAAACCAGATCAATGAGCAACTTTCTATAATAAAAATGAAACAAAAAAAACTTCTAATTTGATCCTTTGAGCGTTGCATGTGTGGTTTTGATAAGATAGTATTGGATATTTTTATGTTTTTTAAAACATTAGAGTACTTGTTTAAAATTGTGGTAGCTTTTGTTTTTGAGTTTTTTTAAAATTATATTTACTTTAAAAATATATCAAATTAATATTTTTTAAATATTTTTTAATAATTTTAATTTACTGATATAAAAAAATATTTTTATATATTTTTAAACAAAAAAATATTTTTAAAGGCATATTATACCACAATACTGATCACGCACTTCAATTAATATTGAAAAATGCGTGTGTTAATTTAACATACTTCAAAAACAAAGGCCCAAAAGGTTGGAAATTCATTTAACTTCTGTAAATTAATACTTATAGGGTCATGAAAAATAATTAATATATTATTAAAATTTAAAAAAATAATGAAAATATTAATTAATCAAGGTTATTAATTTATCATAACTATAATTTAGCTGCGAGTCTTTTTTTCTGTCAATTCCTGAACATAATAGTGATTAAATCGGTATTAGAGATAGCTCAGTAACTAGATTATTATGGATGAATTGATGGGTTTTCTTGGGCTTCAAAACTGTAAATGGGCTTCTCGCACCATGTCCTCTCTCGGGCAATACGTGGACATAATAGAGATTACCTTGCTTCTGCTAGTCCTACTGATCAGGAAGCTGGATCCAATGTAGAGTCCTGCCTGGGCTAGCCAGTTTCCTGTTTATTTAGTGGGCTCTTTTCTCAGGTCCTAATTTCTTAGCTAAAAAATAATTTGGATTGAAAGTTTTTTTAAAAATTGATTTTCAAATCTTTAACTGTTCAAAATCTAAATTCTAAACTTATATGTAACCCTATTTTTTAAATTAAATATTTATATTTTTTATCAATTAAAATATTTAAAAAATAATAATATCCTTAAAAATAAATAAACAGAATAAAAATTAGCAATATACATACATTAATATAATTTACATTTTTATTACGTTACTTGTTGATGTCTGGAATGTTATATTTGCAAATCTTTTGTTCTGAAATTAAGATATCATCATTCTTCTTCTACTGAGAGACTGGCCTCTATATCCGAATCAATATTTCCCCAGTAATTTTCTATTTTCGGTGACTAAATCTTCAAATACCTTTATATTTTTAAAATTAAATTTAATATATACTATATAATTTTTTTTCTTCAAAAATCTAATACATTGAATCAACAAACTCTCGACAGCAAGAATATCATGAATTCGGTGCTGGTTCGAATTTCATATGAATCAACTCGATAACAGGGGATTAACATTACAGATTCCACGCTAGAATTCGGAACCGTTTACTTTTTTATTAACATTACAGATAAAGTCGGTGCTGGTTCGAATTTCTTATTGAATCAACTCGATAAAAGATTACATGGGATTAACATAAAAAATAAATTTATTTATTCATTATCCGAATTTTTTTATCTTGGAATGTGTTTTACTCCTACAGCCGTCTCTAGGTATATTCTACACTATAAATCAATAAGATATAAATTTTCTAAGCGTGCGGTGCGGGTGCGCCTGCAATTTCAGCATAAAGTTGCTGCAATCACCAATGAATTTGCTTAGAAAAGTAAAGCATACATTTATGGCTGACTTTTCTTGATGTTATCTTTTATTGCGGTGGTCCACCGTCCGTTGCCCGAGAGCCAGGCACGCGTCCATGCTCTGCAGAGCAAAGGACACCCCCTCTGTCCTCTCATTCTCACCATGTGATATGAGAATGTGACATTTCAAGACCTTGGGCACTTGTTTCCCTTGATCCCATCTAAGATAAAAAAATATTAGGTTTTTTTATTCTTATCCAAAACAAGTTCTAGAATCAATGAGTCATCAAACCGTCGTTTCGGAACCGTTTGTTTGTGTGGTCCCATAGTGTTTTTTATTTTTAAATTTTTTTTATTTGTTTATCTTTTGATAGGTTGATGTTATAAAAAAAAAAAATTTATAAAAAGCAATTTTTATTACAATTATAAACACAACCTCTCAACTAAAGGTTAGATTTTCTACCTGGTTTCTTTATCCATGCTTAATCCTGACTGGTCGACAACCACATGTTTGGAAGAGTGTGTTTTGTTTTAGTTTTCATGGTTGAAGTTTTGTTTGGATATAATTTATTTATGTATAAAATTTAATTATAAAAATTTAATTTTTTTGTTTTTTTTATTTTTTATAGTTTTTTTAGTGGGTCTCGTATCCAAACCTCAACCTTTACCTCAAATATAAACACACGTGAGTGTGTTTGTTTTAGCTTTTGTGGTTGAGGTTTTGTTTGGGTACAATCTATTTATACATAAAATTCAACCGTAAAAAATTAATTTTTTTTATTTTTTCTTGTTTTTTATAGTTTTTTTAGTGGATTCCACACCCAAACCTCAACCTCCATCTAAATACAAACACACACAAAGCTTTCGTTTTGGAATTCAGGGGATTTTTTTAAAAATTAGTATAGTAATTTAAAATTTTTAATAAAATAATATTATTTAATTTTTTAATAAAATAGTATATTTTTTCACCTTGTTGTACTTTAAAAACATAATATATACTTAAATTTTTCTGTTTCCAATCACGATTAAAAAATATTACATTTGAGAAGCGCGGTAATTTAATATGAATTAGTAAATAAACTTGCGTCTCAAGACTGCTTCTCAGCATCCTCAGCCTTGGAACCATCAACAGTAGCTTGGGTGGTATTATCAGTCTCCAGATTATCTGCATTTGTTTCTTCTTTATCAGTTGTTTCCGGTACCTCCTTAGATGGAGGCTCCACATTATCATCCTTCTCTTGCTCATTCTCGACACTCTGCTCTTCGGCTTCTTCCCTTGCACGCTCATTTGACAAGATATATAATAAAAATCAAGATTTAAACAAAAATCAAGATATAAAACCGCACCAACCAAAATTAATTTTTTTTCTTGATAGATTTGGCAATTATTTCACTTCACAACCTTGGGATCCACTGGTGGGGCTGCTCGTCCACTAGGAGTTCCCGGCGAAAGGCGACCCAGCTTCTCCCGAGAAGGAAACCTGACGGACCCACCTCCACTGGTGGGGCTGCTCATCCACACACTGCCATTGGCCTGAGCCAGGTAATAATATCTTGCGTCCAAAGTTGTATGGAGTCTGGACAATGGCAAAACAAGCATGTCGTAGAAACAAGAAAATAAAAAATACGCACTTGAGATTTTTGTATAAGTAGTGGAAGAGGTTTTCTTTCTCGGGTTTAAATTTTACTATACACGCTTGTCATCCCTGCGATATCTTACATATTCATTGAATTTACAGGATGTTTAACGGGCTATGAAATTAATCATATAATAAATGCAACCTAGCTTAAAGATCCACATAAATAAATAAAAAATACATGACGCGTTGAGAACCGTGATATTAATCAATGATCGTGGTTCATTACATGTGTTTTTAAACTATAATATTATGTTCAGAATAGCGACTTTTAAAATTATGTTTATTCACCATTTTTATATGTTAATTGTACAATTTATCCGAATTCAGGTGGTAATAAAAAAAATCTCTAAGAGATTGCAGCCACATTCAAGCTGGCAAATGCATTGTATTAGACGCATCTCGAGTTTTACAAGTTTTACAAAATCTTTTGACTTTTATAACGAGAAAAGGAAATGACAGTGACGTTGTTGCTAGGCATATCCAGAAGTATTATATTGTGCCAACGCACATATTGATTTACATTATATGTTAATAAAAATTTTACAATGTATAATAATCCCTCTAGCCTCTCCAGTCAACCCTTCCTGCGTAAATAATCCAACACAAATGGATTGTAGCATTTTCACTAGGTGGGTTTATATTTTTTTATGGTAAAAAAAAATTTCAAAATAATGCAAGTAGTTTTCAAAAAAAAAAATAATGTTCTAGTTATTCGGATGAGTTTAGTAAACCTCATTAATTTAATAATATGGTTGTAAAATAAGATATTAACAACAAATAAAAAAAAAAAAAGAACAACGATTTAATACAAAACATAAATGTTTTTTAATATTATAAAAATATATTTATACAACATTCATAAGAAGTTTCAATGATATTATTTATAAAACATCCAAGCTTCAATTTTTTTGATCGGAAAGAAAAAAATTTAAGAAACACTTATGTTTTTAAAGAAGTAAGAGGAATTCGATAACCAAGTTAAATCTTTATTAATTTAATAATATAATAAAAATAAAAGGCAAAAAAAAAACAAAAAACCAGTGTGAAACCATGAATTTGAAAAAAAAATGACAAAAAAAATCCAATCCTTGTTAACTTTTCAAATTGCATGAATAAAATAAAATAAAATATTATACAATGTTACAAATATTAAAAATCTTATAAAAATAATGTTTAAAAAAAACAAATTCAATCTATATATATATTTCAATTGAATCATACCAACCTTTCTAAAAATTAAACACACTCACTATCATAAAAAAAAAGAAGCTAAAAAAGCAGGAAAAAACAAATCATATACAAAAAAAAATATTTTTAAAAATTCAAGTAAAATAAAGCATCATTTAAAAAAATATTATTTAAAAAAAAATAAATTAGGTCGCTCATTGTCGAGCTTCGTAGTAAGGACCATGAAGATATGGCCCTCATGTGGGCCTTTTATTTTTTTCAAGTTTCATGAGGTAGTCTAGACCATTTCAAAAACAAATATGGTGTGTCATCCGAATTAGTAGATAAAACTTTGTTTGCTAGGCTCTAAATTTAGCTATTTTTGTGTGTTTGGAAAAACAAGGTTCTTTCTTATATATAAAAAACTCATATTTTACTCGAAAAACCTAGAAAACACCTATGAACCTTACTAAACCAACATGTGGCCTTTATATATATATATATATATATAAAGACCAAGGACATGAAATCAACATGAAACCCGAAAATCTTCTTAAGTCCATATTTGTTTTTTAGGTATTTTTAAAGAAAAAACATTTAATTGTGACCCCTCTCATCATATGGGACTATTTGACACAAGAATCAATTGTTTTGGTGGTTGGTATAGTCAATAACAATAATCTTTTCTCTTTATACTGGAATTTAAGGACTTTCTATATCTTCTTAAACCATAAAAGAACTGAAAAATAATGAAAATAAAGTTTGATATCAAAATGAAATTCAAGTCACAAAGTATTTTACCTTTTATTTTTATTTTAATCCTTTGTTTTTCAATTTATTTTTTATCCTTAAAAAGATATACAATTAAAGGCTAATTTAAATTCAAAAAAGCTAAATCATATAAAATAAAAATTTGAGGAATATATTGAGAATTTTTTTAAAAAAACATTGCTCCAATCTAATGTTTTTGTGAGATGGTAAATGGTATATATATAAAAAAGTTAATCTCTTTTGATACATTGTATAATAATTGATTTCTCGTCGTATGATGATGACAGCTGTATAATTTCTCTCGGGCACAGTGGTTGCATGAGCACGTACCTGTGACTTTGCATACAATAGCGGTATTGTTAACTCGTTGCAATGTTGTCATTGCTGAGTCAGCTAGACAAGTTCTTGGGTCGCAAGCTAGATAGTTTAACTACAAGCAAAGCATAACAATTTATACAGGTTTGCATTTTTAAAGAATAGCAAATCTAAAATATTTATTGGTTATTCATTTAACTCCTTGTTAAAAAAACTACTACAATTTTTTTATTTAGAAAAAACTAGAAAACCTAGTTATGAGAATAAATAAATAAATATTTTTTTTTTATAATGGAACATAAAAAAGCTATATAATATTATTAATTACTGAACTTGAATGTCCAACTGGGTCTACATGATTTTTCATACAATGTAAACATTTTCATAATTTTTTTTATAAATATCTAGGATATTTATAAGAAATTTAATATATATTTGTGTAAAATATATTAAAATTTGAATATTTATTAAGATATTTATCTTGAAATTTTTTATAAAAACATATATATCTAGAAGCAAATAAAAAGGATGAGAGCTCATTTCTCTGGACAATATGAGTCCAATACAAGACTTGAACAAGGCTTAGGAAGCATTTAAACCAAGATAATATCTATTTTTTCTGTCATTTGTACAGATATTATACGAATTCAAGTTTTGAGGTGTTTTTCTTGGATGTGTCACCGGATCTACCAAATTTCATGAGTGTAGTTTTATCGACTCATAAAAAACATCCTCAATATTTTTATAGATATACTTTTCACCTCGTCAATAAATAAAAAACTAGAAAAACATAATAATTCAAAAAAAAAAACCACAAAAAATAATAATCAAACTGCTTAAATTAAATCTGTCTTGATTTACTAACACAGCAACTTTATTTAATAACCCAGTAACAGATCCAAAAGCTAACAATGCCGAATCAAAGCTTAAATTTATGCCAAGCTCTTTTAACTTTTAAGAATCCAGACCACAATATCAAACTGCAAATTACTAGTAAAGTCTGAACATGTTCAGACAAGGTATCCTTTGCTAGACGCCAAGTTATTTGCCATTATTTTTTAGTGCCAGATGCCTTTCAAACCGTTTCCCAAGCGAGATCAAAACATTAAAGTGAATAAAATGATCAAAACCAAGCATACTAAGTGAACTATATCTTACGAAACATGCTTATGTGAGCAAATTCAACCTTTAAATATCTCGATGAGCCAAGAACACCTTGAAGGCTGCAAGAGCTGCTATAAGCAGCGTATGCAATGAAAGGAACAACACTCTCTTGGGGGGGGTGAATCTTGAATTAATTAACATTTACTGGAAGATTATAATTTGAAACCCCAACAAGGTGGAGCCAATTATCCTCCACTCCTTGTATTTTGACAGAGATTTTAACTTTGTCCTTCATGTTTTGAGAGTCTACAACTTAGCCCCTCAACTTTTCTTGACCATTGTTTTGTTAAAACATCTTTTGATTTGTCCTTAAATCTCAAATCTATCACTTATTAGAAAAACCCACTACAGTTAGAGAAAAGCCAATTAACTTCACAGCCACCGACAAAAAATAAAGGAATAAATTATAACTGAATTCAAAACAGTGATTTTAAAAAATTTACTCCACAAGTTTTGAAAGAGGAGAGAGGTTTCTGGAGACAGGTTCACACGCTTCCGACAGATACGACAGATGCCATGGACTGCAAATGTACAGTGTCAGCTCTGGCCTGCCTATAGAGTACGAGATTCTCCTATACGTCGACGGTTTTCTGAGTCAGCATGTGAACGATCCAAAAGTATCCAAATGGATAAGCCCGTAATTCGATAACCAACCAAACTAACCATGGTTAACCAACCCCCGACCTCTATATAAACGAGGAAGTCACCCGTTCTTCGAACCTCCAGTATCCGTCAACCACACACAACTAAGCATTGTAAGAACAGCTTACTCTACAACCATGGCCACCACATCTTCTCTTGCATCTCTTAGCTCCTCCATATCCCCTTTCACTGGCTCAAAAACCTCCACCAATCAGCCTCATACATCACCATCTCGTGTCAGCTTCCGCCCTTTTCGAGTATGCGCCGGCTGCGCTTCCACCACCGAGAGACCCACATCATACACTGCGGCACCAACATCAGCATCGTCTCTCTACGAAGTTCTTGGGATTCAAATGGGTGCCACGTGTACAGAGATCAAGACTGCTTATCGAAGACTAGCAAGAGTTTTGCATCCTGATGTTGCAGCTAACGGTCAAAGGGAGGACACCGCTTATGCGTTCATAAGAGTCCATGAAGCTTACGAAACTCTGTCCGATCCTGAAAAACGGGCTGATTATGATCGCTCCCTTTACAGACGAGGAAGGCAAATGAGTTCTCCGTTTGTAATGTCCGCTGCTACTGCAACAGCAATGGCAACAGGTTATGCAGCTGCTGGATTTTCTGGCTATACAAGGCGGAGATGGGAAACTGATCAGTGCTGGTAAATGGGAAAAGAGGCCGTAAAATTATAGATCATGATTGATTTTAGCCCCTTAGATTGCTAGATGAAATAGTAAGATACAGTATTGATCCCCAATTCCTCACATTTTGGGGATTATTTCCTGTTGTAAATAGTCAAGATTGGACCTCAATCTCTTGTATCATTGTCCCAAGGCGGCATTTTTTCAGCCTGGAATAGTTAATTCTCACTTACGCTAATGCTATCATTTTGATATGGATGTGTTGGAACAGTACTAATTGAAGGCCTCTGTTTTCGTCATCATAATACTTGTACTGGAATATATTTCAAGGAATTTGAATTTTATTCGTGAAGAATGCTTCATTTACAAATGGATATGGAATGAAACCTGGATTCTTTTTTTATTGATAATTTAGATTTATCTATGTTGGTTTGAGAAGTATCTGGAGTGACAGATACAAACTGAAACAGAGTTTCAGTTTCGAACTTATCTGTCGATGGAGTGTCCCATGTGCTGTAAGCCATAGGATGATTTTTGCTCAATGATTGGACGAGAGGTTTGGAAATTCTGAAATTTCTTGGAGTTCAGAGACAATTGGCTTCGATTTTCAAAATATGAACAGGATATATCCTCCAGGACTTGTAAAGTGGACACTCTCCGATCTCTTTTGGATAGAAAAAGAGAGGTGGGTAGGAAAAGTGGATGGAAAATCAAATTTAGCATACAGTACACAACAGGTAGTAAGAAAAAATAAATAAATTAAAGAGTTGATTTGTAGCAAAAAATATAATCTTTTTAAAATATTTTTTAAACACAATTTTTTTTTTAGTTTTATAACTTAATATGTATCTTATGTTAGAGTAGTGGCAAGTAAGATTTTTATTTTTTTTATATATTTTAAAATATATTAAAATAAATTTTAAATTTGATATTAACACATCAAAATTATATAAAAAAAAATCTTAAAAAAATGTAAAATCTCATATTTTTTCAAGCTAAATATATTTTTAAAATACATTCAAATACTGTTTCAAACACAAACAAATAATCTATTCATTCATCCACGAGTCAACTTCACAGTTCTATTTGGATGATGCTATCATATAGGTTGGAATAGTTGATACTCAAGTTATGTTTTACTGGAAGCTTTCTTCAATGAGACGATTTAATTCAGGAATTTGTCGTTTGCTAGTACTTCCTATTAAATGAAATTTGTCTCGACATAAAAAGTTCCTGATAGCAGTGATTTTAACAAATCTTTGCCCGGTCCTATGCAAGGCTCGACTTTTAAAAACCCATGACATTCAAGTACTAAGGAAAAGCCTTGTTCTTAATTTAATTGAGATCCATTTCACTGGACTGGAACGGCAGATGATATAACAATTTAATCTAAGTGATTGTATTTCATTAATGGAATTTTTTTTATGGTAATCACTTATGTGAACCACCTCGTGAATATATAAATTTAAAAATTATAGCCAAGATTGATTACAAATTCCAAAAAATAATATTAATTTGAAGTTTTTTTTAAAATAAAAAACTTAAAAAAATATGTTTAGAACTTGATGCCAAACGGAGCGTTAAAATCTACTGTAAAGCAAATAAAATCAAATCCTAGATAACAAAAATCAAACCATAAAATTTGTGTCCATCCCTCGACAGTATTACACAGATAAACTATCATCAGTTTATGATAATGGATAGCATGTCCTTTTGGATAAGCTAACAGCGTACAAATTCTGTTCAAAACATGATGCGTGGAAGTTTAGATCCGTGGAGTTGCCACTGAGGATTTTTATCAAACAGAATCAAATGTCCTCGAAGCCGTCATGTATTTTCTATTGAACTGTAAATGGTAAGAACAGCTCAAGGTACATAGAAAGCTAGGCAGCAAATATAGGCAAGGATACGTCAACCATCGAGTATTTATTTGAAATTTATCCCGGTAAAACTTGACGGCAAACTGTGTAACAAGCATGACATGGCATTCAAAATTTATTGCTCAAATCAGGAGCAAAGTATAATAGCTAGTCTAATAACGATAAATTTTTAAATAATTTTTTATGTTAAAATGTATGTTAATAATTTTTTTTATTTTTTAAAAATTATTTTTGACATCAGTATATTAAAACAATTCAAAATATACAAATTATATTAAATTTTAACAAAAAAAAATTTTAATTTTTAAAAAATATAATTTATATAAAGTTAAGTTTCCAAACAGATCCTTAACTACCGACTAACCGCCCTGATCCCACACACATATTCTTACTCGAAAGAAGACGAGAAAACAAACCCATATGACTGCCAAGCTTCCTCCGTGAAAAAAAACAAATTGGTGTCATGGGACAGAAGCTTGATTCCTTGACATAGGCCTTTTTTAGGCCTGTGTAGAAAGTCTACAGGCCTATCAA
The DNA here is from genome assembly GCA_018804465.1 of Populus tomentosa. Lineage (NCBI taxonomy): Eukaryota > Viridiplantae > Streptophyta > Magnoliopsida > Malpighiales > Salicaceae > Populus > Populus tomentosa. The sequence continues at coordinate 19,268,218 of CM031977.1, forward strand.
AATGATCTTCAAGATCATCTAGGAAAAATGGGTCAACCCAATGTCTGTCCTCACTACCCACCTGAAAAACTCGATTTTTACTTTTACCTGAGGCGCTAGAGGACGAGGCAGGGTCGGGTTTTTACGGCCATGACCGTACCCATTTCGCTCCTCGACGCATCCTCACTTGACTCGTTAAGGAACACAATTTTTTTTCTTTTATATGTGTAATGCTAATTCTTTTTGATGAATCGTGTATTATTAATTTAAAATATTTATTGATATAGGTTAAAAACTATTTTAACTGTTTAAACTTTTAATTAATTTGAAATTTGTACAAAATAATATTATTTTATATTATTAGTTGATTTTAATAAAAAAATAAAAATGATAAAATTTAAACTCATGATCACTTGATTAAATAGATTCTTATATCATATTAAAAAAATAATTTAATTCAATAATTAAAAAAATAAAATCTTAAGATATAATTTATATAATTTTTTAATAATATATAATAAATTTTTTAATAAACATGAATGTATCATAATAAACTAGTTTATTAAGTTAATTTGATTTAATTATTTTTATTAAAATAATATTATTTTGTTTATTGGTTAATCCAGTTTACTTATAGAATTGGGTCATCAATTAGATGCGTATTTTTTTAATTTAATTTAAAATTTAATACGAATCTTTTGAGTGTTTGGGTTTTTTACAAATCAAACTGCCGGTCGGAGCAGGTTAAATAATCTTGAAACACATATTTGGGAATATAGCACGGGCCCTTTTCTCTTCATAGATCTATTTCCAATGGGCTAGAGCTACAGGCCGAAATGGAATGAGCTTTTGAAATTACCGAGCCAGGTTCGATCTCTTCTTTTAAAAATGACCTGCCGTTGCAGCATTGTTGCAGCGCATCAAAGAAGCAGAAGTAGCAATGGCTCGTCTGATCCGGCAATGGCCGCGGTTGCATCACCATTGCTTCTCTTACGCTGCACTCAATTACCTCTTCTCTGAGTCCTTAACTTTATCTACCAAAGCTACCTCACATCGTGTTTCTTTCACTAAAGTTGCAGCTGCTAATCGTAGCGTGCCTTTTCGTCCACGCGGTCCCAAGTTACCCAATTCTCCAACACCGTATGATTTCGAACAAGGAGGAAATGTGAGCGATTCGGATTCAGAAGCAAACAAAAGCCGCAACCAGAAAAAACGCGAGGCTCGACGCGCTGTTCGTTGGGGCATGGAGCTGGCTTCCTTTTCTCCGCCTCAAATCAAACGCATTATCAAGTGATGAACACAAACTCCCTTTCTTATTTTTCTCAAACTAACAATGTTAAAGCTTTTCTTTGTAGTTTACTTATGTTTTGCTTGGGATTTTTTAGAGTGGCTTCACTTGAGAAAGACGTATTCGATGCGTTAATGCTAGTTAAGGTACCTCTGCTGTAATATAACGTCTATTACTCTTCCTGAGTGCGATGGTTTTTCATTTAACTCGTGTTTCAGAACGAGAGAAAAAAATGAAGCTAAGGTGTTTGTGTTGTGGTCGCAGAGACTAGGATCGGATGTTCGAGAAGGAAAGCGGAGGCAATATAATTATATTGGTATTGGTCGGACTCTGTTTCTTTTAAACATTATTGTTTAGTAACTTGTCTCTTAAACATTATGGTTTGCTAGCTACGTTGTTTGATTTCCTCCCTGAGAAACATTGACATCATGCGTGCAAGTACTCTTAGTTTTGGACCTGTGGTCCATGCTAATACATTTGATGTTACTTATCATGGAGCACGTCTCGTTGCTTATTTTAATGAGAAAGATTTTGTTTTCATGACGTGGATTTTATTTCTCTTAATAACCCAGTAAACCGTGCGCCGTGTTAGGTGTATATTTTGTCATGGAGAGAATCTTTGAGATCAATGTTTCAGGCATTATAAATGTGTTCATGAGTCTTCATTGTTATGTGAAATGTATTGGTAGGGAAATTGTTGCGGGAGGTAGAACCTGAATTGATGGATGCTTTGATTCACTGTACAAAAGATGGTGATTGGAGTAGGCTGCAGGGTTTTTCTGGTTTGGAGGAAAAGATTGCTGGGGAGGAAAATGAAGAATGTGAAGAAAGGGAATATGAATCGGAAGAGGAGGTATATTGAATAATTATTTCCTTCAATTATTATTGTGTGAGTTTTGAGTGGTTATACGGTTGTGCCAAATTCTTCAATCTTCTTCCAGTCTAACTCCTTTTATAAATTCTGTTAAATGGAGACACTGGCCTTATTTAAGGTTTCTGCATTACCATTTTGGTTTTGAATGCAAATCTATTGCTACAGTTCTTTTTTGGGTCTCCCTTAGTCTTGATATGTCGTCGTAAGGCATTTAGCTGCCATAACCAGAAGCTTGCAGAGTTGTGGTAAGTGGAATACACTTTATTTGACCTTTATGATAATTACGCTTACGGAAAATGGAGAAGGTTAAATCTATCTAGAAAAATAAATTCCTCTCTGCTTACTAAAGTGCAAGCTTAATTAGAATACAATGTCCATGTTGACATACTACTTCTTTGTTATTTGTACAATTTTCAGGGTTCGCACGAGTACATTGATGTAGCAACCAGATGGTTTGATGGCCTGATTGATAGGGACATAAAAGTTACCAACGAGGTCTATTCACTTCGCAACGTTGATTTTGACCGTCAGGTTAGTGAAATGTCATCTCAAGTGTAAGAATCATTGCATTTCTGATTTGTTCATGAGACCCCTCAAGCTAATTATAGGCTAATGATTTCTACTGCAAGATGATGAAAACATAGTGCTTGAAAGAAAAAAATAAATTGATGGGGCAAGTATTCTTATGAAGTCACCAGATGAACAGGAACCTGTCATTTATTTCCAGCCAAAGAAACAAAAAGAATCAACAGGCCGAGACTTGTTGCTTCCAGACGATTACTTAGCTCTTGTGAATCCAGCATATTTAACCCATACTCATTCTATACGCTTTCAGGCAGTCCAAGCAGCAGAAACCAGGGTTGGCTTGAATAATTAGTTGCATGAATGCCTTCATCAGTAAAGTTTAATTGCTTATCATCTATTGAACAGGAACTACGTAAACTTGTGCGGAGAGTGCATGCAGTTCAAGAACGCAAGGGTGTTACGGAAGAAAATGAGCAAGAAGTGGACGCTGCAATCACAGTTGCCAAAAAGTCCCTCACTCGTTTCCTCCATGATCTTGCTAAGCAGATGCCAAGGGAGCATGATCGTATTTATTTGTAAGATAAATATCTTGTCATTGCATATTTCCTTCACAAAACGTCTAATATGTACACCATTCATCTCGGTAACAAGCAGGGCTATTGACGGGTCTCCTCATAGAGTTACAGAATATCTTGGGCTTAGGCTTATGGATGTAACCATGGCTAGCAGCTAGAACATTCTTTGCTTTTCTAGGCCAGGCCCATTACAGAATATCATTCCCACCTCTTTTTTCTCTCCATCCCCTCCCTTTTGTTCTCCTTCGTTTTTCACTTTAGATGGTAAGGACCACTGGGGATAGTTCGATTGGTAATGTGTTAGTTTATGCTTTTCAAAAAGCTTTATGCGTTACTTGAAAAATATTAAATTGATTTTTTTGGAAGATTTTGTATAGTTTGATATGTTAATATTAAAAATAAAAAAAATATGAAAAAATATTATTGTAATATATTTTAAATTGAAAAATATTTTTAAAAATACCCTTCATCACATCATCATAAACACACACACTTGGCCGATTTAGACCTAAGAAAAAGATCCCTAGGTGGTTCATTTTGCATTTTCTAGATAAGGTTCTGTCTTTGCTAAGGGCTATACCGCCACTCAATAATGGAAGTAGACATGAGCAGGGTAGTTATTTCAAGCTCTGAATCATCTTAAAAAGCTTGCTATTATTGTCCCGTATATGGCCGTCCAGCACCATCGCTAATTTTTTAGAAAGGCAGATAGCAATAATAATCACTCGCGTTTACTCTGCACTGACCCGTAGGTGGGTGGGCTCATTACTTATCCCCACAGGACAGGCTCTTCAATAACCATCCCCTAGAAGCTAACTTGACATACACTTTAATTAATTAATTAATTAATTATTTTCCTTTCTTTCCCAACTTGGGACACAAGTAGGGATATTGGGGGTCGCTGTCTCGTAGGACATGAAGCAATACATAGTTTAAGATTTAACGTGTATGACATGATAAATAGCTATAAAATGAGTTGTTAAATTAAGAAGGAATAGTTTATTTTTGTATTTTAAAAATATTTTTTTAAAAAATATTTTTTATTTTTTAATTATTTTTTTAATATTTTCAATTCATTTTGATGTGTTGATATCAAAAATAATTTTTAAAAAGTATAAAAAATATTATTTTAATATATTTCTGAATAAAAAAACAAACAATTAATTACCACTACACTCTCAACCCCCCTTGAAGCTATCCTGTTTCTCAATAATGATGTCCAAGCTTTCTAATTTTACTTGTCTTTTGATCAGCTGATGCTATATCATCTACATTGCCCACATTGCGTAAACATTGTGATCCCTTCTGTCTATAGAAAGGTACAAAAAGCAAGATGCCTATATCTTTCGAGTGCGTTTAGTCAGCTAGTGATAATGCCATATTTTGTTTTTGGAACTGATATGCAGTTTTCAAATGGTGTGAATCAGATCTTTATAGTGGCAGGTGATCTTTGTTTTGACAACAAGATTGGACGGCACCCATTCTTTGTTTCTATACGCATGCATCATCTCCATACATATTAGCCCGAGCTTGTAGTTGTCTTTTATCAGAAGCTATATATATCATAATGATGCTATTACTTATACCTTTAAAGTTCTTTCTCCGGGTTTTTTTAGTGTTTAAATTAACATTTTCGGCAATCAAGAGGTTCCCGAGATTCCCAGAGAATGTGTCTCTCGAGTGAAAAGACCTTCTCGAGCGCCTAAATTTCAGTGTTGCGAGCTCTAATCCTTCAGCTGGAAAAGATACCAATACAAATTATATATGGCCATCCTACGATCACATCCTTGTAGTACTTAGGATATCTAATCGTAAAAAAACAAGAAGCTGCTGCTCTTCGATCGCTTTCGCTTCATATAAAGAGATTCTCGAATAACTTAATGGGGGGTGTGACGCCCCTTGACTTAAACTCTAGCCAATGCTTCCCTTGATGGGTTGCCCCTTCAATTCTTTTGATTTTCGAAGATGGACTAACGAATACCAAATGAGAGACAACTTTTTAATAAAAAAAAATTAGCAACAAGAAATAAAAAAGGACACTGCCGAAGATTAGGGTGCCAGCTGTAGAAAAACTTTTTTTTGATTATCATAAAAGCTCAAGTGCTTTATGACAAAGTTGTATGGTTCCAAAACTTATGTCGATATCATTTACTATATATTAACCCAGTCATAATATTAAATGAGAAAAATATACTTAATTTTCCCTCGGCAGAAAGCAGAATGCAGATAGCAACCCTGTTTGACAGTGAAAATAATGGCACTTCACTTTGAAGAGATAACATTTTCATCCCATTGCAGTGCCCTAATTAGCAACCATTCTGATTTTGTATCATCAAGCAAAGAATAGCATGCAGTCCTATTGCATAACCTAACTCCGAAACAACTTGACCCTCCAAGACATGCATGGAGCTTCTCCGGCGGGGGGCGGGAAAATGATAAGCTGTGCTGCCGACTACTCCTTGAATTAACTAGGACGAATGGAAGAGAAACATTCGGAAATCCAAATGAACTAGACTGGGAACAGGTTGCTCCTTGGGATGGATGCCCTTTACGGTGACACTTTCACGAAGGAAAAATGTGTACCTTGTTCTTTTGGATTTGAAGTGTCTGGTAATGAGATATTTTAATAAAAGTGTTTTTTTATTAATTGAAGATGTGTTAAAATAATATATATATATATATATATTATTTTTTAATACAACAAATTAAAATCATAAAAAAAATATTTAAAAAATCAATTTAATATTTTTTCAAATGAAAAATTAGCACTTTGTGCATGTTAGATATTATAGTAGCTTTTGCTTTTCAAAATTCTTTTTAAAGTGATATGAAAAAATATTTAATTTATTTTTTATATGTTTTTTTTATTTTGATATGTTAATATTAAAAATAATAATTTTTTTAAAAAAATATCATTTTTGATATATTTTTTATTGGTAATATTTTTTTTAAAAATACTTACCCATATTTACAAAAGCAAGCTGAACAAAGTTACAAAACAGAGCAGGAGACTCAGGCCGGCGGTGGTCAAATGGCAAAGGGAAAAGAAAAAAAACAGCTAAAGAAATCTAAACGCCTTTTAGCATGAAAAAAACAGTGACAGTCTAGTAGTGCTCACCATGCGAAACAAGGGAATTATTACCAGTTTGGTTTTTTGTGTGTCCGATGCCAAATCAATTTGGAGTTTGTGCCAGCAGGACGTCATAGAATGTGACTTCTGGTCACGGAAAGTTGCAGCAACAGTGCGACTATGATGTATTTGGCACCAGATGTGCTATTTCTAAAGAGATTTTTTCAAGAATGAGTTTTAACAATACACATGAGAAATTATAAATTAACAATCCTTGCCGTTGGATTCAACATTGAAATCATGGCCAAAAGCTTCCCACTCTTCTTAGAACTTATTCTTTAGTTAGAACTTTGTTCTCGTTAATTCGGTTCTCGTCCATCTTCAAAAATCAGAAGAATTGAAGGCAACCCATCAAGGGAGGCAATGGCCTAGAGTTGAAGTCAAAAGTGTGGGTCACACTCACACCCTCCATTAAGTTATTTCAGATTTTTCAATATATGAAGCGAAAGCGATCGAAGAGCAGCCTTCTTGTTTTGTTTTTTAAACGATTAAATATCCTTGGCCATCTTACTGTGAAAGTAATAGGAAAGCAGCCTTTGTTTAGATACCTGTAATACTCAAGAGGCTAGTTCACGTGTGCTTCCCTACGTTGCATATGAGACAACATTGCTGGAAGAATATATATATATATATATATATATATATATATATATATATATATATTTCACTATATCTAAGGTTGTCCCAATTTAAGAAAAAAATGTTTGAGAGGCCAGGGGACTGCCTGTCTGTCCAGAACAAAGGGTTAAAATCTTGACAGGACATATGAACTAATCAAGAGAACCTTATAAGAAAGAACCTTCATAGCCCTCGTATATATTATTTTAATTAATTTGACTGCATGCTTGCACTCTTGGGTTTGAAGGGTCTTAGGCCCGCCATATGGATTTACTCCGGGTGAAGGTGACCCCATGGCCAATAAGAAACAATCAATTACTCAGCCCAGCTTGGCCATAACCAGGCTGACCTTCATTATATGCGTCGACGGAGTTAGCGTGCCAAGCGTATCTTACTTTTAAGGATGAACACAACCAGTCAAGTCCAAGGTGGTGGCTTCTATGTGAAAATTCTTAAGACTACTGCTATATTTCTCTCACGTTTAAAAGACAGTTAAACTACTACTATGAAAATTATGCTTGACATATTTCCCGTATTGGATGGCCGTTGATTAGATATTTTAAAATTAAGGGATGTAGGTATTTCTTGACGCAAAAGATCATGCCTGAGTAGTTGCTTTCTGGTGAGACTAATTTCTGGCTACCACCTAATTCCTTGAAAAACTGTGATTGACACGGGACCTAAAAGCATTGAACTGAAGACACGTGAATTGGGATTTTAATTAATACAGTCAGAGTTCGAACCCGACTTTAACTGTCTTTCTTGAAATTCAGACAGATTTGGATCATTGTCTGGCAAATCGATAATCTTAGGATGCTCAGAAAGCACCATGAAATCTATCGGTTCCGTTTAGTGAGCAGTACTGGTCAACAGAACTGAAGAAATTGGATTAATACAAGGTTTGACCTCGTGGTATTAAGAACAAAAACGTTTCTTTATTGAAAAGCTAACCAAAGATGACCCCCATTATCCATAATTAATACTCGGAGATTATAAGACTCCCAGAAAGGCTGCAAGCCGCTTTTGACTGACATCATTCCCATTTACCATTATCTGAAGGTCCAAAATCCCACATGTTTCAAGCGTTCAGTTTTAAAATTATTTCTTTTATTTAATCTCGGTGGAGAATCGGTATAACTTTATAGGACAATCTGGGATAGAAAAATATACCTTGTTCTTGAAATTGTCTGTCGATTAGTATATATATTCAGAAACCATATGAACACTTGAAACAATCAAAACTTTCTCGCACCGTTTACCGTTCGAAGACTCATTCTTGTCAATTAGAAAGTGATTTCTTGTTTTTTTTTCCCTTTTCTCTCACTAAACTTTATTTCAATTGAAGATTACATAAACGCAAGATCCTGATCGTTGCAATGCATATATAGTCAGTTGGACCAAGTCTAAAACATTTGAATTGTACATCAACCAGGAAAAAAAAAAAACAAATATAATTATAAATAGCTTTGTCATCTTTAATTCCTCTGTTCTATTTTTGATGAATCAAAGTTACAAAACTGTTCGAATCCAATGTTTTTGCTTAATTTATATCTCGTGTCTCCCACTTGTACTGCCAGCGATCGATGCTATCATAGGCAAGAAGATCTCTTATTAGAACAGCAAAGAAACGGTCGATCAACTGTTCTACCATCTTCTCCTAATTATGACTTACTTGGAGGAAAAGAAAAAACTTTAACGAAAGAAACTCGATGCAATAACGAGGGTGGTGCTAACGGGAAATATAATTATCATAGTTCAAAAAAAAAATGATGGGGTTTGGTAGGATAACTTTCATTCATGCTAGGCAGAGATTTCCCAAATTTAGGACTATCGTACTGCATTTCTTATAGCTAGAAGAAGTACAAGTGTTGATAGTTCTTGTTTTACGAAATAATTTTTAAATTATTTTCAATGAAAGTAGATGTTTTTAATATATTTATTATAAAAAAATTAAAAAATTTTATTTAAATATATTTTTAATTAAAAAACATTTTATACCACACATTATCAAACACACATGTAAAAACAAAGAGGAAAAGGATAGCATGCAATTTCCTCTTTGTATAATCATTGATTGAAATGTTCTAATTTCAATATCTTCATGATATAATAATAATAATAATAATTTCACAATCCCACATCCTAATTAAGATGCTTTGAGTTCTGCTCAACAACTTCTTGCTCAGGACGTGGGTTTGGTAAAAACAAATTGACTATGTAATAGAATTACAGACAAAAATGCTTTATTTATGTAATTTTTAAATAAAATGAAATTTCAGTCCTACGTACCCAGACCATCTCCTGCTACCATATGAATATACAGCAAGGAAACTGTCTTTTTTGTTTTTAAGAAAATGGAAACTGTCAGTATTGCTAGTACGTATAGTGAATTAAGTCTTAATTTAATCACAACCTAAATGATCTAATAATGGTTAGAAGGTAATTAAATTGAAGATTAAAGTTGTATTTAGTGAAAACATTAAATTAATATCTGTTTGAATTTGGTTAATATCTTGATATAGAAAAAAAAATAGTAAAACAAAACATAGCAATAAATAAAATTAATTTATATTTAAAATAATTTTAGAATGAATTTTTATAATTTCAAAACATAGAAGATAAAAAAAACGTGTATTATTAATTTTTATTTATTATCTTCATTTTCCCTGTTTTGAAAAAAATTATTTTTATTTTTTTTCTAGAGAAAATAATCATGGTTAAGGTACTTGTACCGAAAGTTATTTCATTATCCGTGCCCGACCAAGCAGGGTGCTGGGTGGTCGCCAGCAGATCGAGGTTTATCTAGCTTAATATCAAATTTATCTATTACTACTACCAAATATATATATATATATATATATATATATATATATATTAGAGGGTGGAATATCTACACAATTTTCACTCACCTAATTGGTTGGTTGGCCAAACCATGAAAGGCCTAATATGACTTAAGAAAATGATTGCTTGCATGCTTCCCATTATTCCACTACTTAAATAAATTTTAATAATTTATTCAGAAGAATTTTAACTTTTAAAATAAAAGCAGAACCAAAAGTCTAATCTTTTTCTTTTTTAATTACCACATCTATAAAATAAACAAAGGCCATTTAATAAATTCTTAATTAATTAACGAAACAATACAAAGCACTGATTTAAAATTGATGTGGCTCCTCCTCAGCTTAATTTGGCAGGCTCATCTTCCCACAGGCCCTCGGGATCCATCAAATGACTTCTCCAGCTATAAATACCCAACCTGTCAGCACAATTTGGAATCTCACATTACCTCTTTTCAGGACACATCAACAAGAAGAAGAGTACTTTGGTGTCTTTGCTAGTTAGATTCCGAACCACTTCTCTTCTTCTTGTTCTCCCTCAACAACATTTCTCTATTTAATTCTTCTTCAATATGTCTCAGCTAACATTACTTATCCCTCTATCATCCTTCTTCATTTCCCATTTCTTCATTCAAGGTAACTGGGTATTTTCCAGAAATCCAATATTGACACAATTGGTTCTTTTTTTATATATAATTTTTGAAAGTAATATATTTTTTTTTATGTTTTCGCAGCTGTTGTTTCAACAACGTTTACATTAACTAACAAATGTGACTACACAGTATGGCCTGGAAGTCTTTCCAACGCAGACGCACCAGCTCTCTCCACAACTGGCTTTGCCCTTCAAAATGGTGAGTCAAAAACCATCACAGCACCAGCTTCATGGGGTGGACGTTTCTGGGGCCGAACATATTGCTCTCAAGACTCCACAGGAAAATTCTCTTGTGTTACAGGTGATTGTGGCTCAGGAAAACTAGAATGTTCAGGCGCGGGTGCAGCTCCTCCAGCTACGTTAGCAGAGTTCAAGCTTGACGGCTATGGAGGGATGGATTATTTTGATGTGAGTCTTGTTGATGGGTACAACTTGCCATTGCTTGTTGTCCCTCAAGGAGGTTCTGGTCAGAATTGTACAAGCACAGGATGCGTTGTGGATTTGAACGAGTCGTGCCCTTCAGAGCTTCAGGTTACTAGTACGGAAGGGGAGAGCGTGGGCTGTAAAAGCGCTTGTGAAGCTTTTGGGTCTCCACAGTACTGTTGCAATGGAGCATACAGTACACCTGCTACCTGCGGGCCTTCTACGTATTCTGAGATTTTTAAGAACGCTTGTCCACGCGCCTACAGCTATGCTTACGATGATAAGACCAGTACCTTCACTTGTGCCTCCGCTGATTACCAAATTACCTTCTGCCCCTCCCCTAACACCAGGTAAAATTATTTTTCACTGCTGTCAATTCTCACAACGATTGGAAGTAGTTTTGTCAATAGAGACGTTAAAAAAAGCCTGTCAACATGACCGTTTTGTCCTCATTTACTGCCCGAGATTACCGTTACAACCACATAAAGAAATGTTGGAGAAACGTTGTCAGTTTTCGTCACTTTAGCTCGACGTTAACATGGATTTGGGTAAATCCCAAGATAGGCCAGTATCAAGGACATGTCACATGTCACATGTGACCTAGAGTTAGTGCCCCCCTGCTGGGGAATTCTACCCATGTGAAATGATGTCGTCTCACATCTTGCCCACGTTTGCTGCAAAATGCTTTGGTCAATCCTTCATAGACAATCTTATAATTTACAGATAGGAATCTTAGTTATATTATGCAATCAATCCTTGAAAATTCGGTGGTATCTCATTATTGTATGATAAAGCGAGTTATGTTGCCTAAATCAATGCACGTCTTTTGCAGTGGGTGGGTTTGTGTCTATTTATCTACATTTAAAAAATATAAAACAACACCTAAAAAAATCAATTCAATATCTTTTTTAATAAAAAAATAAATTGAAAAATACATTAAGCTTCATTGTACACTTATTAGCTTATCCGAAGCATAGCCACGTAAGACAATAATACATCTTTCCAAATCCCCACAAAAAAGTCAATTTTTTTACTAAGATTTTTGTAAATATTGCATCAATAACGAGGGTACTAACGGTTATGTTTTTGGTAAACTGTGCAGCCAAAAAGCATCACAAGGGCAGAACACTGAGAATACAAGCACAAACAGCAACACGACACTCGTCAACAGTACAATGGTGTATGAAGGTGCGTTGAACCAGAATGGAGCATCACCATCTATGGACAGCAAGGTCTTAGGATCACATGTCATTGCGGGAATTGTCAGCTTAACAGTAGCCATTTGGCAGTTGGGATAGCTCTTCTAACTCTTCTTCGGGTAGTAGGCCCATAAAGAATATAGTCCAGTCTAGTTTAGGCTCTTTATCGGGCATCAACTTACAAAAAGCGGCCATCTAAATTTTGACCCGAATGAGGTCGTCGGTTCTTATGGGGCGGACCCTTTAAGCTTTTTTTAGCATCGTTCATGTGACCCAGAGGCTTGACCAAGGTGACGTGGAGTTGTGCTATGATGGAAAAGCTCACCTGTCAATGGAAGGCCGCTCCATAAACAAGGCAAAAAAATCTTCCGGAGATCAGACACTAGATACTGCTGTGCTGTCCGCCAGCGGCTGAGGAGGTGGTGGTGGGGGCAGAATGCATGAAACTGAGCAGTTAAGTTACAATAGAAATTTCCCTTTTCTTTTTTAGTATAGGAAATTATTATTTTTTTTATTAAAAGAGTGATCGGATTCATTTGTTGGTTTCGATAGTGTATGAGTTATATTATGTAACCACCACTGCATTTGGTGCCAAGATAGTGAAATTCTCATCTAGCTAATTTGATGTTTGCTTCATGTTTGATGTCATGCTGCCACTTGAATCCTTTAAGCAACACACAAACAGTTCTCCAATTGGATTAAATATTTATGTATTTGTAGATTGGATAACATAAAGAAATCGGCAGTGTTTTAAGCGTGGAAGATAATGCCGGCAGCAGATAGACATTGTGGGAAGTAACCCACCAAACCATCGAAGGCATATTCGAGTACCCCACAAAAAAATGTTTCTTCAGCTGTAATGGTATGATTGACTTCGTTTATGTATATTGATTGCAGAGAACAGCTAGTTTTAGGCCTTTATCCAACACAATTTCGACGGGTATGTTACTGTTACCACGGCGGTGTTGGTTGTGCTCTATATTGCCGAAAGAATCACATTAAAAATTTTCTTGTTCCAGCCAGTGGCGGATCAGGCCATTCTCTTGCCCGGAGAAGAGGGTGCGAAATTAAGAACCTGGCCAAAGAGCGATAGAACATTCTGTACCGTCGAAAATCATTATAGTTTAGCATCGATGGAGAAGTTTAAAGTCAACCAATTTAATTGAGAGTGTTTTCCATGTCATACCTGGAAGTTCGTTGAATATTGAAGGCATGAGCATCTCGACCGGCCATGTTTTGTCTTTTAAATTGTTTCTTCTGTGATGGGAACATCACATGTTAGCTCAGCAGCCATGCACGTTCGAGAATTCAAAGATAATGACCCGATGCCATCGGCTCACGCAAAGTTTCCGCCGGGTGTTAGTCTTGATTGATTACTTCCATTATCGCAACTCGCAGCTTAATCTTCATGTTTTTTCACTGCATTTTCGGCTTCTAGAAAACACTGCTAAAAGGACAGCAGCACCTGATCTCTCTGTAATCTATAATTTAGCTACCACTCTTCATTATACTGATTTCCAATTTCAGTGGATTACCACGTGTATGCTCTTATTGTAAGAAATTAACCATGTGGATCGTGTTTTTAGTCAAGGCATGTATGATCTGACACAATCAGTGATGGGGTTAGAGAAAAACGAATGGGGGGGGGGGGCAATGTGATGAACATGAAGGGTAAGATTCAAACTAAAGTAAATGAAAAAGGATCACAAGTGTAACATGTGAACATTTTACAGGGACTTGATCATAGAAAACTAACAATAAGGACCGAATTAACTTTTCAAAACGATTTCTGGGCCAGGGCCCCTCAAGCTAAAACGTGGCCCTGACTTGATCAGCGAAGGATTAGTTATAGCGGCACAAAATGGATTAGCAATAACATGTAACCATCAAGCATGCTGTCGATCCAGCCTGTCACGCATGCACCATGCCATGTTAATTTTCTCGACCGAATCATTGGGCACGAATGCGTGCCTCTCGTTGTCGAAGAAAGAGAACGAGCATGCCTGTTTGATACGCCGTGAAAAGTGACAACAGTTTTTTTTAAAAATATTTTTTATTTAAAAATAAATTAAAATAATATTTTTTTTAAAAAAATAATTTTTGGTGTTAGTATATTAAAATAATTTAAAAATATCAAAAAATAATAATTTAAAATAAAAATAAAATAAAATTTTTAAATTTTTTCAAAAACATTTCAAAATTTTCATGAGCAACCTAGCTGAAAACAATACCAAGAGTTAAAGATAATTCAGTCATTTGACAACTAGACGTAAAAATTATTTTTAAATGATTCCATTTCTTAACAAATCCTTGATTATTTAATATCCATCCTTTGATTAAATTCTTCTCAAAGAGGTAAACTTCATGCAAGTAAAATAATGGTATTGTTAAAATATGGCCGCCACAAGCAAATGGCATAAAATAAGGTTAAAAGAAATTTTGAAACCGTGGACATGGAGAGAAGTATCTGTCGTTCAAGTGCTTCTGTGTGTAAACGAAGATTACAGTTATTCTCTTTTTTGTTCATCGAAAAAGACAACGTGTGCTTGCATGAACATTTCCTGTTTGCTACTTCAAAAAAACAACCATTTACTTTACGTGGAAAATTTTATCGAGAGAAATTTATTCATAATCACGTCATTAAGTGAACTTATTGACTCGAGCCAAATTCAAGCCCCGTAAATGAAAATCCTAGATTTTTTAAAAAAATCTCCACTTTGAGGGTTTTTATAAATTTTTTGAACATCTATAAAGAATATGCCAAAAAACTTTATTATCAGAATTCACCAAATTACTAAGAGGAAATGATGACGGGTCCAAACTGATAACATCTCACTTGATCCGAAAAGGCCCTCAACTTGGGCCGATCAATTATTCGGCCCATATCCAGTGAGGCTTCAAGCCATGATCGGCCCTTTAAGCTCTGAGGAAGTGCCAAGCTAGAGTTGGTTTTCATAAACCCATTAGCAAACTTCATGTTCCATTCAAAGGAAGCCCATCACTGATCGGACTATGCTGTCAAAGTAAATTCGGAAAATATTGCGTCCAAATCATATATAAACGAATTATCAACACAAATATGTTTACTATTTTCTCGTGTCAAAAGTAAATTTCAAAGCCAAAATCTGTGGAAGATGCTGGTTATGTCTTTATATATCAATGGTTAGAATTGAATGGATAGTAAGTCAAGCAAAAATATTTAATTATCCTCGAAGCAGCAACCCTCCTATAACTTTGATTTTTCTATTTATAGAGGCAAAACCTTAGCTTGGAAGATAGTGGTGAGCATTTCACTGTTCCAGAAGATAATGAAAAAAAAAGATGGAATGACATGCCCAAATGTTAAAATAACAAATCCTTCAAGCACTTTATAGATCATATTTCCCTTTTCATATTGCATTTATATCTTTTTTTTCCAATTACCTCATGTGAGACATTGAATTTTTTAAAGAAGCTCCATCTAATCTAAAGTTGGTGGATAAAAGCATGTCTATTGATTCTGTTTTTGTCCAGATAGTACCATTTGTTTCAAAATCCAAGATAAATAAATAAATAAATAATTATTTAATGTTTGGGATAGTTGCTGGTTAATATGTTCAAGCATTTGGATTTCTCCTTTTTAATATAAGAAATTACAGGTTTATGATAGAAGTTTGAATACCTACAAAAACAGTTTCAATTAGGGGGGTTTAAAAACCCTACAATAATAAAGTCTATATATTTATAGAAAAGATATTAAATGACTTAAAATAACTTGAAATTCAAGAAATAAAGATATTTGTTTTTAAGTTTTAAGTTGATTAATACTCTAAAATCTATATATTTTTATTTTAAGAGATGAAAAGTTCTTATCTTTTACCTAGATGGTTAAAGGGATATTTATATCTCATGAATCTTGTTGTTTTTAGATAAATGAAACACTAAAAAGTCTTCTGCTTTCAGAAATATTAATGAGACAAATATCTCTTATATATCATTAATGAAATAACAAGTATAGTAGGTCTTCTAAAAAATCTTATATACACCTATGAGTATAAATATGGCTATTTATCATGTTTTTAATGTCTAGGATCAAGCATATAGCCTTAAAATTTGATAATGTCTAAGTTTTTTAGGTTTGATATGCTTGTCAGATCTACGTTGTCTTGGGCTTGACTGATTATTAAATTCACGTACTTTAGATCTGATATATTTATTAGAACCACGTTACCTTGGCTTGTCGGAATGTCAAATCAAAGTCTCTTGGGTCTAGAATGTTCGCTGGATTCATATTAAATTAAACTTGGCTAAATATCAAATCTAAATTCTTTGAGTTTAGCATATTCATTAAACCTACAAAAAAAATTTATTTATAAAAATCATAATCAAAAAGTTAACTCGTCGCCATTTAATCCAAAATGCACGAGATCCTGTATGTACATGCAATGCTATGCTCTGATTAGTTGAATTGACCCCAAAAGTTGGATTTTCTTACTGGTTCCTTGTTTAAATATATATAATTCTTCACTGGCTGGATATCTTCAATTTACTTATCAGGAATTTGAGAAGCAAGCCAAGTCCAAATCAAGAAAAGAAGCAAAGCTTGAAAGATTGCTAAAAACTGACAATACAAAGTTTGAAAAAGCAGACACACTTCTTTTAAGGTCTTCGAATTGCAGATATAGCTATTGTTAATTAATGTGACGCAAATCTTTGATAAAGATTGGGAAAGGAAATAGTAAAAGGAATTGGGAGGATTATATTGTGATAAAGACAATTATCCAGACGTACTTTACACGACATAAAACGTGGCAAAGGACATTCTGAAATGCTGAAAGAACTATATATTTTTTGCTAAAATGAAATAGATGGAGATTATCGGTTTCCTTTTCTTATTTGGATATGTTGCTGACCCTCCTGATCTCATCATTCATCATGCTCATTCTTGGAACGTCAAGTGAGAGAACTATCAATTTGGTGTACGGCAACATATAGCAGTCTACGCACTGTTAAATCCATTGAATATATATATATATATATCTTCAAATGTAAGAAGTAAGAACCATGCTGTGATCAGCGGTGCCATTTCTCCCAATGGCTTCCACCTCATGTACACGCAGAAAAGAGACTGTCAAGTACCGATCTGTATGACCATATATATGAAGGATGATTCCCTTGTCTAAGAGATACGTACTGCGCCTGTCACCTGACATGGAAATGCTTCCTAAGTTCCTGTAATTTTGCACATGGTAACGTATACGTCAAACCCTAAAAAATTGCAGAGTAGACATTCCGCTTTCGCATGTCAGCACGTATATTAATACCCCATAAAATGTGTATATATTAAGGTATTGCATGGTCAAAGCACTTATTTTGGCAGCTAGATTTTCAACAAGCGTCAGCCGCGAACAATATATTGAATCCTCTCTTGTGGCCTATGATCCTATCATTCTCCTCATATTAACACAAAAAACAAACATCTGCGCCCCTTCACTGAATAATGACCAACTTTTTTGCCACACTTGTGTTCTAATCGATTACCACGTAATGGCAATTGGTCACTGAATAGTTTGTTTATTAGTCTTTCCTTTTGCTTTGTTCGACCGACCATCTTGAGCACGTTTGTTTTAATAGATGTAGCTCTTCATGCTTAGCACAAAAACAAAATCTTTTCGAGAACTTGTAGACACTGTAACAGTAAAGTTTCATCAAATAAGCTGCTAGCTTTCAATCACCATTGGCATTCAGCAACTATACACATAAGAATGAGAAAAGCATGTCGAGTTTTTTCCTTGTATTGGTAAAACGTACGTAGGAAGAATGTTAGCAAATAAGTGTAAATTGCCATCATCATATTTATTATTATTCTATCTTGGCATGGATTGTCCAAAGGCGCCACTGCATCCCTGGTTAACAACTTGGTCGCCACTACACAGATTCCTTTTGGTACCATGTTGTAGTGTACGCCAGCTTTAACTTGGTCGCAAACTTAACCACAACTCCATGCCTGTATTCCAATAGGATTTTTCTTTCCTCCCCAAAAAAAAAAAATTGGGAAGACAGAAGTGAAAAAAAGTAGGGAAAAATTGTCAGAAGTGAGATCTGTACCCACGCCCTCTTTTAGGACATGAACTTGGAGTTTTTTAAACTAGCATGGTTGTCACAAAAATAATTAAGGAACTGTCACGGCTAGAGAAAAATTAAAAATAGAAAAGAAAAATCAAACGGGTGTGCTTGCGATTCCCTTAACAGCGCAACTATTCGGGGCGGGTTGCACTACTCCGAGGAACGCAACCCTTTATAATAATAAAAGGATTGAATTATTGGGCATACCGCAACTCATTTGATAATGAGTTGTATCGCTGGGAGCATCGCAACCTCTCGATGAAAAACTGCCCCTCTTTTTTCCTCATTTTCTCTCTTTCTATATCCAGTGCTTCTCCCTGCACCAGAATTCTTTTTACCGGTTGTGTTACCTAGAAGGAGCACAGCATAAGTAGCTGAGCCACTCCTGGCAAATCAACCCTTTAAATTTTTATTATGTTGATAGCACTAGCTATTTTCTTAATTATTTTTTGAAAAGTGCTAGTTTGTAAAATATATTTTTTGCAATTGCACTAGTTTAAAAAAAGCTCCAAAACTTGAGTTTGACACCTGAGACCACTCGGTCATCCTGAATTGTTGGCTGCAAGATTTTTACATTTTGATAAATAAATTTAGCCTTTCCGAGGCAAAGCTAAATCAAGAGAATCAAGGTGTGTCTGATACAGGAGGAGTGCAGTGCCTGCAAGGCTGTAACGCGGAATTTGATCAAAACGATCGGTCAGCACAGCTAGCAAAGATGAGAGAGAGGGTCCCTCGATCAAGTGACTTCCACGGCACCATGGACTCACTGACGTGGATGAGCATCCACATTTTTTAAATCGGGGCATCTTTTTTTGCAAATTTCAAAAGCAAAGGCGATTCCTAAAAGTTAAAACCTTCTTTTTGCTTTAAAGGTTCCACACTAGGCCCCATCTTTCGGTGATCGGGCTCGGCCCAATAGACTCTCGAGTTTTCTGTTCTAATCTAGTTCTTAATTAATGCATAACGATAGTAAATGTGTAGTCGTCAGAGTCTTCCATAAATCCACCGAAGAAAAGTCTGCAAAGTTTTCAAATAAGTTTTTTTTTTTTATCTATTAACCATTTGTTTTTTATTTGGAATTATATTTAGGTGAACTTAAAAAATGAATTTAATTTGAAAAGATATTAAATTAATATTTTTTTATGATTATAATGTATTGATGTATAAAATAAAAAAATTATTTTAATATATTTTTAAGTTAAATATATTTTTTAAAAACATTGTGGAAGACTTGCTAAAAAAAAGTTTTCTCTGTATCTAGACTGTTGTATTTGTTACTAATAATTATTTTTTTTAACCTTGTTTGACAGCTAACATGAAGTAACGATCTGTGAAGTAAATCCTATCAACTAATGATGTAAGTATATCCTAAATTATTATTAGTATTATAAATAAATTTTGTCAACTGGCTGGTGCTGGTTTGTATAACTTTATATAGCTTTTTTCTTTCTTTTTTTTGGAGTAATTAAATGATAATAAAGCATAGCCCTAATTTAGGATTGTTCATCTGCTTAAGCTCAAGTGAAGTGAGCCCGAGTTTGATCAGAAACATTAAAATTTCATCAGCAAAATATCGTGTACATGGTTATTTTTATGTTTTAAAAATTTTAAAAAGAATTAATTTTTTTTATTTTTCTATTAATTTTAAATTAATATATTTTTTATGTTTTTAAATCATTTTAATGTGGTGATATTAAAAATAATTTTTTAAAAAATAAAAAATATTATTAATATATATTTTAACATAAAATATTATTAAAAAAAAAAGTGTAAAACAAGATATTACTGTCTTTGCCGGCATTGGAAGGAGACAGTGTCTCATTGGTCGGCTGCCATGTTCAGTACACGTTGCAGACTAATAATAGATATCGATAGAGCTCCAGGCCTCCAGCCGTCCCACGAGCCAGATTCTTGATCCATGCAAAATTTCTCCATCTCCCACGCACTCCAAACTCTCTGAAAAAAATAAAGTAGCACTCCATGGTAATAAGAAGACAATGCCAAGGAAACACAAAATCAAATGCAGAATTTTAAAATCTGCCGTCATTGAATAATAAGTCCCACGGTCATTTTTGCTTATAAACACTGGAATTAGCTGGGATTTTTCAATATATTAAGAGTTAGTGTGTTTTTAATTAAAAAAAAAAAACAGAATTTATAAACGATATTTATAGTGAATCCCATGCTTATAAGAAGAGAAATTGTAAAACATATCTCTGGATTACAATCCTACATCATATAAAAATATATAGAATTCATTACTAAATAATTTATAATAATCTCTCCCAAATCATCAATAAGTTAGGCACAATCACAATCACAATCAGAATATTGATTGGTACTGTTGCATTCATGGCAAAGTTCTACCCTCCATGTTTTGACTGGTGTAATGTGAGCAAAGGAGCTTTGGGGTGTGCTTTATTAATATATAATTTATCATTTGATGGGACAATCACTTTTTGAAACTCTCAATGTGAAACAACCCTTTGCGTGATACGAATATCGTTGCATGAATTTCAACTAAAAAAAATGCATTAATCAGATTTTAGGAATCTAATTCTATTTTAAGAGATGTCAAGACCAGAGCTGATTATTTTTTATTTGATTTAGTTTTTATTAAAAAAATAATTAAATTGAATTAACAAAAAAATTGAAACCAAACCAAAACAGGTTTAAACCGATCAGTTTTAATTTTCGATTTGGTTTTTAGAATAAAAACCGGTTCAAACAGGTTTGGCTTGTTTTTTTAAGTTTCGATTTAGATCGATTTTTTCAGTTTCAAGTTTATAAAATCAAACCGAACCAGTCGATTTTTTTTACAGTTTAATTTTTTTAATTATTTTATTCTAGTTTTTTTATTTTTTTACTTATCTCTAATCAAGATCAAGGAAAAATCGTGTAAGATACATAGCTATGAACATTCATCGGTTGTTGAAAACATAAAGTCTGAGATTCGTGAACATTTTAATTTCTTCACACGTTAGCTAGGTCATACACACACACACACACACACACACACACACACACATACAGGGCGGGCAGAATAAGTTGACGAAAATAAAATTTAAAGATGCTTTAAGAAAGCAATGTGCAGATCCTCTTGAAGACATGGATCTGAAAGCATCAAGAATTAGTTGTCTCTCTCTGAAATCAATTGATTTTGCAATGGATCTTAAGGAGCCATGCCCAAGAAGTAAAATATATATATGTTGATAAACCTTGCACATCTACGCATCCCCTGCATTGGATAGCAAATTTCCATGACATAGCAATGTGAAAGCGTTGCTCTGGAATTTCGTAAAATTGTCAAAAAAGAAAATTCATCATTTTGATGGAGTTCTCTCAGCATTATATTTTTATATTATAGTTATTTTTTAAAATATTTTTTATTCAGAAATATATCAAAATAATATTTTTTTTATTTTTTAAAAAATTATTTTTAACATCAACACATTAAAGTTTTGAAAATACTAAAAAAATATTAATTTAAAGTAAGGAAAAAATTAAAAAATTTTAATTTTTTTCAAATACACTTTTAAAATACAAAAATAAATAAAGTTGTTCAGTTCCTGATCGAGGCAGCTAGATACATAGGAAGGTTATGGAAAAAATATTTTAAAAAATAAGCTGCTATCTTTTTTTTTTCTTTTTTTCATAAAGAAAGAGAGTGGTATTTTGTAATTTTAAAATTGGTCTGAAATTAATTATAACATTGTTTAAATTAGAGATCTAGAGGGGGTTAACTAGTTGTGACAACCCCAAATATTTTTAAAAAAAATATCAAAATATTATTGTTTTGAACAAAAAAAAAAGATTAAACAGGTCTAAACCAGTTCAAATTCTAGATCAATTAAATCTTAAATAGACAGAAAAGTTAGTTTGGATTTTAAAATAATAAGGTAAAAAAACACAATGGGTGTTTCTTATGGACTAAATTATTTATTGAAATTCTCCAGGGTAGCACATCCTTACCAAATTTGAGTATCTTATAGGTCAAGGGGCATTGTGGCTTTCCTTACTTTTGTCTTTACAAAGATTAGATTTTTCGGACAACCACCTTATAAATTGAGGCATGGAGTAAGTGACATAAGTTTCTTAACTTCACATCAAACTCTGATCTCCTGCCATTCCCATTTCTGACCTCTCTCATACCAAGCAAGTACTCTTTTATTTCTGTTGTTTTATGGGAAAAAGTTTCCCATCATTAATTTCTCCTTTCACTCTCCTTCTTCGTCCTCTCATCAATAGACAGCTTAGCATTTTAGTCACTAGAAGAAGATTTTTTAAAACCACACATCAGTGATTTATACGCATATCCTTACGTTACAGCTTAGATTTCTCCAAATGGATCACGTCTTCTCCAGTTCTGCTCTACACATCACTCTCATTTTGCTTACAATCTGCAAAGGTATTATTTGAAAACTAATGATCATGCTAATTTTGATGTTTTTCTTTCTTTCCTTAAAGTTGTGTAGATTGCAGATGTTTTTAAATAATTTGGGACTTGCACATTTATTACAGGAATATCAGGGTCTAAATTTACAATCATAAACAGATGTGACTACACAGTATGGCCAGGTATTCTTTCCAATGCAGGCAGCACTCCATTAGACAGCACAGGATTTGAACTTCCACAAGGTGGATCACGATCCTTTCAAGCACCACCAAATTGGTCAGGTCGATTCTGGGGCAGAACTGGTTGCACATTTGACCCGAATACCGGTACGGGCACCTGCATAACAGGTGACTGCAGCTCCAACCAAATTGAATGCAATGGTAAAAATGCAAACCCTCCAGCCACTCTAGCCGAATTCACTGTCGGATCAGGTGTGAAGGATTTTTACGATGTTAGTTTGGTTGACGGCTACAATTTACCCATGATTGTCGAACCAAATGGCGGGTCAGGGAGTTGCTTGTCGACCGGGTGTATGACAGATTTGAACCAGCAATGCCCAGCTGAATTACGGGTTGAATCAGGGCAGGCCTGTAAGAGTGCATGTGAGGCCTTTGGGAGCCCTGAGTACTGTTGCAGCGGCGCGTATGGAGCACCAGACACATGTAAGCCATCTGTTTATTCGGAGATGTTTAAGACCGCTTGTCCGAGATCATATAGCTATGCTTACGATGATGCCACTAGCACATTTACATGTACAGGAGCAGATTATGTTATCACATTCTGCCCTTCATCAACAAGGTAAGGATTGTATGCTTCTGTTTTATTTTTCACTTTATTCTGTTGCATTTGATTTATTCTGTATCTATTTTGTATTGTAGGTGTTGCCTGCATTTCCATTATGGATTCTTATCTGTAAATGTTATCTTCTTTTTTAGCAATCGATTTGGCATGCGTTCTACTTTTTTCCAACTATACTATGCTTTTGTATGCCTAAAGCTAACAGGGTGCCATTGCCATTGGCATGTGGAGTACAGAAAGGAAATAATTTGCAAATTGAAAACAGGAGAAAGAAAAGGAATATCTGCAGAAATATCTTAGTTTTCAGGCTTTGTAAAGAGCAAATTGCGATTTATACAAGTTTATTAAATTCTGATCATTTCTTTATTTTTATCCTGCAGTCAAAAATCTGCAAGAGACACGACTCCACCAGCAAGCACTGCAAATGGGGCTGAAACAGGATCAGGATCAGGGGATGGGCCAATTGGAATTGACACTTCATGGTTGCCGAACTTTCTCACTGGGGACTCGCCCAGTGCCTTTCCCTGTTGGGCTTGGCAATTTACCTTGATTTTTTCTACATTGCCCTGTCTATTCCTCTTTTTGGTTTATTTATAGCCTCAACTTTGGACAAATGCACATGCAGCTTAAGTGGTCACTCAGAATTCGTTTTGCATTGGAAGGAAAGGCTGAACAAATCCAGATTGTAAAGAGAATTTTCCAGGCCACATGTATAGAAAGTTAAAATCTTTTTTCTTCACGGAAAATAACATGTGTGTGTGTTGTATGTTAACCTTTACTTTAGGGTATGAACCATTTGTAATCTAAAGCAACGAACTGGAAAGGAAGAGACTTTCGAGATTGGCAAAATCATTATTCAATTTGATTTAGATGGCATTGGCAAAAAGTGTTTGCTTCACTGTGAATCTTGAGTAATATGTTTGGTGAGAACCACCATAGGAACCCCACTTTGCTGGAATTGCAAGCTTGGTAGATTTGTCATGATTTTGGCTGCAATATGAGAAGGGTAATGATGCTGTTAATAAAGGGATATGCACCTATCATTTCCTTAAATCCATGAAATTAACCTTTGTTCTTATCTTGATACTGACCAAAAATCAAGTGATCATCATCAAAATCAGACAACTTTTGAGATTCATATGTGTTAACCTTAAATAATCTAGCTTTCCTTCTAACAGAAACATCAGCTTTCTCCAAAGGCGGCAAGAGTAACATCAATGACTGTCCTAAGGTTAAAATTCGGCCCATAAGATGTAGATGGCAAACACTTATATCTTCCATAGAAGGAAAAGACTAGCACGCTGTCAAATCAATTACATATGCATGCAATATAGCCACTACCTTATAAGGTCCTAAACTGCTTAAAGTATGGATTCCCATCTCGTGGTTTGTTAGTGAAATTGGATGAGAAACGTGATGCGAGATGTGAGAGCTAGTCACACAGACGGTTGTTCTTGAATGAGGAACTATGCAGATATGGTGATCTTCCTGATTTGTAGTTTAGAGGCTCGTGAAAGTAGAGAAATCAAAATTCATGCACTTGAAAGGTTACTCTTGCTTTAACTTGAAGGTCTCTATGCAATCATTTTATATTTGGTGGGCTTTGAATGGTAAGGATAGAAAAGTTTTCATGGGTGCAACTTCGACCTCCACGAGCACCAGGAAAAGAAGCTTTTCTTCTAATGGGATATGCTCTATTTCAATGGAATGTACATTTAACTCTACCAGAAAGGACAAGGGTCCCAAATCCAAGCCCCAGTGGGCAATGGCTAGAAGTAGGATTTGGTCCCTCCATGATTTGGAATATATATAATTATGTCACAAAGATGGTGTAGTTGGTCATGTAGTCCAAGTTGTCCACAACCAAGTTCGGAGAGACATTAGCGGCTTTAGAAATTCTTATTTCTCAAAAACACATCGCAGAAACAAGATTTTTCTGTCGGTGGGAAATCATCAGAGGCATCTATCATCTGGACTCTGGAGCCTCTTGTAATCATCAGCAATGAGAGAAACGTGCAAATGAATTTGTGTATCTACTTTTCTTAAGGGCCATGATTGGTAGCCTTACAGGAAAATTCTTTATTATCCTGATAACCATAATGAAGTGAATTGGTCATGAAAGGACAAAGCTGTGTTGAGACGAACAAAAATTAAAAACCTGAGAGTTGCAATCTCCAGAGAATCAAATCTTCTTTCTTGAGTCCCCCTCTTTAATCATCCCCTTTTGGAAGTGGGTTCTATTGTTTATTCTTGGACGGCTGCCATGAAACAGCGGGGGAAGAAGGATTTTGGTTCCTTACAGAAGCTTTATAAAATGAGGAATCTTGTGTTTTTTTATCAGGAGTTCAGTGGGCCTCTCTGATAAACAAAGATCAACGATCAGTAGTAGGCAACAAAAAAAAATAGAAATCATTAAAAAATTAAATTCAGAAACAGTCACAAATTACAAATGATGTTTTTTTTTTTCCCATAATTTGTTAACAACGTGGCAAGGACGAGGGGAAAAGGCTGTAAAAAAAAACTGCACTGAAATGTACGCGGGAAAGAAATGCTTTTCATTTTCGTATCTTTCTCCTTTCTGGCGCTTTGCATACCTCCGATTTGTCCCAGCCCACCTTACTTTGTCAGCCCAAATTATCACAAACACAACTACCGAAATTAGAAACGCAGTTATTTTATCGGTGGTTAACAGGATAGGTGAGGTTGTTAAATTCATATTTTGACTTGTAAAAATATATAATTTTATGAGTTAAAATATATTTTATATGTTAAATTATTTAAAAAAATTAAAAATAAATAAAATCAAGTTAAAATTAAATAAAATCAAGTTAAAATCAAATAAAATCACAATTTTAATACTGATTTTACGATTTCAACGTAGGAAGAAATTTTGGGCCACTTTTGTTTTGATATCAAGATTTGCGAAAATATATAGTCGTTCAATGTTGAAAATTGTACTCGTATATCCTGACATGTCAATAATTATGTATTGTTGTGCTGTCCATTTGGGATATTACAATGGAAAAAAGTAGTCTCTCCCACTATATTGATTAGAATTGACCTACAGGTGATTAAAATGCAATCAAGAATTTCATGTTTATTATTTTTTTTCTTTTAACATTCCACGTCCTATTAATTTCTTTTAACTGGTTGATAAATAAACAAATAACAAATATATCTTATCAATTGCTATTTTTCATTTTAGTTGTTTCTTTACGTAGTTTCCAGGTTATCTCTTCGATCAAATTGTCATAAAGAGTGAACTCCTTCCTTGACATCTTCAAGGGCATATATAGAACTTGCTGATAATATTTGAAATTCTGAATTTGACCGCAAAGCATTTAAACTAGGGGGAAAAAAAAGTAGCCGAAATAAAACGTGTTTTTTTTCTTATTTTTCTGTTATGACTACAATTAATTTTTGTTTATTTTATGCTTGAAGTATAAATTTTTATTTGAATCATTCATTTTAAGATACTTAAATTATATATAAAGTTTTATTTGAACCATGTATTTTAAGGTATTTGAAGTTTAAATTATATATATATATAAAATTTCTTACGATTTTATTATTTGTTTTTACGATCCAAGTTTAGTTTGTATTTTTCGTGCCGTGTTAAAAATAGGTTTTTAACAACCTTAAATACAGTATATTTAGTTTTTTAAAAAAAAAATTTATTTAAAAATATATTTAAATAATGTTTTTTATTTTTAATATCAATATAAAAAAATAATATAAAATAAAAAAATTCAATTTATTTTAAAAAATCATAATCACACCAAAGCTAAAATATAATTGAAACAATATTTTATTGTGATAACAATTATTTTTAAAATTATTTTGTATAATTTATTTTTCATGTCGAAAACTATAAAAATATTAAAAATTAATTATTTTAAAAAATATTTTTTAAAAAAACTTTTAGCCATAAACAAAATTCTTGCATAAATCCTGCCGCAATCCAGCAAGTGGTGCTCTTTTCAAAAATAAAAAATTCAATTTAAACAAAAAAAATTACGTTTTAAAAAAAAAAAATCAAATTACCGAATTTACCCCTATGATCCAAGATCAAACGATTCCGAGATCCTCGTAAATTAAAATGGAATGGCACACTAAACTATAACCAATCAATGATCTCGTCGTAAGGTCAGATCAATGTTATCAACTACGATCACTTGATGGGCCTTATTGGACCGAAAGCTCCAAACTCAGTATCCGTGTAAGGATTATGAAACAGGCAGGAAGACAAAAATGCCATTTGTTTATCATTTCATTGCTGCAACGCAATCATTAACCAAGTGCTAAAAAGGTAAAATTCCTGAGTATTCATTAGCTCTACACGATCTAATGTTTAAAGTTCGACAGAGTGAAAAATACAGGAAGCAGCTCAGCTTCTCTCAAGAAACAGCATTACAGGAAAGAGGAGTGCCTTGAAAAGGATGGTCGTGGCACATTTCTTTGGGCAACCTATAACTCATCCTTCACAACAGAGGGTTCCGTATCCTCGTCATCTCTAGTGGGTTCAGCCTCACCGCTGGAAGTGGCTTCTTTTGTTTCGGCTTCAACTTCGACTTCTTCTACATCATCTTCCTCTTCGATGATAGCATCAGGACTGATGCTTAGGCTAGATTTCACGGAGCTGTAAATACGAGAGGCAAAATCTTTGGGATCATTGAGTATGAAGCCACTCTCCATGAGCGCTGTTTGGTACATGAGGTGGGCGGTTTGCTTAACACTACCATCCTGGAGAGAGAAAGCACCATGACGTCAGTAACAAGAGCAGAAATATTGCTCAAAGACCGAAAATGTTTTTAATTGAAGACATGCAACAATCACTTCCATAAATCATTCAGGACATGCTAACACTGGCAAACAGAGAAGCTGTAGCTGAGTGTGAAGATGATTAATTATGGACCAAAAACCCGAAAGCAAAATTCCTAAAGAGGCTGGCTCAAAGCAATCACAGGCCCCAAAACCATCTAAAAAGTTGTGTACAGTCAGAAAAGATCAAACTAGGATCTGGCAGGATGACAAATCCAGAATATATAATAAGCAAACCCACATGTCCAAATTCATGCTTCTGAGATAACTAACAAAAATTGAAAAATTTACCTCGGGGTCCTTTACAACTCTCTCACGGAGTTCCTTGATGATTGGATGCCTTGGATTAATCTCGAGCACCCTCTTGCCACGCATATATGCTTGCTTGTTGGCATCTGACAAAGTTTGGGCCTGCATTATCCTTTCCATATTTGCGCTCCATCCATATTTTGATGTCACAACAACACAAGGTGTGTCAGCCAAACGATTGCTAATTTTCACATCATCAACGTTCTCACTGGCAAGAGCACCCTTCCACCACTTGGTTAGCTCCTTGAATGACTCCTTTAGCTCCTTAGCTTTTGAGTCTTTCCCTAGCTTCAGACCCTCCTTGGAAACATTCTGGAATTTCTGGTCTTCATAATCCATCAAATATTGCATCAAATATTCATCAACTGGATCTGTGAAGTAAATAACCTGGCAAAATGCCAAACCCGGCAAAAATTAATCAGTACAAAAAGAAAGAAAATAATTCCACTTTCCAGAATACAAAACAATGTGAGAGGAACAAATGCTGGAGAGAATAACGTGAAATCTAATGTCTCATCCGGAGGTGAAATGTTTCTCTATCATACCTCATAACCCTTCTTCTTCAGCCTCTCAAGGAAAGGAGATTTTTCCACTTGCTCCTTGTTCGGTCCAGTTATGTAGAAGATATCCTTTTGCCCAGATTTCATTCTTGATATGTACTGATCAAGTG
Organism: Populus tomentosa; assembly: GCA_018804465.1. Taxonomy (NCBI): domain Eukaryota; kingdom Viridiplantae; phylum Streptophyta; class Magnoliopsida; order Malpighiales; family Salicaceae; genus Populus; species Populus tomentosa. The sequence goes on from CM031977.1 coordinate 19,297,417, forward strand.
ATGTCAATTTACCATCCGACTTGGTGCTGTAAGAGAAGATTCAAAAACCGTAAGTTATGAAGAAAGAATCACTACACCTGACACTGCTTCAGAAAAGATTTTGATAACAAAATTCATAGAATAGGACATTACGTTTCAAATCTGAGAAGTTTTGCCAAGCGATTTCTGTTAACTGAATCCTCAATAATGCCGAGTTTGATGGACTTGCCAAACTCATTCCAAAATTTTGCATATTGACCTTTCTTCTCATCATCACTGGAATTCTCAACATCTGCATCCATAATTACACCAGCCATCAGCAACATGAAATACATTCCGCACATAGATTTGGGGGATAAAAAGGTCACACCATAATAACTAAGACATGTCAGCATGATGATTCAGCCAATAGACAGACACAGTAACACATCTTTAACCGGAGAAAATCAAAAACCAAGCCAAATACTAGCAAGAACCTCAGTTAATGACAGCAATACCTTTCTTGTCTTTGTCATTTGCCTCATCAGGATCCTCATCAGCAATTTTACGGATCATATCAAGCGCCTTTCTGATAAGTTTCTTCTTGATTGTTTTCAAGCTGCTGTGTTGTTGAAGCATTTCTCGTGAAACATTGAGCGGTAAAGTATCAGAATCAACGAGACCCTGCTCAAAATATCACCCATTTGGAATCAATATATCCAGTGCATTCTTTTTCTTTTTTCTTTTATTTGTATAAAGCAAAGCATAAGAATTCTTTAGCATTTGTCCATTACCATCAAAAAGTTCAGATATTTAGGCAAAAGCTCATCAAATTCATCTGAGATGAAGACTCGTCTAACATACAGCTTCAGGTTGGCTTTATTAGTGTTGTAATAACTCTCATATAGATCATGAGGAGCCTTTGGTGGAACAAACAAAACAGCCTTGAATTCAACATCGCCTTCAGCAGTGAAGTGACTCCATGCCAGAGGCTTCTCATCACCAAGATCCTGTTGAGCAACCAAAAAGTACCATTGAAAAAACCATAAAAAGACAGACAACTTACAAATTTATCAGGTTATTAAATGACAAGAAGCCATCACAATGTGGCAAAATATGGATTTATTCAGCATATCCAGTGGCACTCCTTCCTCTCAAATCCATGTAGACCTGATTGATAGTTTTCCACAGGATGCCCATCCAGGATATAAAAGGGGGGAGCAATACACAAGTGTGATGAAGACAAATTACCTTTGCTAGAGAGTGGTAGAATTTTGTGTACTCTTCTTCTGTCACCTCCTTTGGATTTCTCAACCATATAGCCTTAACATCATTCAAAAGTTCCCACTCATAAGTAGTCTCCTTAATTTTTTTGGTTTTTGGCTTATCCTCTGAGTCCTCATCTTCACTTTTCTCAGAATCTCCATCATCAGAAGAGCTGCTTTCAGCAGCTGATAACAGCAGGGTAAACAAAAGCAAACCACAAGATTAAATTATAGCACATCATGAAACTCAGTACTAGAATAATAAGCATTATACACTGCCATTAGACAATGCATACTTGTTTCATCTTCATCACTAGACTCTTCTTCGTCAGCAGGAACCTCCGCATCAACCTCTTTACTTGCCCACAAATAGATTGGGAAGTTGATGAATTCAGAATATTTCTTCACCAAATCCTGGAAGCAGGAAAAAAACAGAGGTTCTATTTATCAACAAGCAATCCAGCTCCTCAAAAAAATTGAGATTCTATCAGTACTGGATTACTAGTACTCTACTGATTTGTTAAAGCCAGTGATCAACTAAAAGATTCCATCAGAAGCTGGAAATTTTCTCTATGAATAGCAAAGAAATGCCAAGCAAAAACATTTCCTCAAAAAAGGACATCAATATGATTCAAAAATTCCCTAGCAGCAAATATATAAAATTATTAATGACAAAAATATAATGTAACCCATTGCCATCCTAAATTTTAGAACAAAAAAAACACCAGGCCTTGCAATTAACTTGGAAGCTATGCAACTATCATACATGCTTGTCATCTTAATTTTCTACGTTAAATACAACTATCGCTGTCCAAATTCTTGAAAAGTTTCTCCCAAGTCTAATTTCATGCCATGACTACCAAAACCACTTCAACTTTACAATTTCGAAAGGTTTGCCTTCTCTTCAGACACCATAAACAAGTACAGAAAATAGCACAAAACAGTAAAGCATAACATTATTCATCAAATATTAAAGACACTCACTTTCAATTTACTCTCCTCCAAGTACTCTCCAGCTTCTTCCCTGAGATGCAATCTAATCTCAGTTCCACGTCCCAGAGGCTCATTCCAGGTATCCTCAGAGATTGCAAATGCTCCATCGGCCTTTGATTCCCATACATACCTGAAATACACAAACAATGCATAAACGACCACCTTTCAATTTCCCATGTGCAAAGCTCCGATTCAATGAGAAGCTGAAAAACTAATCCCAAAACACTTACTGTTTGTCTTCATTATGCTTGCTAATGACTTCAACGTAGTCAGCAACAAGATATACAGAGTAAAACCCAACTCCAAACTGTCCAATTAAATTTAGGTCTCCACTTGTCTGCATTTTCTCCACAAATGCTGCACCAAGAACATAAACAATTTACATAAACATTCTAAACATTTCTCTGAAAATGTACATTTTTCCGACTTCTGTGCAACAGATACCTGAAGTTCCTGACTTGGCTATGGTACCCAAATTCTTGATCAAATCCTCCTTTGTCATGCCAATACCTCTATCACGAATTGATAGAATTTTCTTTTCTTTATCCAGCTTAATCTGCATTACCACACGTAAGCATATAAATCAAACCATTGCATTAATCACCATCTCAACAACTCCAAATACTACAAAATCAACAAATCACTCACCTGAATATCAAGCTTGGCATCGTCGCCTTCGCCTAAAACCTCTTTATCCGTGAGAGAAAGGAATCTAATTTTATCAAGCGCCTGAAATTCACAAGAGTTTTTTATTTAAATCCACTCCGCCGCGACAACAATTAAAATAATGCTAAATCAGGTAAATAGTTAATAATAAATACTCACATCAGATGCATTGGAAATCAACTCTCTAAGGAAAATATCTTTGTTACTGTAGAGAGAGTTGATAATAATATCCATGAGCCGAGACACCTCGGCTTGGAACTCGAATTTCTCCGCAGTGTTGCGAAGTGTTCTCTTCGAAATAGACTCCGACTCTCTAAACCAAAACGAGAATGAAATCCATGAGCAAGAGTGGAAAATATGTTATTGATGCAAAAAAGGGAGGCAAAAAAGAGAAGGCAAACCTCTTGACGACATCAGAATCCGTTGATAATCCATTTGGAACGGCACCGAGTTTCTCCTCTACTTTTGGAGGATCTACAAGCGAATCAGGATCGTCCTCTGCTTTTGCGTGTAACTTCTGACCTGTGAAACCACAAATCAAAACACAAAATCGGTGACTGGCTGAGAATAGATCAATCAGTAAAGAGATCGATTCGAAAATGATGAAGAATTAAGGCACCTTGATCTGAAATGAGAGAAAGTAGGCACAGTAGTAGCAAAGCGGAAGGGACCGTCCACTTCCTCATCTTGATTTTTTTTTCTAGTAGCTTCGTTCTGTTATGAGATCTGTGCGTTGATCTGTTTATCAAGTAGTTTATATAGGAGTGTGGTTTTATGAGAGTGAGGGTTTTAGTTTTGCAGGACTTGACTTCTGTTAGCTAAATTTGCTTAGATCGGGTTGTGATGGTGCCAACATGGATGATCAAGCGGCTGGAGGTATCAGAATGGACACGTGGTTTGTTTTGATTGGTAATTGATTCGTAAGTTGACGTGGGGAGCTAAGTGATCAGGAGGACTTGAGAATGGAGTGTGGTTGACCGCTCCGGGTGGCTCGAAATTGTAGAGGTGGATGACTGGACGGGGTGTGATGTGTGCACGTGGCAGAATGTTATTGGGTTTTATTCTTCAAATGACGTGGAGAGTGGAGGCATGAGTGTCTAGATTGTTCTGCAGTCGTGTTTGGTTGCCAGGAAATTGGTAGTTCAATCGCGGATAACTTTCTGTGCACCATTGGAAGAAAGGGCTCGTGTCGCTATTTTTTGAATATATATTTTTTATTTTAAATTGTTTTTATTTGATAATTTTAAAAGTAAAAAATATTATTTTAATATATTTCTAAATAATAAATACTTTAAAACACGGTATTTATTACACTTTTACACAGACATGAAATCACAACTATGGTTTCAAATTAAAATTCAAACACTAACCCGTTTTATACTTTATCAATAACCAATCACGGGATTTTGTTTAAAAATATATAACTGATCACAGGAACATCGTGTTGTGGCTTGTGACCAAGTTTAAGGTATATAAAGAGACATTGCGGGTTATCTGTTTTTTTTTAATGTTTAATTTTTTTTTAGTTTTGAATTAATATTTTAATTTATTTTATTGTCATTTTAGAGTATTGATGTTATAAATTTAAAAAATAAAAAATATATAATTTTAATATATTTTTAATAAAAAACACTTTAAAAAATATTTTTTATCTAACTGCAAAACACTATGATTATAAAATTATATATAGTCTCATAAGTTACTTCAATGATTCATCAATTTAAAATCTAGTTTAACTAGTTCAATGAAAACTCTTAATTTTTTATTAAAATATTATAAAATAAATTTAGATTTATTTATATGGACTCACCTGGTACATTTGGATTTATTTTGTACCGTTGATTTTGAGTTTAGTTTTATATCTACAATGTAAATGCAACTTGGAATTCAAAACTTGATTACCAATGGGTAATTGTTTTTAGAGGGTGTTTTTAAATATTATAATAATTGTTTTTTAAAGTTTTTTATTTCTCGAATATATATTAAAATAATTTTTTTTTATTTTATAAAAAATATTTTTACCATTAACACACTAAAACAATAAAAATAAATAAATACTTTTAAAATATAAAAATAAACATCCTCTAATTCTCATCTTAGCAGGTACGCTTCAACTTGCCCAGTTTCTTAACAAGCATGGTATGGTATGCTAATGACACTTGCGTAACCTTTACACCAAGAACACGAATTCTCTTTCCCTTCGGACATTCAGTGGGACGGCGTAATCATTGCTATTTTTCTATACCCTCTAATTTTATTTTTAAACTAAATCATTGTCAATTTTTTTACATGCTAAAAAAAATATATTTAAACACTATTAATGTTTTTTTATAAAATAAATTATTTGAAAATTAATGTAAAATAACTTGATTATTCTGACAAGCTCAAAAATAATTCAGATAATAAATAAAAATATATATTAATTTTAAATAAATATTTAAAATGAGATTTTTTTTATAAATATTGAAACAATAATATATTTCAGGTCAACCCGAGTTAATCTGTTAATCCATACATCGAGTTTTGAGACCATAATAACTCAATGAAAAGTAAATCATAATTTATAACTTATTTTTTTCAATAAACTCAATGTAAAGTGATAAAATTACAAAATAAATTTTTTTAAAAATTACTCAAGTCAATCTAAATGAACCTGTCAAACCAGTAATCCAGATCAAGAAAAGAGATAACATCATAGAAAACAAATTAAAATAAATCATGAAATTTAATTCCTAATCAATTTAATATTTAATAATTAAACTAAAAAAATTAATTAAAAAAAAACTCGAGTTAATTTATCGAGATGACATGATATAACCTTATTAAAAATCAATTGAAATTTTTTTAAAAAATCATAAGAAAAATAAATCCAATGTCAGGGATATAATTTTTTTAAAAAAAAACAAAAAAAACCACTCCAGTGAACAGTGTTCCGTGACTAGGATGACACTGAATTCCCCTCTTCTTTAACCGGCCAAGTTTCATCGCATTTATTTATTCTAGCATCATGTGAATCGACATTAACATTTTAATAATGCAAAATACTAAAATCTAAATGAATTATTCTCTCTCCTCTTCGTATAGACATCTATCTCATCTAATCCACTGTTGTTATTGTTGTTGTTAATTTACAACTACATAGATTATATTATTAATTTTACCCTTCCAAATGAAAACATGACAAATCAAGTCTTCTTCATGCATGCGAGAGGGGGTTGGAGAGAGTAGATCCGTGGATAGTTTAGAATTTGAGAATGTAATTATAATTATTTTTTAAATATATTTTTATTTAAAAATATATTAAAATAATATTTTTTATTTTAAAAAAATTATTTTTAATATTAGCATGTTAAAATAATTTAAAAATACTAAAAAATATTAATTTAAAATAATAAATAAATAAATAAAATTTAAACTCGAGAGCTAGCAACGCCGGACAATACAAAAGCTGGGTATCATACCACGAGCTTTCGAAAAAAATCTCGCTGACCCGAAAGTCCAACACTGCGCAGCACAGGCTAGCCACAGTCTTGAGTTATTAGGCCCAGGCCTTTTTCCAAATAAAAACAAATAAATAAGTAAATACCTCCACGTCAAATGAAAATGGAAAACAAGTTTAAATGTCCCGAAAAATGAAAGCAAGGGATTTGATTTCTTGCTGGACAGGAAGATTCTTAATCTTATCGTTTGTTTTAAAATCAATAGCTATAGCCAAGTGAAAAAAAATAATTTCCAAAATCTTGCGTCAAAATACAACGTAAAAATAAATTAATATTGTATATCAAATATAATTTTAAAAATTAAAATATATATTTTTAAAAATATATTTTTAAAAATAATCACTCCACTATTTTCAAAGTCTTGCGTCAAAATACCGTGTAATGCAATCGCAAGGACCAAGTCTTGGTCCAGCACTTCCACTTCCAAATTTCCAAAGTCTTCGACGTGGAGTGTATGCCGGGCATATGCTTGGAAAAGGGTGTGGCTAATCCCTTAATCTTTTAGATGAATGATATATTATATTAAAAAGAATTTAGTTTGTTGAATCTAAACATGTTTAACTTCTAACCTTAATTTTAATATAATTTTTAATTATTCTAAAATACAAATAATAATTTAAAAATTTTAATATTCAAATATATAAGATACAAGTTAAATTTAAAACCTCGAATATCTAAAAAACTATAATCACGATCCATAAATAGAAAAACACGAGTTTCTTCATTTTCCAGCGGTAGAATTTGGTTTAATAAATACATCAAGCTATTAAATATTCAAAGGAAATTTTTTTATGCTTATAGTCGATCAGAACAAGCTGGTCATATCCCCGTATCATTGATAATTCAACTGGATAAAAATCTCACATGACTACTCTACTCGGATTGGGACATGGATCTCAAGTTTTTTGAATCAAACTGTAAGGACGGTTGAACTTTTACAACTATGCTTGAGTAAATAACGGAAATGATTTCGGGATGTCAAAAGTATAATAAATATTATTTTTAAAGTGTTTTTTACTTAAAAATTTATTAAAAAAATATTTTATTTTTATTTAAAAATTATTTTTAATGTTAACATATTAAAATAAAAAAACATTAAAAATTATTAAAAAAAAATCAAACCCAACACTAAACGGATACTTCAAATTCTATTTACTTTTTTAGAATATATGTTTCCATGTATTCTAAAGTCCAGACCCCACCATGAAACACGCAAATGACTTTTTTCTACGCAGAATGTGCAACCTCCAATCATTGATCTTGATGTGTGATGGGACGCGGTGTTGAAGGTACAAACGGCAATAAAAGCCATGCATCCATATTTTCATGCATCGGAATACCAGCGGCGACACGCGGGAGGCGGCATACCTCTCCACAAAACCAAAAAATCAAGCACTGTTTCGTTGCTTTGCAGGTCAGTGAAACGAAACCCCTTCCAGTTGAAATCAACCCTGTCTCCTATTAGAGGCATTTACGCCTTGAACATCCAATTAAAATCTTATATCCAGTTACACAATAACACGTGGCATTCACCTAATTAAACTAGAAAGGGTAATGCTTTTGCTGTAGCACAGAACACTGATCTCACATATCACTGTGTCTATTTGAGTAGTGATTTTTTTTATAAAAAAAAAATGGTTATTTAACTTTTATTTTGTACAATTTAACTATTTTAAACTCAAATTAGCACTTAATTACATGTTTTTTAGGAGAAAGGGTTGAATTGCAAGATATATATATCTTAATTTATATTAATTTTTTATTTTTTTAATTTTATTTTTATTTATCATCATTTTTTTTATTCAGTTGTCTCGGCTTTGTAATATACACATGATATATGTCATGTAATTTGGATATATCTTATGTTCAAATTATGGGTTTAAAGTGTTATCACAATTTTGCCTTAAACAATATTATTTTTTAATTTATTTTTGTTGTTGTTGTCATTCATTTTTTATTTTATTATCAAATTAATTAAAATTTAATTTGGTTATAAATTTATCTCACTTCTTCAAGACATGGTCATTTTTGAAATTATTATTTTTAAAGTTAAAAGAATAACCATGGTCCAATTTAGTTATTTAGAGAGCATTTGAAAATATAGGCTAAATCATGTTTTCAAAAATTTTAATTTTTTTTCTTGCTAAATTTTTTTTTTTAATGTTTTGCATCGTTTTGATGCGCTAATTTTAAAAATAATTTTTTTAAAAAAAAATTGTTTTAATATATTTTAAAATAAAAAATATTTTAAAACTGGATTACACTTCTAAATAGATTATTAACCAGACGTAATTATGAAATGTTAATGGTAGGTATGGTTCCAACTATTCTTGTATGTGGAACTTCTTTTTAAGCCAAGCAAAAGAGAACTAGAAGTGGTGTATTTTTATATGTCTATTTTCTTTAAAAAAGGTAGCAAACTGGATTCCTAAAATAAAATAAGCAGGAGACCTCGAGTGGTTTTTTAGACAGTATAATAACCTCAATTCAATGATTCGGACGAGAAACAGGCATGCGAGTATCATAATTGTATGCCTTCATGGACTTTTAGGACACCGAGTGAAACAAGCTAAGATTTTTTGAATCATGACCATAAATTTTAGCATGTTCTATAACCAATACGAGGTGCGGGTCTTGTGCTTAGCAGATGAACTTGGATTAGTCTTATCAATTCAAAATTATATAAACTATATAGTTTTAATATTTTTCTGGCAAATAAAACAATGTTATTTTATATCTTAAAAAAAATCAAATCATGATATGTACAAGTAAATCAAGTTAACTAGATTAACCGAGTTAATTTGATTAGTTTTCAATATAATTTAATATATAATTTGATAATAACAGGGTCTATAATGAGAGTTGCATAATTTACCCACTCATTCCAAGTCAAGTCTTGCAACAAATGCTTTGAATTGTGGAGACAGATAGAAAATTGTTAGTTGGTGAAGACAAACAATATCCTACCATATGCAAGTAGGAATATCTAATTTCTCACTTTGCATATGGTGGAGAACACAACTGGTGGGCATAAATCATGACATGATTTATACCCCTTCATTCCCATTTTATATATTAATGTGCTATGTGAAGAGCTGTGGTTGTAAAGAGTAAAAACACAGAGAGAAGACAAGTTGCAGAGAAGAACAGAGAGAGCTTGAGAGAGTAAAGTTGAGTTGAGAGAGTTTTATCTTCTCCTTTTTTGTTTGTATTGTTTTTAAGCTTGATTAATACAAACTAGTAGCTCCGTGAAATAGATAAGTTACCGAACCATATAAATTTTATGTGTATTTGATCACTGGAATCTCCTAACAAAAATATCAAATATCAGTGGATGTTGTGCATAAAAATAAGTTTAAGAGGATATATAAATTATATTTTTATTGTAACTAGGGTATCAAAATAGAGTTTTCAGTAAGACCTGTACAAGCATGTATCGTTTATTGATTAATCAAATAATTTTAAAATTATAGTTGAGACAAAACATAGCTTTAACAATATTAAAAAATGTTTGAAAATGTAATAAATGTTTATTTTTCAAAATATTTTTTGTTTGTAAATATTTTAAAATAATATATGTTTTAAGAAAATTATTTTTTATGAAATTGCATTAAAATGATCAAAAAATATTAAAAATAAATATTTTTTTAAAAAGTAATTTTTGATAAAAATAAATAAATTAAATCCCAATACCATTCACCCCCTTAATCACCCTGCTAGTCAGCCAAACAAACCAACCTTTATAGTCTTCTTTACAGCTATACGAGAAAGAACTGCACTTGTCAAGTTAGTCCCGACTCTCAGTAATTAATTCACCCAACGGCTAGGGACTGGGTTTTGTCATTAAATTTGGATCCCGAGGAGGCACTGGCCAAAACTTCTCTCCATACAAGCCAAAACCACGCCTCCCGTCGATGAAGACGTAGGGCCACTGTCACTGCCAGGAAGAAATAATTCTCTTAAATTCGTCGAAAGAATTGCCTAGACATCAAGCTATGCAATGATGACATTTCTCCTGTGGTCCGGCTAGTGTTTTTATATACGGGTAGACAACGAAATTTAAAAGCTGGTAATTTGGGAGGTTGCTGGGTCACTATACATTCACTGATTTCTCTCCTTCTTTTTACCCCGAGTGATAACTTTGGATTACCTTGGCGAATGATCAGCATTAAGCCCACCATCCATAACTTTTGATGGATTAGAGGTTAAATATACATTGGAATTAAAAGATTGAAATATCAATTGCCATGTTATGAATTAATTCATAAATATATTTTTTACTTTGTCATCCATAACCTGAATTCAAAAAATTAATAAAATCTTGAATATATATAGCAAATCAATCCACGCAACACCCAATCATATAGTTAAATAACATGGTTTAAGGGTTGGATTGTGAACTGGACAGTTCAGCTCGTAAGTTAAGATATTAATATGAATTTATTTATTTATTAATGAAAAGACATCATATTGAACAACTTTTTTCAAGAAAATTGGACGACATTGATTTATGTAATTTTTTAAAAATAAATTAATTAGATTTTGATCATATTATCTAAGTTGAGAATTGATCCACCGAGTCACCTGAGTTAAACCATGACAATTTTTCGAGACAATTGAAATAAATAATTGTTGTGATATCGCGGTCGCACAAATTAATTACCCTAACTTAAAACACAACACACAGAATAGTATAAAGCAAGCAAAGGATCGATCCCATAATGAAGATTTAGTTCAGATTTTTATACTATACGTTATGCAATTGGGGAGGTTTTGATTTGTGATGATCTAAACTATAAAAGAAATTACACTAGCAAACAAAATCAATTGAAATCGAGATTTATCAAGAAAAAAAACCTTGGTCGCAAGTATACATCCCCAACGAAAATTAGAACCGATCCTTGAAACGAAACTTCAATTTATATTCTGAATTTTTATTTTTTCTTAATATTGGTTAATTAACGAAGCCGCCGTATAATTAACCCTAACCAACAAACAATCACAATGTCCGCATTAATGATCTAGTTCAATGGCAGCCCTAAAAACTAAATAAATTGATTGATCTCTTGACAACCAGGTTGTCCGCAGTTTGTGTCCCTTTGTGCAAGTGTTCTCCCTAAGTTTAATAACGTAGTTCCGCCACAATTATTAAGCTTAGTTGCTTCACAAGTTCATATATCACAACTCCGGTTTTGATATCAAACTTAGCAATAAATTGTTCATAATAATAACTTAGAGTCCGCTCTAGCAATTACCAACAACAATAATAAAAAATATGCATGGGAAAACAATTATACTCATTCATAATATAAACTGAAAATAAAATGAAGAATAAATCTCATGATTATTAAAATCTGAAGGTTTGTTGTGTCATTGCAACCAAGAAAACGAGCTTAGCTTTGCATGTCTATGTAGCAATTATCTATAAAGATAGAAGAAAACATTATTTATGGTTTGTAGAGAGGAGAGTTTGTGTTTCTTCACTTTTGGTTGCTGCCCCATTTTCTTCCCTCTTTCTCATCTCTCTTTCCTTTTATAGGCTAAGAAACCTTAGTCCCTGTTTTACAAGATAGCCCCCCTTTAAGTTGACAATTTACATTTAAGTATTTCAATAACTATTTTTCTAAAAAAGAGAAATAACATTGCATTAAATCTTCAAGATTTGATTTAGAGGAGCTAAATTGCTGAAATAAAAACTTGGATATCGGTTTAGAAGCTTCGAAACGTAATTTGAACTCGTTTCTTCACGAAACCTGTTTGTTGGTGGAATTCAGTTGTCATCTTTAAAAAATCATATCCTCCTCATATGACATCATTTTTGGTTGAAAATTGGATTGTTGATACCTATTTAAGTCAGGAGTCCAAAAAAATTGAATTTGCATCAATTGGACTTCTGAAGCTCTAGATATTAAATTTTAAATGGGCAAAGATCAACATTAACAGACTGCGAGATTTGACTTTAAAGGATGTAATTTTCATGATCTTTCTCTTTTTATTTTTCTTGCATTAAATTTTCAGAAAGGTATAGATGCTAGCTTTTTAGTGCCACTAGAATCACTTTATTTTGACCTCTAGAACTCGCGTTTTGTATAAAACATCGATTGAATGTCAAATCTGCTAATTACCTCAAATTTACTTTTTTTTTTTGCATTTTCCATTCAAAAGTGTCTTCAAACATAAAATAAAGAATATCAATGCATTTTATATATATAACATGAGTAAAATACTAGTTAAATATATGTGAAACTATTGAATAATATGGTTACATCAATAACCTGGCTAAGGCTTTAGGTTAATGAGTCAACCAACCAAATTAGATTAGATAAATATATCCAGTCGAGTTAACAACCAACTCATTTTTTTTTCTATCAAAATTTTAACGGAATAATTGTCTAAACAAGTTATATTTTATATATATTATATAAATCATACCTCAATCAAGTTTTTTATTGAATAATTATTCAAACAAGTTATTTTTTTATAAGATATCAAGTTTTTCATTGAATAACTATTCAAACAAGTTATTTTTTATAGGATGTAAAGTCACTAGAGTACAGTTGTATGGTTGTACCATAATTTTCTAAATTTTTATTTTTTAAATTCAAACTAAATTTTTTTTGTTATTTTAATGTGTTAATATAAAAAAATATAAAATTTTTTATTTAAATATATTTTTAAAAATACTTTAAAAACCATATAAAATAAACACGACCATAACAAATTATTCACATGACCGGTGCATTAAAAAAATTTCCTGTACTCTCTTCTTAAATAACAATCTAACTCCTTGGAACTGGCCATCGCTCGTATTCACTCGGTCAATTACCAATTAGACAGAACGTCTCTGTCATGGCTATCCCCACATCCACCACGACGTCGTTATCAAAAGAACAATAAAAAATATTTAATCTATTAAAATACTAAAATATCTTGCGACGCGTTAAAGGTTTCTCTATCTCAAAGCAAAGAAATGGACGTGGTACGATCTCTTTGGCTACTTTTAGAGGATGCACGTCAAGAAACTGCTACCTTCCACTTTACCTTCCAACAGCCACAAGATAAGCTCAACTCCTCGCCTCCCACCCCACCCCTCTCCTCTGTAGATTCACAAGAAAAGCTATTGTATTGTACTTCTGTCATGGCGCTATCCGATGCGGTGATAGGGAATTTAACGACGATCTACGTGGCGGTGATAGCTGGAATTAAGGTGTATGTGCTGGTCTGTGGAAGGAGCTTCAGCGGTGGATTCGTGCTGATTCTGTCTACTATCGTAGTGGGTTTGATATTGACTGGGACGCTGGCGTGGGATATTTCTCGTAAGGCCACGTATGCGATTTCACGGGATCATGTCAATGTTCATGAGATGTGCAAAGGTGGTATTTGCTGGCACGGCGTGGCTGTCCGGTCCCCGGCTTCTCAGGTCCGGTTTAGACTTCCTCAGCATTAGCAATTAGTATCAAGCAATACGGGTTTTCTGTAAAAAAAGACAGATTTTGAGAGATAGCGCCATAACAAAAGTACGAAAAGAAGAATGAGAATAAAGAAAAGGGATTAAAAATGCCAGGCAGAGAAGTCTCTTTCTTGGTTTTTGGAGGTTTTGCCGTGGAGTACGAGCCTTTTTTCCATGAAAGAGTGACTCACGAGGTGTTTGTTTGTTTGCCAGAGTGGGAGGAGATACAATAATGTGCATAGATAAGTTAAAAGAGTGACGAGTATTTTATTTTTGAGTATAAATAAAAATGTCTCATAAGTCGTACATTTTGTTTTCTTGTAACTGTTTCAAGCTTTGCCACGTCAACTTATTTTTTAGCCGTTGCATTTGCTGAAATGCCTGGCTTGGAGGTCGATACTTGACACTGGCAGCAGCAAAAACAAGGGAACTGTTCAGCTGGAAAAAAAAGTTCGGAGTGAATTCCAGGGCCAGTGGCTTGGTTGGGTTTCTTTGCATCTCTATTTTGGCGAAGTTTTGCTTTCTCTCCAGTGGCTATTGTTGTAGCTGGTGTGTGTCACATGGTGTTTTTTAAAAAGAATAATGATTTTTTTTTTCACATTTGCCAATTTAAAATTAAAAAAACACTAAAAAATATTAATTTAATAATTTTTAATTAAAAAAAATAAAATTAACTACCAAAACTAACACCATCTTAATAGACTATTATCATTATATACATTTAATGTGGTTTTAAATATTTTCACCTTGAATTATATCTTAGTTTTAATGGCATCTATTAACATCTCTATTCTGCTTTCAATACCATGCAACGTCTTTCATTAGCCCTCTTAATTGGTAGCCGAAAAAACGTTTTCCATTAACTTCTGGTTTATCCTCTTCTTTTTATTATGGGTGGTATGCATGTCGACCTGGATTAATATGTTTAGCAGGTTATATCTAAAATAATGTTTTTTAAGGTTTTAAAAAAATCAAATCAAATCTCATTCATATTCTAACCAAATTGAGCGGGTCGGATTAAATTATCATGTTGATTAGGTCAACTTCAACCTAGTTTAATATAAAACCTAACTCCTATTAGTTTTCAGGTCCATAAATTAGCAGATTAACTTGCTAGGTTAAACTAAATTTAATAACACTTTTTTTTACTACTAGCAAACTAAAAAAGAAATAAGTATTTTCCTGAAAAAAAAACAATTTTTTCCAAAAAAAACAGGTGACGACCTGGGTTTGAACTTCGAATCCTGCTGTTATCATCTAAAAAATTTGAAAGGGATATCATTGAAGATCAATAAGCACAGCACGAATCCTTGATAGTAAAAATAACCAGTCCGAAATATGGGTCCACTGGAGAAGCCCATTACACCGGGCCCTATAGCCCAAGAAAATCCTAAGGAACCCTTGATTGTCGATAGTAAAAATAACAATGTTTAACCCATTTCAAAACGTCCAGTATCTTTTAATTGGGCCTCAATTGAGTGTACGAGAAGGAGAAACGACACCGTCTGAAGAAAGGCAGGAAAATGCCTCTTCCTGCCAAAACCCTTAACAAACAGCACAAAACCCTTTTCTGTAAACGCAACCACCACAAACTTCCCTGCCTCTTCACAGTCACATCAATGGCTCCAAGCTTCGTATTTGAGCCTCCTAGCGACGAAGAAGTTGAATTATCAGAAGTAGAAGAACTAGAAGACGAGGAAGAAGAAGCGGAAGGAGAAGGAGAAGAAGAGAAACCATCAAAACGGCGGCAGAAGCAGTCGCCTTGGGACTTTGCTTCCTACTCCGAATCCGTCGCCGAAGAACACGCTCGTCGAAGCACAACTTCCATCGATGACAAAATCTCAAGAGCTCGCCAACAACACTCCACTCCTTTAACTGAACACGCCGACGATGCTAGTTCCTCGGATTCCGAACCTGACAAACAAGTAACTAACTAACTAACTAACTAACTTCTTGCATTTATTATGGAATTTATAGGTTTCATGTAATTTATTTTATTTAATTTTTCTAGGAAGAGTATAAGGGGGAAGATGACGACGGTGATGAGGATACTAATGTAGAGGAAAGGAAGTCATTTTTTGCGCCGTCAGAAGGAACTTCTTTCCATGCCAATTCGTTTATGGAGCTTAATCTATCTCGGCCACTTCTTCGAGCTTGCGAGGCTTTAGGCTATACTAAGCCTACTCCAATTCAGGTTTCCAATTTCACCCCAATTTTTACTGTTATACATTTACTTACATTGTGGTTTAGGTTATTGAATTTTAGGGATTGTTTGTAGGCGGCTTGTGTACCGTTGGCCCTCACCGGGCGTGATATTTGCGGGAGTGCTATTACTGGTTCAGGGAAGGTATGAGCTTTTGTTAATAACTTGAAAAATTGGTGCATTTTGTGTTTAGTGAAATAATGAGTTGCTCGAATAGAAATGCGAGGATTAATTCTGGATGATTTTATTTTACAGACAGCAGCTTTTGCCTTACCTACTTTGGAGAGATTACTGTTTCGTCCAAAACGTATTCTAGCAATAAGAGTCCTTATTCTAACTCCTACAAGAGAATTGGCGGTTCAGTGAGTGCTTGTGGGCTAATCTTTTTAATTAAAGGCATGTGTATCTCATTTTTAAATATTTGATCGAAATTGATTCTGAACTTGGTGCATGTGTTGCAGGGTTCACAGTATGATTGAGAAAATTGCGCAATTTACGGATATAAGATGTTGCTTGGTTGTTGGAGGGCTTTCTACGAAGGTATTTATCTTTTCAATTCACTCAACTGCGTAAAAACACGCACATTTGGTTTTTGGTGGAATAAAACCAGTGTTTTTTAACTTGTTGCTTTTGATAACACCTATTATTTGATTGGACACGGTTGGAAGTGTACAATTAATTTGATATCATATACTTGCAAAATGGGAATCCCTTGTTCTTCTTTGATCAACAAGTCTGAAGTGATGTAATTGTTGTTTAGGTGCAAGAAGCTGCCTTGAGATCAGTGCCAGATATTGTTGTAGCTACTCCAGGGCGCATGATAGATCATTTACGCAATTCTATGTCAGTTGATTTGGATGATCTAGCAGTTTTAATCCTTGATGAGGCAGACCGACTTCTGGAGCTTGGATTTAATGCTGAAATTCACGAGCTGGTACCTTTGACCTCTTCTTGTTTTATTACATAAGATCTATGGTGGCTTTTTTGTCATTGTTAATAGTTTTGCTTGTAAGTTTAATTGTCAAGAGTCACAGTTGATCTAGCAAAACATTGCTCCAGTAATTAACAGCATCCATATCTCCTACAGTTAACAAATTGTGCTAACTGAAATTTACGAATACATCAAAATTGTGCAAACTGAAATTTAGGAATACATTTCTTTAGGTCTCACTGAGTTGGGCACATGTAGAACAAAAAAGCCATTAGTTGCTTCTGCATCTCAGTAATCAATTTTGTTGTTGTAAGTTGTATGTAGTTTCAATTGAAGGTCTAATTGCTGCTTTTAGTCTTTTATAATCAGTTACTGGTTTATTGGCAGGTTCGACTTTGTCCCAAAAGGAGGCAGACCATGCTATTTTCAGCTACTATGACTGAAGAAGTTGATGAGCTTATAAAGCTTTCTCTAACCAAACCACTGCGTCTCTCTGCTGATCCATCTGCAAAACGACCAGCAGCTTTGACTGAGGAGTGAGTCATTCTGACCCTGCTTTTTTTATTTCTTTTTTCGTTTATATTGACTACAATGTGTTAGCCATCTGTAACTCAGATGCGTATTGGCAAGGGTGTATGTTTGACTGAAGTTATTCTGGGAAAATGGCCTTCAACTTATTTTTGGATATACCCTCTGTTAATTTGATTTAACTAACCAAGAAGTATGGTTCTCATCCACAGGGTGCTTAGACTACGCAGGATGCGTGAGGTCAACCAGGAGGCAGTCCTTCTTGCATTGTGCTCAAAAACCTTTACATCCAAAGCGATCATCTTCAGGTTGCTATTACATTATATTGTCATTTTCTTCATGAAACTCTGTTTTCTGAATGAGTTTTTTTTTTTTTTTTAATAGCTTATCTAAATGCCAATAATTATCATGTGATGAATCTAGATGTGTGGTCTCGCTGACGCGCGTATGGAAATGTTGAAGTAACAGCAATTTGGATTTGTTTTATTGTTGTAACCACCAACAGATTATCAAAATTCCACAATAGAGCAAATGAAAATAAACAAACACCTGTTTCTAACTGGGTCTTTGACATGGGGACCATGGAAAAAGTTGATACTGTTTGACTGGCAACTTTAGCTTTCCACAGATCAAGCATGTCCTCCCTGTATTTAGACTTGTCAGTTACATGAATTTAATGATCAATTTCAATTTCATTTGGTAGTGGAACCAAGCAAGCTGCACATAGGTTGAAGATTTTGTTTGGATTAGCGGGTTTTAAAGCTGCCGAGCTTCATGGAAATCTTACACAGGCCCAGCGTCTTGATGTGAGTTGCTTAATTTGAAAAGTTGTGTTTTGCTTGTTTTGGGTCTTCGCAGTCGCCTGAATATTGTTCCCTGTTGTGCGACCTAAATGTTAGAACTATGGGGATAGCATAGTGCTTGGCTTGGTATTTTTAGATCTTCAGTTGCCTCCCGGACTTATTCATGATTACATGCTGTAGGCTTTGGAACTTTTCAGGAAGCAGGAAGTCGACTTTTTGATTGCAACGGATGTAGCTGCTCGAGTGAGTGGAAACATGAGACTTAAAACATTCCTTTTCATATTGCTTTATTATATCAATATCACCCTCTTCTAGTTTTATTTTGTTGATTTAAGATTTTTTTTTTTTTTGTACTGGGGTGTTCAAGAATTGGAAAGTTTTGAATAATTTACAAATATTTCTTTCATTGGAACTTGGGAGAATTCAGCCTTTATGTCAACATCTGGCTCTTTTGCTCACCTCTTTGTTTTTCCTCTTCTTTTTATTTGCTATAGATTTCGAGGTTGGATGATATAATGTGTACCTTTTTACCTTTTTCTTGCCTTTTTTAGGGACTTGATATTATTGGTGTTCAGACAGTTATCAACTATGCATGTCCCCGTGACCTTACTAGGTAAATACTGAACTATTTTCTGATGTTGCTTGATTATGACAGGCCTGTTCTTTTTCTGAATATTTGTTCGTCATCTGACATTTGAATGCTGTTTTTGGGTTGTTGAATGAGCACAGTGCATTGTGGTATCACCTCTATCTTTGTTTCTCTGTGCAGTTACATTCATAGAGTGGGTCGTACTGCGAGAGCTGGTAGAGAAGGATATGCAGTTACATTTGTGACAGATAATGATCGATCCCTTTTGAAAGCCATTGTGAGCCATGTTCTTCCTTTCATCTTCTAAGACTGGTTTAACTTTTCTGGCTAATTTTACCCCATGAGATAAACAGTCTACATCCGCCACTTGTCCTGGATATTGTTAATCTTGAACCATTAATTTGGCATAGTAATTCTTTTTTTGGCTATTCCATTCACTCAAGCAATATTGATATTACTTCTCTTAGTGTATGAAAGGCGTTTTGTATTGGCTTTGTAGGAGAAACCATGTACATTTTTGGCACCAAATACCTAAGAAGAGAATGTTTTCATACCCATGGAGATGTCAAATTACACTTTCATACACTGGCTTTCTAGGTTTTCCTGGGTCCTAAAATTTAAATTAGCCTTTTAGCTGTCACAATAATTTGGGCGAGAGATTGTGTGGAATATGACTCACCCAGAGGCCATGTTGTTCGTGCTGTTCATTTAACAGGCAAAGAGAGCTGGTTCAAAGTTGAGGAGCCGTATTGTTGCAGAGCAATCAATTATTAAGTGGTCTCAGATAATTGAGAACATGGAAAATCAAGTGGCTGATGTTCTTCAACAAGAGAGGTCTTGATGGGATTATGTTCTCGTGGTTCTTTTAAATAAAAATATTCTTATTTTACGCTGAAGTTTTTGATGTTCAATTACTGCAGGGAAGAGAGAGCAATAAGAAAAGCTGAAATGGAAGCAACCAAGGTATTTAACCCTTCTCCAATTAGACTTCTTGTCTGTTGATCTTGTCAGAGATATAATGTACTTCATAGTCCATAGTTATAACTTGAGTACTAGTCTTCTATTTTTGATTTTGTATTTCTTTTTTTTTGGCCATCACATTGTGTTGAAAGTCTTTACTATTGGTGTAAAAGTATTTTGTGACTTTGGAAACTGTTACCCTGAGAAAGCACTAAATTAAGTTCATACACTTCTATGATTCTTGCAGGCAGAAAATATGATCGCACACAAGGATGAAATCTTTTCACGTCCCAAAAGGACCTGGTTTGTAACAGAGAGAGAGAAAATGCTCGCGGCAAAAGCAGCAAAGGTGTTTTATATACTATCATGGTTGTTTATGTTATATGCCTTGTATGTTCAAAACAAAACTGTCCCAGATGTTCATAAGTTGGAATTTGAATTTATTTTTCTGGCCATTGAGATCTGCCAGTACCATAGCCACTCAGAAGAAGACACAAACCTTTATCTGCTGTCATATGGCAAGGCTGGATAATGCACTTAGTATATTTTCTTGATCTCCTTTTATACTTTTATCCTCTATGGGGACGGGAATCATGTGAAGATGGTTTTTTATGTTAGAGGAGGCATGCCTCCTAAGCAATAATGCTATTCTTCTTTATAAATGGAATACACATAACCATAGCTATTTCCTCCTGTGTTAAGTGATTTACTTCTTTCAGTTTCACTCTCAGCACTTCATATGAAGCAATCTTAGTATGAGGTTAGTTTCTCCTATTAATCAAATGGTGTCTTCAATTGCATGCAGCAGTCATCAGTTGAAAAAGAAAAAGGTTCTGGAAATGAGGTGATGAGTGCCCAACAAGCTGAAGACCTTAAAATGAAGGAAAAGAGGAAGCGAGAGCGTGAGGTGATTTTTGTTCTCCTCTCGTCTTGTTTCTTTTTTTTTTGAAATTTAATGCTATTATTTTCTGATTCAAAAAAAATATTCTCACAAACATAACAAATTTCTGCTGAACAGAAAAATTTACCCCGTAAAAAGCGTCGAAAATTACAAGCAGCCAGAGAGATGCTAGATGATGAAGATTTGACAGAGAAACCAGAAGTGCGTGTCCCCTCATTTTCTGTGAGCAAATATCATGCATGTATATAATCTTGTTCTGTTGTCTATGGCACTAGATATTTTGAATGGCTAATATCGAACCATAAGGTAGATATGTGCAAAGATGTTTCTGTAGTAGGATTTTGAGGTGGCAATTTGTATGTCAATTTGTCAGTGCTTTTCAGGTTTTCATAAGATCATTAAACCAGGCCAACGAATTTCAATGCCAACATTTTATTACTTGCAAAAGTTTCTTTTATGCTCCTTGCAAAGTGAAATGTGTTGCTTTATATCATACTGCAGGGCGGTGGAAAAAATAAGAAAGAAAAGACTGGACTATCACTGGTCGATCTGGGTTACCGGCGGGCAAAAGCAGCGAAGGCTGTGAAGAAGGCAATGGATGCGGGCAAGATTGTGCAGAAGAAGGCTAGTAAGAAATCAAAGCAGCCTCCTGAAAGAACTCAATCAAGGACAGAAGAAATGCAGGAGTTATTCCAGAGCGATATGAGTGAGAAAAAGCAGAAGAGAAGAAGTAGCGGAACAGTAAACAGGAAGTCCAAGAATTCATTCAAAAGCAAATCAAGGTATAAATCAGCTTAATATTTCTTCTTTTCTTGGCTTTTATGTTCCTAGATCTCCTACATACTGTCTTGTAGCATAGAATCAAAGCTACAGGAGACATATCTCAATCAACGCAGGCTAGATAAATAGGTTGTCTCGGTTAAGCCGTAGCATAATATGTCTTGCACTGTAGGGCGACTCACGAGTAGTTTACCACATAACACAGGTCTCTAATATTTGCACAAGCATTATGTGTGCTACCTGCATTGTCATATAATGCATTATTACTGCAGCTTTAATCTCAGTGATAGATTTCTGATTTGCCACTTCCCGATGCCAGCAAAGATACTTGCATTGATGAAATTCTCAAAAAGTGAACTTTAGACGTTACGGATTGCTTTGAAGAGGACATTCCAGACTAATATTTTCAGACTTTTTACCTACAAGTATCAAAATAATATTCTTTTTTGATCATTCAAAGTACTGGAACTCAATACTCATCGATACCCATTTTCTTTTTTCAGGTATAAGCGCAAGTAGCACCATCAAGTAGGCCATCAAATTATGTGGTCATTTACCTCTATATTATGAAGGTTCTGTCCTTTAGCTGCCGGTTTTAGTGGAAGAGAGGCAGGCAGGCAGGCAGTAACCGATGATGGTGCGTATGTGAAAGCATCCTTGCAAAGGACTTGATCATCATCTCCCCCGATGTTTTAAATTTCCTTCCTGTATTTTTTTCCTGTATAATTACTATGAGGTATCGAGACCTAATAACAAATGTTTTCCGGGGTCGCAATTTTCTGGTATTTGGCCCACAAAGTTTTGATCTATTATGCTGCCTTGTGGTATCGATTGGTCTCTGGGCCTAACTTCTCCTCCTGATTTGCGTTTGGCTTCTTGATTATCATCTTTGATACAATGCAACTCAACTTACCTTATGATACAGGAAATGCTTGCTAAAAAGAAATACTACTTGCGAGCAGCCAGTTAATAAGGTTTCTTGTCAGTATTACCTGCTCTTCTATTTGAATTTTAAATGGGTTTTCGTGGGATCAGGAATTACAAGGTCTCTCGGCCACGGTCCACAACTAGTTCTGACATGGGCGAAACTCGCTTCCCAATACCTTAATTGTTTTTAGAAAAAAAATTACTTTTTTGATTAAAACATTGTTTTGATTTTTTTTCTTCACAAAAAAAAAAAAG
Organism: Populus tomentosa; assembly: GCA_018804465.1. Lineage (NCBI taxonomy): Eukaryota > Viridiplantae > Streptophyta > Magnoliopsida > Malpighiales > Salicaceae > Populus > Populus tomentosa. The sequence continues at coordinate 19,320,126 of CM031977.1, forward strand.
AAGAAAAAAACGATTTTTTAGTTCATCTTTCTGAACCGTGACATATACCGACCCCTAAGAACTAAACCTTTTACGTGACTCGAGTCTTTTAACTTTTTGTGGTCTCGAGGGTTTTCTGTTTTTGAGCTCATAATATTACGTTGCTTGGCTTTGATTAATCAACGGAAGCTGCTAGTTTTGTTGCTCACAATCCGTTTGGAGCTTTCAGAGATCTTCATAAAGAGATTTATGTAATTCACCAATCTGGGCCTCAGGTGCACGCTGCACGCACCATTCTGCAATAGAAAATCAGCAAAGAATTCACGTACACTTTGCTCCTGTTCGTCAAAACAGGGAATAGTAAACTACTGAAATTAAATATACGCCCTTCTATACAAGAGAATTTGAAAATATATATAAAAAAAAGAGGAAAATGAAACTTCAAAAAATGAAGCTAAAGACAATTAGTTCCTTTAAATTTCTGTGCTATGTGACGAAGATAAATTACATCTACATGTACCAAAGTTTCTATGATTGCAATTGCCTTCTATAAAACACAGAAAAGAGAAGTAAGAAACTAAACCAAAATGAAGAACAAATAAAAACCCTAATCTTCTTTTTTTCTCCTCCAGCTATTAATCTCATGAATCATTTTACATTCACAATGCCCCCGGTTTTATTCTGCTTCCCACACTTAGGCCAATCAGCTTACGATGCTGGATTATCGTTTGCAATCCAAGTATAAACCGACTTGATCAGACTTATCAACTGATTCCAGGAGTCGGCACGCTGACAATGAGGAAGTTTCTAGAGGTTGAGGATGCTTATGTTGTAAAGATCAAGCGGGTTCCCACCCACTATCTGGTTCCTTCCTTTTCCCACCCACCCCAGAGCTAGAAGAAGGCTGTGAGCTGCCTTGGCCAGGCATGAGTAGCTGCCGCAAACCACCTATGCTTCCCCCTTCCATTGTAAAACCAGAATTTAAGTCAAAGCTAGGCCTTGAGGGCCCAGCACCATTTAAACCTAGGGGTGCTCCGCTCATGCTCATGATGAATGGTTGCTGGGAGTAAGGAGGGACAGCTGGTGTTGAACCCATTATTTGAGGCATGACAGGGGCTCCTCTTGAATCCACCATATAAGGGATTGAGCCAGTAGGACCATACATGGCCGAAGAGATGGGCATGGCGGGTGCCGTTGCCAGTGCATTGAACCCAAAAACAGGAGAGTGCGTGTATGACACAGAGGGGACAATACCCAAAACAGCTCCCATTCTTGTAAGATTAGCATCCATTGCATGTTCCAGAGGCTTGCCATTTGGCATGGATGGAGTCTGAGGAATAAAACCCTTTCTGTCGACTTCCATTCTACTCCCCACTTCTACTCTAGTACCCATGATAGAAATAACAGGATCACCTGGTTTAGGTCCTCCATAAGTACTTGCAGTTTGGGAAGTCTTGCTATGATAGAGACCTTGATCCAAAGAGTCGTTCTGAAAGAAAGGACTGTCATTCAAATCAAAGTTCCTCATTGAAGGCTGCCTTGAAGATGATGACAAAGCAGGAGACGGACTGCGATGGCCATTCCACTGGTAAAAGAGCCGTCCCTCCAATCTCAAATCTGTCGGTGTAGCATCACCATCATCACTGGTACGATTTAAATCCAGGTTGGGTCTCTCTGGTCTTCTTGAACCCACTTCCAAAGAAGATTCCTCGGAATGGAAGCCTGATGAGACTGGCATTTGTCTTGACAAAATCAAATCCATGACCTTCTCCTCTCCACCCCCAGCCACATTGAGATCAATATCAAGGCAAACCTGCCTTCGTTTTGAACTGTTGCTGCTACCCCCAGTCTCAAGTGTCTTGTCCCCATCAGAAGTCTTGCGTGGGGAAGCTGGACGAAAAGCACTAGTAGCTGCAGAACCTCTCCATCCACATCCATGAGTCCCCTCAAACCGCAAAGGAGCTACAGGTGATCCAGATGCTGCTGCAGGTCTTGAAGCTGAAACAACAGAAATTGGGGCGGAGATGGTATTCACAGGACGATCCATGTCTTCAGAACAGACTTCTTCATTCAGATCAAAATCACAAAGGCCTTTCTCTGCGTTAACTTCTGGTTCTTGGGCCACTTCAGTAACCTGAGAGGACTCCAGGTCATGCATGCCATTCTCTGCTTCATTTTTCAGATTATTTGAATCAATCATGCGCTCCTCTTGTTCAGCATGTGTCTCAAAAGGCTGATTTTGTCTGGTTGGCACATTTTCCGGAGGGATCTCAGTGGATAGGTCCTGTTTTGCATTTATGGAGTCTGGGCTACCTGGCTGCTTAATACCACTTTCCATGATTTTCTCCGAAGATAAGCTGCAGGATTGTTCTCTGAAATCTACAACTTCTCTCTCCACTTCTTGAGCAACTTGTCGAGCAACTTCAAGAGCATCAACCATGCCATACTCAAGCTCAATATTAGATCTTCTTCTGTCAATCAAATCTGGACTACGTTTATCTGTGTTTGGTTTCGAGAAATCAGAATTATCCTCAGCTCCATCACTGCCATGTTCTCTATCATCATCACTGGCAACATCTTCCATCCGTGAAAAGAGACCCCCTAAATTGTCAAGTTTTTCCAACACACTCTTGTTGCCAGACGAGTGTTGTGAATGGTCAGGAGAAAATTCACCATCTTTGGCAGTAGAATTAAACATCGGTGTTTGACATTGATTTCTATTCTCCACTTCATCTGTCCCAACCTTTGATGTAGATAAAGGTGCTGCCACATCACCAGATGCACTTGTACGGCAATTATCCTCTTTGGTGTCAATATTATTTTGCAAAGCGGATCCTGTCACAATTTCCTGAGCATTTCCAGCAACATTACTCAAGTAAATAACTGCAGCTTCCACGTTACTAGAGGCAGCTGATTTATCAGTAAGCATCTTTGGAGCTTCCAGGTCTGGTTCAGCTGTGTGTCCCTTTGGAACTGCTAAACTATGTGTCTCAGTAGAAGCAGCCCCTTCTACAGTACTACTCACTTGGGATTTTTCTTTGAATGGTGGGCTTTCCTGATCAGAAGTTGACACAACAGGGGGGGAATGGGGATCTAATGATCTATCCACAGAGGCGGTGAGAGGATCTTTTGTTCTATTCTCCAAATTTCTATGGTCTAAATTTTGATGATCACAATCATTTGTTTGAATTTGTACATCCTGGGTGCTTTCTGCTGGAAGACTATTTGAGCTTCTTGATTGCAAACTTTCATCCCCGGTTTGTTCTGCAGCATTGTTTTCTACATCAGCCCTTCTGTTTGAAAGGGGAACATCATGAACAACACATTCAGTTTTGCCAGTGCTACTCTCTTTCATTCCGACATTATCAAATGCCCCAACACTCTGAACATCATGGTGAATTGCATCACTAACCTCACCAGGCTTCCAGCTATTGAACAGTGCCCTTGCCCTATCCTGAATCCGAGAACTATTGTGGTCAAGTAAATTATTGACAGTGTCCCAGACCCCTGAAGTAATAGACCTCTCCTTGTCTATTTGCAGCCTTTCCAGCGCTCTTAACAAAGCAGTAATTGACTCTTCTACAGAGCCTTCGCCTGTTTCATTACTGAACTTCTGAGCGAGCTTTAACCATCTATCAAAAAACAACAGCCCATCTAAGTTAATAAAAAGATCAAGACAATCTTTATTCTCTGTGGCAGCAACTGTGCTTGCAACAGCAGCCCATTGCCTGGTTGCATCTCCAATGTTTTTCACAACAGTAAATTTCTCCTTCTTCATTACAGCAACCAACTCATGGACTCGTGATGGGGCTGTGAGCCCATCCTTCATCTCAGTCAGTGTAAAGAAATCTTCAAGAGTCATACTGAATTACATGCACCTCCAAGCATTGAAGAAGTCCTTGTGGCATAATAATCTGCTCTTTTCCATCAAGAGCCACGGTGGCTTTTAGAACTTTTTGCAGGATACCCTGCAAAAGGAACGAAATAGAATTCCTAAGCAGATAGTTCGAGACAGTATAGATTAGCTGACAAACACTTATTATACTTCACATTAGAACTCATTAAAAAACATGTACACAGAAACTAAACGAAGACTAACTAAAACCACATAAACACATGACATGGGATAAATCACTCATTACAGAACATCCAGTGTAAGTAGAAACCAGAAAAAATATATAATATAAATTAGAGAACATCCAGAGAATGTGTCAAGGATAATTCGCCCTTGGTTCAAAATACTCTTATTCATAGAGAATGGAAGCAGGGATGTAAAATAAACAGTAAATGGTTACCCACTGAGAACAACAATACAAAAAGGGAAAGTTAATTGGCCTTCCATGTTGAGTATAAATTCCCTTATCAAATTTAGCAAACACTTGCCTCCTCCTCTAACACAGGTTATACGGTGCACTAGAACATGCGGATGGTAGATTGCATGGAATCTGACAAGTTTTAGACTAGTAATCATGGGACAAATAATGGCAAATGCATGACAAATCATATAATTAGTTTGAATTTGGAACCTCAAACTGATAGATATTGTTTGTGCAGGGAGGAATAAAACAGTTGACCATTTTTAATACAGAATTTGGTACGGCTGGGTCACTCACCACTCCCAAATAAGTATTTTGTTAGTGTTCCAACACTAGGAGACTTACACCAGAGCACCAGAACATTAAGCAGAAAATGCATAGCAGTTGTAAAGGTAAGGCACCATTATCTTCTTTCTTGCACTGTTTTTACTTTGAGAAACACATTCATCGAATAAACATTTTCTAAGATTCAAACATACAGGTAAAACACCAATGAACTACACAAAATCGATCAACTCATCATTGCTTTATGAAAAGCACGCATGGTTACTTTCATATGTCCTTGGCACAGGCCAGCCTTTTTCAAAAGCCTAACCAGGAAAGAGAATTCAATGCATGACATGCATAGCATACTTTACGTTATGCTTGGCATATGTTACCACAACTAGTATGTGGTATGCATGTATTTCATGAAGCATAACAGAAACACAATTTTATGGCCAGCACCGCTGTACGGCAATTCACTTCATGTGCACAGATCAGATAGTGAATCATGTTCAGCAGATACTGGAGTCCCTTCACCAACACTTGCAAAGAGAACACACTAACAGCATTTCCAATAAAAACACAAGTGATAGAACTGATCACGTAAACCTACTGATGTAGAAAACATAAAATAATCAGTATATGAACTTTATGACAAGCAACAACAACAGGAAAACAATGGCAAACCCTAAAACCAATAGTAATATTATCTAAAGATCAAGGCTTTTGTAAAGCATCCACCAATTACACACCATTTCAAAACCGATAGACTCATAATCAGAGAAAGGAACGGTAAAGTGAAAACCCACTAATTGAATACGAAAAAAAAAGCAAATTTCAAAGACAATCAGCTCGAAACAATAGAAAAGAACTTACTTTTCCATCAATTTCAGCTATGACATTCCAAAAACCCAGTAACAGCAATGAGAGAAGATCAAACCCTAGAATTCAAAATACCAAAAATGGAAGAAATCAAAAGAAAACCCTAGGTCTCTTTTATTGCTTAATATTAAAAGATATGGAGTAAACTTGAGGTTTTGTGAACTAAATTAAGATTATCCTGATTAATGCTAATCGATATGTAATTAAATAACAATGACTCTCATAAATGGAAATGGATTAACAACAAAAGAAAAACAATTAAATTTTCAAAAATAGATTAAAAAAGAGTTTTTACCTTGATGATAAATTAATACAAGGAGAAAATGAAATTAAAACCCTAGCTGGTGAGTGACACAGCTCCAAGACTCAAACTTTTTGGTGTGTTTCTCTCACTAAAAAATTATCTCTCTTTTAACTTTCTCTCTCCCTAAAACGGAAGTGTTTTGTCTTTATTTTCTAAGGTTTCTAACATAAATAAAACCCTCGCCTTGCTGTTCTCTTTGAGGTTACCACTGAGAGAGAGGAGAGAGGAGAGAGGACAGGGCAGAAGAGTCATGTTGTTCTTCGAGTTTGTGTTTTTTCTTTTTAATTTTGAAAAATATTTAATTTAATTTTCTGGTTGGTTTTAGCTCGAAGTTGGGTAAATGCACGTGCGATGCGTGCGATGGAACCGTATGTCTTCGAGCCGGTTCGGTTTATTTGTGACCGGGCCAGGCAGCTTGTCTGGTCAACCGGTGACGATGGAAGCTTGTTTTAATTTCTTATACGGAATGTCCTTTGTTACTTACATTTTATCAACACGTAAGCACTCCACAAAACTATATTTTAATCTCATTTTTACAACGTTCTAATTGGGTGTTTTTAATGTTTAATGTTGAAATAAATTCAACACGCCTTTCGTTGTTAAATAGTTGACTGCAACAAATAAAAAATGGGTTTTTTTTTTAATTTTATTGTTTTTTTTTTTAAGATGAGAGGGTGAGAGAAAGATAAATGCTTGAAATAAAATTTTGAAAAGAAAATGGATATTCTATTTGACCCTTTTAAGCTATTAACAACAATAATTATTTATTATGAGAGTTTCGTGATAACACAAATGGTGTGTTATTCTTTTAAAAAAGAAAATTCTTGTTCATTTTTTAATTTTAGGGTTTTGAAAATAGTGTTACTTGTTGTGATTTTAAGATGAAATGGCGAGAAAAAGATAAAAATTTGGCCATTTTTAGCAATTTGACAGGAACAATTATACAACTATATCCACTATTACAAGCTTGATGATAATACAAGTGACTGATTATTTTTTAATTAAATATTAGCTATATTTTATTTAGCTTGCACAATAAAATCAACATGCTGTTTCTGATATACAAGTGTACACACCATGTTGGATGTTATAGTCATGCCCTGCTGACAAATGCCTCGTTAGAAATTTCTAGATACCATAATGAAGTTGAAGTAAGAAAAATTGGTATAGAAATTTAAACAAAACATTATAAAATCTACAGGACTGAAATATAGTTTATTCTAAAAATAAGTGTTGTTTTATTCTATATACTATAATGAAGTTGAAGTAGGAAAATTTTAAGTATAGAAGTTAAAGCAAAAATTATAAAATCTATGAAGGCTTAAAAAGTTTAGTATAACGAGAAGTGCTGTTTTATTTTAATCAATTTTCAAGACAATAAGTTATTTAAGAGTGTCTTTATTTTTACATTTAAAAATTATTTTTAATTCTTTTATGATTTTAAACTGTTTTGATAAATTAATATTAAAAATAATTTTTTAAAATAAAAATAATATCTATTTTAATATATTTTAAAAACTAATTATTACCGTAACCTCAAACACTGCTATAGCGTCAACTTACTTACATCGACTTAGTTCGGGCGGGCTATGTATGATGTGATCCGAGGAAAGGAGATGGACAGGTTTAGAAGCAGAAAATTGAGAGGAGGCACATCGTTGTCTCTGTCAATTGTGTCCCTCTATCAGTCACTTGTGGTACGCACGATCGATGATGTTAAGAGTGGGAATTTTGTGCACCAAAGCTCATGAAAACCGAGCAAGGGACTACTACATGTGCTCTGCATGCTAATGTTGGTGAAACTCGAGGGCCCCACCATGTCTCGAGTGAAAATGAAAATCCATCTATTTTAGGGCCCAAGATGCTTGACCTAGCATGTCTGACATTGAAATATGCCTCTTTCACTTCGAATTTGGACACCAACAAGTTTGTTTTCTTAATCCATGTACTTTTTTTTTTTTCAGAAAATGTCAACCATTACAAAAAGGTTATTAAAAAAACAAAATACACCAAATAAAAACAACCATATTAACCTCAAACCAACTTTGACAAATTGATTCGAGACTCTCGGTCAATTCAAAGCCTAACTTGTTTAAGGTTTAAAAGTGAGAGTCCTGATATATTCAAGGATTAAAAGTGAAATTTGACTCATGCAATAATAACTAATTAAATTTTTTTTGAAGAACTATATGTATCTAAATAAAATAAAATTGGGAAACACACTTTGAAAAAAATACCTTTTCTTTGCCTGTTGAGATGACTCTAAATTGAATGTTAGCTACTAATTTAAACTTTTACAGGGCACAAAACACGGATCTAGTTTTTGCTGACAGGATTTTGGTAGGGTAGAGATTAGACGACCTTCGATTTAGTAGGTATGTGAGGTGAAATTTGAAGATCATTAACCTAGACATTGACAACAAAAGTAGCTATGAAAACAAGCAAGGATTAATTATTACACCTTTATATTTTGTTTCATCATTCTGGGCTGGCCGAGCACTATGGCTCATTCCGTTCCATGTCGCTCAACCTTTCTGCAGGTCGTAATTGCGTTCGTATTTGATACTGTTATAATTTTTAAGTTTTAGTTTAAAAAAATAAATTTAAATAAATTATAAATTTATATTTTATTTAAATCTTTACAGAGTTTTACAGTTTTTTTTTATAATCAAATAACTTTTGAAGTTGTAATCGAGTAAAAACATTTCCAATCACAAAAAACAAACAGAACTGGAAACCCAGGTTAATATCATAGAAAAAAAATGGAAGAAAAAAAGAAATGAGCATTGCTTGATAAACCAAAAAAAAAAAAAGGAAAATAAAAGGGGGTGAGTGGTGAATTCAAGATGCTCATGTAGCTCACACCTCTCCAAGGTTAGTTGCAGTGGCGGAGGGACGGGGGGCTGGCAGGGGCTCCGGCCCCTGCAAGAAAATACCCCTCCCTTTATAAATTTAATAAACATAACTGAATTTTTTTCTTGGCCCTCTTAAATTATGATCTGCCCCCTAAATGTTTTTCCTTGCTCCGCTCCTGGTTAGTTGGACAGCATATTCATGTCCTAAGGTGCCAGAAATGCATAAAACAAGTGGGATCCATAGAAATTCCAGAGCTAGCAAAGGCCATGTTATGTATCATTAAATTATTTCATAAAAATACATGTAACCAACCTTACCTAAATCATATCAAGGAAGTTAAATGTATCGTGTAAAGTCATCATGTGGGCAAAGGCATGGAGATTAAATGGGTTTGTTCTTGACTCCTAATGGAAACTAATACCTAAATTATCTCACAAAACCAAACAATTTGAATATATGAGGGGTTTGAGTTCTTATCTTGTTTGGGTTTTATAATAGTTCTAGGTCTATTTCTTTGTTTTTTATATTTCCCATTTTTTATTTGTTTCCAGGATCAGTTTTTTTGTTTTTTAATTAATCATAGACGTTTTCTTTTACTCAGATTTTGGTTTTTCTTTTTGTCATTAATGTGGGCAGGGAGTTTTAAATGTAGTATTATTTATAGATATGTTAGATTTAACAAATATTAAAACACTAATAAATAAAACATGAAATCTATTTGAATCTTTGACTCTCGAGGTAGCGCGTTATTCACTGCAAGAATAACGTAGATTAACGTGGTTTAAAGGAAGAGAAAGAATAGTATTGGTTATGGTTGATTCGATGACATTGGGAGATAAATCGGCAGGGAGCCGCTGAAGAATGTTCTCTTGTTCAAACCCACAAATAAGATATTCACTAAATCAGAGGTTGATCAAGTCCTCTTAGAAGGCTATTAGAATCCCAAGTCGAAATTGATTATTTCAGTCAATGATTCTCATTGTCGACACAACCATCACGCAACTTCTGTTCTTCCCAGCTCGTATCATATTCAAAACTCAACGCTGCAAGGATGCTCAGTCAAGCTTCAACTCATTGACAATAGGGAGGGTCATTTCAGCCTCTTTTTATTTGACTAAGAATTACTTAATGTATCTAATTCGACATACAAGTTAGAAATAGACGTTGAGTGAAGGTGCACATCCCACTCATTAGCCCTGGCCTCCGATGCATCTGGCTTGAATATGTTTGTTATTGTATTTTAAAAATAATTAAAAAAAAGCTTAGAATTTTTTTTATTATTTTTTTTACTTTAAATTCTCCGAGAGCATAAGAAGAGAAAAAGGCCTGATTTTGAACAAGTATGAAGCTTACTTGCCTAACTAGACTGCGGCCCAATTCCAATCCCAACTCCAGCTCGTCAGCTCATGTAGATCTCAGATCCACCGGTTCCTCAATTGGATCCTCGAAGAGATGAATTCTTCAGCTACGTTCCGAATCTCTTAAAAAACCCTAATCAATAGACCACCCTGTTGATACCAACATTGTAGACCCAATGAACCTTCTTCTGATGGCCCAAAACTCTTTAGATGATGTGCGTGTCCTGTATCTACTACAATAACCTTCATGCCTCTTTTTTTTTTTCAAATCAGAATAGACATTAACCCAATCAAACTCAAATGACCCAATAAATCAACTCATAACCCAGCAAAGCATAGAAAGTCAGCAAACAGCAACACATAACATGAAATTTTTACACCAGCGAAATCCGTGTTACCGACCATTTCGCCACAAGATTATTACAAGTTGGTTATATGCTTTTATTCGTACAGAAACATTAGCCAAGAGTCGAGCGCATGCGCATCGAGATAAGTCTAAAGGGTGAGGAGGCTGGGGGCAGATTGTGGAGGATTGGTGAGCATGTGAACAACTTCCCTCATGGTGGGCCTGGCTGAGCTCTCATCTTCAACACACAGCATAGCTATCTTAAACAAGTGAATGACACCTGCAAGTGGGTACCCACTAAGCCTGGGGTCCACAACTGCCAAGACTGTAGCTGCATCGGATGGCTGAGAGAGTTCTGATGTGGTCTTCCTGACCCACCTCACGATGTCCACCCCATCTCCAAACTCCCCGACCGGCTTTCTCCCTGCTACCAGCTCCAGCAGCACAACACCAAAACTGTAAACATCACTCTTTTCGTCCACTTTCAGTGTGTATGCGTACTCTGTAGCACATCAAACCAATCAGAGATGTTAGTAAAGGAGCCTTTACTCCAAATCTTAAGTAGTTGCATTGAATTCAAAAGGCTTGTCTAAAAGCTTTGACTACTGTAAATGAATATAAAGAATCGTGTTCAATCTTGCTGAATCTTTTCTCTAATGACCTACAGAAAAAATCTCAACTGTTTGATCTACAGGCTTCTATGCAATCGTGTCAAAACATGCACAATAAGCTAATAAAGTAAGAGAATTAGTAAATTAATTAAGAACATCACGGACCTGGAGCAATGTAACCATAGGAGCCAGCAACGGAGGACATGCACTCTGATGAGCCTGCATCTTGTAAGAACTTGGCCAGACCAAAATCAGCAACATGAGCCTCAAAATCGGAATCAAGTAATATGTTATTGGACTTAACATCCCTATGTATGATCAAAGGCGAGCAATCGTGGTGAAGATAACACAGTCCCTTAGCAGCCTCCACAGCAATTCTGTATCTAGTCTCCCACTGCAAATGGCCTCCCTTTGAACCATGCAAAAGCTCCCCTAAGCTTCCATTAGGCATGTATTCATACAACAGGAAGTTGGTATCCTTATTCGATACGTACCCCAACAGCCTTACAATATTTCGGTGCCTGATTCTTCCAAGAGTTCGAATCTCAGCCGAGAAGCCATGATCACTTCTTCCGCTGCCTTGACCAACAAGTTGTTTGATAGCTACATGATCAACACCCTCTGGCATTGATCCACGGTAGACAATACCAGCACCACCTTTGCCTATAATGTTTTCCTCTTTCAAGCACTCACGCACGTCCTCTGCCTTGAAGTCGAGCCTTTGGAATGCAGTGAGCTTCCAGGCCCGTGATTTCTGCAGCCTCTTCTTTCTCAATCTGTAAACCGTCACAACTATTAACAGCATAACAGTGACGAGTGCAATGACAGTGATTATTAGCTTTGAAGTACTAAAAGACCCCCGAAGGCCATGATCACCAAAGGAGCAAGTATCATTTCTCGCTGCACAGAGATTTGGATTTCCGAGAAATGAACTGTCATTGAACGCCAGGAATTGGCCGGCAGAAGGGATCCTGCCAAATAAATTGTTGTATGAGAGATTAAGGGATGTAAGGCTTCTCATGTATCCAATTTCACCTGGTAGTTGACCAGTAAGTTGATTTCGAGAGAGATCTAGAAAGCTCAAATCTTTCAGTTTGGCAATCTTCTTAGGAATCCCCCCACTGAGGCTGTTTTGACTGAAATCAATGGATGTAAGTGATGTGCATTGGAAAATCGAAGCTGGGATTTCACCTCTGATGTTGTTAGCACGGATGTTGATCTTGGTGAGGGACTTCAGTCCGCAGATTTCTTCAGGAATTTCACCAGAAAGTCTGTTCGTGTCCAGTGACAGAGTCTGCAAGCTCTTCAGATTCCCAATAGCAGGCGGGATTTTACCTGTGATCCGATTGTTAGAAACTGATAAAAGGCCCAGAGCATCTCCTGAAATCTCTGGTGGAAGCTCGCCAGAGAAAAAGTTATTGCTCAACTCAACAAGTGTTGCCAAAGGCAAATTAAATATCCCAGCAGGGATAGTTCCTGAAAACATATTATTCATTATTCGGATTTTGAGCAAGGACTTGCAGTGGCCAATTTCATCAGGAAGCGATCCAAGGAAGAAATTGTTCATGAGAATCAACGTCGTCAATTTCCCTCCTTTGCATAAATCCCGCGGAACCAATCCAGTTAAGTGATTAACAGACACATCCAGTATCATCAGCTTCCCATTCCGGCCAAGATTTTGAGGAAGTTCATAAGTGAAGTTGTTGCCCCAAACCTGAAGCACCTCGAGGTTCGGAAAATCACCAATAAATTCTGGGATTGGACCGTGCAGCTTGTTTTGAAAGAGATTGATCAGTTCTATGTCTTTCAAATCTGAAAAACTCTCTGGTATCTCCCCAGTGAGGTTGTTTATCGAAAGATCCAGTGATTTCAAGCTAGTTAGACCAGATAATTCAGGAGGGATATGACCAGTGAGATTATTGAGTTGAAGAAACAACGAATGCAGATGGGTTAATTGACCTAAAGTGGAAGGAATCTCACCGTCGAGGTTACAGGAAGCCATGTCAAGAAGTTCAAGATTACTTAATGAACCAAATTCAGGTGGAATACTCCCCTCATAACGGTTAAAGTACCCAACGCACAAGCTCTTGAGATTCTTCAACCTAGACAAGCTTGAAGGTACTTTGCCTGAAAGCGCATTACCATTCAAGCCCAGGTACTCCAAGCTCAAAATCTCCGAGTACTCCTCTGGTATTGTACCAGAAAAGAAATTCCCTCCAAGATGAACATGCTTGAGATTTTTCAGCTTTGCAATTTCAGTTGGCAGTGAACCCGAAAAATTATTGTTGTAAACATCAAGAACCTCAAGCTGTGCCATGCCAAGAGTGATTTTTCCGGGGAAATTCCCAACAATAACATTGTTGGAAATATTCAAAATCCTGAGAGATGTCAGCATGGCTATCTCCACAGGAAATTCCCCCGTGAGATTATTACATGACAGAGTAAGATTCACAAGCTTGCTCAACAGCCCAATCTCTGGAGGAATTGAACCGGGAAAATGTCTAAACGACACGTTTAGAGACACCACACGCGAGTCCTCGTCACACATGACTCCAGAGAAGTGACAATGAGCTGTGGGAGATGCTGGAGAAGCCACCCAATCTTGAAGGCCAGTGCCATTATGTCCATACATGGAGGTTTTCAGCTTCAAGAGGACTTCAAGATCACTGTATCCACTGCAAGGAGCGAACAATAGTACTAATAAAAGAAAAAGGCACAGAAAAGTTCCCATTTTCTCAAGCTTTTTTCCCTCTTTTCTTCAGCGGAGAATGTAGCTAAGAAGGAAAGGTAGAAGTGTAGTGTATTTGGTACAATTGGATACGTTCAATCAAACAGGGATATGGCAGGCTATAATAAGTAGAGTATGCAATCGATGACTGGCTCTGGCAGTATCAAACTTAAATCAATAAAAAAATCTAAGAAAGTTGGGGTCACATAGTGCAGTAGAGGATGCATGAGTTTAGTGTGCCTTGGACCCTGCAGCACCTGCTATCATGCTAGGGTCCCACTTTGTACGTCAAAGATTTCACAGTAACAGTAATTTAGCTTCCATTGGTCGATTTTTGTACATGGTTCAGAAATGTAAGTCCATTTATTAACGGAGTTAGACCTTCAGCTTGTCTTCCATGGACTGACTGACTTTATAAACCAAGAAAAGGATTTTGAAATAAATTCCGTCAATTTAACAAAAACAAAAAAATAGCAAGTAAATATATCTTACAGGAGCAAGATTTCGTTGAGAAATTTGAGATGTAACTCAGCCTGTGAAATACTATAATTATTCTATTCTTCTTTTTATATAATCTATGAATCGAAATTCAAAGACGGAATAATGAGATAAAAAATTGTAATAATAGATTCATCAAAGTAAAATGTAAAACTAATATTCATCAACAATGCAAGATCATATTAAAAATATAGCAATAAAATCAGAAATAACTTGATTAACTTGGTTATTCAACTTAGAACTTGAAATTCACGTGACATGAGGTGTTTGGATTAAATAAATAAAAAATAAATAATTAACTTACGAAGTGACTTGGTTAACCCGGACCTTACCCAAAGATTTTTTTTAAAAAAAAATATGTTTTAATTATTTTAAAAAAATAAAGGGTTCAACTTGGATCTATAATTTCAAAACTTCAATACGTATCAATAACATAAATTAATTTTATAATTTTTAAAAATATAAAATGATATCATTTTAACTAAAAAAAAACTTTTTTAAAAGCTGATAAATCTATCAAGTTATCGGGTCAATTTAGATTTTTGATCAGGTCAATCAAGTTTTTTCGCTTTCTATTTCTTTTTATCGAAATTGATATTGGTTTCAGGTTAGCTAAGTCTCAAGTTAACCTGAAAAGCCATTTTAAGTTTTTTTTTTAGTTTTAAATTAAATTTTTAGATGTTTTAAAATATTTTAAATATATTTATATTAAAAATAATAAAAAAATATTATTTTAATATATTTTTAAATAAAAAAACAATTTCAATTTCAATTTCCGCGATAAAATATCAAGCCTCAATATTGTGGATAGTGTCGTTCTCGGACGAAACGATAATGAACAATGGATGGGCTTTGGTGATTTTGCTGGGTCCATTGCAAAGGCTGTCTGTGTCTTTTCCCAAAACAGACACTTTTCTCCCTGACTCCTTTTGGGTGTGAGGCAAAAGTCCACCCCTTCTGTTCTTTTCTCGCCTTACACCAATCTTGACCGTTCAGTGGTGGAGCCATGAGTTTAATGGCTTGTACTGTCCTTTAATTTTGATCATGTTTGGCAACGTAGTTGGCAGTGTTTTAAAAAATATATATATTTTTATTTTAAAACTATTATATATATATATATATATATATATATATATATATTATTTTTATGTGTTTATATTAAAAATAAATAAAATATTTTTAAAATATATTTTTAAATAAAAAATACTTTAAAAAACAATTAATATTACAAATAATATCTTTATCTATTTCCACAACAAATTTTTTTATTTATTAATACAAGTGATTTGATTGATTTTGGTTTAATTAAAGATTGAAAAAAATATTTTTTTCTTAAATACATTTATAATAGTTTGTAAACTTTGTATAAGACTGAACTAAGGAAGTGATTGCCGGTTTGTTTACGTATTTTAAATTGCATTTAAAATAAAAATAAAATAGAAGTGTATTTGTATTTTCAAATTATATTTTTAAATTTCAAATACTAAAAAGTTGTTTAATAGGACAGCCAACCGCTTGATTGACAACCATGTAAAATCTAGCTAGAAGTGTATTTGTCTTAGATCTAATTAAAACTAATTTAGAAAAAAAAATATAAAGTGAAAAATCTTTTAAAAAACAACAATTATTATATTTTAACTACTATATTTCTAAATATTCTTTTAAAAAAAAAGTGTATATTTACCTATGAAGTTTGCTACGTTTTAAACCATGAATAGCATCTACTAAATAATTTCTAATAATTTATTGTTTGGTCGCACTAATAATTTTTATATATATATATCTTTTATTTGGATAATAATTTTTATCGTGAAAATAAATGATTTTGAATACTAAGAAACTGTTTAATAGCACATTGACTATAATTTAACTGGTCAGATTTTGAATTTGTTTTTCAGATGTCACCAGTTCAAGTTTCAAATTTTATAGTCACTGTAAGTTTACATAGTCATTAATTTCAGGACCCATAAAATTAGTTAATGTGTATGCAAGCTAGCACTACACTCATATTAAAAAAAAAAAAAAAAAGCTAGAAGTGTATAAAGGTCAATTAAAACCAACCTGGGAAAATTACCGAGAGATGTATACTCCTTGAGTAAAAGTAATACCAGAACCTTGGAAAGGGTTTGAAAACGACGAGTCCAGCCGTAGACTTTGATAAATGTTAATGTATTCTTATATGCTTTGGTTCTTCAGGAAAGTGGCTTTTTGGGGCGGCTTTGTACCTGAATTAAAAACATCTAAAGTGGACGTGAAATTCTTATTACTTCGATAATTCGAGAGCCCCGCAAGATGTGCGGCGAAGACAAGCATTTATTCCTTTTTACCCAGATGTTAACGCACTTTTTTGGAGAACTTATTCATATTCTCCATACAAAGGGATTGGTAGGAATTGTGCGTTAGACGAATATATCAAAGTGGATGGTTTTGGGAATAAAGATCTTTGCTTTAACATGCAGCAGGAGAACTATTTCGATGATTGGGGCTCTCCGTATCCGGTGATAAAGGTCGAGAATCCGCTCCTTGATGCTTTCAAGTGCTTGGAGGCTACAGTTACTATGCATGGTGCCTCGTGGGAGGAGGTCTTCATGTCTAGTAAACTCCTCTTCAGCGTACTTTGGAGTTTATTCCATTAATGTCCCAGAGAATATCTCTGATTCTCTGTTGTGATTTAGCCTGACCACAATTGATTTCATGGCTTTTCTATTGACACTCCCATGTGCTTGTAAATAGCTAGGAGCTAAAGTTAGCTAACCCCAATGGTTCGGACCCAGAGGGCATGCACAGAGCCATACCAAGAGCATGACTTTGTTGTATACTAAAATT